>CM040394.1:84241338-84841338 GCA_022702515.1 Ilyophis sp. 1 JC-2022
GAAAAAGTAGTGCCAGGTCTTCCGGCGGAAAAATGTGGGGAAATACAGTGATGAAAATAATACATGATCGTTACTGTGGTGTATTATGCATCAGAAACACACGAGATTTTTTCCAACTTGAGTCCTACCAGTGTGACTATCAACACCTAAGGTCACACAATGATGGTTTTGTAGTTGAAATGCATGTAACTATCCAACATGACCACAAACATTTCACTGTGGATTTCACTCTTATCCACCACCGTTCTTCCCTGAACACTAGGTTCAGCATTTGGCTAAATTCAGCATTCTGGAGAAGATAATAAAGAAACCACCAGTGTTAGGGTCTATATTCGCTCTATTACATTCTATATTTATTTATAGTTTGTCAAATTGCCTGCAAACCAATTAGAATAGAATCGAATAGAATAACTTTTATTTTCCCGTTAAAGACTCACAGCGCACAAAAAAACATCAAATAAAAACATTCAATAGAATCTTTTCATTGATCAAACTAATTAAGTGAATTAAAGTAAATTAAATTAATACAGCCATGATTAAAAATAGCCCCCGCTGTCCCGAGATGTCCAGTGGCATTAAGCACTTCAAGACACAAACTCCGCCTCCATGACTCTCCTCCATACACTCAGCGTTGTGGTTTCTGTACACCGTGAAAACTGCCTTTTCAGTCGCCGGCATTACCCGGCATTATCCTCTCCTTCTCTTCCGTGGTGGCCTTTGAAGATTGCCTGCAGTCCTCGATCAGTCTCGACATCTTCAACTCCGGTGAAGAGCGATGGGAAACTTTGTTGCTGCAGATCCAACAGACATTCCCGAGCGTATGTTGCGAATGCGTCTTCATGGTGACAACCACAAACAAAATGATATTGACGAGACAATTTGTCAATTTTATCAAAACGAGCAGCAGGAGTCCCCTGAAAAATATTCTGCTGGCTTCCCCGTTCCACCACAGGCGCATGAAAAAAACAAAAGATAAAAGCCAGACACAACAAAATACATTCAAATTAACAAGCACGAACATGAGAGACAGCTGGACTACATGTCGCCATTACAAGGGTCAATTTTGTGCAACTATTAACTGTAAGAACTTGTTCTGAAGACAGACACCTTAAGCGACTATTAAGCAGTGCTGTAGCTGATCATTTCAGCTTGACGGCATTTCTGTGCATTTACAGCACGAAAAATCTGAAAAGAAATACATTTGGTCATTACATTATTTATAAGGTATCCAGCGTCTTCATTTTTGTGTTATAGATTGCAGTTGCAGTATTTCAAATTGTGTGCACACATCGTACTGTGTTTTTTAACCAAAGTTTAGGCTGTAAGCTCAAATAAAATAAGCTTTTATTTTTCATAAGGCCAATAAAGGCAAATTCAGCTCACAAATTTGCTCCAAAGTGCATTAGTCAACAACCAGAAATGCATCAGAAATATCACATTTATTTTATCCATTTGTTTCCTCTTTAATAACCTTTGGAGCATCTAATGTATCTGCATCTGCAGGTGGCCAGCAGATTCAAAGCCATTTGTATGCATGAGTTAGAAAAGACTTCAACTCTTTGCACTCTAGATGCAAAACTGAATACCTTTGCTGTACACAAGGTTTTTTTGTTGAAAAATCTAGTTTTTGGTAACACTTTACTTCAACCCTGCGACATAAGGCTGACATAACACTGTCGTACACATTGCAGCTGTCATAACATGCCATAACAGATGATGTCAGTTTATGTCAAATGACATAACGCTGTCGTCACTTTTATCGGTAAATGTTATGACCGCTGTTATGTCACATGTTGACATGACTGCTTATGTCACTTGCCAAATTTAGCTACCTGTGCTTGCTGAAGCAAAAGTGTTATGACAGTGGTTATGACACGGAATTATGTCATAAGGATAAGCACTGTCATATGCCATACATAAATGGTCATGACAGTTTATGGCAAACTGTGTAACATTGTCATAATTCATGAAGCTGTAGTGGCCATAACATTTTATAACACGTTGACATGACGGTTTATGCTGCTTGCCATGTTTAGCTAACTGTGCTTATTGAGGCCCAACTGTTATAACAATTGTCATGACAGAAGCTACATAGCAGGTCATGACACACAGCCTTTCACCTTGGCCGTAACTATCGGGGAAATTCCGATGATATTAGTAAGTACACCTGGAAGGAATAACGTACTCCGAACAAACGGAGTACAGATCCGGGAACTTTATCCATGCTCCGTACTACCGTACTTCGGTTTGGACTCGCACTCCAACAAGTATGGAGACACAGTATGGTATTTGAGACACAGCCAATATTTGGGGTTGACTGCCTTGAAGAATACCTGTTAACCTGGTATTGAGTGGTTCTTGACAGGTTCTTTAATATTATTCTGTCGTAACACGTCCAGTCTGCACTTAAATTCAAGCATCATAACCCCCCCCCCCCACCCAATCTTTATTATGCCATTTTAATCTATTGGTCTCGTAGGCAAATCAAATATTTTTGACGGCTGAAAATAAAAAATAAGCCATAATGAATAAATGATTTGCAATTAAGAGGACTTAAATCTATTTTGGCTGGAATCGTGTTCCCAAAGACCTGTGATTATCTACAATCTACTAGAAAATAGACGGGAACATACAGTCAATAAATGATTGTTTGCCTTTCTAATTTGCCTGCATGGGGAATACTGTGTTTCCTTGCAGCATGGATTTTGAGGAGCTTAAAGCTGAATGAACTGCAATACTCAACCCGGGGTTTTTTATTGTGCTCCATGCGATATGTTTGGCCCAGAGGAGCGGGGTCTTAATTAAAGTTTTGCTGGAAAAAGCAACTTTGCTGTATTCATTTATTAATGTGTCATTTATTTATCCAACAATAGACACACAGGGATTTATTTCATCTACTCTGTGCGGTGAATAAAGTACTTAGGAACGCTACGTTGGTTTAGAAAGAAATGAATGCCTAGTGACTTGAGTGAGTTTCGAATATCAAGTGACTGTTATTACTCTCTTTTAAAAACTGTATCCGCTATCCAGGTTATTTGTAGGATGTTTAAAGTGCTGTTGAGAAGCATCATTGCACTTGCATTTGATTGCATTTGATCAGGTTGGGCTATGTGGCATGGAAGTGACACACTGATAAAGCTGAATTGTCACCAAATTAACCAACAGCAGAAATGAATCCATTTGAATGGGCTGGTGATTGCGCTTGTAGTCTTGTTCTTGGAGTTATGTGGGCTGTCAGATGTCTGATTTTGTGTGTGTGTGTGTGTGTTTGCGCGTTTGCAGGCACGTGTGTGTGTGTGCATGTGTGTATTGTTTTTGCTGGCTTAAGTTAATAGTCTTGTTACCAAATTTATTTTCTTGATTTATTGGCTTTTGTGGTCCTTGTTTTTATTATGGCGTCACTCATAACCGGTCTGCATATTGTTCGATTCATGTTTAATATCAGAGAGCTGTATACGTGAGACTGCGTAAGAGCGTGGTCCACCACCTTAACTAAGGTATTCAAGTGTACAGTATGTTTGCCTTTATGGTTAAATTTCCACCTCTGGTTTTTTATACTGATCTGTCTGAGGTGTGGTCACTATGGGAATGAAAGATGTGGTGATGCCTTGGGAACGACCCCACAGGGTTTTTTGAACTGTGATTAAATGAGCAAGACAATGAAGGTTAATGCCTCGGCCTGCTCAGCCGCTGCTCGATATGTGCGCCCTCTATCCTAGGTACTTAAATAAATAAACAAAAATGGCGCTGCTTTGTTCTTATAACCGGCTGTGACTTGCACCATATCGAGTCCACCATACTGGCATCATATCAAGTCCTTCATTTGTCTTCCTACACTTTACCAAGGCTCAACCTTCACTCCGTTTGCATTTTTACCCAGTTTTACCCCGATTTTAAAAACGGTTTCCCAGTTTGTAAAAGCCTAATTGTATTTGTGAGCCTGGCCAGTCACTGCAACAGCTTCATAATCTGCTAGTATCACTAACTGTTACCAGTCCAGCCACTCTGCAGTCTGTCTGCGCGGGGACAACACCGCCGTCTGAACCGCAACCTCCCTCCTGCAGGCGACGTTAGGGCGAATTAACACGATGCCGTGTGGGGTTGCGAGCCTCGGTGGGTGCTGGGAGCGATAAGAATTTGATACCAGGCCAAGGGTCTGCTCACTACATCGAGAACCAGTGTTTTAGCATGACGTGCTAAACCTTAAAGTCCTAGTAAGCCCTCTTTCTAAAATGTCAGGTAATAATACGTCACAAATAATTCACAGATGTATGAAAAATCCTATCCAGGGAGATGCGATGGACAGTGTTTGTCGCTATATTTCTAAGGATGAAACTGAACCAAGGCATGATGGGAAAATCATGCTCTAGTCCTTTTGCTTAACTAAATTGTTTTTTAACCTATTGCAGTATACTGGTAATACACTGTCGGGAATATTGAAATCTGGACCTTAAATCCAAATCTGGCCCTGTTTTTTTTTCTCGCAGGTAATTAACTGAACAATTAGTGTTACTGATTGGCCAGACTGTCGGTACAGTTGACTCCCAGGTAAAGGGAGGGTGGAAAACCAGCAGTTTGCTGCAATTTGGATAACAGGGCACTATGTGATTTCACACCCAATGTTCTGTGACTATGCCTTCCTAGACACATTTTCACATATCTGTGAAATCCTAAGAACGTAGGCTAGGATCAGGCCTTCGTAAACGATTACAAGATCTTTATGGTTGTGACGATTAAAAGAAAACATTGTTTGTGTTGTGCATCTTTATTAAATTATGCCATTGATGATGCCACCAATTTTCCATATAACCAAGTGAAAAATTCAGGGATAGGACCAAGGGGCCAGCTTTCGGCTCTCGACCTCAGCACCGGATAGAATGTCGCCCTCTGCTGCTGATATCTAGAACTGCGCTCAAAAAGCCAGTTTCCTCATTGGGCTCCGTTTATTTTTGACAGCAAAAACAAATGACTTCCACTCATACATTGATGTAACTCTGTGCATTAAAATTCCTTAATATATATATTTTTTTTTTCACGCTAGTTGACAACCAATCACATACTCGTAAGGCTTTGACGTAGCCGTCTTCACGTCACTTTCTGCGCCATCCTCGTTGTACGTGTAACTCCAAGGACACAACTGTGTATGATGAGCGCAGAATTAAGATTTCCGGGTTTGGATGAGCTCCCCGTTGATTTTTATTGGCATCGCCGTCTCTACATATTATGTACTCTAAGGATAGGACTCGTGTTGCATGGCTAGGAACAGTCGTACAATGAGAGCTAAATCAGAAATTGTAGGACAGAAGGACTCGTTGATTTTTGGCAAAGTAATCATGTAACATGAAGGGTTTTAGTGGTTTATAAAGATATGTAGTGTATGCCCAGCCTTAGATACTGTTTCTTGTCCTACACTCTCTACGGTAATTTAATTAGCATACATTTGTCATAGCGTCGCTTTTCCAAGGCCTGTGAAGATTTATCAACCATTAACAACCTTTAAAATGAAAATAATGTGCTCTAACTTTTGGGCTGTGCCTTCAGCCTGCAGAAAAATTGCTTTGGGCACTGGGCCATTGGACTTCAGGTTAATGTGGAATGTGCAATGCATTGTGGTATTATTACTGTCATCCCACAATGCATTTCATATATTTTTGTGACGTCATGAAATTGGTCCTGCCGCCAAAGGATAAGCTTCAGTGCGGCCTTCTGTGCACACACAAACATGCCAAAGGATTCTCAATATAACCTTAACAAACATCCTATCTTTATTCACACCAATTTGAAGAAGGATGTTGGGTACATTGAATTAGTTTGATGTATTTCTTTTTTGAAACATTGTATTCAATCAACATTTGTTCCAAATGAATGCAAGTGTTTGTTTTTCTTTTTCAGAAAGATGGTTTTGAAGATGACATTTTTGTTGTTCCCTAAATTCGCGTCTAATTGTAACTGAAGTTAATGAATCGTGTTGACTGTATCCTGGGATCTTGGCCAACATTAAAATGAAAAGAAAGAAAGTATGTAAGTATGCAAGAGGATTCAAGGAACAACAAAGAAAAACAATTGACTGAAATGACAATGATTCGCAACTCTTGAATGCCCTTTTGTAAATATCCTACAATCTATAAACGGAGATAAATGTAACTAATAGAAGCATGCACATGCTGCTCTATCTGATGGTCAGCAAGATGGGAAATATGTCAGTGACTAATGGAACGGGCATCAATTGCCTTTTTCCTTTTCCTTGGATTTCTGGTCAATTTCTTTGGATACATGTTACCATGCCATCCTGAAAAGGTATAATAATAATAATAATAATTCCTAAGAGCAGCATACTGTAGTCCCATTCTATTTATCACTGAAGAGCGCTCAATATCCTGTACTTGTCAGTAATTAGCATTGAGTGAGTGTTTTTCGAAGGGGTAAAAAAAAAAAAGTAGAGCGAGGAGCTTATATTCGAAGTACGTATCGTGTCCCTGTCGACTGCGATCGGATCGCCCAACGCGGGGAGGCGAGAGGTGCAGAGAAGATCCTAACCCGGGACCGCGGTCAGAGCAGTGGCGAAAGAAACGCCTAATGTAAAGTAGTAATGAAAGGCTGCTGCTCACTCCATGACCTGGACGTAACGCTAAGAGCCGAACGCTAATGAACGCGTTTCATCCCGCCGCCGCGGTTCGTTAGCGTCATAAGCAGACGGTATCCGTCCCAGCTCAGACGCGAACCGGGTTTGCGGAGGTCTCCGAAGACCCTTTTTAATTTGTCTGCGGTCGTGGTGCCGCTTATAAGACATTCCTCTAATTGACCCAGATGCTCTGACCCTTCGTATGGGCCCCATCTGATATACGTAACGCGACACCGCCTCGCGCACATCCCAAGCCACACATGAAAAGCAGTCTCTTGCTGAGGGGCGATTAGGAACAGATTTCTCTGAGTTCCAGAGCTCTCTCCCGCTCATATCACTTGAAACAGTCGGGCTATTAATTCAGCAATTTAATGTTACTGTCTTTAAGTAGTCTATTGAGCAGGTACTAGACCCATGATCCTACATGCTATACACATGATTGATCATAATATTAATGGTTTGTACCGCATAACCACGTCTGGCTTCAATTGCGGACGTGACTTGCAAAGCCAATCAGTTCCATTCAAGTAAGAATTAGTCAGTTAGAGCTTCCGTGGAATTTCAGAATATGGCTAAATTCTACCCCTCAGTAGCGGATAGTTTTACAGAGCCAGGTTTAGAATTTATGGCCTACTTGTTCTGTGACAGGCAGATACAGTGCCTTGATTGAGGGCATGGAAGGACCCTGCCCCCCACCCCCTGTAATCTCTGCCCATGTTTTCAATGAATTCATTTTCAGGTTTTTATTTTTATATAATTCCAAAGATATCAAAATATTTCATTTCATCTTGACATTATAAAGAGTTGCACATATACAAGCATACAATGTATTAATTAGATTTTTCAACAACCAAACAAGAAATTATGAATTGGGGGTGGGTGCAAATATTCTGAAAGCACTGTATATTCTCTCTCTCCAGTTTCCTTGAAGGTTTCTTGTTACATTTCATTTGAACTCCAACACAAATGTTTATTTTTGACAGGGCTATTATAGGAAAATGAACAATGAACCTCTTTTTTTAATCGAGAGAGCACATTTACACAGGATCTAAATCTCCAGGGGCAATTTAGTTTCCACAGTGGAAATAACTTTGTCTGACTCTAAAACATTTAGCTCCAAAGTTTTTCATTCAGCAGGGTAAAACGCAACCCATTAACCTCCATTTCTTATTACAAGTTTGTAATAGTGTTGAAAAACCTTGCTAAATGATAGGATATGGATCTACAGGGAGTTATGGGTAATTTACAAAGAAAAAGAAATACTTGGCACATTCATTCTGAATTCTCTCTCTCTCTCTCTCTCTCTCTCTCTCTCTCTCTCTCTCTCTCTCTCTCGCTCTCTCTCTGATGTTTCGTGATCTCATGCACAGGAGAATTGTGCAGTTTCAGAGTATTCAAATCGTTCACATTTGCATCTGTTTCAAGTGATTGGCTGTTCACTCAAGCATATTTTCAGTTTGGTTGGATTAACAAATGTGCTGTAATATACTACAACAGGCTCTACAAGTTCACAGCATGGTTAAAATCGAAGCATTATTGTGCTTTTAAATTGCGTGATGAATGTTCATTTAAGTAATTTCAACATCAGCTTCTATTGATCGCTAAATGTGGCCACTTGAGTACTTCTTTATTATGTATATGTGACAGACCGGCAGGGAAGGACCCAAATGCACGACGAGACAGGGATTAGAAAATAAGGTGTCTTTATTTTCTGTGGTTACAAGGACGATGTCCACTGTGGAACCCACAGTGAACTGGTGAGCAGGAACAGGTGAAGTCGCAAGGAGCGATATTGAGCCAGGTTCGATGGGAAGGATCAGGCGGTGGCAGAGTCAGGATCCACACCGGGAAACCAGGGTGTGCGATCTGTAGCCAGGTTCGCCGTGCAGGGTCAGGCGGTGGCAGATTCAGGATCCAGCAGGAACCGGCGAAGTAGCCAGGAGTGGTCTTTAGTCTGGTTCGCAACGCAGGGTCAGGCGGGGGCAGAGTCAGGATCCACACAGGGAAATCAGGGCGTGTGGCATCCAGACCTGGGTCGTAGAGCTCGAGTCTAGTAAAACTAGACAATCGGGAAACAAGTACAAACGCGACAAGGACCGTAATACTTTGACAAGGAATCACAGGAACAGCACGGTTAATATAACTAGTGTCATTAGAGCTGATAAACTGCAGCTTGCGGGAAATGCGTGCGAGATCAGCGAATTGATTGACAATTAGAAAACCACGTGAGGAATGCGGTGAAAGCAATTAGGTGTGAATTGTGTCATTAAGATGTGGTGCAAGTAATAATGTGCAATGTAGACACAATCAGGCAATGAACGCAGACATGACACAATCAGGTTCAGGGAAAACAGAGGAAAACACCAAGGAAGGGACGGGGAGCGGAGCGGATCGTAACAGTATACTCGTGTCTAATAAGCCTTTGTTGTTGTTTTGGGAAATGTATATTTATTTCAGTCTGACAAAGCATGTTGGCATTGCTTAAAAACTTCATTTGAACATAATCTGTACCAAAAAAAAAAAAAAAAAACCCACTGCACCATGAATTTTCTTTTCCTTTTTACCAGAACCATGCATGTGATACATTCTTTGAAGTTACACAGTTGGCTGTTATTTAGAAGGGGAAATTGGGCAAGAATGGCATGGAATATCTACAGTTTCTTTAAGTATTAAGGGAGTGGACATCAATATTTACTTCAGCCTTCCCAATCAATGTTATTGTAACATTTCCCCTAACCACCATATGTTATACCATAGATTTCCAAGGTTAAAGTCATGTTATTGAATGTTAAATTCTTCTCGATTTCCTGAGTGCATTTCCCAAAGTAAACATGGTTATCGCAGACAGCCAGAAGTAACCATCTGGTCTTTCTCACTAAGTGCAGCAAATATTTTTAGACCCAGCTACTCTGGGATAAGCATCTTTACCCTTTGCTAAACTCTTACATCAATTTCACAAGCCTGTTCTCACTCTCTGCAGTAGCCGTAGCCCTGTTCTTGTAGGAATGTGTAAATTAGACAGCTGAAGTTTCAGACACTAAGGCCTAGATTTTATCAACATCTGTCCCGTTAAGTTTATTGCAACGAAATGCTGCTGTGTATGCATTCCGGCTAAGAATTTAGACTGCGGTACAAACAAAAGTTTTAGCTAACTTGTATATTCAACAGGAGAGCAGAGTATGGCAATGAGAGCAGTGTTGTGACATTACCTGACTTCTATTCAAATGTTTGCGCCTGAATGCGTGCTGCAACGGCAGGATGGGTTGTCACGCTGACACCCAGGATGTTGAGCAGGTGCACAAGCGATGTGCATAAAGTTACAGTCTGAGACAGTGAAATGACTGGCCTTTGCTGTCGTTATTGTCAAAACAGACAAAACGGGTGAAAAAAACTCTGAAAGCATAAAAACCAACGGAAATCCCGCCTTCGTTTTGGAGGCTACTCTGAACTTTGAAGATGATTTCTCTCTATATTCCGGGCCGCTTAGAGACTTACTGGCTTCAATAAACAAGAACATAAACAGGAAGAAGATAAGGCTTACTAATGGTCAATTTCAGAAAAAAAGGTCTTTACATAGGACAGGTTCTCTAAATTCCCAAGATCAGCCATATACTTTCCCATCAGCCAGTTCAGTCGGTTTGTTTCTCAGGTACTTTTGCCTTGATGCTGTGCCTTTTTATCTTGCCTCTAATTGCTGGCAGACAGAAAACATGCCAGTCAGGGCTGCAGCCACACCCTTGCCATGTAGCGGCTATTAACCACTGAGCCCATGCCAGTGTGAAATATGCTGTGAAGCTTTCTCAAAGAATGGGTCGGTATGCACTCCTGGACATTTTTTTAATTGGTCACAATGTGCCTCGCACAATACACAATGGGCAACATTTCCCAGAAAGCTTTTCACTTGTATTCAGGACACTATTTCTATGACGCATTTGATAATCAGTGCAAGCTCATGAGTGTCTGTAGCCTGCTGTCACTGAGGACGTTTATATGCTTTTGCGAGAGAAATGGTTCGGCAAAAGTTTGAACATGACAATGGGCATTTTCATACAAAAGAACCACAGATTTTATTTTATGCTGATTCTGTCGCCAGATGTTTCACAGGAAGTGGCACTCTGATCTTTTTTGTACAAATGTGGTTTTTAATTTATTGGAAGGGGTAACAGGGTCCGGGTGATGCTGTTAATTCAGATATTCATTAACTCTTCCCCGACTAAACTTTCCCATTAATCTTTGTTCTCCTTCCACATAAACCATTATGCATTGAAAGTAACTTAGTATTCATGTCTGTCAAAATCTCAGAAGCAATCGAAAAATTGAGAACATTGTGTTGAAACTGAATGACTCAGTGGTAGGATTATTTTTCCATTAGGCCTAATCCAAGAACATTAGTCTATTCGTTTCTCATTAAAACATGTTCCAATGCTGTAGGTGGTATTCATGAAATGATTTCCAATTTATTTCAACCAAAACCAACTCCAATTTATTTTCCTTGCAAATACAGCATTGTCAATCTCTTATTTATTTGAACTCCATAAGCAAATTATTTACGTTTCTCATGTGGATGGATAAAATGTTTCTTCTAGAATAGGCAGGAATCCAGAGGAGAGCCGTGTGTCTGCGCTTTGTGTGTTCGCGGACGTTTGAGGAGCGTAGCTGCCTAATCAGTGCGCTCCCATTTCCTGTCAGGTTCCTGGGAAATGTGACAGCATGTTCAAGACATCTGTCTTCACGTCAGCTCGAAAGGGAACATGTCGTGAAACGTGTGAGAGATTCCAGGTGCATCTTGTGTGCGCCTGCAAATTTGTATGCATGAAACCATATGCTGGGATTCACGTGTAAATGAGCACTCTTCTCAAGCTGGAGCTGAGGAAGATGTTCTGAGTGAAGTTTCCCAAATGCGACAGCGCGCATTAATTGACTAATAGCCGCTGGTGGCGATACCAGGTGTCCACGTTGGTCTGTTAAAAAGAAGATTTGGAGGCCGCTGCGGTAGTACAACGGTAAAAGCGCTAACTTTCAGTCAGCGCAGTTGTACTCCGAGGATCGGGGTTCGCGCCCCGGACCTGCCATTTTCCGAGCATGGCCGGCGCCCTGTGGGAGCAGCAATTGGCGGCTGCTTCCGGGTGGGGGGAGGGGCTCGGAGAGAATCGCTGCGCATATAGCAGCCACGGACGGGTTGGAATCACGGTCAGGCTCGGAAGGAGTCGCGCTCTGGTAGCGAGGCTACCTTCGCTCTACCGCCGGCTGACGGAGGTTGTGCAGCAGTGATTCTCTAGCGGTTGCTACACGGGGGGAATTGAATTAGAATAGGGGTTCATTTGGCTACTAAATTGGGAGAAAAACGGGAAAAAATCAGAAACAAATTATAAAAATAAAAAAAAAAGAAGATTTGGTGCTTATTTGAAAAAATAAAATACAAATATAAAATATAATAAAAATGGCTGAATTGCCGTTATAACATATGCTCTCGGACAAGTTGGGTTGGACACTTGGAAGCCATGTTGGAGAGAACCTGAATGGAATTGCAAAATCTTGACGTAGGCCTTCCGCAGAAATAACCATTTCTGACCCGCTAAAGGAAACATGAGGTTAAACCATCAGACTATATATTTTGAATTTAAGTAAAAGCAGACAAGCCTCAAGTCGTATTGAAAATGTATAAGCTATTTAGTCAGATATGCACTGGCGCATTTCAGATGAAATAACTTATACTATAGGGCATAACAGCAAATTTTAACTTCCTTCTGCATACATAAGACAGTTCCTTGAACGCTATCCTGCAGTGTCGCTGCAAATTATAAACACCAATCCTCATGATACATTGGCAAATTTAGAATATGAGATCATGCAGAGATCCTTGGAGTGTTCAAGACCAGGCCTGACAGTGCTGGGTAGTATGGATTTTGTCTTTGTCCCCCTTAGTGAATTACAATAATTATCCTGAACTGCTTGCTTTAATATCCAGCTGTTCTAGGAGACGGCATGTAAAATGCAATGTGACCATAATAAGGGCATCTGGCGAGCGAATGAATAATGTACGCGATGCTGACGTGGCTGAGGCGGGGGGCAGCTGGAGCGTGGTGCTCTGTGGATCGAGCGGAAAGAGTCGCCCGGGTACGGTCTTTGTGGTGCCGCTTTGCTCAAAGTGACAGTTTCCTGTAATCTCTGCAGCAGAGCAGGTGCTTTTCCTGGGATAAGGTTCAGCAGGCACAGTCACAGGTGCCCCGTTCCAGGGGGAAAGCGTCCCTTTTGATGTTTTTAAAGCCGCGGTGCGTGTGTCCCTCCCGGCTTCAGTTTAGGAAATGTTTAACTGAATCTGTTTCTGAGTTTTATTGTGAAAGTGCGGTTCTGGGGAGGGGGTTGGGAGGGGGAGGCGGCTTCTGTCTGTACCATGTATACAGTAAGCCTATGTTACTTTGTCCAGTTGAACAGTTGGTATCATGAAAAACATTCACTTTAAAAAAGTATATATATATATATATCGAGTGAATACCCCAACTTTATTCATTCAGTAAATGAGCCCAAGAATGCACCTGAGTAGTTTAGAGTGGAATTACCGGATCTGACTGCTACCTGGACTAATTGAATTCCACTGCCAGCCAGACAATGTTAACAGACCCGACCTGTGTGGAATTAATACAGTGCGAAAACGATTGGCCAGGGAACGTGATCGCTCTTCGGGAAAGGATGTCAGGTAGAATTTTGTTGTGTTACAGGACGAGGCGATTTTCAAATCCACTGCGCTTCACCCAGGACTTTTCTTGCAGGGTAAAAAAAAAAATCTTCATTATGTAAAACCTTTTCATATGCGCAGGGATTTAAGTGCTTGGAGTAAATGCAAAATACGCTGATGCCGACAGTAAGTGACTCCACTGTGAGAACTTTGTGGATGTTCATTAAATGTGCTTTTCCCCAATTGGTTTGAATGAAATATTTGATTTTGCACTGTCTTGTGGGCAAAAGATAATGCTTTCTGCATAAACATTATAACTAATTGACACCCTGCTGTGAAAAGCACCGTTACAAATGTTTTTTTTCAGACAAAAATCCACCTCGAGCACTATAGAGAATGTGCTACAATAACACCTCCAAAATCACATCTTTCATACCATCTACAATATCAACATAGTCCAATCGTGCATTTTCATCTATAAATTCACCTACCTTCCTAATCTGCTGCCTTCATCATTCAGTGCATTCTTTGAGTCAAATTTCCAAATCAATTTTTACAATATCAGACAATCCAATAACCTTCACCCTCCCCTCAGCCGTACCACTCATAGTCAGTTCTCCATAAAGCACAGAGGTTCCCAACTCTGGAATAACCACCGACATATATAGATCATCATCTTCTATTAATAATTTCAAGCACAGATTACGGGCCTGCCTGATTTCACCTGCCTCCTCCCTAACACTGTAATGTAAATACACAGACAAACACACACACACACACACACACACACACTCACACACTCACACTCACACTCACACTCACTCACTCTGTATCACTGTGTTTTCTGTTTGTTTTATTCTCGTTTGTTGTTTATTTATCTGTTCACCTATACACCTATGTTTCCCTAAAGGTGAGGGGATCTTATAAGCCCCCTCGGGTTTCTGTTCCTCACCTGCACATATATTTGTTTGTTTTATTATGTACTTTTTATTGTATTGTTTTTTGTTTTTTTGTTGTTGTTTTTTTGTTAACCTTTTTATTGTGCAAGTAAATAAAACCTAAACGTAATAGGAGAACCATATGTGTTTCTAAATTTGCTGCCAACTTTAGCTCTTAATGAATTATCATTAATTTGTCATGTCATTTAAGTAACTTGATATTTTGGAAATATAAGTTCATGAGTAACACCCCAAGATTGTTCTTGTACCCCCACCGAAAGCATTTTTCTATGGTCTAATCTACAAGCAAACTGGCGTTGGTGTATACAACTAATTAGCCAGTTCAGCCATGGTAATTGGCTACAGCAGTGGTTCTCAAACTTTTTCTGTCACGCCCCACTTTGGAGGAAGAAAAATGTTCATGCCCCACCGCCCTTTTTATTATCAAGGTTTTTCGCGGACCTCGATTGTAATTGTTGACGGGGGGGGGGTGCAATCAAGATTTTTGATTTTTTTATACAAGCTTCATTTAGCGGTTTATTTAACGTATGTACCGCGGGTGTGCGTCCGCGTCTGTTATATCGTAAAAGTTAATCCCCGTTAACCAGCCACGTAGATACACACGTCAGATTTATATAAAACAAATAAAATAAAAAAATTGGTTCCGCGGTGCATTGATGCATTTCCCCCTGCGCCCCCCCTGTAATACCACTGCGCCCCCCTAGGGGGTCGCGCCCCACAGTTTGAGAAACACTGGGCTACAGTGTTCCTTTAACTGCTTACTGCTGATAAGAGCTCCCTGTGAGGTTCTGGCGATTAGGAGTAAAATACAGGTGAAATGTTTCCCAGGTAACGTGTTCAGAAAGAAATCATGGTTCTATTGAGAACACATTGTACTCTCGTCACTGCTCAACAAGCCAGCACTATTGCAGCTTTACAGTTGTTCCAATAACCTTTTATTCAGCATAGCCACAATTGACATTCAGTGGAACCCATGTGCACTGGGTAGAAACCTTGTCTTTACTGTAATAAAAACACTGGGCTGTCCTTGTTTTTCTAGAAAGAGAAAACAATCAATATTTAAGCAGACACCTGTGTACAGAGGACTATATCCAGAGTGCGTTCACGTTCTGCGCTACATTGTTTGTGCTAAGGCACACCGATTAACGTTACATTGTGAGAATTCAAACCGAGTGCACAACATAGCGTTTCAGTTGTCCCAAAACCAGTCGCACGACACCGCACTGAAATGCATCGTCTCCATCAGTTCACAGCGCACGGCAGGCTGTTCCGGGAACAGCTGGAGTAAACAGATGCCAGGTCAGTTGGTCTGCACTCTTCCATACCTGATCAATCCCACTTTGATTCAATTTGCTCGGAGCCTCAGGAAAGTAGAACGCGCAGTGTTTTTTTTTTTTCCCGTAGTAACCAGTGCGTCAGCTCAAAATAGCCTTGGCCCCGATTCAGTCTAATTGCAATGTGGTGGTCAGGCCAGCTTGACGCTCTGATATGAGATGAGTATGCAGAAGTTTAATGTGTTTTGCTAATAAACAAATGGCCTTGCTTCTGCTGACAAAGCGTTATCTCGTACAGGTGATGCTCTAATTGGAGGCAGAGATTGAAACCTGAAGATTCTCTCTTGGTGCGTCAGTAAAGTCGCTTGCTAATCAACTTAGCACTGGCTACAACTTGAACGAAACAGATTGGTTATGCTAAAAATCCAGCAATCTCTCAAACCATAACTCCCCTTCCCAGACAGGCATCGATGAATAAATAAAGAGCTTCACAAGGCAGCAACCTGTGGAAATTTAAAAGTTACATTCACCCTTATACATTTTCACCCTTTTGTTTTTAGACAGAATTCACCTGTAATGTCCATACATTGTATGCTATACTACTGCATACTGCATGTGCATAATTACGGTATGTATGATTTTAAATATGAATGTGTCTAGATTTTAGGGTTAATGATTCAAACCAATTAATTTAACCTGGTCCAGGTGAGTCTAATGTTTTAATTATTTTTGCATAATAAATAAATGTAATCAATTTATGCATGTAATGCTTTTGCACTTAAGCTGCGTAAGTCTTAGCTGGATTTGCGGTAAAATGCATGTTAATCTTAACTACAAATGAATATACGTTGCTACCTTCAAGAAATATGTTGTACGTATGCAAGTACATGTAATCTAATGATTAGAGAGTGAGGCTTAATGAACACGAATATGTGTGGAGTCACATGCATTATTAATGGCTCTCTATGGTGGACGTCAGTGTGTCATAGCTGCACCCATTATGGAGTTTTTAGAGGTTGTAATTTCTATGTAAGCTCATAAATTATTGATGGCTTATTCACACATCTTTAGCGTTTAAGATAATAAGGATATCTTAATTTCTCTGACCTCATGGACTCAATTTGCTGTTAACGAAAATATGTATTTGGGACAATATCAATAAATGGCGGGGCAAACAAAACAATTATTCTGCACTCAGTAAAATGCCTCAATTGCAGCAACAATTACATGGATGTGATGTCATAGGTACCGCCATTCCCACATGGCAGCTGTACAGTGGGTAATTGGAAGTGAACTGATTAATTTGCGGGCTAATCTGCTAAAGCCTCTGCATCTTGCTTTTGCTTGTTAAGTACCACTTGACGTCTTTTTGCTTGGGGCTAATCTGTGCTTTGCGCATGGGCTATATGCCATCTCTGTTCTGTCAGATTTAAGAAATGTATCAATTTAAATGTGCATTGATGTGCATGTATAGGAAGGGCTACAAACACAAGCTATTTACTTCATCATCGTATTGAACAGAGCATCAATCCTCCAATACTCAGGTTTTTCCTTGGAAAAATGAAAATCCAGTTCAGCGTGCAAGGGAAACAAAGTGGAGCCGCTGTAACGATCAATAATTTCAAACAGCAGGTTTAATAATTGGGAGCAAGTCCATCTTTATTGACACTTGGTCCTCATTAATCCTTTGGGAGGGTGGAGTGAATGCATGCTCATGTTTTCATTCCTCTAACTTCTGTTATCTTGTTCACATCTGAGTTTTTTTTATGGTTATGATTATTCTGCACATGACTGAGTAAATACATCCATTGGCAGTTATTCTACACTTCAATAAATGTTTATTAAGGTTATTAAAATACAGTATTATACCAAATTGATTGTTTTCACAAAGATCTGCTCTGGAAACGCACTGGTATTTCAGAGAGTGGGAAAATTTGAGGATTGAAAAGGTTGCGGCAGGTTCCCGGAACAGCCTGCCGGAACAGCCATGCGCTGTAAATTGATGGAGACGATGCATTTCAGTGTGGTGTCGTGCGAGTGGTTTTGGCACAACTGAAACGCTATCTTGTGCACTCGGTTTGAACTCTCACAATGTAATGTTCAATCACAAGAAGTGATATTTCAATAAGCCTTGGAGTGAAAGCATTTGATTCACGAATAAAACTGACTCAGTTAGATATAATAGCATGTACTGTAGCGCTCTGCACTACTTATGTCCCTGACCGTGTCTCATGAAAGCAGGTAGGCCAGTGTTTTGCATTTAGATAAAGTCAACATGGCACGGGTGCAGTAGGTTTGCCGATTCCTCAAAACCATTTGTTTGCTTCAGTGATGTGCCCCACGGCCTAGAATCAAATCTATTAAAGATAGAGCTGATAGAAAATGTTGTTCCAAGAGGACAGGCGTTAAAAACGCGATTGGCCATTCCAAATTAGGGAAAAAAAGGTAAGGTAAGCACTTCTTAAGTTACCAAGTAACTCACGTATCAAGAGCAAATCAGCATATTTGTCCATACATCTTGACCGGTGTTTTTGAATAATAAAAGATGACGGAGAGACGTCTGTTGAAGTGTGGCTTCTCAGTGCTTCACGACAGAGATTTTTTACACTCAATGTAATGACATATTCTGCGGCTCAGATAGAGAGTAGATCTGTATTTGAACACACTGCAAATAAAGTACAGTGTACTGACATAATTTCGGGATCTGTTGCTGAGCTGAATGCGACTAAACTGTGATTATAAAAACAGTCTTGCCAGGGGGCTGCTGTGCGGCCCATTCTGTTAAGGCACCGTGCCGTGGTGCATGGACAGCAGGCTGGTGACGCCACATGTTTCGGAGGAGAACCGCCCGAAACGGCGGTGGGGTTCCCACATGAAGTAGGGCCATTCCGAAGTAGGGTGGGAAGTAGACGCTGTAAATGCGAAACGAAGCAATCTGGCGACATTTTAAATGAGGCCAAATACGAGGTTTAAGGATGAAACTTGTCGGAATCCCAGGGGAACCCGTCAGTACCAGTAAGAAGCTGGGTCCGTACCGTCCTAATCCAAGGCAAACGTGCTAATGCTAGTTCAGTTTTGACAGTTAGTTTCTGACTTTCGCATCAAACTCACTGTCTTGTGGGCAGAGGCTGCACAGAAGGAATTGATTTGGTAAGCAAGCCAAATGTGCAATTTACTGGGAGGTGTATAAAATGCTGTCGTGCTGATGTTAATAAAGGAAATGTAAATATAAGAGCCAGCTAAAAGCCCTGAGTTTTTAAGATGTTTATCCCTCCCACAAACAACTGCTTCCACCCAAAAAAAAAAGACATCAACAGCCAGAAAAGTTACTCATGAAATTCAGTATTACCTGTTCAGAATCTTTTTGTTACAATGACAAAGCGCTTTCACAATCAGTCTTTTTGCCCTCTGAACACGCTCTGTCCTGCCACTGCATTCAAATGTCTGTTTTGGCACAGCCCGTGTACGCAGACTGTGATAAGTGAAAAATCTATAGCTGAAATTTGGTGTCTGTGACTCTCCGACATGTTTCGGTTACGCCCAGGTCCCTTAATTGTCCCTCCCTCCAGCGCTCCCAACTGCATGCCACCGCCCCCCTCCCATCCTCTCCTCCTCCCTTCCTCCCTTCCTCCCTCCTGCCCTCTCCCTCCCCCAGAATCCATCGTTGAAAATGAGTCAGCGGGGAGCCTGATCCCCTGGGCTTCGTGAGATTGACAGGGGCGTTGAAAGCCTCTGACTGTGCCCATCCATTAGTGCTCTTAGCACTGCTGCAGTCTGCAAAGCACTGCGGCCATTTTCAGCAGATAAATGTGCCCGCTTTAGGTCCTCTTCTCAGTTCCACAGGGAGACCTGGAGAGAAAATGACGAAATAAAACTACAGCAGCTCTTTGTAGCATCTCCCTATTGAGATTTTATTTTCGGTAATCTTTTTGTTCTCCCTGAAATGAGAGGGTTGCGGCCAACGAATACCAATTGAAGTAAGTGACAGGTAGTGCCGTTCCCTATGAGCTGTTTCTGCTCGAATGATACATAACGGGAAAGATTCAGCGGAACTGTTGTATATCAAACTCTGACAAAACTTTAACATCAAAGGAAGTCAGAATGCAGTTGGAAATCCAATGGTGAGAGACTAGGCTGTTGAGCATGCGCTGAATTAATTGATTAAATTAGTTGCTATTTATTAACCATTTTGTGGAACAGGTGCAGACCAAGCCACCGTTAGGACCGTGTATGTTGATGGTTTTGATGAAAACTTGAATCATAGCAGAATACCTGTCAACTTTGTTTGTTTTACATTCTGGTGCATTCTGTGAATTGTGAACATGGATTTTACAATTCCTAATTAGCATATGGCCTAGCATGGCTAAAACGCAACAGCCCCAAAGCACATCTGTTAACTATAATGTGCTGAAATGAATGTCTGGCATTTACATGGGCCTTGGAGTTTACTGGGGTTGAAGTGTCACTGGACTTGGACTTGACAAGACTTTGTGCCCTTTATGCATCTTAGAAAAAAAACTTTTTTTTTATTTTTTAAATAGGACATACAAATAAATACAAGTATATAGTTATAAACAGTTAAAAGTTACAAAGACAAGGTTTTCAGGCCCAATATTTTAAAAATGAACGAAACAAAATGCACTTCACTGATAAGCACCAGGCACTATTGCTGAGAACACTGGTTCTCCATGGTAGGCTCAGAGGCCACATGAATGACCCCTCAGTTCAGTGGTCTTCATATCAACAGCAAAAGAAGACACCAACATGTTTTACTATCTGGATTTCATGTGAAAACAAGAGTTTGCGCAAGCCTGAGTATGTCAAAGAACAGTCTTGTGAAATGAAATGTACAGAACAGCAGTCATCTTGACTGATGTTCTTTCCCTTCCCAAGCCGAGTTGACTGAAATATGTGGAGCGGAGGAGAGGAGAAAGCTGGGACATTGGCTCGAAGGCGTTTATTGTGCAGGAACCAGCTCGCAGTGTATAGCACGATGAGGGAGCGATCCATCGTCTTCTATCACGGCTAACCTGATTTTGCTTTCCCCTTGTTTTTACGGCCAACGATGAGCGACCCAGGAGCACTTGCTATTTGTTACGCCCAGCGAGCGTGGCATCGTGGGTAATTCCGCGCACTGGATCACAGAATCGACCGCGTGTCACGCCCCGAATGTCCTGTTATAAACTCTTTTTCGCACTTTTCATCATCTAACCGCCGGCAGGAATTACTTGTCCCGTCTTGCGGACACATCGTCAATTCCCGTGATTCATTGCGGCACGGTTCTGTAATCGCGGGTCGGATTGTAGGCGGCACACGTGCGGACCGGTGTAGGGCGGCGGTGACCACGGCAACTGTACGAAGGCTACAACCAGGAAGAATTTTCTGGCCTGCTGCATCAAAAGGGGAAAATGCTATTTGTGGTTTTCAGGATTGTTTTGGACATGTGCGAACATAAATTATTTATTAACACTACAGCAGGGCTAGGCAACCCTGGTCCTGGGGTGCAAGTGATATTTCCGGCTTTTGTTCCATCGGAGCTTGATGAGCCTCTTCCATCGGAGCCTCATGAGTTTGATGGATTATTAAGAGCCTGAGCCTGAATATTCACAGTCTAAATTGTGAGATGCTGAGTGCCTCCACCCGCACAGTCACCCATTTTCATTAAACCTGATAATTAATAAATTTACGTAGTTA
The DNA here is from genome assembly GCA_022702515.1 of Ilyophis sp. 1 JC-2022. NCBI lineage: Eukaryota > Metazoa > Chordata > Actinopteri > Anguilliformes > Synaphobranchidae > Ilyophis > Ilyophis sp. 1 JC-2022. The sequence goes on from CM040394.1 coordinate 84,262,564, forward strand.
TGGGTTTGAATGGAGCAAAAGCCATGAATATCGCTGGCACCCCAGGATACAGTCCCAGTTTTATTGAGGAACTCCACAGGAGGGGTTCTTGAACTCTGTCCTGGGGCGCCCTGTGTTTTTTCAGCTAATTCCTTGATCCGTTAAGGTTGTTGAAGAGGTTTTTTGTTGAACATGTGCAGAGGTTTTTTCAACCTTTTTGTTTTTGACTCATTAACACAATTGGCATTTGCTTTGCTCTCGCTGTGAACTCGTAAGCTTCTGCAAATGGTACCGGGGTAAAACTCCTTGAACTGTGTGTCATTAAGCCGGCATTACACTGTTATAAGTGTGGCGTAACACCTGTCATAACTAGTCTTGACTGCATATTAGAGCTTGAGATAGATCTCATTACACTAATATAATGCGTACTGGATTTTAAAATCTGCTTGGTAAAATTTTCTGCATACATTGACAGTGATGTGACAGCTGCTATGAGCTCTAATGTGCTGTCATGGCTGGTAATGACAGGTGTTATGTAATGATTATGGTGGCATTCTGTATGCATTATGGCATATGTTTCTCTGGGTTACAATAATATTACAATAAACATATTATGTGAAACAAGTGTTACTTTTCTCTTTCAAAACAATGTGATTTTAGTGGAAGCTGAAAGAGGCCTGTTTAGAGGGGATAAGTGAGTTCATAATCTCCCTGGCCTTCAGCGCTCTTTGCATCTGACCTCGATTGTCTGTCTTCCAAAAATAAAGGCGGCTATTCCATATGATGAGATGCATGATAATCCATAATATGCTGGGAAGTTTAAATGACACAACCGGTAGTTTGTGGTTCAGTGGCCAGACAAATTTACAATTTAATTAAAGATTCAACAGACAAGCCTTCAGATTTAGAGTCTCTTTAACGGGAGACTTGCCGTTCCTGTTGGCATGCCCCTCTGAGCCGTTCAAGCGTACCCGCACCAAGGAGAAAACCAAGTGTAAAATATTCATCCAATAGCCAGAATTTTAAAAATATATATTTTCCATGGCATCAATCACACAGAAGTGTTCCTGTGTAGGGCATTCTGCTTGTCAGCTCTCCACATCCCTGTCCTTTTGGCTGGTTTCCACAGGACCACTGTTGCCAACATGGCAACGGTCCCTAGATTTAGTAACATTTCAGACCCCTTTAACGATCTTTTTTTTTTTTTTTAAGCGTAGCGACAAATCGAGCAACCTTTTGACCAGACATCAGCTTTCTTGGAAAACAGTTGTCGACACTGCGAGGTGGATCTGCAGTCTTTCCTGCGCTCGCTATCGCTCTACAGCTCACATAACTGCAGCTGGCTAGTGAGTGCAGAGAGAAGCTACAGTCGACCATCCACCAGTGAGACACATTTTCATATGCAAATGAGTACATGAAGATGTCATACATATGCAAATTAGCGTATGACATGGTAAATGGTACATTTTTATCCAAAGCGCTTTACTATGGCCTCTCACTCACCCATTCACACACACATTCACACACCAATGGCGGCAGCTGCCATGCAAGGTGCTAGCCTGCTCATTGGGAGCAATTTTGGGTTCAGTGTCTTGCCCAAGGACACTTCGACATGTGGACAGGAGGAGCCGGGAATCGAACCGCCAACCCTGCGATCAGCGGACGACCCGCTCTACCTCCTGAGCCACAGCCGCCCCAACCGACATCATTTAGTGACTTAGCTACTTAGCATGTTGTTAGCTACTTTCCATAGGAAAAAGTCAACAAATACAATACTGCACAGAACTGATAGTCCCAGAGCCATGTCTTTTACGGGCACATCTCCGATCCACCAGCAGGGGAAGACTCACAGAATAGTGAGAATTGACATCAAAAGGCTGTAATTGACAGCAAGAGGAAAATACGTTATACTGAATGTGGCCCAGAGCAGTTGCTGGGGTAGCCTGCAGTGAGGGGGAGGGGGTTGTGTCTGTTTTGGCGTTTGCAGCAGGTCTGTCAGTGGTGATTATGTATCGTGTAACCGGCAACCTCTGTAATATTACCTGTAATGTTATATTATCTTTGTTGAAGGCACAAGGAAAATGTGTTTTCTAGATGATCTAATCCAGTGGTTCCCAAACTCTGTCCCGGGGGACCACTGTGTATTCTGGTTTTTCTTCCAACCACAATTGCAATTCCAGAATTTTGACAAGCTGTTAGTTTTTATTAATTAGGTGTGTTTCATGTTTAGAAGGATTATTTACCCTCTTAAGCTAGGCTACTTTATGCTAGTTCAAGTCAGTTATATTGGAGTTTAGTGAATTCAGGAAATTAATTCAATTAATTACTTAAGAAATTATTTTCCTCAGTTGACTGAACAGAAATGGAACTGGCTGAAAACCCACCGGGTGGTGGCGTGTGGGATTTCATCTAATTTTTCCTTTCACAGACGTGCGCCTTGTAAGCCATTTATGATTGTCTGCGGTAGTGGCTGGAGGTGCGTCTCAGGGGTCCAGACGATATCGAAACAAGGAGTTGACACAAATAACTGCAAAGAAAAGTTTCAGTAAATAATACCCTGTGCTACTTTTATTTCTGAGCAAAAAAATTGAATATTTTCAGTGTGCATAACTGCCACAGAGTTGTGCAGTGATGGAGGGGGTAGCAGTACTGGCTTGTTTGTTCTGTATTACTTTATATCTATAGAGTTTCAAATGGTCTGGAACATAGAAGAAATGGCAGCAGCTGTGTCTTGTTTGTACTCATATCATTGGTGTCAGGCGAAGTCCTTGTATCTGTAAACAATGGGGTTCTCAGGAACGACAAAAACCTCTTCTCATAACGTGGGGGTTTCTTTGTTGTTGAGTTACGAGACCTTTAAAGCACACAGGGCTGGATTAGAACTTTTGACTTTAGTAAGATCAAAGTGACAGAAAATGGCCACATGTGTGTGACTGACTGACCTGCGGTATGTTCATTTCAAAGCAAAGTCAAAGCTAAGCAGATCCACAAAAGAAGTGGAACCAATATGGTGTCGGAAAATAAATCGTAAGATATATTGCACGTTTCACTTCTGAATAAACTACAGTGAACTGGGATTTCCAAAAAAGCATCTTTGAGCATTTTAAAACTTTTGGCTGTGGTTTATGTTGGGGGTAAACCTGGTGTCAGTTTTCAGCACGTTTGCCATGCCGGTTTGTGTTTAAAAAGTATCCGCTTGGGTTATTCCCGCAGGGGTACAGAGCGGAAGCGAACACTCCTGTTCAATTCCCCCATAATGTTATTTTCCATAATTGTGACCTGTATTTGGCTCTTGCACATAACTGTAATGGTGGAATGGAGCGGCTGTCCTGACTCCTGGAAACTAACTGCTCTCTTCAGGTACCATTAGCCGTGCATTTCCATGCGGGTTTATTTTTAGGCCTATTTTTGCACTTCGTCATGTAGCCCGTGTAATTATGATAGGGAGGTCGCACAGGTCACATGATGGTCCCTCTTAACGATATGCATATAAACCCATTCCTGTGATGCCATGGTTATGGAAGGGTATTTATGAATTCATCTGTACAGTGAGTACACAAAATAATGAAATCCATTTGTCCCCCGTGGAAATGGACCGCTTGAGTGATCAGTCGAAGAGCATCTGAATTCATAGGCAGTACAATGTGTTCTTGGCCGTATTTGATTGCACGCCAGTGCTGGGGTTGGAACGGCCTGCAGAGAGCACGAATCATAAGTCGGCATAGATCACCCCTATACTTTTCTATCATTACAAGCCTGTGTATTCCAATAGTGTCTTTCGGGTAAACTGAGGTATAAAGCCAGGTAAAGTCAATAAAAGGACCGTTAAATACGGGGATATTAGAGAAAGAGGAAAAAAAAAAAATTTCAGAAAGAAAGGGTTCTGAGAGAAGCCCACCGAAAGGCGTATTATAGAACATAAGAGAGAGAATGTCTTCAGGTTGTTCTTCTGGTGTATGTATTTGATAACTAAAGTGAAATCGCAGCCAGTTCAGCATGGATTTTGTTTTGATTAGAAAAATGTTCCTCCCTGGGCTGTATTGAAGTTCAGGTCGCAATGTAAGTGGTCAAGGATAAAGCGGTCACCGATCATTTTTGTTTTCTGATATACAGTACATAGCTACTTTCTTGATGAGGTACACACAAATTTACTTCAATTAAAGTTGGATTTTTCTTTATTTTTTTGTGTGAGATTAAGCTAATTCAGGAAACGGTGAATTTTTTATAACCCTTTTTAATCATCTTTACCGGGGGTGCCAATAATAGTGGAGGGCACTTTATATATTCTCTGGTATATATATTCATTCATTTTCCACTTTCAGCCAACTACTCCGGGAGTCTGTATAAGAAAATACTTTCCGGAACTTGCCACTAGAGATTGCATAGCAAGGCCTGCAGTATTGTGTGACAATTGACTATTTTACTCAGGTCTTTCCATTTGAAATGCAAAAGAATTAACAACATCTGCTTTTGACCTGGTTCCCCTTTGCTCTTAACTTTAACGGTTAAAGCATTTACCTCTGAGAAGTGCTTAGGGTCTCCTGACACAGCTTGTCACTGAATTTCTATTTAGTCTTCCCTACTCTAAGTTTGTCATTGGAAGCTAGGTAGAGAGGGGGAGGGCAGTTTACCATTTCACTACTAAATTACATGTCATTTGACAGTGCTTGTAAAGATACAAAACCTTTGGAATGTCTTAAAAATTATTCAAATCAACTTATAGGAAGTCTGAATTCCAGAGTGCTCCAAGCCACTTAACTCATAGACAAACAATGGTATAGGTGTTCATTTAAATAATTTGAGGTTAAGTGATTGGGCACCTGATATCACATGAAGTGGCCAGATTACAACAGTCACCACTTGACCCATTTATCTCTTCTGCAAAGTCAACGGCACTTAATAAAATTAGCCATGACCCTGGGATAATGCACAGAACAATCGAGGTACTAAATGGTTTTCTGTTAAAAAAATATAGGTAATGCACTGAAAATCACTCATTGTGCAGGGGAAACCCCAGGCCAAGTACATAAAATGCTAACAAATGAAAGCTCCACGCCTCACGCTTTCCGACTTCAATCAGAGAAGTAACTGTGGCAGCCTTGCATGTGCAAGTTGAATGCTTTCTTTTTTTCTTTTTTTCCTTTTTCCTTCTAATCCTGGATTGTTTTGAATTTAAAAAATCAATCTCCACTGATGAGTGTTACCGCCATCTGTCTTGCAGTGCCACTGGTGCGCTTGTGCACGTAGCTCACATCCCTCTCCTTCCAGTCGTCTCTCCTCCCCCCGCCCCCTCTGTCTCCCTGCCTGAAATCCGCTGGAACAGGCCCGGGGACAATCCCTGCTCCTGTCATGGGCTTTGATGGTGACTCTTCCCCCTCGCTGCTTTCTATTCTTCATCTCCTTCTTTCAGTCCCATCTCACACCTTTTTCTCTGTTTTTTTAATTCAGCCATGGCAATAGGGGGCAATAATAAGTTCCTTTTTGATATCTTAAAATATTATTTGATCAGATGAATTAATAAATGAATCCAAATATTAAAAAATTTCCAGAAAAGGAATATGCCTGAGGTGCATCAAACTAACAGTGTTTAACTGGTTCAACAGGTTAAAGCATGGTTGCAGCTATAACCTTGTTACAACCGTTCCCGAACCGGTGAAACATAGATAAATTAAATAATAAATTTGTACAGAGATACTTTGGTGAGTTGGTTCCTTGTCCGCCCACATTATATACTACACAAAATTCCAGGGCATTACTTTCATTTTCTTGCAATGGGATCTGTGTATTTGTTTGTCTGAACGACTCATAAAGGCATGCATGCATTGTCAAGCTGTAGGTGGTTGTGTATTGTGAAAATGCAAATGTAAGCATATGTTCTTAAAATAAAAAGATTCAGTCAATTTATACTTCATCAAAAAATAATGTTTTGAGAATTTGTTTGATTTATACGTTATATTTTAGACATGTTACAACTGTTTCTTGGGGTGGATTGTAACAATATAGTAGCCTAAATGGTTTTGAAACTAATTTTGTAACCAGTTAATTGTTTATGGAAATACTTACAGATAAGTATTCAGCAGTAGAGACACATAAGTATATAAAATAACAATTTTGCTGGGTTTTGGGGTATTGTGAAAATTGTAAAAAATGTTACAACTGTCCCTGGTCTCACATACACAATAATTAAATTGTGATGCAACCCAGAAACTGCACTGTGTATTGGATGATACCTCTGTGGGCTCTGCGAGAACAGACGGTTATTAAAGATGCTGTTAAATTGGTCATTTGATTTGAGTCCAGGAATACTCGACTGGGACCAGAGCTGATGTAAATATTTGGAATATTTTAACCCCTTTGACTGCAGTGAAATTCATTGATATGACTGCCAATTTGTGTGATCAAATTCTCAGTGATCTGTAGTTTGCAAGTTTTACTGGCATCTGAAGGTTTTCAGATAGCCAGGTCTTCAGATGTGACTGCTAAAGGTGCTATTCAATGGAGGGTTTGATTTGAGCAACTCTGATTTCATCAAGAGTCCAGACAATTGCAGCAATTGTAGGAATCCGTCTTTCTTTTTCCATATTTAAGGGTCTAGCCAAAATGGTGGAGATAAAAAAATAAAAAATAAAAGTGACACAAAGGTACCATAAACCACAAAGTAAGAAGGTACAGTATAGTATCAGTGTACAATGAAACGAGAATTAGACCATCTGTTTATTGCCATGCATCAAATGTGTCACCCAAACAGACGGGCAACAAACAGGATATCCATGGCTATCTACTTGCTGCTCTTGTCGTGTGGCATGCAGCAACACATTTTAGCCACTTGAGGCCGTGGCCTGTTTGTGTTAAGCCTCCCATTGTCCCAATACGTGTTTCATTGTTCATGTTACTTGCCTTCTTTCAGTATGGTTTCTGTATTCACCAGGGGAGAGGCACACCATTCCTGGAAGGTCATATCTGCTTCTGGTTTCTGTTTCTTCTAATTGCTTTGGTTCGGTTAGGTAATTAGATACAATCATAGATTGGACCACAGTTGGACCATCTCATAAGTCATTCTTCATTCATGAGCTTATCATGTCACATAACTAAAATGTCAGATCACATAAAGGATTGGGCTAATTAAGTTATTAAAAGCATAGGTTGGCATGACGTCCAGAAACACATGGCCTCGCAGGAATCCAGTACTCAACCCCTTGACTTGGGCCCAAAAAATAAATGATAATACATGATGCATTCTGAAACTGAAGCCTAGAGAACTGTTCTAAACACCATTTAATTACATTTGGAAACCTCTCACATTTGTTGTGAGCGACTCATCATCAGATTGTCACTAGCATGCTCCTTTATGAGGCTGAGCCAACACTGGTGCAAATACGATGAGCATATTTCCCGTGATCCACTCTCCACTCACACAAAGAGCTTCTAATTATGCACCCAAAAATTACAGCTTTTTCCATAACAAAATAGAAGCTCTCTGGTATTGGACCCCATTCGCTGTTTCCTTATGTCACCAATCTCTTGAGTTCAAAAGATTTTAATCCAATTACATGAAACATCCAACACCCATTAGAGGGACTCATGGTTTCTACCTAGGTACATATGGTTCAATATGTTCTGGGACCAAATAGAGACAGACACCAATAATATCTATAATTAGGTAATTACTTACTAATTGGTAATTACTTACTAATTGGTAATTACTTGGAACAAGGCAGAGAAGCTTTTAACTGTAACTACATGGAATGATTTTTGTGCAGTGTAAATGATGAATGTATCATGCATACATGAAGACTACTGTATGCCCTTATAATCTAATGATTTTGCAGGTTCTTTAGCCAGACCATTTGGAAAGGTTTAGGCACTTTAGGCATTTATGATACATTTAGGTTAGTTTGTGCAACCTCAGAGAGAAGAAAATGTGATATAGAGTTTAACTGCTAGATCATTCGAGTAATCCATTTGGTTTCCATGGCTGGAGTGTGACTAATTCAATCCATAATTTTAGCCCTCTTCCTCGAGGTGGTTGTAGTGTATAATATCCTCACTGACAGAAAACAGCATATCTGTCATATTTATAACGGCTTACTTAATGCAGAGTTGGTATGCGGTTTATAAATCCATTTTGTAATTATACCATTTTTTTGACAATGACCATTTGCGCCTTATCTCTCAAGCTCTATTGAACAAGGGGGATGGATCTTCTAATATGAGCATAATATTTTTTCCTTTACAAATGGAATGGATGTAACCCTGTCCCAGTCTAAACACATTTGCCTAATAGAACCCTCTCACGGAAGCATTATCGTAAAATCTGTTAATCGCACCAGGACTATAATATTACATCCCAATATCTATTGTCAGCTCTCACACATTGTATCTGGAGTGCCTCCCTCCCCAAACTGTTCAAATTGGATTCAGATTTGTTTCTGTATTGTTTATTGCGTTTGTTTGGCACATGTGCAGTGAGCAGATGTGGTGTAAAGCCTGTGAAATTACTTTCCCCGTCTCCCGTGTAACTTCATGTAATTTCTTCAACGCCATTATTTGGCCTCCATAAAAAATTGAATGGCCTGCTTAATCCAATTTTATTTTCAAAATAAACATTCTATCACTTTGTTTTCTTTGAAAATGTCATTTTCCCCAAACCTGTCCCCTCCCCTCTCTTGTTGTTGTATTTATAATATATTCATGAGTGTTCCAAGTTGTCCAGTTCACCCTCAAGAAAAGCAGAGGCTAAGTTCCAGTGTGGCTTCAAAGGGGCAGACATTCAGTCCGGTGGCATTTAGCATCAGACAGAAAAACACTTTTTTCACACTGCCATTTAGAGCTAGGATTAAATGCTTTTACCAGTTATGAGTGGTGCTGTTTGTTGTTTTTTGGTTCTACTAATCGTACGGTAAGAGTTCATAGTTTTCACAGTGAATGCGTCAGAGATTACCATTTTAATGCAATATGACATACTGAAAAAAAAACGGTACAAGTCTAAATAATACATTAACCAAAATGTCAGTAACATGGCAAGTGTTGATGTATAAATCACTGTTAACATACCCCTTAAAATGCAGTTTCAAAAAGCAAGACTTGCATGCTAACAATTCATTTACGGAGCAAAAATGCAATCTAAACAGGCGAGTCTTGAGTCTACGCCAGAAGATGGTCAAAAAGGGCAGACGGGCCAAGACCAGGAGCCTCATTTATAAAATGTACTTTAGATCAAATTTGATCTTACATGTGGCGTACGAAGAAAATCATGACAAAGTAGTGATTTATAAAATTTCAATGTGACTCTGTGGAAAGTAAGGCATTTACTGGAAATGGTTGTAGCTCCATGTCAGGTCTTCACTTGACATACGCACATTACCTGCTGGTTCTGCCGAAGTATTGCAGGCTTGAGAGCCGCACGTGAACGCTTATTTGGCATGAAAAATTATCGGTGCTGTTATCAGCCTACAAAATGAGTTTAATTCCAAAATTGAAATGGAAACTGATAGTCTCATTACTGAATTTTAAGTCTTCTTTACATGATATACCATTATTGTGTGACATGCAGAAACTTGTAAATTGGGGCATGGTGAATACGAGATTCATTATGATTCACAAAGTGTTGCTCATTAAAGACAACATAATGTATCCTATAAATAGTCTACTGTCAGCAAACAATTAACACTCAACCATGGCTGCGCTAGCTTTATTGGAGGACGTGGCAAACCATGCGTTCAATTTGAAGTTTATTTGAGATTTATAGACTGAAGGTCCGTACGACAGATGTATGCTATTTCAAACAAGCGCAGCCAATTTTATAAATAATGCTTACATCCATTTAAAGAAATGTGCTTATATGAAATTTAAAGATGACATCCAAGTACTTTTTTTTATAAATGAGGCCCCAGGAGCTGAGTGGACAGAGAGGGCTTTTTAGGCCAGCCTAAGCTGTGTCAGCTGTTCATCCCGCATGAGATGCCACAAGGCAGGCTAAGATGTGTGAATAGACCTGTGTGTCAGATGTGGGAAAGATAAATAGTTGAGTATTGCAAAGTCATCTGCAGTTAGCAAGAGGGATGTGGGTGGGTCGATGAGGGGGGAGGACAACAGTTTACGTGGGTTACAGCATGGCGCTTGAATCTTACTTAAAGTTGCACGGGGAGAGGCGGTTGTTTCTATTACAGATCTGCTCAGTTTTCTCATGTTATACGTCTCAAAAGAACCGAAAACGACACGCTTTGATGGCTAGCTCACAAGCTAAATCCATTAATAGTCATATTGCAGCCTATGCACTGATCTGAACAGACCTAGTTAACGTCAGCTAGTATAAACATAACCTATAAATAGCAACCCATACAGGTAAAGCAGAGACGAAGAAGCTTGATAATTAAGCAACCAAGCTTGATAATTGCATTAAAATGCAATTACGAAATAAAAAAGGTATTCTATGAATGTACTATAATTATAAGCTTAAACTATAAGTACAATTCCAGCAGCTTACTCATTCGCTTTATTTCGCCGTGAAATAAAAATGGTGGATCTCCGTTTTGTCTCGTAATTCATTAGAGAAAATAGTAAAGTGACGCGGTGTGGTATCGCCGATTCGTAGGATATGTACGAATTTTCGGGTCGTGGAATTTGGTAGAATAGATACGAATGGGCTGTGAGACCAGGTTGTGCGCCCAGTTATGAATAGAAACCAGATATTTTGAGCAGATTCAGTAAAATGCTGTGATGTTTTGTAAAGTGGAAAACCATAAGGTCAGTGAAGTAATTTCCTCCAAGAGTAAAAAAATGTGCAAATTGTACTCGTTACATTGTCTTGTGACTGGTCAATTTCCTTGAAAAAGAGATGGAAGCAATCAAATGCCAAGGCCCTGACTGGAATTAAATTGCAGCCGAGACAGAGTGGTGGGCCTGAGATCATGTGAAATCATTGCTTTGTTAAACTATAAGTGAGAGAATGAGTGAAAGGAACTGCAGTAGTCATCCAATTAAATAAATTGCGGGCAGACCTAGCTGGATCAAAGTTGAACGTGGTCGGCATGAACAGTCATCCAGTCATGTGCTTAGCAGGGTTTGGTCCCTTCATCTTGGAGCTGCTTTCAGAAAGTAAACATCAGGGTCTGGGCACAGCAACATACAGGCATCTCTGTGGCAATTTAGGATGCGCTCAGGATGAAAACACACTGTTTCCGGTGAGAACGCCTGGCGCCACGCCCGCGTGTTGGCTTTGGTTTAATGTTGTTGTCATTGCCCATTTTGAAAATTATGAAAACATAAGAATGCATTTTGTATTTGGGTTGGGTTATTGAATATAGCCTAGCTACTGTATATTGGCATAGCCCTATTTTTGTGATATTTACGAGACTGGGAAAATGGGGACCTTCATTAGTTTGATATCAAAAAAGAAGCATTTTTGCTTCTTTTCAATTTGTAGAAGGACATCACTGTATAAATAAAAGTAGCAGTATTGGTTTTTATTATTCTCTGCCAGGGATTGTTTGAGGAAGCTTGTAGCGATTACCACAGCAGTGTAGCTACGTGTCGCTGTTCATATTGATCAGAACAGGCTAGCCAGCAAGCTTTAGTGCTTCCCTTCTGCTAAACATGAAAAAATTTTCTTCTTTTTTTTATTACAGTGAACAGGTTTCCATATTTTCAGCAATTAAAACCCTGCTGATTCCACCTATTACTCCATAACTGACAATTTTAAAGAGAACTAAGTCTAATTAAGAAAGAACCTTTTTCAAAAATCAGAAATGGAAACTTTTTGCAGCACATTACACAATTCTGAGAATTTTAACTCCGCTTGCACACTAACTTTGCATACAAGCAGGTCTGTTTCACCAGCTGTAAATCGTTGTTTTCACAGTCATACCAAATCTGCCATTATTTGCAATCCACCAAGGTGCAAACGCAGATAGCTTTTAAAGGGAATAAGAGATGACACTGGTTTATTACACCTTATGCCTTACTTTGCGTTTAAATTATCCGTCATTTAACTAGCAAAAGTGGATTTGGACAAGCCCGAAATGCACTTGCACCAAGTTCTTTAGGCCGTTAAAATACAGTCTAGCCCTTAAACCTGAAGTGCAGGTTTTGTTAGACCGCTTTTATTGCAAGTTAACTGAAAGCAAATGCGGTAGTTAACAGTGTGGTGTCTTTTTTCATTTGGTGTATACTTACGTTTATCATTTAATCTCCCTAACATGATGTGAAGGAAGAAACTGTGGGTTTACCTGCCAAGTTATTATTCCGAGATCTGAATAATCCTGTCAATTGTTTATTCAGACCATTGGTATGCTTGCTAATCAAGGGAAATTAATTAAAACAGGTTGAGACCAATAATCAGTTTAAAGGAAATGTTTCCGCTCCGTCTATTTTCAGCTCGCAAACTGCCTCTGTTAAATATCCTAATTATGAATTAAGGATAGATTCAAGTATGAACCTATGTCACAAGATGCATGATAATTCCAGACTCCTGCACACAATTCATTCCAAGCCCAAGCTTTGCACATCCTGTTCACTTGTCTAATAATGGTGGACAAATGCTATTTTAATATTTTCTGTCACATATGACCATATGACAGTCCCTCATGTGCACCACTGACTGAGATGAATTTTCTCACTGAGAGTTTGTTAGATTAACTGGCTACACTCTAATGATTACCAGTCTGACCGCTGGTGCTGGCCTCTTCGTCATCACCCTGATCAGAATTGCTGTCTTGAGAAATATTTCAACAAATTCATCAAAAAAATTTCAATAATAATTTTCTATAATTTGGCTTGTGCAGCTAATGTGGTTGGCTAGCAGATAGCCTATACTTTTAGCATGTAGGTTATCACTATCTCATCTTTAGCTAGCCACAGTGCAAAAGTACATTTTTAAATAGAAATTAGCTCAACATAGAACATCGCATCAGATTAAATCAGTTAGCCCTTGTCTACCATCCTCGCCCTTGGTCTAGTCTCGCCGCATCTCAAGGTGTGCTTGTTTCATAAATGCAAATGCATTGGTTCTTGGGATAAGGTGCCATGATGGTTCACAAGGCGATCTCCGGGAAGTCTTACGCCGTGTTCATACAGCGAGTGACTCGTTCACTGGGTCGCTGCAGTCCACTATGCTGAGGGCGGGGTAAGAGCTTCCTGTTGTGTTCTCTAAGTCAGCTCATGCAGCTACAATGTTCTAGCTTCACGGCAAATTGGTGCATGTAAAACCAGAGCCACCTAGTAACGCTAACAGTACAGTATGTGAAATGCACTCAGAATGCTAAAATAACAATATCAAACATATGGCACAAGACAGTGGAAAAAGTAGCACACATATTTTAAATATTATAAGCAGTAATACTTTCATATCGAGGAGGAAAAGCTGTCATGTTCGTAGGCATATTTTCTAATATAATCATTACTTGGATCAATAATCCAAGTAACTACTAATTACTCAGTTGGCCAAATTAGTAAAATCTTGTGAAAATAGCAGGAAAACAACAATAATGAAACTAAAAATGATGTTATGCTCAGCTGTAATATTGTTCAAAGCATCCAACAAGACATTGCAAACACTGTTGTGAAGGTTAGCATGTAATCTATTTGAGAAAAGAGTTGTCAATCAAACCAGAATGAATAGGAATACATGAAAGCTGTGAGGATTGGTGTAATGTTCAGAGAACCAAACTCGACCGATAAGGATTCTAAAAGCATATCTCGAAAGATACGCCACAAAAGTGGAAGAAACCACACCAGGAAGGGGTGAAACAAAAGAACGGGAGTAAAACTTTCCTAGCACAAGGCAAATACCTCAAAACCTACCTCAAAAGGAGGCGAGACAAATAGCGAGTATGAATAACAAAAGAACCTCACATTCTAAATAAAAAAACTCACACGAGAGGTTGAAAACCGAGAGAAAACCCAGGTAAACAGGTGAGGGAAATAAATAGAAAATCAAACCTGTTACCTAAGTTCTTGTAGCAAAAGAGCTGAACACAAAAGTTCGAGAGACCAAAAGGTTGCAGGTTCGATTCCCAGGTAGGACACTGCCGTTGTACCCTTGAGCAAGGTACTTAACCTGAATTGCTTCAGTATATATCCAGCTGCATAAATGGATAAATGTAAAACAAAAAAAAGCAACAAAAAAAGTTGTGTAAGTCGCTCTGGATAAAGCGTCTGCTAAATGCCTGTAATGTAATATTAGGATAAAGCAAAAGATTAGAAGAGAAGGAAATAACCCAATCTAATCCTAAACAACAACCGGACTTGCTGCCTTTATTATTTGTACAAACCAGAAATGCAGTGACCGAATTCCTATACCGTTTACCGACTTCGTTTGTAAATATAGCAAGACAATATCGAAGTGCAGGAAGTCCTGAGCTATTTATAACCGGCAGGAAACTCAAAACAAGTGTGAGGAATAATAGCCGGGCGATATCCAAACACTGAAACGGAGGCAGAAAAGATATGATCGCTTCACCGCCGCCAATAAGAATGACAACTGCAGAAACAACCAAGGTTGCCAATAACCATGACAGAACGGCTGATGTGGTTTTACACGTGGCGCTTTTAGAAGGTGTACTAGCCTTTTAAAGGGGTGTGTATTTCTCTAACAGATTGTCAAACACAATAAATGACCATGGCATATTTAAAGGGACATCTCTATGCATAAACCCCTGGTAGGATTGTATATTTATTTCATATTTAGTAGCTGCAGATATTGATAGTAGAATGACATGGTATAATTACACAAGAATCTCACTTGTTTCTTTTGCTATTGAGTAAGCAGGGCTTTTCACAGCTGTACTGGCATATGTTCTGGCAATTGTTGGCTTTATCTTGTTGCTATGACAGAATAAAAATGTTTGGTTGTGAAGAAATATTTTTATGAATTCACAGATGGACGCTATCCACTGTGTCACGCATGGGTCGGCATAGTTGCAGGTGTCACTGGGTGGGGGGTTTCTTGTTAAATGGACTAGGTATGCAACACTAGTAGCACTTAGAAACTCTATTCAGTACAGTTGTCATGAATTGTATATTAATAAAGATAGAACATGGAGTTTGTTGTTTCCACTCTTAGTTTGGTTGCAGGAGCAATGAATGTCTCAGTTGAGCCAAGGCCAGTAGGGGTCTGCACGAATGGGTTAATATTTTTCATTGTATATAATATTCTATTTAATATTCCGCATTGTATATAATTTAGCACTGTATGGACGTTTTGTATTTAGGCTGTTTAATTTGGCCCTTTGAAACGAAGACCATGGTCTCAGTGGGAATTCCTGGTTAAAAATAAACAAATGACTCCAGGAATATTTTTACTTGACGAAAACTCGACCTAATTACAATTTCCCCTTGAAAGATGTATATACATACTGTACCTATAGTAGGGGCACACCAGTAAATATTGTCACTTGACATTCACTGCCGCCCCCCCCCCCCCCCCAAGAAATAAGTCTTAAGGAAATGAATTAATTACCTATGACTTTCAAATAAATCCAGGTATTGCTTTTCTAATGCAACACCAAATGATTTTTGTTCTAATTAATTTTGTTGCTCGCTGATTTCCTGTTAGAATCTACAGCATTGACATTTTCCCCTTCATGGCCATATACTATATATTGCTCCACGCCAACGGTAAACCGGGAGGTATTTTAATTGAGACCCAATCAGGCTGATTTATGAACATCAATGGTTAATATATTTCCTCTGGCTTTGGAACGTATTTAGTCAAAAATGGCTAAATTGAAGTGCAGTTTTTTTTCCTGTGAAATCAGTCATTATTATAATTTGTATTTGTTTGTGTGTACATAAACAGGGATGGTGGTGAAGAGCAGCAGTATCCTCAAAAACATTCTCATCAAAATCTGTGTCCTCACAAATGTGCTAATCAAAATTGTTGTCCTCACATGCTAATAAAAATCTCAAACGGTCCTCACACGCATGCTAATCAAAATCTGTGTCATCTTACACAAGCTAATCAAAACAGATGCTAATCAAAATCTCACTTTGTCTGCCTCTGCCCCTTTATGTGCCTGCCCTTCTCAGTCATGTTGCCTTCTGTCTTATCATGATGGTGTATTGCTGAAAGGTGTCACCATCTGCCCTGGAGAACAACACAAAATCCTCTTCCCAGGCTGCCAATAATCTCATTTATACGTGACAACTTTGTACCAGAAGATTAGCGCTTCATTGATCCATACCTGCCAATATTTCCTCTCCAACATTCAATAAATCTGATTGTTCCTAACCAACTAATCCATTTTACTATTAAGGTTTATGTTTTTGGGACTCCCTTTTTTGGTTGGCCTAGTTTTTCAGCTTTTTGGCTGAAATCGCTGTTCTCTGCTGTCTGACTGGTTGTAAGTCTCCAATATGCCAACAATTATCCTGGCCACACCTCATCTTAAGACCAACCTCCTCAGTTCACTTGCTATGTGTGCGAGTCCACTTGATAGTTAATCAACGTAAGCGCTGAGCACTATAATGACCCCTGTGCAGGGTGTAAAATAGCAAAGACACTTGCGTTTGGGTTAACGCCGCTGAGCGCCAGGTGTAAAATAGGGCCCTAAAAGTGTTAGGACAGTGACACGTTTTGTTGTTTTGGCTCTGCACTCTAGCACATTGGATTTGAAATGGAACAGTGACTATGAGGACAAATTAACATAAACTGAAATAAAGTCATGATATTTAATATTTGGTTGCATATCCTTTGCATGCCATGATTTCCGGATGTCTGTGTCCCAACAACGTGATATCTTGATATCTTATTTTCAGGTACTCTTACAAGCGATACTATAGCCTCTCTGCATTTGAATGGATCTCTATAGGAATTGGGGGGTGGGACTACATGTAAATTACACAGGTATATTATGAAACGCATGGTTGGCTACATGGCTGTAAATCAATACGGGCCTGAGGTATCAAACAAACATCAAAACATCACTCTGCTGCCAGATATGCGGTAGATATGGATGGATCACTTTAAGGGTTGTTTCTCCTGACTCATTTTTCCATAGAGTTTAATTGGTTAGGAGAAATAATACAATTGCTACACAGTTCACCTGATATGGGTGTAAAACCTCTCAAGTTAAAGCTGAACATCTGCACTTTAACTTCAGTCTGTTTCATTTCAAATCCAATGTGCTGGAGTACAGAGCCAAAACAACAAAAAATGTGTCACTATCCTACCACTTTTGAAGTACACTGTATTATCATGAGACTAGCTATGGGGGGAAAAAAAGCTTTTCATATCGGGCAGTAAAACCATGGAACACATTACCAGAGCTAGTTAGAAATTACAACAAAAGCTGTGTTATATCTTATCTTAAGTCCTTTTTCAAGGAATATAATATGGAGAGCTTATAATTATAATAGAAGATAACGGGGTGATGGAGGGTATTAAAGTATTTAAGTGATTGTGTGTGGTTGTGTGTTTGTGTGTGTTGTATTTTGTAATTATATTGTGTGTGGGCTGTATTAGGACTGGTTATTGTTTGTATTGACAGTATCAACTTCGTTCACGTTCGTATACGTGCTCGAAGTGTCATTTTGAGACAGTTTAAGCTGCCCTATAGAAGTGAATGGAGAGTGACAAATACCCTATTATCATGAATGAAGCATGTCATGAATATCTAGCATGTATCCGTAACAATATGATGGGACATGGGAGTGGTACAATTGTGCTAAAGTAAAGACACAGGGAAAATCAAGGCTAAGATAATGTTGACAATATGTCCATGATGTTTTTTTCTGACAGTCGTACTTCATCTACTAAGTATGGGCCAACATTGTTCTTTCACAACATACAAATGAGAAAGAAGCTAAAACAATGAGAAGTGAATCACAGGTTTGACTAATGATAACAGTAACCAATGCTGGTCTGTCCTGGAAGGACCTTGGAAAAAGGTCAACTTCCCCATGTTTTATGCAGTAACGGTCGGGACAGTTCCCCCAGTGTTCAGCCGCAAAAAAAAATGATGTTCCATAAAAGTGCAACGAGCTTGAGACAAGGTCAACAGGGTGTGATTAACTGGAGTATGACGGAACCACGCAATTGCCCCATCCCCATCAACTACAGAATTGTTCCAATCGCCAGAAGGTCTAATTTTTCTCCTACAATTCTCAACAAGGCCGGCAGTGACGCTGTGTAGATTTTATCGCCTTGCATTTCCTCTAGCAGCCCTCAGTCACCCTATTGCTGGTGGGCTGGCTTATCAGTCCAAGGTTTTCACGAAGTATCACAGTTATCAACATTTTTTAGAAATTTTATTTTATTTTTTTGCCAGAACGATTTTGTCCATTTAGTTCCTTACACATATTGTTCAGCTTAAAGCTCCATCTTATCTCCCTAGATCTCCACTCATCCTCACAGGTCCCATTACTGGCAGGTACTGTCAGAGCCAAATGGCTCCACAACACGTATGATGGTGATTTTCAAATAATACAGAGTGGGATGGGAATACACCAAATCATATCTGACCTGCCTATTAAATTTTCCTCTGCACATATAATGTGCTTCACTTTGGATCCCGTTTGAATCCTGCAAATTTAAAAAACTGCCTCTGAGAGCAGTGTTTAAGCCAATTTACATCATGCTGGTGTGCCTTTTGTGAAAGAGCAATTGAAAGCCATTGGAATGCATTTGGTAGTGCCAAATTCTTTATATTCACCTTGAGAATCTACCAATCGCTACTGACCCTTGAAGCTAATATTCCGTGCTTTATATTTCTGACAGCACTATTAGATGTCCACTGTCTTAAACTTCTGACTTAAGCAATCAGTTTGTTCATCACTGTGGAAATGCATCAAAGGCCATGTTCATGTTTGAGAATATCAGAAAAAGGATATTGAAAATCTGGACAATGCACCAGTCACTGACACTGGCTTGGATGAAAATATTCAAGAGGCACTGATCATAGTTTTATGGCATGTTACGGGCTCAGGAAACACAAAGTAATTTAGATGTGTGTGGACATGAAAAGAAACGCAGCCTGTAGGTTTATAGAGTGGGATCAGGTTCATTTAAATAAATGGGGAGAAATAGTGTTCCTCAGGGAGACGAAGTACAGTGAAGAGCTATTTGACACTAATGCGAAATGCGTTGAGATTATTTGTCTATCCTTTCTTGTATGCGGGAATGCAAAAAAAGTGCTCGGCCTGGAATTACTGCAGGCTTCGCAATGTAGATATGTTTACCATAACAATACGGAGACGCGGGGGACGTACGTCAAAGTAAATAGAAACGTAAAAACCGAGGCTCTGCGAGAGAATGTTAATGCGCGTAATGGCTCAAGGCCATGTGCGTTAATCAGTTGAATTAATAGAGCTCTCTGACGATCACATTTCATTAAGTCGTAACGGGCTCCTTTTGCATATTGAATTGTCATTGAAGAAGTGCATTCAGACAGTATCAGCACAGAGGGAGAAAATGGTTTTACTGTACCATTTAATAAGACCCTTTTTTTTAGTGCCCGGACCGCAAATGCCGAACCGGAAATAGCTTTTTTTTTGTTTTTTTGTTTTTGTTTAATGCATCAGAACAAGGGCAAATGTCCTTAGCAGCCAATTGGAATTTCCAATTCTGGTTTCTGAGTGTTTCGCTTGTGGGTGGGAGTGATGGTCACCGGGTGGAGTCCACTTGAGGCCCAGTGTCATTTACATCTGTGGAGGTCAGTCTACAAAGCCATTACCCCTTTGGGCTTTTGTCAATGGAGCCTATAGGATTGCCTAATTCTACAGGAGGCAGGAAGGACTACAATGTTGCAGGAAGCCTTGAAACATTGTCACACAGTGTACATTGGGCGGATGCTCTCACTCTATACCTGCATAAGTAATTACCTGTAAAACGGTTATGGAGTAGAACTACGAACAACCTTACAATAGAGAATTAACCGCATGTTGAATTCAATACAATGAGATAAAAACAAAGTGTAGTTCACAGGGTATGTGCAGTATGTATAATGGACATTAAATTGTTTGAGGAATGAACAAAGACAATTCATGTTTTCAACAACGTTATTTGGAAAATAAATTCTCCTGACAAAAGTAAAACTCTTGTAAATAATACATGTACCTGTATAATGGAAATGCCAGCCTTTGTAATACATAAAGCTTATGTCACATAACCTCCTAAGGTCAGGCAATTCATATTTGTCCCTTGTAGTGGACATGAGTATTAAGCTCAAGAACCATATATTCTATATGCTGAAACCTACAGTACAAGGGACATTCAGTTCAGTCGATATCTCATGTTCCATGCATGTTTTAATGGCTAAATACCTTGAATATTTTTTATAATAGATGGAAAAACAAATTTTATCAACATAGCAAGCCCTGCTGCATGATGAAGAGGTATTTCAGACCCCTTTCCCCCATCTGGGGTTTTGGTTTAATCCTGATCTATGGGTGGACAGTAATGTTTCTACAGCATAGCTTTGTCTTACTGAATCCTAATGCGCATTATCCCTCGAGGAACCACAAAGCTATCACTTCATTATTCAATAATGTGTTTAAAATTAATCCCCTCTTCTGCTCCAATGATTCTTCTTCCACACTTGACTCTGTCCTGGGCTGTAGCATTTTAAGTTTTAAATAGTTTTTTGACTGCAGTTGTAATAATTTGCGCGTGATCTGGGACATTCGGATATTCCCCGTTAATTCAAAAAGGTAAAGTTCATAAGAAGTTCACTTCTTTCCCGCAGGGCTTTTTTCCATTTATGTTGGCGTTGACAGGAAATGCTTCAGCAGCAAAGCAGGCCACTGAAGAATTGTAATCCTTCTCTAGCCACGTTTACACCGTATTTTCGGTAATACAGTCCAATTGAGAGGCATGATCACTGCGGAAGAAGCGCAGTGCTTTGAAGTGGCAAACTGAGTTTTTTTTTGTCTGTTCTTTCTATCTGTTTTGGAAGATTGCTGCGCGCTCAAATAGAGGACCAGCCATAGGCGGAAATGCATTTAAAGCTACTGATAGGACTGGAATTTATTTGCTATGGTGTATTTGCTTTTCCATTTGGCGGCATGCTTTTTGCTCCAGTATTGAGTGAGAGTGCATATAATGCAGATAAAGTCAAGTTTGTTGCAATATAGTATCTTTGCTCTTTCTCCGTTTGTCTGAATCCACCTGACAGTATAGGGACATACAGTGAGCACCATAATTAATTGGACAGTGACACATTTTTGTTATTTTGGTTCTGTACTCTAGCACTTTGAGTTTGAAAGGATACAATTACAATGAGGTTGAAGTGCAGACTGTCAGCTTTAATTTGAGGGTATTTTCATCCATATCAGATGAACTATTTAGAAATCATAGTACATTTTGTACATAGTCCCCCACATTTTCTGGCATCAAAAATATTGGACAGTTTAACATAATGTAGAATAAAGTAATCATTTTTAATATTTGGTCGCATATCCTTTGCATACCATGACTTCCTGATGTCTGTGACCCAATAATATCAAAAGACTCTTGATATTTTATTTTCTGGTACTCCTACAAGCAATACTGTAACCTCTCTGCATTTGAATGTATCTCTATGGGAATTAGGGGGTGTAACTAAATTTTGCTGTAAATTATGCTGGGACAGTATGGAATACACGGTTGGCAAAAAAGTCATCAATGGTCTCTGAGGTATCAAACGAGTCTCAAACCATCACTCTGCTGCCAGATATGCAGTAGATGTGGATGGATCACTTTAAGGCTTGACAAATTTCCCTATTGAACTGTATGGAAAAAAATAAGTCAGGAGAAACCCTGCAAGTTATCCATCCATATCTACTGTCCATTGTCATTGTATCTTTAGAACAAAAATAACAAAAAATGTGTCTGTCACAATTAATTATGGTGTTCCTTCTTTTGCTGATATAAATGCACTGAACATGGCAGGGTTATGGAACTGGGTTTGTGACCACAGGGGTCGCCAGTTTTATTATCACATTGAACCCTGCTGCTGCACCCTGATGATAATCCAGAACCAGATCATTTGTCACTATGGATAACTGTACCTGCAAACTAGTACAGAAAGTTCATAATGAAAATAATACAATGCAGTATTAGAGGTGTACCTGAACCTTAAAAAAATAGTTGTATAGTTTCCTGTAGTTTTTCCATTTGTTGGTAATTTGTGCTACTACGGAAAATAACTTTGCCATCCTGTCTGCCGTTCAGGGCCACTACTCACTCACTCACACACACACACACACACACACACACACACACACACACACACACACACACACACACACACACACACACACACACACACACACACACACACACACACACACACACACACACACACACACACACACACACTATTAGGTCTATAATTAAAAAGTTTAAACTGAGATCAATCAGCCTGGTAGAGGGTTGCAAGTGCATCCTGCCCCGTGTAGAATGAAAAACATAAAAAATCAAGGGCCACACAAAACCTACAAAACCTGACTGCTTCTTGCACAAAATCTACCATCGGACACCACCTTCATGCCAAAGGGCCTTTAGAAAGGGTGGGTTTGGCTATGGTGTGGTTTGCCATGGGGCTTAAATGTAAAAAAATTGTGGTTTGAATTGAAGAGGGCAGTCTACAAATGAAGACTAATGGATTTTAAGGATCTTGAAAGATTTTTTATGGAGTAATGGTTGAAAACTCTCTCAGTATGTCCCTCCAGTCTCAGAAAACACCACAGAAGACACCTCAAGTGGCTTTAACCTTGCAAGGGCGGAGTACACATTCGATTCATTTCACATGAGGACTGCACAAGGCTACGTACTTCTATGCGTTATGGGAAATACATTTTCTCAGCCAATACATGTGAAGAAACAGCTAATGGGGCAAAGTGACTTTTCTTACTAATCTTTCAGTTAAACTGATCGAAATGAAATAGCTTTGAGTTTTGACACCTTGGAATTACCTGGCCATGTCATTGCTGGACAATGTATTTTCTTTGACACCTTCGATTCAAATTTTATAATAAGGGATTTTTGTGTTCACCTTGAATATGCAACCGTCCTCTATTTTTATGAATGCTTAATCAGATTTTTTTTTTAAACTGACAATCAACTGCTAAGCTTAAGGGGAAACGAGAGGTCCTTTCAAGGAATGCCGGTCTTTGTGAGTGATTACTGTGTGCTTTTTTTCTTTCTTTCATACACTAATGATCTTGGGGTGGGGCACACAGGAAATCGAGTGGAGCTGTAGGCACAGGTACAATATTGCCACCCTCCCTGTGACAGGGCAATTTAGCATGGCCAGTTTTGGTAAAAACATTGCAATACTATGTACTCTAATGTGAAATCTGTGTTCATCAAGAAGAGGCAACGGAGTATGTCATACATCTAAGTAAAGGGCTACTGCAGAAATGCTCTGGGGAAAAAAAGTTCCAAAAACGTTTTTGGTATGACATTTTAAGCAAGGACTAAAAGCAATATTTCTATGCTAGATTGTTTGACTACATCTTCTCTTTGGTGTTCTTTGATGCCCGTTCGTGGGCAGGTCGTACTTAATGGTGGAGACACATTCAGTGAGTGACAGTGTTGAACATTCAAGGTCAGGGCCTCACCTCAACTCTCAGACTTTACCCATCAGCCCCAGACAGATAACCTTTTCTCTCGTTTCATTCCAAATATCAGTTTGATCTTCAAGGTCAGCCGCTTTCAACAATTTATTTTTTCCATTGACGGATTTAAATTATGAATTGAATGCAATGACCTGTCATCCATGTCAAATGGCCTCAACGCATAAAGCTGTAACAATATAGGTGCAGATTTGATCTTGATTTGCGTTTTTATCTTTGAAACCCACAATATACTTGCACATATCAAATTGTATTATGTCTGCTCACAACGTGCAACTCTTTCAGAAATACTGTACTGATTTGCCTACCTGAAATTATCTGCAAAAGTCCATTAAAAGTTCTCTTTAAATGTATCCATCTGCGTATTTAATGTATTCACTTTAAAGGCATGACTTTGCACTTCGACTACTCACTTCTGAAATGGTATTCACTTCTGGTTCTTTGTCTGCACTTATCACTGATATGACGGGCCTTAATTTATCCTGGGAGCCAATAGTTCAGACTTTTTGGGAACTACAAAATAAACTGAGACAAAACGGAGTGCTTTGTCTTTTCAGTTCTGCATGGTAAATGAATGTGAGGGTTCACGACCCCCATAATGGATGAAGCTACCATGTGCGGTTAATCACGGGATTCATGCAAACCAATCCAATGATTTTGCTCAATCACTGTGATCACCGTTTTAGTGAGTCATTGACTCAACTCAAGCTGATTTTTGTCTCGATGTCCAGGAGGCCTCAGGACTGCCATACGCATTCTGCGATACGCGTGGAGTCGGCTCAATATTCAGATATACAGAAAGATACCGCCACAAAGGCTTCCATCCACAAATTTGTCCCCCATAGTGGCGCTGAAAAGGTGGTTGTCACATTTATCACAGCCACACACTTTCTAATTGATTCTGGTTGGGGAAAAAAAGGCTTAAGTGGGAAGGAAAAGTCTTCTCTGAGACCTGAAAAGCTTGCGTTTGAGGAACGGAGCCTTCGTCAAGTTAAGACCCAGTCCACAGACCTCTCCGGGCTTTTCACATTGTTACGGGTCGAGCCGTACATTGACATTAACTGTGAGCCGCCTGGACGCATTGGGCTTTCATCTACCGCTATCGTTAAAAAGGTCATCAAGTGACAACGGCTCACTCAAATTCGGCAAGCCAGCCGGAGACCACTCATTATCGGACTCTGTACTCCACCAAGTTCTCCTCTCGGCTCAGTGTCAGATGAATGAGACCCGTTTTTTGTATTCATTTCCTTGACCCTCCAATCCTTTCGTCTCCTGTTCTTTGCAGGGCTCTTGACAAAATTCATTCCTGATCAAAGAAACTTTGGCTTAGAAAAATAGCCTTAGCTGCTTGAGAGCAAGGTTTTCTTTTTTCTTATATCCTTTGATCATTTTTATATAGGCGTCTAGGGTATATAAAGATGCTTACCTAACCCTTATTTATGATATATGTGCGCGGATGTGTTTTACTGTATATGTGGCCAAGAAAGTTGTGGATCGCATACCATGACTCATTACACAATGTTATTATTGCTCCTCCTGAGTTAACGTTTGCCTATAGAAATTATTCAGAGCGCACCCTGTGATTTTTATCATGTATTTCCAGAAATATTAATAATTTAGCCCAGCCTAATTTGTGTTTCACCGCACAAAACCTCTGCTGAGCCTTCATTTCGATGTGCCTGTTTGGGTTACGCCATTAAACGTGTGCTGCTTGGCAGTCTGTGGCTGCTTTGCACAAGCCCGATATCAGTGTAGAGGGCAAAGTCTGACATTCAAGATGGGATTAATATCTGTGACTAATTGTAAAATCAATGAACACTCAAGATATTGTATTTTTTTCCCCCCAACTGGCCAAACTTAGTCCTTTAAATAAAATATCCTGATGTCATGTAGCATAAAAGCTTCTGTGATATCAGAGCTTACTATAAAAGGGAGCTGCGATTATGTAGTTACAATAGCCAGTAAAATGTAAACGTGTTTCAATTCACCATTGTTATGATTATCCTATTATGTTAGTTAGCATTCTTATCAATGCTGCCTTTTTAAAATATTAGCATTGTTGCCAAGCTATGTTGATAGCTTTTACATTATCATGTTGCAAACAGGCTATATAATTCAACTTGGAGGCTAAACCTCTACAGGATTTGGCGCACTTTTAAACAGATTTTAGAAAGCAGAGAGGGTAATGTATAGAGAAAGGACCACAGCTGAGAAGGTCCCGTGGCAGGGATCAAACCTCTGCCCATTCCAGGGGAAACGCCTATGGCTCAAGAGTCGGCTGCCTTATGGGCCGTGCCACATCTCGCCTAAACAGATTATTTTGCTTGGTATGGCATGCGTTTACTGACTGTGTAGGTTACTAGTACCCGAGATATGTTTGAATACTTCTAAGCTATGCAATAACTTAAGTCAACAGTGCCTGAAAATAATGCCCTCAGGGCACATTAGTAGAGAGGAAATATCAGAATTGGCAATGCGGAGATCTGCATGTTATAATAAAAAAGCAGGTTTTTTAAAATAAGTTTGACATTTTACATTACCGATGTGGCGGCAGGCGAAAGGACGCATGATCCAATCATAGGCTTGAATGTGACAGGTTTTGAAGGGTGGGTCTCAACCCCTGCCTTGTTATTACTTTTGTCATGATGTGCAGGCATTGCAAGCTCACAGTAAATTATGGTTTTACGAACGGTGGAAATATGTAGTTTCAGTCAGTTCAGGTAGAAATATGTTGAATGCCCACAGATGCAAAGCTATTGATTTCATATTTTTCTCAAATGAGTTTTTGTGGCAGGTAGAATTGGTGTATACAGTTATTTTACTTTTAGTAAGATTTTTTTCTAAAATGGAACTATTGAAAATCACTTTGGAGATGCAGGTAGCCATTACCAAGGATTTTAAAGTCAGACAATAAAGGACACTTTAATGGCCCCATTTTTCTTAAAATTATGAGAATCTTTCACTCAGGGATATGGACCTTTGTACATGTACTGACTACTAACATGGCAGGAATGCGTTTAGAATGTTATTCAGCTTTGATATTCAAGTTAAATAAGAAATTGAATTGTGTATGTTAATTCTTGTTTGCTTGATCTATTTTAGCCATTATAAACAATTATGCTATTGCAGTACTTTCATTATTAAATACATTGTAAAAATGTATTTGCCATGTATTCTGTAATACATTTCCACGTTTGGAAAATTGTTTCTGTGACTTACAGAACTTGTGTGGAAAAGACTGTTAGGGAAAGTTCACTTCATATCTCACAATCAAACTGGAATCTTCCACAACATTCTGGAGATGTTTGGGGTTAACCGGGAAACTACACACTATAAAACCCATGTGAACAAATAGATAACCCAAAACCTCACAAATTACCTGTTTATAAGCAACCCTCACCTTCAGCGATGACATTTTGACCACATTCTGTATGGCTTAAATGGAACTGTACAGAGTACAAAATTGCCAGTACAGATTATGATTTATGAGGGTTTGATTCAGTTTTACTGGCTCTAATAATTCTTTGAAAGGATGAAATGTATCCAGATAGAGCGAAGAAGTGATGTCCGCTGCTTGCACCACTGTACGTGGAAATCTGTGTCATATAGTCCGTGTGGGTTTCCTCTGGGTACTCCGGTTTCCTCCCACAGTCCAAAGACATGCAGGTTAGGCTAATCGGAGACTCTAAATTGCCCATAGATATGAGTGTGTGAGTGAATGGTGTGTGTGCCCTGCGATGGATTGGTGACCTGTCCAGGGGGTATTCCTTCCTGCCTCTCGTCCAATGCATGCTGGGATAGGCTCAAGCTGAGGCAACCCGCCCCCCAAATCAGCACCCTTCCATACTATTAGATAAGCTTGTTGAGTAGACAGGGTGAAAAAGTCATTAAGTAGGCAAAATTTTCTCTAAATATAGTATGCTTTAAATCCACGTAGGATACACTTACTTCCAGGGTTTCGCTGAGTACATTCGGGTGCACATTTCAAGAAGTACATGAACAGTTTGGTCACATAAATATTACGTGAAGCTTTGTTTAAAAAAAAAAATTGTGAGACTTTCCAGCTAAATGGCGACTCAAAACTAGCCCAAAATATATGTTTAACTGAAACCAACAAATTTTAAGGAGAAGTCATCATATTTTTACTTTTTAAAATAAGTGTGTGCTTCACGACTTTTCATTTTTACCCGTGACCGCACTTTCAAAGTAGCCCAATTTAGCTGTAAAACCGCGGACATGGCAACACTGGTGGGACATCTTACGACCTGCTTACGACACTTCCACGGTTTGTTTGGAAAATAGTATGGCGGATATTTTTCACGGACTGCACGTTCGCTACACAGTGCACATTAAACAGCACACTTCCGCCAGTGCACTGTATGCAGGAGACGGGGCGCAGTAGATAGGGCTCTGATTCGGACACAGCCCAGGAATACTGGATGGATGGATGGATGGATGGATGGATAGATTCACAGGCAGTTTAAAAGCTGCTGACTTTAGAAAAAATTATAAAAATGATGTGTAAGGAAATAGTTTTGA
Source organism: Ilyophis sp. 1 JC-2022 (assembly GCA_022702515.1). NCBI lineage: Eukaryota > Metazoa > Chordata > Actinopteri > Anguilliformes > Synaphobranchidae > Ilyophis > Ilyophis sp. 1 JC-2022. The sequence continues at coordinate 84,290,635 of CM040394.1, forward strand.
GCTGGCTTCAGTGGTACTTTTACTAATATAAAACTGATCTAACAAGTTGTCTACCTAATAAGTTGTGCCATATTTATAGAAATACCCTTTAATTTTATCCAAAATGTTTCTATGCTGTTTCAAAATGACCCTTTCAAATAGTGACTAATTAATCTGAAATGACAAAGCATCCCATTTAATTTGCAGAGGGCCAGAAAAAAAATCCAGCAAATTTAGAAACGACTACGAACATAGATTAATTTGACAGTGTATATGCATGTAACTGGATAAAACATGGACTCAAAACTAAGAGTATATTGGCCATGGCTAACTGCTACTTTCTTAACACAGCCCAGATAGCAAGAATAGTCGAATAAGGTGCCGTAGTGCTGGGCTAAAACAAAAACCTGCACCCACTTCGACCCTTTTCGGATAAGATTGGACACCCCTCCCAGATAGCAATCTGATGTTAATCGACATAGATTCAATGTGGAATTCCGACGTTGATTCAACATCAATTTGCTCATCGAGATCACGTTGAATCAACGTCAGAATACCGACAAATATTGAATAATCAAGGTTAATTATAGCTAATCATGACATTTAAAAGTTAACGTTTGTCACCATAACTGACTCACTGCATAAGCTAACTGAACTAGTTTGAAGCCGATAACTGTAGCCTAAATAATTCGCCTAACGTCATATTGCTTTGCCAGCTAGTTGGTAGGCCGAGACATTAGTTACTGAACACGTAATGAAATGGATAAAAATACAATTCATTGTAGTGAGTGTACTGTAGGCGGAAAAATAACCAATTCTGATGATTATTTAATATTTGTTGGTATTTCGATGTTGATTTAACGTGATCTCGATGAGCAAATTGATGTTGAATCTACGTCGTTTAACATCGGGAAGGGTGTCCAATCTTATCCGAAAAGGGTCGAAGTGGGTGCAGGTTTTTGTTTTAGCCCAGCACTACGGCACCTTATTCGACTAATTAACTAATCATGTTCTTCAATCACGACCTTGATGAGTAGAATCAGGTGTCGTAGTGCTGGGCTAAAAGAAAAACTTGCACCCACATCGGCTCTTTTCGGGTAAGATTGAGCACCCCTGCCTTAATATAGCGTTCACAAAAATAAGGTGAACTGGAGCTCAAACAGCCCAGAGCAGGTTTATGTTCTTCTGCAGTCTAGCAGAGGCCTGGGGGTTCATGTTGACCTGAGCTGGCTGCAATGTACTGGGGTTGTGGGGAGCCAGGACCCACCAGCCTTTGGGACAGGCCTGCTGATTAAGACGGACAGACAATACCTGGTCTGATTACCAATCGACCACAGCTGTGTGTGCTCAGCTGTTTCTGTCCATGTTTCTGAAGACCAGCCTATAGGCTTTGTGAGAAAGCAGAAAAGGTCTGACTGCTCCTGCATCAGTACTTCAATACTTCAGAAATAATATTTGTTCATCCTTCCTGAAGAATGAGAATCCCTCAGATTCTGAGATACTAGCAGCTGCTTTTTGTGAATATGCACTCATCTGTATGGTACATTTTCCTCTGTCGTTTTAAGTAATCGTAGCCATATCATGTAATCTGCAGTCATTTGAATGAACTGAAGGTGCAAGGAGATTGCATATTAATCAAAATGGTGTCCCCTGTCTTGCAGAATACCTTGGCTGATTAGCATAAGGTTGACTGATGTTGCAATACATTTACATATGTAAATGGTAGCCTCTGCTTTTAAAATCCCCAACAGCAGCAGATACGTACACAAGCACAGGGGGGGAATGTCATTTTCAGTGATGTACAGCAAATCACTTGATAATGTAACGACACGTGTAAAATGGTTTCCATACTTCAACGGTGATCACTGATTTTACTGTACAAATAAGCACGGAAATGTGAATTTGTCTTTGGGCAAACCTGATGCACAAAGCCAGTTCAATCACTGTCACTTTCTGTACATTAAATTAATATAAAGGTAATGGGGTAGGAGGTCGGGTCGGAATGTGTGTGCCTGAGAGAGAGTGTGTGCGTGGGTGAAGGGTGTAATTGAAATGGCGAAGGAAGTGTTTCTCGGATAAGAAGTGCCAGTCACCGCATCAATTTGTCACATCAGCTGTCGCTTGGACAGCTGTCTCTCAGATCAGACCTGCTTTAATCTCAGAACAGATGACAATAACGGTAGCTAAGAGAGGATATCTCGTCTAGACCCAATAGGGACTCGGACTGTCGACAGAATATTTGAATCGCTGAGTGCAGGAACCCTGATTAGTTATGTTATTGTTGTTGTTTTTAATACCGTCTTACCTTTGAGCTCCATTTTGTGGCAATCAAGAACTGTGCCATGACGGTGCAATTATGTTGCTTGTGGGACTGAACCGATTTCATTTTTGTGGGGAAAAAAACATTTCGCACTGAGGAGTTTACCTCACCTCCTACCTTGCCTTAAAACTGTTTGTGACAGTGTCTCTGTAAAAAGTGCCGCATGAATACAAAGTCTAAGAAAAAGTGAGGTCCGGTATTTCTCGCATTTTCTTACATTTGTCTTGTACGTTCCAAACTTAAATTGGTCAAATTGACCCGCAACATAATTTGAAGGTTAAATTGATCTGACCAGTGATAATATGGTCCAAAAAAATGCAGAGACTGCATGATACTGATCTTCTAATCTTCTCCCTATTCATTCTATCTGTACAGTTTCCACTTTCTTGTATTCTTCTTGGATTCCCCTGTCAGTGTCGTGAACATAGATGCGAAACATAGAAGTCCCGGTATGACATACTGGTCCATTCTAGCCTGCTTCAAGAACTGCTCTCAGATTAGACCACAGTAAAATGGTTTGCATGGAGACACAAGAACAGTCTTCAGTTGATCTTTATTAAAATCTCAGATGAGTGTGGCAATTAAATGACTATGAACAGAGGTGAGTCCTGAAACCAATAGATGCACCTTCTGGTTCACCCCTGATTTAAAGCCTTTATTCGTTATTGAATTGAGTTATGCTTGCAATATATTATTATATTAAAATGAGAAGAGAACTCATTTGCGATTACAAGGGAATAATGCCAAGCATACACATTGTGAAGAAGGAAACATTTAATAACCAAACCTAATTGTTATTATTATTAGTATATGAAATTTGAGAAGACATAGAGCTATTCCTGGGAGAACAAGTATCACAGGGAATCAAAATCAAATCATTATCATAGAAGGAGATCACACTTAACAAATCTCCTGTACTTCTGTTGATTCAAATTTGGATATGTATGAATTTTCAAAAAAGCTTAAGAAAAACTACCCAAAAAGCAAGCCATTTTGCAACCAAAGGCCTCAGGAGCTAAAAGTGTTCTCTAAGCATGGTTTTGGGATATAAAAAGAAACCATCACATAGATCATTTCTGCTGTGAAGTACTCAATGTATTGGTGTTTGGACCTCTACTTTTCTCTTTTATGACCTTCTTAAAAACATTGCTAGTCAATTAGTTCCTTTTTCCTGTGACAAAAAAACATTTAAAAAAAAGAGTTTTTAAATTACTGAAGTAGTTGACGTTGAATTCTGAACTGACTAGAACACAGTAATTAAAATGTAACCTCGTCAGAAGTAATGTTTGTGGACAGTAAAATGAAAGGTGTGATAACTTTATACGAAATGCCAAAATAGATAATGCTCAGAATAACTTACCAGGAAGACGAGACCTTTGAATTATTCAATAATATATTTGATATACTATATGCAAAAAAAGTATATAACAAAAAAAAGCAGTGAACGTAGGGCTGAATTGCCTGTTCATCGTTATTTTTAAACTGTTAAACTGATCTTAATGTGGTTATGTACACTTTGAACATAATCTTCAGTTCTACAATTTCTCTTGAAAACTACAGGCTGCATTGACTGAACCGGCAACACCTTTTTCTGTTCATCCCGTGTACTATATTAACTTTCCTTTTTTTTCTTTGCCAACCTTTGTTCTGTTCTACTGTGCCTGCCCTGTCTTGACTAGGCGTCACTTGTAAAAAAGGTTTTCGTGTCGAGGTAGGATTTTGGGAAAATAAATAGCATTATAATTTAAAGCAAGAGCCTCCACACAAGTGGTGGCCTCAGAACACCTCACTGTCTTTTGCTGGCAGAGAAAGGCAGAACAGTGTAGCATTAAGTAGCCAATGCTGAGCTGTATCTTCAAGAATTCAAGTTTTAGACCAAGTATCTGAAAATGACCTTCACGTTAGCAGTGGCGCCCCCAGAAATTTTTCATAGGGGGGGCCAGGGGGGGCCACTGAAAATCTTGGGGTGGCACACCAAAACCAAAAGCCATAACTGAATTTCAGGAATTCTATTATGTTGTTGTAGTATATAAAAAAATATACATTATATACAAAAAATATACATTATTGATTTCAATGAATCGTACCTAATGTAAAATAACAGATAGAAGCATATTATGCAGACTCGGAAGCATATTATGCATATGCGACTCGCGAGCCGTGAGGGGGGGCCAGTGGGGGGGGCCAGCGATTTTATCAGGGTGGCCGTGGCCCCCCCTGCACGTTAGGCCTCGAGGATCTGACTTAAGATCCTAGAGAGCTAAGGATCTTAATGACTCAATTTGTTATCTCAGGGGACTGTTAAGCGGCAACTATAATAATGGTCTAGAACAAAACAGTATCAAATTACACAGAGTAGCTTGTGTCTTACCTGTGTTCTGTATGTGTAATATGATTCAGTTATGAAGATGGCGAGAAGCAATTATCTTGTTGCAGTAGTTTCAGATTATTATTTTTAAATAATCTCCACACGAAAATAGTCAAGATGGAAGAAAGAGCGAACCTCTTTCTTTTGTATTTTTAATTTGAAGAATTCCTTCGCATTTGCTGTAGATTAATCTCCTTGATGAGATCAGATATGGTCGGATATTATTCACGCTGTATCTGATGAATGGAGTGAAGACCTTGAATGGCATGGGATGTGTTCGTTAATAAATTGTATTCACGACGATGTCAGCACGCTCTTCGTCTAAAGACTAGACTTTAACCGTATTTATTTACGCAGAAAACCCATAGAGGAATGCGTAAGTGGCCGCACAAGCAGGCCAAAAGCAGAGATTGGGCCAGAGAATGGTTTGGACTGATGAATAATTCATGAGGGGGCTCAGTATTTAACGCTAATAAGCGTGTTCTTTTCAGGCGGAACACATTCTCTCCCCTTGCCGTGTTCACACGTGCAGCATGGATTGCAGGTTGTCTTGGTTTCTTTAGAAAAAATGTTTTAAAGTAGTTCAAGTTGTAATTTAAGTAGTCAAAAGGACTGCAGTGCCATTCCCCTGAAGCAATGTGTCTTCATGGTGCGTGAAAGCCCACAAAGTTTGCCGTGTTAAAAACACAGCAAGAAAAATGATAAAAATGGCTCGATTCCAGCAGCATGACCTGTTTTTAAGGTCAAACTGAGCTGTCGTTGGTCGGCTGACCAGACATCCTCTTTTTCCCCAGACATTTCTTTTTTTTGAGACCGATAATATTCAGGTGGAGTTTCTAAATTGTGAAATGTTTTGCTCGTTCCATAGACCATATATTAAAAAAAATTTGAAATCCAATATACGGTCACCCTAGTCGTTGTATTCTCCTCACATATCGATCAGGTGGCATAAATTGTCGGTCGCCGTGCGTTCAGGTTCAAGCGGTCACCTGAATTTTCCATTTACAGCCGTTGCCTGGAACGGAGACGTGGTCCCTTCATCTCTTCTGATTGGCAGTTTGTGACCCTCACACTTTAAGATCCAACTGGCAGATATATAGTGGGTTAGCACTTCCAGGGCACGCTTTAGGAGTGATGGAGTTAATAGACTAAAGGCAGATCTGGTTTGTATCTCATGGCACAACAGCTTGCGTAACAGAGCTGTTATTATCGCCTCTGCATAATGCCATGAAATACAGCATCTTGTCATTTGTGCATTAATTTAGCACAGACATTTTGACACCAGACAAACACGGGCCATTTTACGAGACTGGCCTGTGACCAAGACTGTAATATGCACTATATCACTGGCAAGGACAGAAGACCTTCTCCCGGTAGGCACGTAGGCAGGGAAGGAGCAGATCTCTTTGATGAAAAAAGGACTTAGAGAAAAATTTTGACTTTGGGAATTTTTATTCATACTGTTGTTACTTACAAAGACTATGTAAGTAACCATAGCCTCTAAACTATGGTTTATAATGGTTCTTGGACCTGGGCGGTGAGTAAAGGCCGGTATACTTAAAACAGAATTTTATTTGGCGGGTTCGCAAAAGGCTGTCGAGAATCGCCACGCGCATAGCGGCCCTGGGCGAGTTGGAATCGCGGTCAATTGGCTACCAAATGGAAAAAATCTGAAACCAATTAAAAATATATATATAAATAGTATACTGGGGCCTTAATCCTGATACCAACAGTGGGCTGGTGTGCAAGACATAATTTGTTATGATAAAAGCCCAGAATGAAAATGGTCCATTGGTGTGAAAGCCATGTTGTATGAGTTTTCAATGTACACAAATATTTTTGGAAGGTAGGATTCTACGACTAGGATTCCTCTGTAGTACATTTTACATAAGTGGTATTGTATAACACCATTAACAGCTACATTAGATACCCTCTACACTATACATAGGTACTAGCCTGTAGTAAGATACTTTTTATACACTAGCCACTTTAGACCAGTAGATACAGAGTGATAAGTAAATGTAATGGCACTCACGAGTAAAATATCATTTTAGAACATGGGAATATATTTGTTAGGCAAATGCTTTCAAAGCCTGCATTTCTGCCCGTCTTCTGAAAAGGCTTGCTGTTATATAAATAACTGAGTGATTAAGATCATCAGACCCTACACACCTGCCAGATCTCTGCGTTCCGCCTCCTCAGGACGACTGGTACCCCCCCCTCTTCATACTAGGACCCGGTCTCGACGTCTGTCTATCCTGGCCCCACTGTGGTGGAATGAGCTCCCCGTGGAGGTCAGAACAGCAGAAAGTCTGACCGCCTTCAAGCGCAGATTGAAGACTCACCTCTTCAAGCTGCACCTCTCTCCACCCCTCCCTACCTCCTTGTGACTATTATCAGAATTGTGTATCCCCCCCCCCCCCCCAAAAAAAAATAAATAAATAATAATAATTCCCCCAACCATACTGACTGCGTCTAGTGCTTAGATTCGTGTTTGCCTTTTTAGGATTGTTTTAACGCACTTGTTACTAGTTCGGAAATGCACTATGTACGTCGCTCTGGATAAGAGCGTCTGCTAAATGTCTATAATGTAATGTAATGTAAGATCACCATTATGCACTCAACGGATGTGCAGGTGAATATGTGTCAGAGTACCCTAATTCAGGTAAAGATCCTTGAATGGGTACTATTGCCTCACATGGGGTTTGAGCCTACAAACCTCATAAATCCAGCTGTCAACCCCCCCAAAAAGCTGTCATCAAAGCTTTTTTTCCTTCTATCGAGCAGATTGCCTCATTTAGGGAAGCTCACAGAGATCATTTTTTTGCTGTTGTGTTGTAAAACATTTCAAACAATTTAGCTAATGCCCTCTTCCACACGCACACGCACGCACACGCACGCACAGGTAGAGAGGTAAAGAGAAATGGCACTCGTCCACTCTCTCACACACACACACACACACACACATTACCTCTCTCCGTGGCCTTGCGCATCCTAAATAATTACTTGTGTTATAATTGTAATAAAGCCGATAATGTTTCTTCAGTCTTTATTCTCACCCTGAATGAAATTACAGTTTAGTGCAGTTAAAAGCAGCCCTATTATTTCACTCTAAATGTATTGCACCACCCTATAATCCGAACCCATGCTGTCGTGCTCTGATTCATCATACTGAAATGACTAAATCAGATAATGGAAATTAATAAATCACTGCTTAGGCAAGACGTTTGCATTAGCCAAAGCATAATTGTACCTGGCTTAATCTTTTATTTTCCATGGCTAATTGAGAATGTTTATTTTTATTTTTTTGCAGTAATGAGACTAAACGGCATGCTGATAATAAAACACAGGCGCATAATGCCAGTTGCGTTTAAATGTTAAGAGCTTGATTTTAGAATGCGTTGGACGTACCTTAAATCTTCTGCTGTCAGTGACCCAGAATTAAACCGAACCCAGAACCTGAAGTGCCATAAATGGATTGACAGGGCAGGTAAGATTCACACCAGCGGGAACACTACCAACTACACTATGCAGCTTGGAATAGTCATTCGCAGATTCTCTTTAAAATTATTGTTATTGTTGAACCAAAAGGACAATAAGTAGTATCAGGGAACATTACAGCCTTAAGTTTCATTGACCTCATAATGGGTTCCCAACTTGCCCTTGAGAACCCCAGTGTATGCTGCTATTTTCCCTAGCCAATCTCTTCACTAGGTTTATTGAAAACATTTGTCTAAGTGTCCGTTTGCTTTTGTAACTCTTCATTTATCACAAATGGATTCGCTTCAAAGACCAGTGGCTACCTTTTAATGAACTTAGAAATTGTGTTTTAAAATTTTAATTAATCCTTGTTTTTTTTAATCGTATAATAATGTAAAATGCCATAATGCACAGTGAATTCTGTTTGAAAAACATTTGTAAAAATGTATTAATGTGATTTAAAATTTCCAAGTAAATGCTATATTCACTGGACAAGTTTTGGACTTTTTTTTCAATCAAATAAACCACTCCATTTTTTTAACTGGCTAGAGATAAAGCAGCTCTTCTGATCCATCCTGGCCCGTGCTGGCCGCTGGTGTACCACAACTCAAAGAATGCCCTGACCTTCTGAGGCCTGTATTTTAATGTTCCTCCTGACTCGTCTGTCTATATTCACACTAAAGAGGCTCTGTAATTTAACACAAGGATGTCACAGAGAGGCAAGAATGTCTTCTGTGTTTTAGATTTTGCAATGGGTGTCACCTAAAGTTAAAGCAGAATAGTATCATTATACACACAACGATGATACTATTGACAAGTAAATGGGAAAACCGAAAGGTACTTGTATTCTTCCACCTTGGAGAATATGACACTATTCGTGTAATTTACTTTTAATTTAACTTTATTTGATTTGCACTTCAATTAAATATCCCTTGAAATATGATGGCATTGGGAGCGAGAAAATAGAAATGATTTTTCATAAATTTTAATTTTTGTCCAGGTTTTGCTCTTTAGTTTCATTTAGAGCTGAAAATGGCATCGCAGTATGTTCACAGCACTGTTAAACACAGAATGCTTAGGCACCTGCAGTCAAAGTATATAAACGCTGTACCAGTAAGAAAGTGAAGCTTGTTGCTTGTTGATGAGCTTCATTTTATAGACTCTTGGTGACGTCAGAGTATGGCTCTCACAGTATGTACAGGCATGAGTATACTCTCGACTGACTGAGGGCCATGACAGGGCTTGCGGTGTCATTATGGATCCTTGACTCAGTAGTATCCTACCACAGGAGGTATGATAAAAAAAATCTATGAAGAGCTTTTTCATTTCGGCAAGAATGGGACAAAAATTTGCTGAATAAACTCGGTGAAGTGCAGTCAGACAGAACTCCCTGGTTTACAAAAGCCAGGAGATAGATTCATTGTACGTCTTGTAACTGCCAGTTAAAATGATTACATCGCAAATCCATATCGTGTCCCACCACCTGGAGTAATTTCAAGGGCTGCATGCCGTCATTTAAGATTTTAACATTGTAATGCAATGAATATAATGCCCTGAACAAAGCTGTTGTTCAGGTATTGGTGAATTCATGAAATTGTGTTTTTTTTTTTGGGGGGAATTTGTCCCGGAGTTATGAAAAGATTCGTTGCAAAGCCTGCATGTGCTACTTTATAAATAAGAGATCCCTTACTTGACAGTTTCTTTTCTCCCGAATGTGGTTTGTCCCTTGTTATCATTCAGGAAGTTGGTTATCTAAATCTCGGAAACCAAGCACATTTCACAATAGAATGTGTAAAAACTGGTTATATATGTCAGTCTGAAGTGACTAGTAACTGAAATCATGGTTTCAGATGTTAATTTAAAAATGATACAGCTTTAATGCGGTTGGGCCAAAAATGTTGTGCAAGGGAAAAAAAAGATAGCACTAGAGGATAGCACTGTTATAGAATGTGGATGAGCGTAATGTTTTTCGTTATTGGTCTGTGCTTTGGCTTCTTCTATGACTGGTCTTGTGCCAAGGCCCGGTCTTGTGCCACAGCCGGGCCTTCAGAACGGATGGTTTTTCAGTGTCAGGGTTGAGGTCACACTAATCTCAGAGAAGGCAAGGTGTCTCTTTGAAGCTCTGTGTTTTGAGGTTATTGAGTAGTGGTGCAGTGAAGGGGATGGATGAGTTACCTAATCCTTAGTGTTCCTGTAGACTTCACCTTGTTGCTGGCTCTGTAGAGAGTTTCTGTCAACAGGGGCGTAGGCTTCTTTTCAGGTTCAGGTTGTTTGAAGTTTTACATTAATTTGAGAGCAAATATTGTTTTTTGAGTGACAAAGCGCATCAGATGATCCCGATGACTGTTTCTTTAATTAACCTCAACTGATAATGCATATGCACTTGCTGCATAGCCTACACATTGAGTGACTAACGTTAGCAGTTGTGCTAGCTAACGTTGTTAGAGTTGTTCGCTAGCTTGCTAATGATAGCTAACTAAAGTTTGTGCACTCGATCGCATTATGACCAATAAAGTAACACTTAAACATCATAAGCATGCATCCATATTTACGACATGCATCACAAACATATACATCATAGCAGTAGTAAGCGGCTACATTCAGAATGACCCTAAAGGTGGGAAAGCAGTTGCTGTCTTTGTCAACTGACAACTGTATTGATGGCGAAAATTTGCAATATCGACCTCTATCAACCCCCCCCCCCCCCCCCCCCCCCCCCCCCCCAAAGAAACGATCGCTGATTCAGGCCAGACTAATCACTTGTGACTGTAGTTAATTCAATAATAAAATAAGAGATTGATTCAAGTAGGCTAGTTAATGTAGCTAATAATGTAAATAAGAGATCAAGATTGATTCTATACTGTATATCATAATACTGATACTCATTTCAACATTCAATACGATACAACCTGTAGGCTACAATTACTCAATATATTTCACAATTGCACAATCAGACCCATCTCGTAAAAGACCCATATGGTAAAGAAAATCGTAGCGTAGCGGTAGTTTAATCTACTTCCAAAAACAGATTACTAAAGCTAATGTTAGCTGAGGTAGAGAGAAAAGCTAACTAGTAGTGACTGTGTCGCTGATGAACCACTGCTCTGCTGCTGTGACTGACAGCTCGTGGCACTCACTGTGGGAAAGGGGCGAGGGACGGAGCTGTCAACCAGATCTGCACTTTTGGAAGAGCGCAATGAGTTTTTTAATTATACTAGGCCTATTACTACAGTTTTCACTCTGCAATTTTTGGTAGGGACAATTCTTGTTTCCTTGACATTGGTTGGGACATGTCTCTAGCGTCCCTACTAAAAACTACGCTTACGGCTGTCATTATGCTATGCTTGTTTGATTTCATAGTTTATAATGCCTTGTTGCCTTAGCCATAGCTCACTGTGTACTATACTCAATGTTCATGACTATGGATAGATGCTACGTTATGATAAGAAATGTGCTTTATCTGACCTGTTGTAGTTGCTTCAAAGACCTTCAGTATGCACTTATTGTACGTTGCTACGAGATATAAGTGTATTCCAAATGGATGGAATGTAATGTAATGCTTTCTACAGATGAATGGCTATTACTATAACGAAGAAATAGTAAATGCACAGAAAAACAGTATAGAGAGGGAAATTGTGTCATGCACACTCCAAGCTACATTTCTACATTCACAGTATCAGGGCAGAGGGACAGAGGACTGACATAAATTATACAAAATTATGATTCTAAGCAAATTAATTAAATATTCACAACTTAAGAGCTAATTGCTTTAATGATTATTATGGAATAGCCCTTTACACATATTACTGCAGCAACAAAAAATAACAGAAGTATTATTGGTTTTGGGGAACCAGCTTATCCAACTGTGTGGCAATCAATGACTGATTATTATTTGGCTCTTATTATTTGAAACATTTGGGGGTCCCATCCCAATTGCTCCATTTCTAGCTGCTTACGGTTAAATCAGCATTAAATCTTTAACTCTCAATGGTCTTTGCTAGCAAACAGCTTTCACACAAACAGTAAATACTATTTCAGAGGTGTTAAAAAGAGCATTGTTACATTTGAAAAATTTAATTCAGAAAGCCTGTGGAACACTGAAGTGGACTGTAGGTGCTGACATTATGCACCATAACTATTCCTATTTGATATGTAACAAATGTTTATTGTGATGTTACTGAAATCTTTTTACGAATCCCCTGCAACCCTTCAAATTATACAGCAGTCTACCATGTGGTCGCAACCACCCAGTTGGTAAATCTATACAAGATATGATGAAATGCAACAACTTGTGTGTCAAAACACCACCTGGTTATTTTGACAAGGAACGTTCTCCACTTTGCCTTGGTGTCAAACAGATAAGTGTCTCTGCGGCGGTGTCAGACGGATTAAAAATATTCACACAGATGAGTGAGGCATGTGCTGCATATGTGTGTGCATGTGTCTCCTGGCATTCAGCTAATTAGGACACGTATCCCGTATTCCAAACAGCCGGCAGGAGATTTTTCAATTACTGCACCTTTCCGCGTTTGTAGGTAAGCGGGAGCGCTTGTTGACTGTAGCTAGGAAGGGGGGGGAAGGGGGCTTTCGTCCGTCTCAGGTTTAGGGTCAATCTAAATAAAATTTTCCAACTCCCCCCTCTGGATGCTAATTGTTGTTCACCGGCTATCTCTATATGGTGGCCTTACCCAGTCAGCGAAAATGGCGGCAACTAACTTGTCATTGGCACAGTTCTTGGGCCAGTACTGGGTCGCAAAATAGCCGATGAAAGGTTGTGCAGTTCATGGGCCGCTTGCAGACTGCCGGCACTGACACTAATATATGCTTGCTCACGTGCTGGGTGTTAGTTGTGTTGTCTCTTTACTGGGACATTAGGGATTATTTGTATGAGACTGGACAGTGCTTTTTTTTAATACAATGCATTAATTTTGTCAAAGACGGGAGGAGGCAGTTGTGGGATCTGAAGGAAGTTGTAAGTACTTCTCTCCACTGCTCGCCGCTCTCCGCTCCATTGTGATGCGGAGGAAGTCGTCGCCCGATTCAATAGCATCGAATCCTCTTAATTTTATTGAGGAATAATGTGTGCGGTATTGGAGGTTTGCACAGATGAAAAGCATCGCTCCCCCACTCCATAGTGATGCTGGCGATACGGTTTAGGTCCACACTCTTAGGTCTTTAGGTCTGCACCTGGTTGCCTCCTGACCAACGGTCAGCTTGGAAGGATGTTCGTAAGCCAACCATTAGGAGGACAACTATCTGTAACACTTTATTTGACAGTGGTCGTCATGAAATGGAAATGACAGTGTCGTTACCATGACATAACACCTGTCGCGAAGCCTCATTTCCATTCATAACTATGACATGGTGTTGTTATTACACAATCTGCGATTTGTGTTATGACACAACAGACATAACAACCTAAAAATAATTCAAGGGCTTTCGTAGGACTGTAAGGACAGTGGTTCAAGGTTTCACGGCCCTTCGTTTGTAAGACCCTGAGGAAGGGAGCGTGAGGAAGCATGACTTCCTTTCTGAACAGCGACATTTGCTCTGTAAGGAAACAATGCCTTGTACTCCTCACATTGCTCACTGGCGGAGCGCAGTTTCACTGGGCCCCCTGCAAGGTCCTGCGCTACGCCAGCGGAACGCTAGACGCAATCTTGAGAACGCGAAGCAATGCAATCTGCCGTTTACTTTCATTCGTCAAAGATTGCTCATAATCATTTTCCTGTAGCGTTCTTCACGGCAATCAACAGCCTTGGAAAAATTGACCGTTTATTTAATACGCGCCATGCATAATGTGCCAGATAACTACATTGCCCAGCACTCATTGCCTGCTAAAGCCCAGCCAAGTGTTCTCAGGGTAATATCACCTATTATGGGACAGTGTGCATTTTTTTTTGTATCAATTTTAATGACAAGCAAATTATGGCAGGAATAAGGATGCTATGGTCAGCATCAGCAGTTCTGATGCCAAATTTCATAGTGGATGTTCCAGTATCAACATTTATGGCAAACGAACAACTGTATCTGCAATTCTGCATGGAATACCATCTGCATTGCATTTTATACATATGCTCTTATGACTTAGGACTGTGGGAGGAAGCCGTTTGACTTTAACTACACGTTGCAAACCTTGTTTCTGCATGATTGCACCCTTTGTTGAATTTAGGAGCAGCCTACGACGCCTCCATTTTGATTGCGGGGAGGAAATATACACGTTGTGATTTCATCCTCCAACCTTGGAGCAGTGAGGAAGCTTTGCTACTGGCTGATTACACTGATCAAACAACGTTTTCCCAACATTGTGATATTTTAGTTCCATTGTGTTGTGGCTGATATTCGTTCTTGCAGTGGACTTAGAATATTGACTTATTGTCTTGGTAATTTGCTGCATTATCATTTTTTTGGGACAGAACTGCGTACACAAAGAAGCAAAGCATTTAGAAACAAATGTGTTCTGACAACAGAAAATCCACGTTAGATATTGTGAATTTATAGCCTCCAGAATGTTGAAAATGAATAGAAATAATTCCTCCTCCTCACTTTTTATACAGCTGACACGCTTATCTAGGTCAGCTTATGCTACATGCGCTATTTTACATATTCATTCTTGTTTACAGAACCAATTTGCGCTAAGCTCTCTTCTCAAAATTCCAAAAGCTGCACTCCACCTGGGATTCAGAACAACACATTTCTGTTTCCAAGCCTTTTGCTAAGTGTCAATGTCATTCAGTGCACTCTGATTCTTGTATAGGTGAAAAGTTAATTTGCTCAGTAAGAGTGATACAGAATGATACTAATCTCTCCTCCTCGCTCGCAGTTTAACAGTGTAATATCAGCCTGTGGGAACAACGGGAAGGAGAAATCTCTCCTGGGATTGCTGAGCCCATCCATCACTCTGTCCCTCGAATTTGTACATCAGGTCATTTTTGCTTTACCCGAAGGGATGGCTTTAGGTATTTCAATGCTGAATGGGGCAGGCTGAATGTATTTTTGACTTAATGAGACAGGAGTCCCTCAATCCAGATTAATGAGAAACACGTCTTCCCGTATGACATCCGGCCGAGGAGGCTGCGGAATTACTCGCGGTGACTCGCGGTTTGGGAGCGCGGTATCAGTTTTACGTGCCCTTGGCACTTCTGGAGCCAGTGCTTTAATTCAGTATGATGGAGTGATCTTCGTGATTTTCCATCCATTTCCCTTGTCTGGCTGTAACCATGAGAATCGAAAAGCAGGACAGGGAACAGCGGTTCACCATCTCCAAAGCACTCATAAGCAATTTAGTATATGGAGTGCCCCTCGTCATTTAGAGAGGTAATTCAGTAAATCATCAACAGCTTACGGAGAACTAACATATATTCTTCAGTCTTGATGGATATCATCTCCCATATATTTTTTTAGCACTTAAAAAACTAAAAAACTAAATTGATAATTACAGACCCCAACCCCCCCCCCACGCGCACACACACACTGTGAAACACACCCATCTACCAGTCTGTTTTATCCTTTTTATCCTCTCATTGTTTGTAATTGAAGTTATTACTGTAGAAACGGTTTCAACTGATTTTACGATTATGGCAGTTCAGGGATCCGTTTAGAATGAATTTTGATGCTCGCGGCATTTATAATTTATTATAAATGAATTAATCATGATGACACCGAAAAGAACATGCGACTCGCGCTTGCTAAATAAGGGCACATTTATGAAGTATGCTTCTTGTCAAAAAATCTTACAAAGTGACACAATACATTTTTGATACCAAGTCATCATCAGTGTATCAGGCCCATGTGATGTTATGGACAAGGACATTCATTTATTACAGACCTCAAATAGTTACTTGAAAAACGAACCCTCTAGATATCTGTAATTTCTGTAGATTTGTGGCAATCAAAAATGTGTACAAGAAAGAAAATTGGCGCTTTGTACACCTTAAAATCTCATTTATAAATCCCTTTTTATAAATCTATACAAATTTAATTTTTTCTATATACATTTTGGTTAGTAACATGTTTTTGGGAAAGTGCTCTGGGATTTGCAGGAGTGTTTTCAAAATGTATCCGCATTTAAAGAAATGTTGAATACACATATGGCCCCGGGAAGATTTCCAAAAACATTAAAAATTCTTTGTTTGCCAGTTTCTGCTTTTCATTTCAGTAAAGCTGCTGTTCACGTTTTATTATCCACAGGATTACTTTTGTCATGACGGCTCCTTGGTCATGACTAATATGTCCCTTTTCTTTCAGGTGATGTGGCCCCGTATTTCAAAACTGAACCAGGACCCCCAGAGATCCACCTGGAGGGGAATCGCTTGGTCATGACCTGTCTGGCTGAGGGCAGTTGGCCCCTGGAGTTCAAGTGGATGCTCAACAACACAGACATCACCTCCTTCTCTCCTGAATACAAGTAAATACCTTCACCTGGTAATATCAGGCTGAAGAGCAGCAGCACCGTGTTCCAGACATTGACCTGGATTCATTTAGCTTTTGTGCAACTACATGAAAGTATTCATTTATTTTGTCAAAAGGTTTTTTGCCACTTCACACTTTGGTCGCACACATACTTGCTTGAGAGGGTGTGGAAACGGGGCCAAACGACGTAAACAAATCTCAGAAACACGGATACATTTATCTGGGATTGTGATTGTTTGTCACAAGGTTTTGTAACTTGAGTTTGAAGGTAGATTGTGTTTGTATACTTGTCTGTACATAACCATGTCTTTGGTTGCACGGTGAGTACTCGGTGAAAGCATTGGACTGAATTCTAGCAATTTAAAAGTATGTTTCATCCCATGCTTGCCACAATCAGACATCTTGAGTTTTGCAATTGGAAATAAGAACCAAACCTGGATTTTTCAATTGAAACTGTCATGCAATTCAAGGGCATTTTATTGGACCCACATACCCTCTTATATGTATTCGGCTGTCTCCATTTACATATTCATGTTTTCTGTCAAAATGGAGTATTTGGTTCTTTTCCAGAAGGTTAATGAAGTGAGAAAGTGAGAATAGAGGCCATATTCAAGTTTGACACGTGTCATCGTGGCCTTCAACACCCATTCCTCTGCCAGGAATGTCTCGGCTACTAACCCGCCTGCTTTCAATGCTCGGTCACGTCATGATTTTAAACCCCTTGAACATGGTAACCCAGCAACAGCGGAATGCTGCAGATACTGTTGTAGCACCTGTCTGACAAAAAAATGTCAAGCTGATTGCTTCGGCTGGATAAGAACACAATAAAGTAGAGTTGAACATATCTGAGTTGACGTGCATTATACCAGTTATTACAATCTCAGTGTCTGTCTTCCGAGCCTACAGAGGAGAATACTGTGAATCCTTCTAAACCCTTTTAAAAGTGCAACTCTTCATTTTAGGAGTGTAGTACTCCTAAAAGGCTTTCGTGTTCCCAAAGTTAAAGTTTCCAGTCCTCTCAGTATTGTATATTTGAATACTAAAACCCCAGTGCACAGTGGTAAATATTGTTACTTTTTTTACAAGTAGTTTTGGTAAGTACTTGTTATGCTGACAAACAGAATAACAAAAATAATCATCAGGTACGTTCTAGTAATTGGTTACACATAAATGCACAATACTGAATGTCTTGATTTGACTGTTGGTCAAAATCTCAAAGGAAGAAAGATTGATGTTGGTAATTTTACAATTGCCTTACGCGTAATTGAATTGCATTGAAATGAAAATAATATATTCAACCTTGCGTATCATATTGTGTACATTTCTTGTGGATCGCATCTGAAGTTTGTACTTCTCAAAACAAAGTTTTAAATTGAATCATGTAATCAAATGTGTCTGTACTTTATGCAGAACGCAGCTCGACTCATTCTGGAATTGAGGCTCAATTTTGCTTTCATACAATCATTTTAAAATCCATAAAACAACATTGAAACCGTCCAGAAGACTGGGACAGATACTTGTGTTTGGTAACATAATATCCAGGATCTATCAATGCAAGGTCATGACTTGGTTGGTAAAATAGGTTTAAAATTTTTTTTATTATGGATTGATTTGTTTTGATCCGATAATAGACTTCATGCAGCATAGATTGTGAGTGCACAATAATGAATGAATTGAAGCATTACGCTTGTATACTGTAACTCTTGTATACTGTACTGTAACTTGTATACTGTAACTCTGTCCTACCTACGAATCCTAGGGTGAACGAGAACGCATTTTCCAAAAGAATGAAATCATCCTCGATGTTAAAGGTTTCTTTTAACAAATGTGTATGCCCTAATTTTTTTACATTTAGAACAGTCACTCATATTTGTTAGCCTGTCCCAACGTTACAACATCCTCTGTCTATTTGCGCAAGTGCAGACTGAAGCATGTTCAGCCAGCCACTGCTTCTTTTCAGCCTGCAGAGTCATTGCATTGGATTACACTACAGCTGGCGTAGGCAGACTACTAGTGATGGGCAGTTCGGCTCTTTTTTCTGAGTCGGATCTTTCCGTACCGTTCGGTTTGAAGAGTCAGAGTCGGAGGTGCGAGTTTTTGGTACTTCCGGTTAATGCCATACCGTTTGTTAGATTTTTTCGAACTACCCGAGCCGCATCTTTTTCTCCCAGTGGCGCGAGCGAGGAGGAGAGATTAGAATTTAGAGTCTAGCTGGTAGCAAACCAAGTTAGTAAACTAGCTTTGATATTTTATTCAGACCCATATCACCTGATTGATGCTCATTTTTAATAGCCTACGCTCAATGTTTTCTGTTCACTTTCCCTTACTTTTCAAGCTAGTTCGCAATCAAATCCAGTTAACATTTATTTACGATTGTCCTATCTCCTATATTCTAGCAGAAGTTTAACGTAACTTAGGCCTATAGCCTAAAACAATGCTGTCAGTCATTTATTGTAACGTTGGATATCAGATCCTAGAATCCAGGAGCCTGTTTCGTTTATTACTTTTAAATGGTATTTTGTAAAGATTTATTTGGACACCATAAAATATGTTTATTTTAACCATTAGGCTATTTATTTATTCTATTATACAAAATTGTATTTATCTGTTCACTGTTGTTGTTGGTCAATAGTTCTAAAATAAAAATGTCACCACTTTAAATAAGAAGTAGCCTATTTGCTGTCACTAGCTGAACACAGTCGCATATTAATTCTGTTTGCAAACAGCCACATGTAATCATTTTGTAATAAAAAGTAGATTTTTAAAGTGTTGGCGTCTCGGAATATCATTACATATAACAGAATACCTTTGTCAAGATTTCTGGTTGATCCACGCTGAGTAGCTAGTTTAACCCCGATTATTAATGGTGTAGGCTACAGCATTTGCTCTCTGTTAAAACTCAAAAGGACTTTGGTTTGAGTCACAGCTCTGGAGCCATGGAATATTGCAGCGGGTCGAGTTGATTTTGTGCTGATGAAAGTTGGGTAGTAGATGACTGATCTTTTAACCGTTAGCAATATTAGTAATAATCACTTGGAATGATCTGGGGCGATTATTCACGAAAATGTGTGCAATATTGTTAGATCAATTAAAATGTATTTTAAAATTATTATAAAACAGATATTTGTGAGACCTATTTTGTTGGGCGCATCACTACTTCTGCTCGACCTAGGTGACACCGGCTCCCGGCTGTAGTCGAAAGCAGGCAGAGTCAGAGCCAGAGCTAAGAGCCAGAGCTGTGGGTAAGCACGATTCCCTCAAACTGGCGAGTCGACTCGGACGACTCAGCATAAAGAGTCGTTCAAAAAATACCAATTCGTTCACTAACTGCACATCACTACAGACTACGGTCACCTGTTCAGCGACAGGAGTCATTACTGTGCACTGAGGCAGGGACATAGACTAAACTCACTAAACTCTCCCTCACCGGGCGACATTAAGGCCAGTTATGCTTAGACAAGCAGAATTCCGAATCCTGGGGCACATAACTGTACCAACGACTGGTGCTTTAGCCAGCAGATCGAATGACATGGCTTTTAATGGACATTATTAACTCATTATGGTCAAGCATAATTTATCACATAGAGCATTCCTTCAGAGAGATACATTTTGTATATAGACACTTAGAGATGATAGGGAAAGAAGGTTTTTTTATTTTTTTTTATTGCATAATTTCTTTCTTATTGGCATAATTTTTTATTATTTATACAGAATACGATGAGCAAATGTACATGCATTGGATTTACTGGATTTCCTCAGAGAACCAGCCTGTTATTAAAGATGGCTAAACAGATGCAATAAAGCTGAATTTCATTAGAGGCCTTTCTCTCTGCACAAATAGGCATGAATATATTTTGTTGAGGAGTATTATTTGTTGGCAGCAGAGTTTCCACATTTGGAAAAGCCAATACATTTTAATGCTTTGCATCTGTTCCTCAAATATGTGTGAAAAATGCTATTTGGCTAAAGTTTTAGATCCATCACCGTGAGCGAACACTGAATCATCTGCCTGTGGAATCTAATTGCATTTTAATTGTTCGCGCTAATGTGCAGGTTGGCAAAGAACTGTCGTTCTGACGCACTTCAAATCCAGGTTTTTGTCAAGGGTAAAACATTTGAATGAAAAATGAATGGGATGCATACGAGTTGTATGAGCCAATTTTTTTCCCCTTGTTATTCTAAACTGCTGACTCCAAAACCATAATAATGAAGCTGGAGAAATGTTGACATTTGCAGAAATATAAAGGAAATGTTGAGAATGTACAGGTACTTTATGTATGTGCTCCTAAAGTTGGTACAAGCAAGAAAAATTAATTGGGTATGAATATGAATGTGATATAAATCACAAATAAATATGCAGGTTTTTGTCATTTTTGTAGCGGAGTATGATGAGGAGATGCAAACTAGACTGAATTTTGAAAATAAGGTTATACAGAGGTTGTTATCAATGTGTGTATTTTCTTCTGGTTCACAGGTATACCATTCGGTCTCTGCAGCGCTCCAACGTTGGATTTTACCAGTGTGTGGTGAGGAACAGGATGGGAACTCTTATGCAGAGAAAAGCAGAAATACAGGTTGCTTGTAAGTGCAAATTGACTACATCAATTGAGATTTTGTCTGCTATGGGTTCAGGTGTCAGGAGTCACAACTAGGAGATAGAGACAGCCACTGTTAAAGCTTACACAGATCATCAGTGACATTTTAGAAAAGTCCTCAAGTACTTCAACAGTACAATAGCAAGTGCACAATTAGATTTCTGCATTATCATTTATTTATGTTATTTATCAGCAAAATCTCTTTTGAAATCTCTTACTTTTATCATGATAGTGTGACCGCGAAAACAAAACAAAAAAAGGTCAAGCCATTAATGAGCAGTGAATTTCAAAACACAAATTCTCATGACTGCGTGAGAGTGCGGTAAATATTTGACTCTTGAATCGATAAAGTATTGGCTTCATCTCAGGTTTTCACTCGTTATTTTGACCACCTAAACTTGTCGCTCATTCATTTCACTTAGAAAATTGATTATCTTCGCAGTCATTTACTCATTGCTAAATACTTGTTGTGTAGTGTTAGGGTAAATGCGGCAGTACAGATGAATGGGTTGACCCTTACCGAAAGTCCTCTGTCCTCAGACATGGAAAACTTTGTGGAGTCCGAGCAGAGGAAGACGGTGACGCAGGGAAAAGCGGCCGTCCTCAACTCCCCGCCGGTCAGCTGCTTCCCCCAGCCGCAAGTCACGTGGTTTCGAGATGGCTACAAGATAATCCCCAGCGGTAGAGTGTGAGTAGCCTGCGGCGGCCTTGTTGTCCTGAGGCGCCCCTTCCGACGGGGGCTGGGGAGCGGGGCGCCCTCTCGTTTGGGAAGGTATTGCAGAGCCTGGCACCATTCCCTCTGGCTCCAGACCCACGTCGTCCTGTGAGGAGCGTAATTGCCCACAGCGTTCACCCAAAACAGACTCTAGCGATTGCCAAGGGTTCTCTGTTGGTGCAGGATGCGATTAGCTGTCCCTCAGGTAGAGGTGCTCCGGTCAAAGATGAAAATGAGTGGAGCAAGCCCAGGCAATGCACAATTAACCCCCCCTCCAACTTGTGTCAGAGAAGTGAAATGAATGCCTGTTTCTTCCCACCCTTTAATCTCATTGGCTTTGTGGAATTAGCAGCTCACTGTGTCTGTAGCTGTTAATGGAGCCTGGAGTGCCTTATTTGTTTCTTTTGTAACAAAGCTCCTAGATTGTTTGAAAATAGTGTAAAGATGCATTTCCATCAGTCGAATTCAAAGTCAGTGACCAAACGGAAACAAAACCACCTGACTGAGGGTTGATCTTGAGGTACATTGAATTAACTAAAAGGTACAGTAAGTATAGCTTTCACGCAGGTCACAAAATGTGCTCATTAATACTAGTGTTGTACTATATGTTGGTTACTAGAAGGGAGTAGGTTGTGACTAAAAGGATTGTGTTATCTCTGGGAAGTGAACATTAAGTAAAAATGCTTATAATTCTGAATCCAGCCCTTCCAGCACTCAATGCCCAACACTCTGAATACTGAACACAATCGGTATCACGTGCTGAAGCTCCTCACTCAACCGTACATTTAATTAAATTTAATGGATTTAATTTATTCATTATTATTAAAAATGATAATCATCAATTAAATCGCCGAATTTGTTGATAGGTAAATCGAACAGTAACCTGGTGGATCAACTAACCAGTCAAAACAAAGTCCAAACCAGGTCTTAAGATTGAGTCGTTTTATTACAGGAAAATGTCAATTGGAATAATAAGTTGTAATCATACATTCATTGATGAACGTAGGCTCACTGCTTATAATTTACAAAAAGAAAGAAGCCATTTAAACATTAAATTGGAATTACCAGAAAGATAGAAAGAGAGAGGGATCAACCAGAACTTGCCAGAATGATCCAATTTCAGCACAGGATGAATAAAAGAAATGCCAGCTATAAAACTCAGAGAAACTTCTCTGTCTGTAGACTCCAGGAATACTGCAGCGCTCCACTCACAGAACTTTCACACTCTACAGCCCCCAACTTAGTTCGCTGACAAAACGATAAAAGCCCCAGTAAGAAAAAGCTTGTAAGGGAAAAAAAAGCAAGTTAGAAAAAGCCCATTTCCTTTTTCGGCTTTTTCACCATAAATACCTTTCTGCCCCCGCATTGAGGGGGGCCTGAGCCCTGATTGGGTGATGTGAAGAAGGGGTGGGTAGGAGGTCAGATTCCTTTACGACCAGAACGGCTCTTTCAATAGCTGATAAATTCACTTATCAATTAATGTACACTTATGTTGCTCAAAACAGGGCACCATTAAATTATTATTGAAATATCCAGGGTTTTAGCCTCTTCTTAGGTTTTTCTTAAGTTCAAACATGATTAAAGTGGGCTACAAAATGATTCAGTTGAGCCAGTAGGCGAAATATTATATTTCAGGCTAAATATTGCATCCATGTAACAAGATTCGCAGTAACACTCGAATCTCCGCTTTAATCTGGATATCTCTTTAAAAATATAAATTCCGAACTGGCATGTTTAACAAGTATTACCTATATTGACGTTAAGACTTTCAATTGATGATTTCACTTGAATGTAACAGATTGGCATTCAAACATAAAATGGAAAGGAAACCATGTGGCCGTGTGGTATTTTCTGGCCACGCTGGGCTTTGATCTCAGGAATACTTTTGTGTCCCGGTCTTTCTCCTCCGCAGGGGGAAAGACATTCTTTATCCCATAGATAAGCCAGCGCCTCAGCATGACTTAATTGCCTTTGTACCTGTGGACTAGGGGGCAGAGAGGAACGCAGATCCTAGGTCAGGTCAGCCGAGCAGAGCAGGCCTCTTGATAATCAAGTACTATTGAATGGACTATGAGCAAGTTTGCCATATCACATTATACGTTCTCTTATCAAAGGCCATACTCAAAGCTATATACCCAACATTCCCTCTTTTGGAAGAATGTGTATACCTGCTAAGACGTATTCGTCCATCACCATATCAAAATCACAGGGTACAGCAATTGAGACATCGCTATGAGAAACCCACACATTTTAACATTTGAGATGCAGGATGCAGTTGAGTAATGTGTGTGTGTGGGGGGTGGGGAGGGCAGAGACAGAGAGAGACAGACAGACAGACATAGCGAGACAGGCAGAGAGAGAGAAAGAGACAGACAGACAGACTGTTGCTAGCTTTTCTGCTGAAAGTAAGAAAAACTATGAGAGGCAGCACACATATTTTAATGCTGTTTAGTTGTATTTTGAATAAATAAGACCTTATCAAGGCCTACAACACAGTCTGATCTGGTCAAGGCCCTGCTCCCCCCCACACACACACACACACACACAAACACACACACAGCAACAGCGCAGGCCGAGGTGTTAGATTGAGCGCTGTGAGGCAATCGAGATTCCTGCCAGGCCAATTATGGAGGAATTGGATGTGATGTCACATTCTTAATTGTTCTGTGTCAGAAAGAGGAGCAGCACAATCAGCCTGGGTGGATAAAAAGAAGCAACATATGGTTTGAATGACTCGTACCGAGAAACACCTAGGGCAAGAAATACGGCTTACTTCACCAGATACTACATAAATATATGAAGTAGGATGATGAGGTGAACAGCCCTTGCAGACACGCAAATTGGTTTTGTGGGACAATGTGGCCTGGAATCAATAGCCAGTTATAATCCTATGAAGGTGCACAGATCAGTCTTTGTGCCTCTGATAACATACACCTTAATTATTTGCAGGAAATGTAGGGGAGGGAACACTTTTCTTAATCTAGGTTCGGAATTGTGACAAGGCAACACTTTCCTGGCTGGACGCAGGTCTTTAAATTGCCTCTCTCTTTAGGAGTGTGCTATTGTGTTTCTCAGAGAACATGTTGCCTGTAGATCCCAAGCGGTGGCAATGGGAATCAATTGCTCTTGGACGGCCAGCTTGATCATTTATGGATCAGAGCCACTCTGGCACTCGGAACACAGTCAACTGAGTGGAAAAATACTCATCTTGTATCGGCAGAATATGAATGCTGAAAGCAGGAAAGATGCTCACAGGTAGCTCGGAAAAGTTTGGAGGTACTTCAGTTCAGTACGTAGAAAGACCAATTGTTTTTTACATACAGGAGCATAAAAGAACCAAGACTAGGCAAGCCTAGCTCTGCCCGGATGCCTGTATGCAGCCAGTCGGGAACATTTGACAAGGCACGGCGGATATTGTTCTGGAGCATGCAGGTCGGCCTGCATTCTGGGGCGTCGGAGTGCATCTGACGATCAAATGTGTGTGTGTGTGTCAGAGTATGTGAGAGGGAGCGAGCGAGGAGGGCAAGCAGACGTAATTTAATTAGAGTGATGAGTACTATTAGGACGTTACCGCTCCGCAAGCTCCAGTTCGCTCCGGTTTATATATTGTGATCGCATTAGTTTAGTTCATAAAATATTCATTTATTGATCGTTTTGTTAGCCTATATGGAGAGCTGAAGTTGTTTTAATGACCTGTTGACATTTTCTGCACACAGAGAATGCACACATTGACAGCATTCTCGCAAGTGTTTTATTTTCTCAAAAACAATATCAATTAAATAAATGAAAAGGTTAAAAAATGCATTAAAAATAAAAATTTTGCTTTAAATTTAAAAAAAAAACTTATTTAAAAATGAGGTAGGCCTATAGAATTAAAACAAATCACATAGGCTATTAGGTTAACTGCTTTCTCAATCTAGGCTATTTCTCAATGTAGGCTAGGCTTCTGTGTGTCAGTGGTTTTTGGTTGTTTGTCTAAAAAACAGATCAGTAAGACCACACTAAAGATAAAGTTAAGGAAGTATGTTTTAGGGGGAAAACCTTTTTTTCTGATTAACAATTGTCCAGAATCACAAAAGAATTGAGAAATTTGTCAAATCATATTAATTTTTTTATTAGGCTGACAGACCTCTATTGTTCAGAACTAGTCTCCCTCAGTAGTTACTGCTCCATGGTTCACTAAAGGAAGCTTCAGCTAAAGTGTGCGGGGGCAGATTTTATTGTATTGTCTTCTGTAAAAACAGCCAGTCAGTGATGGGGCAGGAAGGGTACTTTCACACCGAGCTTACTTTAAACTATTTTCTTATTTGTTCACTTTCAGAAAGATACGTTCCCCTTTTTTCCATCCCATTTGATATACCTCAAATTGTCCATGTCACTACAATGCCACCTGCCCTTGCAGAAAGCCCTTCAGCTGGAGCTCTTGCACACCTGCGATATATTCCTGCGGGCACACCTGTTCATCCAGAGGAGTCGGTAATATCTTATGAACCGAAACTGTCCCTCATTGGATGGAAATGTAGCCAATTATGTAATGCCACACTCCAGCACTGGCACTGTCTTAAGTGAATCATTGCACTGTGACCTAGTGCATTAGCTGGATAAACTACCTGTCTGTTGTTTTGCTAATTACTTGTCAATAAGGGGGAGGAGTTATTCAGAGTGAGGTAAAAGGTTAACATGGGTATTAATGAGTTAAGAATGGAGGACTGAGTTTTACGACATCATCTGTGGGTAAATGCCTAATTTATTTTGGTTGTGGCCTGGTTTTGTGTAGCCGTAATTAAAATTGATGATCTAACAGGAACTTCTCTCTGAATCTCAAACACGCTGAGCCATGGTTTCGAAAGAGCACCTTCTTTAGCTCATATTGCCATGAAGCCTGGTTAATTTAGAAAGGACCAAATTAAACGCATGAGACCATAAATAATGAATATGTAGATAAGGAATTAGAAAACAAATAACGCACAAAATAATTATTGTGTTAGTGTGTCACATTTGACTTCCAATTATCTTACCATTACTTTGGAAGTAAGTAGATCTGTCAGGTGACTCTCTCAGGGGCTTTCAAACGAGATCTCAGGGTTCCCTTTGCCTGCTGTTTCTTGCAGAATTATTTTCGCTTAAACTTATCTTATCACAGTTTCAGCAGAGATAATTTATTTCACCTGTCAGCCTATGATTTCATCAGTTAAAAAATGTTACCCCTTTTTGAAGGAATCATTAGCCAGTACATTATAGAAAATGAAAGCATTTTGCTAATCTGACTCATTAAAGTCCTGGGATGTGAAAATGGGGGCATTTATTCTTCATGACATGCACTGCTGTTTCTGAGTAAATGTGGCTCAAGAGGGTAAATGATCTCTCAAACCAATAGAATTGTCTAATTAAGAGCAATTAACAGCTCATTATATTTCACTAGTCGCAGTAGTGGTTGGAACCAAAACCAGCATGCACAGGTTTGAAAACCCCTGTTTCATACCTGCCAACTCTGCCATTTTGTCTGGGTTTCTACCGTACTTTAAAGCCATCTACTGGCGTACTCCCATTTTGTTGTTTCTCCAAAACATCCCTCAAAGTTTATTATGAAAATGAATCATGAACGGATCAATCAATGTAGTCTTGTCTTAGCCCCGCCCCCCCCCCCCCCCCCCCCCCCCACACGAACAATCTCCCGTATTTTAAAACCTAAATGTTGGCAGGTGTGCTGTCTGACAACATAACTAGATGTTCTTGGAAAATAAATATTTTTCCACAATAAGCGTGATGCCTTCTGCGGAACGCCGAGCGAAGGTGATTGACAAACGATGTCATGTCATGTGATTTACAGAGTTTTGCCGTTCTTTTCAGACAGAAAACGGGGAGGAAGGAATTTGGTCTCTCGCCATGTATTTGAAGTGACAGTTTGAGCCTGAACTTGAAAAAAAGATGACATTACTTTTTGGCTTCTCTGTACACAGCCAGCCGTCTTTCAAAACTGAAGGTGACATTTTGGATTGCATTCCACGCAGATGAGTTCTCATCTTGTAATGGCTCGTCCGCCTTCTCCTCCTTCTTCTTCTTATCCATCAGTGACACTTACATTCAGCTGTTGAAGAGTTGCTTCTCCTACTTATTGATAGTCACTTGATTATCTACCAAGAGTAAAGGGTAAATTGCTTAAATTTGGCATTACTGTGTTAATGGCACCAGTTCCAGGAGTAATTTGCTTCAATTCCTATCGTCTTTATCGCTGATTATACTTAAGTTGAAATGATTTAACCTATTAAAAAAATACTCGGTAGCTTGTCAAATTAATTCCAGCAAGGCCGGGCTCTGTTTTACATCTTCAGATTGAGTACACTAGCCTTATGAAACACCCTCTGGTTTCATTAACACTTTTTCTCAGGATTGATGAAGGACAAAGAGGGCAAAATATTTGTGCATTTTCAGGATCTTCAAGGGTCTTTTCTACAAAATCTAAACTTATTGTGGGGGTGGGTTGCAGATGAGGACCGATGTCTTCTGATTACTTCTTAAACTTGTGTCTGCTCACAATTTGAATTCACCCCGATAATTGAAATGTCCCTCTGGTCTCTTAACGTAGCATGAAATAACAGATTGTGTACAATGGCAGTGTGGCTCCCTGCACCAGAAATGACAGCTTGTGATGCTTATCGATGTCCCGCGCTGTCCAGGCACAGTTTTTTTTCTCTTTTTTTCCTCTAGGAGTGTAAACACTGGCAGTCCGATTCATCATTCATAATTGGCCCAAATGCTTCTTTTTTTTTTTCGAGACATTTCACTAAAAACATCAACTGCCAAAAAGAAAGTATTATGGGGAAAGAGGTTGATGTCTCTGTTCCGTATATTATGGTTCTGTAATAGCCTTTTTTAGACCGATTGTAAAATTTATTTGACTGATGAAATGATGTACAGTTTGCAACATGATGTTTTCTATTAAACGGCCGCAACTGTGGAATAATGCTGCGCCTACTAATGCAACCAAGGCAAGTGCATGCGGTCGCAACCAAGGCGAATGCATACGGTCGCATCAGTTAAATGGCTTTGAATGCCTCAATTGCCAAAGATAATGGCTTATGTTCACGGTTAATAATTGAGCTCTGATTGACCGCTCTCTACCTGTCAGTCATCCGACTGCCACGATACCTGTCTGCATTTCAATGTAGCTGCGATGTGTTGTGTAAGCTCCCTCTGAAGGTTTGTTTTGTTAAGTGTGAACACCGCACTTCTGTCCGTTGCTGCGTTAAAAAAGGCGCGCGTCTCTCTGTTAGCATAGCGCATTTTTACTTTCCCCGCAGTTCTGCCTCGTTTAGTCAGCCGTGTTTCTTTAGGCCGCTCACAGTACCGGTGCCCTACTGCCCGCAGTGGTGAAACGATAAATGGCCAGTTTTGTTTGATTTAATCCCATGACGCCATTTCTGCCTCTGATGCTAATGCAAACGGGAGGCTTAGAGTGCCCCTGCAATGTTAATTATGGCCAGCCATCATCAGTCAACAGGACCGCCCCCCCCCCCCACCCCCATGGGCTGCCTCCACATTTTTCATCCACCACGCTCCGTGCTCTTAAATAATTGAGTCTTCTCACACCACTGAAACTCCAGGTGGGGCTATGGTTAGCGCGATGATGAGAGTTTTTCCACGGCCTCTTCCGGGGCTAATGCCAGTGGGCAGATGCGTCTGCTCTGAAGTTGTGCATTGTCAGAATTCACCACAGCTGGTACTGCGTGGCACGGTCTAGCTTCAATACCCCACCACGGGGCCCGTCTATGCACTAGAACAGTGCTTTAACAGGAGGGGCCACCCAGAAGCCCCGACCATACATGAGTGGTAACTGCAGATGGCTTCTTAATCATACGAGAAAACATGCATTTTTACATTATTTTTATTTTTTTATGTTTCAGCTAAATCCACATGTTGAATGCCAATTAAAATTATGTAAATATAAGTTTGAAGATTTCATTGAAAAGTGATGTTATCAAAGAATCATTTTCATCTAAAACTTGACATCAGCCGCCTGCGCGCAGGCGTTTGTTGAGTTCCTCTCAGCCATGAAATAAACCTAAAACAAAGGGGATTGACATGTCCTGTCTCTGTTGGCAAAATCCCAGAGCCAGTGCTCTACTTACCTGCTGGATGTAGCAGTAATTAATGCTGCCTGCCTTGGTAACCTGATGGTCAACGGGCCAGGGCACAGGCTTGTGCCCAGATGGCAGCGAACCCAAACGCCCATTTAGACACATCAGTGTAATGAATAACATAAACATGAATACCACTGATAGGCCTCTGCTTATAAAATATTTAACGATATATACTCATTAATAGCAGTGCTGGAATTGTTCGAAAGGAACGGCGTGACTGCCGTCCACACAGACGATGAGCCAATGGCATTCCATAACGCTGTGAGCTTCCTCTAACATCTTGTCCTATTACGGGTGAGAATTTCAGGACACACTGAAGCGTGACAGTTTATTGAGGAACTAGTTTTGTGTGTCTCTCTAATGTGACAGATGGATGTTTTGTGCAATTTGTGAATTACTAGCGGATAATAGGCAAGAGGAGAGGTCGTGACAGTTTTTCCAGTACTACAATTGAATTACAAAAAAATAATCTGCAAATTTTATGGATTAACATGAGGGAGATGTGCATTTAATTCCATGTGCAGGGTTATACCTTGGAATTTTAACAGGAACGTCGAAAAATAATTTTTTTACGGGAGTTCTTTCATGACTTAAATAATCTGAGGTGACCTGACTGCTTGGTATTTCTAAGGCAGAGCTTTGGGGTTTCATTTTGTTAGAACCTCAAATATTGTCCTGGGATTGTAAAGTCTAAGTAATAAAAGTAAGAAATATAGGTCTATCTTACAATGTGTCACAATCCCTCTAAACCTTGTGGGACTAGTTCTTTGGTGACATTGATCATGTTTTTATATGTTCTGTAGTTTGTCTTCCTGGGTAATCTTTTGTGTGCTCAGACGCCCAGCCTTGCTACTGAAGTTTGAGAAGTGTGTGGGCGATCTAGGGACAATCAAGGTCTTGATTTCACATTGGACGCATTGTAGCGCCGGAGGCCGCTTTCGCAGCTGTGTGAAAACAGCAGCCACCCCGCTGTCTAGTTTAAAGGGTCGACCCGAAGTGACCGTAAGGACGGGTAGCACCGCAGCCTTCGATTGTAAGAAATAAAAACTGTTACAGGTGTTAGTCTTTACCTCGACTCTGATTGGTTTCCCTGTTGAGATTGCTGCGCAAAAGATTTCAAGTGAAAGTTCATTGTACTTTTAATGGCATGCAGCTTTTATCTTGGAGAGAAAGACAGAAGGGGAGAGAGAGAGAGTGAGTGGAAGTAAGAGGGAGAGACAGAGGGAAGAGGAAGAAAGAAAGCATCGGTAGAGGTAGAAGGATAATTTCAGAAAGTTTCATTTTTAGAATAAGCGAAAGTATTGGTGAAGAAAGGAAGGTGTTTCGTTTGAGCTAAGCACTGGGATGTAAACCTTTCACTGCCCCTTGGTATAAAAAGAAAACAAAGGTAGTGTGTCTGCTGATAGTGAAGTGTGCGGTTTTGTCAACAAGATAGTTTCAGGCCAAAATTGTGCTGCTTCAGCGGATTTACATTAACTATTGATTACAGAAATTAATTCTCTCCATTTATCAGGAAACTTAATGAGTGAATTATGTGCACTATGCGAAACTCATAAATAAATTAATTTTGTGCAATTACAAAGCGCTTCTTTAAAAAAATGTAATTAAAGGTCAATAATAATTGCACGAAGCACTGTCAGCTTTTACCAAAAAGAATGGAAAACCTGTGCTGTTATCTAAACACAGCAATGACCATGGTTCTTCCTGAAAATGCATGACCAATCTTTGAGATCAGAAAATCAATACAACGAGCCAAACCCATAAACAAACAGCCATTCGCACAATGTAGCCAATGTGTCCGTTTCTCTCTCAGAAAACCGAAGTTAAAACGTGAATCCAATTATTGTCTGATGCATTTTCGTCTCTCTTCCTACCATAAACGTTAATCTGTACTGAGTAATACCAGCGTCCCGCAGTCATTCATTGCCAATGTATTTTTGACTTTTAAAAAAAAAACATATTTTTCATTTTTCCTTCCTGCCTAAATTCAATGTATCTGATTGCGGGGGGAAACTATGCAAAGTTACAAACAGTCTCTCTTGGGCTTTTCAAAGGAATGCTTGAGATTGAATTATTGTGTGTGTTGCAGACCTTCAAAACCACCAGTGAAGTGTAGACGCCTCATATTGTATTAACGCCACTGCTATCAAAGCAACTGCCAGCCGGAGGCATAACTGCACATAGTCAATGTTGTAATTGAAAATAAGGTACTGCTTCAAAAGGTGTGGCCATGGTGGGATGGCGGTGTTTATTTTGTCTCTGGTCTGTATTCTCATGCGTTTTTCACAGAACAGATAAAGAAAACTCAACATTGCTGGAGTCAGCCATTTGATAATTTGAACAGATTGTGTCGTTTTGCTTCGGAGAG
This sequence comes from Ilyophis sp. 1 JC-2022, assembly GCA_022702515.1. Lineage (NCBI taxonomy): Eukaryota > Metazoa > Chordata > Actinopteri > Anguilliformes > Synaphobranchidae > Ilyophis > Ilyophis sp. 1 JC-2022. The sequence goes on from CM040394.1 coordinate 84,323,013, forward strand.
CACCTGTGTTTTTGGTTGAACAAAGGAAAGCGTTTTGGAACAATACGAGTGTGTTTGTGGAACAAAGTAACAGTGTTTTGACTGGATCGTACGCCTCGTTCACACCATCTACTCGCGACAGAGACAAAGCTACAAGATTCCATTCATAGTCTATGGATAACGGCGACAAACAGCAGGAGAGGTGGAGTCGGTACACAGCGTCAAATAACCCGTATGTTTCTCTCTCTAAAATGTTGACTGCCCGTCAACTTTGTCGCGTTACCAACTAATCAGAAACGGTTCAAAAAAAGTGTCCGATGACCTTCCGTTCTTTTCTGCATTTCTGAAAAGTAGCTCATCGTCGTGGTCTTAAACCACCCAATTTTATACGATAACAGTCTATACAGGCTATAGGGATGTTGGAAAACTTGAGGCTTTGAACAGAATTTCCCAGACTGTCGGCATGTCCAGTGACTGTATTGTACTTTGCGACTAAGTGTTTACAATCGGTAAGTTGCTGGTGTTGCATCAAATGCGCTTACATCTCCCCCTTGTCGCTGCGCGTGACAGTACAGCGGTTTTGTTTCTGTCGCAAGTCGATGGTGTGAACAAGGCGTAAAGGGCCCGATCGTTGGCGGCTCACAGCAGCCGAATCGATTGCTGCGGTCACAAAGCCCCTCCTCTACCAACTGTAAACTTACCCCCTCCATCTTAACCCCCCCCCCTCCATCTTAATGTTCCTTTTGGCACTGAGTCCAGTTCCTTGCTTATGGAAACACAGCGTTCTACATTCTGCGCAGAAATTGGAATTCCCTTCATTTTGCAGTCAGGGCATTTCTCTTCTTTTTTCTAAAGTATTGCATCAGTGCCACTGCCACCTAATGAATGCATTTGCTGGTCTAGTTGGTCCTGATCCAGTGTTAGAGGGGCTAATCAAAGTTTAATGCAGGTCAGATGTACAGCGTGTTTGTTCTCTAGCTACCGGTTGAATGGAAGGTCATTTGCCTCGTTAAAGTCACTCCACGTTACATACATCCCGTTCCAAGGCAATGAGCTTATCGCTGGGTTTGCCAACTGTGTTAATACTGTGCAAGCGCAACAGCTTTCAGAATTGTATGTTGCGTGTGTTGTTTCTGGTTTTCGAAGGCATTGCTACCGTGGAAGCAAGTTCACCCCATGACCTGTGAACACAGTCTGCAGGGTTTATTGTTTCCTTATACTACTTTTTACATGCCAAAAAAGTCAAGCCGAGTTACAGACGACTGCAATAATGGACAGTAACACACAAAAAAGCCAAAAAAGTGTATTACAAAGCAATAAACACACAATATGTTACCACAGGTAGGTTACAGGATGGACAGCACTGTAGGCATTCTTGAGCTAAGCTACTCCTAACCTAAAATATACCAAGGCAATAGAAAAGGAGTCTTCCGGGAAACTGCTTCCCTACTCTGACCTAACGCTTGGTGTTTAACAAACAAAGAAAATAAACTGCCTATCTACCTACAAGCTACAACAAAAAATACACTTAACAAGACAAACATGCGACAGAACACAGCTGTGGAATGCTGCACAAAACTTCTAAGAGCACGCGAGGAACAGAGAGCCCCCGGATCTGCACAGCGATCAGGCTTTTATTCATTTGGCCCGTCAGTTGGGCACAGGTGCGCATCATCAGCAATCAAGTACTTGTAGAACTCCACCTGCAGCACACACAGGCATAGCCCACAGTCTCTACAAAACAAGGGAGCGTAACACCCCCGCACACAAAGCCCCGCCCTGAGTCACGCAAAGAGCAATTCTGACTCATGGAAAACAAACTCCCAAGGGTTACCTTACAGAAGAGACCTGGATTATGCCTGTAGAATAAGAACTGTCAAGAACAGTAACCATTTTATTTTCGGGTGGTGCTAAAGAAGGGGTTAAACTGGGGATGCCTTTCCTGACTCATGCTACTCCCAATTCCAAGTATCTAACTGGTCTCAGTGTTTTCTTTTTTTTGTGAGGAAACCGTGCAAGGCCTTCTCAACCATCTTGATTTGTGGACCCCCCCACCCCCTATATGGAGGGCATCCCACCCCTAAACCTGTGTGCTCGATGAGCCGCAATGTTATCGCATGCAATTAAAACCTCTAGGCTAGTAGAGTGCCGGTGCGAGGGGGTTGTGACCCTGGCACCGGCACTCTACTGTTTTTACATTTGGCTGCTCCAGTAGTGCTTGGCACCACGCTGACCTGCCCCCTCCACTCCACTCATGTCCACAGATCACACTTCTAAACCATGAACCCAGAAAGAGGTCTCTCTGTCCTTCTTATGTGCCTGGATGCTCTATACGAAAGCAGAATATACTTCAATAAGTTGCAAATATTATATTCTCTCATTCATTTATTATAGAAAGAATTTTGCATAAACAAGTCTGACATACACAGATTTACAGTGGTAAGAAAATGAACAAGATACAATTTAAAAAGAATAAGCGGTCACACTTTAAACAAAGTCTCCATATGAAGGCTTTATATAGCATATATAAAGCCTTCATAAATCATACATAAGCAAATGTCACGCTTCATCAGGGGTGACAACACCTTCTTATGCAACATATTTATGCCAAATGTGACATAACCAACAATAGTCACCTGGCTAATAGCTAAACATTATACTGGGTGACATAAAACATGCTTATGTGGGAAGCTAGGCTAACTGTGACACATCTGGCATAACATGTTGCATAAGAAGGTGTTATGTCACCCTTTATGAAGCATGACATTTGCTTATGTATGATTTATGAAGGCTTTATACATGCTATATAAAGCCTTCATATGGAGACTTTGTTTAAAGTGTGACCAAATAAGCGAACACATACACATACATTTTTCAATTCACGCCTATAAAGGAGTCTATATGATGGTCAAGTTTTTAAGGGCTTACTGTATGTCTATCATTATAAGGTCTGCTTGCAGTGTGCAACTGTAGGCGCTTGGTCTTGGCAGTGGGTATTGAACTGTTCCTCATTTGACTACCAGTTTTTTTTTAGTTTGGTTAGAGGGAGAAGGTCATGCAATGGGTCGGAGAGATTTCTCATCTCTTTAAACCCTTCGTGACTTGAAAATATGTGGACTTTTTGAAAATATAACGCTAAATTTATTTCTGATTAAATATATTTAATGGTTTTTTATAAATAGATTTCAATATCTGAAAGCAATTATTATTATTAAAGTCAGAAAATATAGACCTACACTACATGTTATTTTAGGCCTATATTTTCCGATTATAATAATATACTTTATTTCACCTGTATTGCAGTTCGCAGTTCTGTGCGTTGCGGCGCATGCATACGTGCAAACCTCTTGACGCATCATTTTCCGCGCTGTACACCGATAATTGTGACCAGTTCAAAGCACTCTGCTAGGATGATGGGTCTGTTTTTGTTTTGAATGGAAGGAAAGATTATGCAGTCGCAAAGGAGGCCAATGTGATCTAGGTTTTATTAAAGGAGTATAAACAAGCATTATAATTATTTGTGGAATGTGTTTTTCAGGAGGACAGAGTGAAAATTATACAGTGAGAGGTTGTTATTCGCTGCTGTGACATGCCAAATGGAAGATTCCTCTGTGCTGACGTGATGAAAATTGGTGCTTTTCATAATGAGTAAAGAGGAATCACCTTTTTTCTGCTTCTGCCAAGACCTGACAAATCAAATCAAAGCAGAAAGATGGACAGGATCATCATAACTATGAATTGTATACTTAAGACACTAATAATCAATCAGTTCATCATTTCATCCAAAGAAGTGTTTTTCAGTCTTGGTGGACCACTGTTAGTTAAAAAGTGGAGGGGGAGGGGAGGGGGGGGGGGTGTGATTGAGCTTCTGACTTGGCAGCCATTTCTCTCTGTACAGTATATATAAGTTTGCCATAAAAATGTAATAGTTGGAAGGTGGGTGCCAGGAGGTTCTAAAGCTACAATGTCCACAACTATTTCCACTTACAAATACATTGGGCGAGAATTTTTTTTTACGTGTCAGCATTTTGCAGAAATTCGAAGAGAGGGAGAGATGGAGAGAGAGGGATCACGACAGTGAGAGAGAGATAACAGAAACATTGCTAATTAATCACGATCAGCTCTTTAATTACTTGTCACTCTGATGGATCCATTGGCGAAATAGCATTTCATTCTGAAGCGCAGGGACAGGGCTTGATGTGGTGATGTGCCTGGTGATGGAGGGGGCCACTGTGACACGACTCGTTTCCCACAATGCCCCGGGTTCACAAATTGATACTGCAATCTTGTAGGCTCCCTTATATTCACAAAGCCATTGCTCCGTTATAACCAAAGGTTTTTGTCAGTATGAGTGGATTCATCAAGGATTATTTATTTAATTTTTTACAGTACAGAGTCGACATGCCATCCTGTGCAGCCAGTGGCCTTGTTTGCTCTTTATAAGACGACTCTGGGCAGCTGCTGTTACATCCCAGCGTTAATACACAGACCGCTAGCACAGAGGATTGAAAGACTACTGTTGAGAAAAGTTCTTTTATGAATCTCGTAATCAAGATGGTTTGCATTTAAGAAGCATAATATGTGACATTGTGTAGCTGTAAATTCCCCAGATAAAGACCAGAGTTTGCTAGTCTGTGGACACAGCTGGTCATTCATGCCTATTAAATGTATAAACCAGGGGTGTCCAAACTACGGCCCGCGGGCCAATTGCGGCCCTTGAAGCGTTTTAAAGCGGCCCTCGAAACATTTCAGAAGAATTATTAAATCTGGCCCGCTGCTACAAATGAGAAAAGAAAATGCTGTTGTTTTTTTAACACTAGGGGGCAGCATAGTAAAAGCCCAACTCTAAAAACAGATCAGCATTTTGCGCCCCCCCCCCCCCCCCAAACAAAAAATTATCTTATGCATTAGCTAGCCAACGTTCCTGTAGCCTACAAATCGTGTTCTTATCAACATGGCGACTGCAAAGAATCGAAAGGTGGATAGTGAATGTAGGAAATTCCAGCCACGATGGCAAAAGTAATACTTTTTCAGAGTACAGAGGCAAGTGTGTCTGTTTAATTTGCCAGGAATCAGTAGCGGTGATGAAAATAATTTTAACGTTAAGAGACATTATGAAACAAAACATGATGCGTCTTTTAAGGCATATACTGGAGCAGCCAGAGAAGAGAAATCAAAGCAGTTGGCGGCAAGCCTATCATTGCAACAAACCCAGTTTTTTTGTGCTAATCAAACGCAGCAGAATGCTACGAGGGCTAGCTACGAGGTGGCTAAGCTAATAGCGAAGTATGGAAAGGCCTTTGTAGAGGGTGATTTTATTAAAAGAGTGCGTCACAAAAATTGTGGAGATTGTATGCCCAGAAAAGAAACGACTTCTGCAATGTTAGTGTTGCGAGAAACACAGTGGGCCGGCAAATCGAGGATTTATCAGCTAACATCAAGGCGCAAATATCAGACAAAGCTCCGTTGTTTCTTTTCTATTCAATTGCGTGTGACGAGAGTACCGACACAACAGATTCGGCTCAGCTACTAATTTTTTTGCGGGGGGTTGACGATGATTTTTGCATTACTGAAGAGCTCCTCGACCTTCGGAGCATGACTGGAACAACGAAAGGAGCTGATATTTTTGAAGCTGTGTCAGTTGCTATTCAAAATCGGAATCTCCCTTGGGACAAGTTGTGTGTAGTTACAACAGATGGTGCTCCAGTCATGATAGGTGAGCGTAACGGAATGGCTTCCCTGGTTTGCAGAAAAGTTCATGAGTCTGGGGGCGAGGCTGTTAAATTGCACTGTATTATACACCAGGAAGCATTATGCACCAAAGTCATGAAACTGGGCGATGTCATGAATACAGTCGTGAAAACTATTAACATAATTTGTGCGAAAGCACTCAATCACAGAGAATTTCGGGCATTCCTGTCTGAAATGGATACAGAATATGGGGACGTGATCTACCACTCTGATATACTCTCACATATGTGAGCAAACATTTTCCCTGATGACGCTAAACAAGAGCCGTTTGCGATCAAAGATAACAGACAGTCAACCTTTGCGATGTCCTGCGAATCGCATCTACAAACCTCACGCCCGACATCACAGCGATTCTTCAGTCCGAGGCACAACAACACTGTTCTCATTAGAAGTGTCACTGGTGAGTGAAATTCTTAAAATCTCTTCAAGCTCGCCTTTTAATAGGGTATAATACTATTCGCCTAATTTAAATAGAAATCTAAGTGATGTTGGCAACTGTATGCCACATGTCTGAGCGCACTTGTATTTATTTTACACACACACGCACACATAGCCTATATATATGTATATAATAGCCTGTGGCCTGTGGTAGTCATAATTTTTCTCCATCTGGCCCTCAGTGAAAAAAGTTTGGACACCCCTGGTATAAACACTTAAAAGAATCAGCTGGCGACTTTAAAATGATACCTTTCGAGTATTCCTATATTTGTTTTGCTTTAATGTCATTTGATTATAATACTGGAAGTTTTATAATAAAATGAAGTAAGTGTGGCTTCCAGTGTGGTTAATTATCTCTTTGACTGAAGGAACACTTAGTTATTGTAGAGGAATATTCCTGAAAATGGGGAATGTGCCTTGGCTATACTTATGGGACAACAAGTAAAACCAAAACGGTGATGCTCGGGTAAATGCAAAGCATTCACACTCGTGACAGTAAATCATCAGTGGATTACCATTTACCATTTACCATTTACCATTACACTCTACAGTCACAAGGTTCCATCAAAGGATGTCCTCCACAACAGTTGTAATCAGTGGCGCCGCCAAGGGGGGGCCAGTGGGGGGGCCACGGCCACCCTGATAAAATCGCTGCCCCCCCCACTGGCCCCGCCTTGCGGCTCGCGAGTCGCATATGCATAATATGCTTCCGAGTCTGCATAATATGCTTCCATCTGATATTTTACATTAGGTACTATTCATTTAAATCAATAATGTATATTTTTTGTATATAATGTATATATTTTTTATATACTACAACAACATAATAGAATTCCTGAAATTCAGTTATGGCTTTTGGTTTTGGTGTGCCACCCCAAGATTTTCAGTGGCCCCCCCTGGCCCCCCCTATGAAAAATTTCTGGGGGCGCCACTGGTTGTAATGTCTGTTATTCAAAAGTACACAACAAAATTCCCTTTCCTAGAGCACCTCTATCTAGACAAAATAAATATGCAATGCAATTGCTGGCTCACTGGCTGCTTTACCTTGTTGCCCTTCCTATTGGTCAGTGTTGTGTTGAGCCATCATTTTCTAACTGATCTGTGGAAGAAAATGGAGACCACTGAGTGCAAAAGGCAGAACCTTACAACTGCATTTTCGAGATGTTTCTATTTTTCTTATCCATTTTTTAACTGCAAATATCTGGCAGACGCTTAATTCCTCATGAGGTTCTGTGAAAAATGTCTCTGTACTTATTAATGAAAAGGTTTAAACATTGGAACTGATTGCGATGATAACGATGCTAATGATAGCGAAGAAATGCATTCAGTTATTACAGTTTGAATCAACAAAAGCGTTTAATCAGAGCCTCTGCAAAGTGTTTGAATGCGGCAACACCCTCTTCTATAAGAGTGGAAAGGTTGCAGCTCCGTTCGATAAAAAGCAAAGCCGCTGAAAAGCGTAAGAAATAAAGAACGCGCTTGGATTCCCTGGCGGTGTGTTCAGCCGAAGCGCTAGACCTTAGCGTGATTGATGCACCCCGCTGTCCAAAACGTAATCCCGACTTTGTCAGTGCCTACCGTAGCCCGTAGTCCCGCGGGGAAGCGCCTGATTAGCTCAATTAGCATCCTCCAGAGAAAAGAGGGTTTCAGTGGAAAGGGTTTTCCTGTCCCGTTACTCAAGGTTGAACCCTTCGTTCAGTTCGGTGGGTGGGACACCTGACTGTGCTGCTCAACTAGTAGACTGCAGGTTGAAAAGAATGGACAGCCGGGCCAAACTACTATATATTGCTTTGTTACGACGCAGAAAGTTTCAAGGTCTTACAATTCCCAGAATGTTGCGCTTCACTGTTTAACAACTTTTGGCTTAATACCTTTTTACGGTTGTTAAAATATGAAAATGTCATACCCCTGCTAATTATCATTCATTGAAATCTGAAATAGTAATTGTCAGAGGCTTAATTCATCTGCATTATAAATTAATTTGAAATATGGCACTTGAAAGAAATAAGACTTTTGTTTTCTTTCCTTAAGCAAATGGTCAATATCTTGTAGAAGTGCATTATGTTGCTTCATCTTTTATCTTGCTTTGTGAAGCAGTTTAATTTTATTTAATTTTTTTCAACTGGAGAATTTAAAATGCACGACAGACGTACAGTATTTAAGAAAACCGTCCATCCCCTTTGTTAAATTATGTAAAAAAAACAATTTAAAAAAAACGTATTTGAAACAGGAAACGGTGAAATCTGATTTGCAAATGACTATCAACATTAGTTATTAAAAATAAATGTTAGCTTCTTTCTTGTTTGGTGAGTTCCAGCGATTGCCAGAATTAACTTGCAAAACTGTGATTGTGAGGAAAAAGAAGCTTTTTGCATTTAATTGCGAGTCAGTATTGAGGATGACTGTCAGTTGAATCCAGCTGGTCTGTCTTAGTGTCTGAAATGACCCTGCCTCCACACCATAGAGGAGGTGATCCTTTAGAGCTGCTGAACACAGTACCTGCTCCTACCCAAGTGTCTCCTCTTCAAGGATCAGTGAACACCTGGACGTTTGGATCGATATCGGCAGATATGTTCAGGATTCTGTCTCCGTGCATCGTGCGCAAGGGTCGAGCCTCTGTCATGTTGATAGGCTTCAGGACAGCCTCGGCAAAGTCTTTTGTTCGTGTGTTTTCCGTCCCTCCGACAAAAAACGGAGAGAATCCCAAAGTGTTAACGACAGAAGCAGCAGGGCCTTGTGGCGTTAATTACCCCTATTACGCAACTCTGTTCAGCATCTCCGTTCAATTCATGTTTTGTGTACTTAATTAAGGACATTGACAATTACGACTAATTACGGCTAATAAGTCTAAAGGTCCATTATTCTGTGCTGAAGTTTTCTCAGGTTGGCCAATAGATTTTGGGAAGCAGTAGGACAGTGTTAAATAATAGGTTATGGATATAGGAGTCTGAGAAACAGATCCTCAAAAATAATTACCCTGCCTGAATAGGAATAGCGTTAACTTTAATGGTTCAAGCAAATGGCTGAATAATTTTTGTTTACAACAGGTCATTTGTTACATAATGAGCTACATTTATACTGTCAGGTATTTGTTTTCCATGTAGTTCAACTTGCCAATACTCCTTTGAAGAATGGGGCACTTATATCTATTTGGTTATGATTAGATTTCATCTAGAAATCCCTACGTGCATCATCATCTTTGAATTTGGGTGTTTGACTGTTTACGTTTCGCTGACTATATTTTGTTGACAAAGCTAAATAAGTCCACTCTCAGAGCTAAATGTTGCTGTTAAATTGAGAAAATAGAACTTTCTAGAAAAAACCCCAAGCAGACTGCTTTTTGATCTAGCCTCTCACATTCCTAATCCCAGCATCCAGCTCCACTGTCAGCCCATCCCAACTGCGGACTATTGCCCCACGTGCCTTGGCTTCTGTTTGCTGTTGCATCAGGTGCTAGAGCCCTGCCCTGTCAATCAAGCTGGCATGGAGCAAAGTGACACAGGATGACTGCATCCAGGGGAAAAGGTCACCGTTTGCCTCATGTCAATCCGTTCTCATAGCCTGCTGCATTCAGATCCCGCAAAGAGCCAGGTATCTAGCTACAATGATGGTGGTAATCCACATCCTTAACCTGTCGATATAATTCCTGTTAGTGCCCCATCACAATGAGAGGTATTGGCAGATAGGTTTAATAATGTTAAGGTGTAGGGGTCAGTCGATTTTGTCCATCGCCCTGCTTCAGATGCCAGGGATATGGGATGGTGAATTCGACTCTTTTGTTGTCCTTTAAAAATCTTTCATGATACTTTTCTAACTCGTATGCTGTACTGAAATCATAACAGAAGTATCCAGTACAGTATCATTATTATGAGCTATTATGATGATGATTGAGCATCATCATCATCATTTAATAATATTAATCTGTTTACTGTACTTTAGGGGGGGGTCATCATTTCAAGTTGCTAATCCTATACTATTGGTAGCATAATGTTTTGCCTTTGATGTGAATGGAGGAATGCGTACATCTGAGAAAGTAAACGTTTTCCATTTGCAGTAAACGTGCAAATCTAGAACTACTATGATATTTGTAGTTAAACAGGGATGTGCTTGGTTAGTACTTGGATGAGGGACCTCACAGAAAAACTTTGTTTCTGAGAGGCGACTAATGCCAACCGATTGGTAGATTTTACGATGTAAATCAGCAAAATTATTATTTTTCTATGTAGCCTGTCTTTATGGTTACATTGTATTTAAATGGAAATGTAGCTATATTATATGTAATGTATATTTATATATTCTATATATATTATATTACTTTATGTTCAAAATTATTAAGTTGTTATTAGCTGTTCACATAGCTCTGCACACCGAAGCATAGAAACTGTACTGGTGCCATTTTGCAATTGCACATTAGTTTCATGTTTTTCATATTGAAAATTGTATCCACACAACCCAGCCCAATACCAAATTTGTATTTTAAAATAGTATAAACATGTTGCTAACATGCACTGTACACCGTGTGGTGAAATAATGAGTCCTGACGATTTTATGAGATTTTATTTTTCTCAATTTCTTTGTACGAGGACTTTATAGATTTTTATTTGGGGTTATGTAATGAAATGAATTAACAAAATTATGGAAAGGAAAATGGGCTGTAAATGCCAAGAAAAAAGCCCCATAAACAATATTGGTATTTTAATTATTTTATCATACGGTTTTTGTGACTGCATAAGCTGTATGTTTTATGTATCACACCTTTTTCAGTGCTTTCAGAGGTGGGAGGTTTCCACGTTTGGTGACATGAATAAATGCATTGTAGAGCAATGCACTCACATCAGCATTAATGTGAAGCGAAGTGGAAAAAAGCTCAAAGCTCGCTTTAGCTGGAAAGTCCAGCTGGTGCAGACAAACAGAACACATATTTTATGTGACTCTTAAATCATAACCCTTTAGAGATGTCAGTGTGTACATAAAGCCCGTAATTACTCTCCGGCTGTTCGAAGGGGCCAATGTTTGTGGAATTTGGTGATATTTGGGTTGCATGGAAATGACCAGAATGCGCCTCCATAGAATACGGCTGTAGATTTCTTCAGACCACATATTTTTCCTCTGTGCGAATTTGGAGTTTACTGAAATGCGGTACTTTTTCCATTCAAAAGCGTAAGCTGTCATTCCAGAATGTGTCTGTCTCCATGCGGTTTGCGTGGAGTGAATTATGGCGTGGCACTATACGGTTAGCGTGATTAAATTGACTGCAGTTTGACGGGCCTTGTTTGGTTTAGTGCTAAAGAACTCCTCAGAAAGAGGAAGAGGAATTCAGTCAGGAAGCATACGGGCAAAGAGGGTGTTAAAATGATTGAAAATTCCCTGGAGGATTGCAGGACACCGAGCTCTTTTGAAACCATTAATATGGCCTTTTCATTCCAGCAGTGGGGCTAATTTATTTAATTCTTTCATGTCTCGTCATGAAATATAGCCCACCAAGGTCGGGGCCTGCAAGCACGCCTGTGAACACGTTCAGAACGGTCCCACGTTTCTGCTGACTTCACTCTTCAAAGAAAGACGTATTCGGGTGTTTGAAGCAGACTCACCTTAACTTTGAGTCATTACCTGACGTATTTGTCTGGTACAGTAGTTTGCTTCTCACTGTTTATTTTGTAGCAACCCACCAATAATGTTATGTCATGAAAGTCCTGAAAAAAAATTTGTGCTAGCTTTAATTCGCTACTCAAAACGAGGGTCAGAGAGTTTTGCCTGTACATCGGATAGAGGCGTTCATTTTTTGTACTTGGTTGAAAGCGCGTCTTAAACTTGACATTTTCTGACGGATAAACAAGTCTGTAATGGAAGGGGGATGCTGGGTATTTTTGATATTCAAATGAAGTTGTGTAGAAACAAATTAACATGGAAATGAACAAGCAGATCTCTCAGAGTCTCCCTCTATCCCCAAAGGCCAGTCAACAGTTAATCCGCTACATGCGTTTGCTTTTACTGTTGTCATTAATCAACTTTACCACCAGCTTTCAGTAGTTATTAGGCAACGCTGATTGGGTCGTACATCTCCCTCATTTTTTATGAGGCTTCGTGCGCGCACGTCCGTGTCTTGTCCTGTTTTCCCACGAGAGGATCAATGTCAGTCACGCGGTATTTTCTGTTTTTCCTAAAAAAAATATCATTAAAAAATGTAAATAAACACTTGCCTGAATGCATTTTGATTAAGACTGATGACAGTCATAAATTTGTGCTTATTTTGCCGCCACTCAACAGCTGGAGGTGAGGGAAGTCCTCGCCACATTCTGTCTAGGAGTTTATAGAGGACTTTGTAGCCAGCCGTGTCCTTGGTTGATAATGTTATCAGCAAAGAACCAAGCTATTAATGCAGATTGATAATGATATTGCCCTTTTAGCATGATAATTATGAACTGTTATGGCATGCATTCACCTCTGTTTAGTGTGGTCCGTTGTTTTGTGGAAACTCCAGTCTCAAGAAGTTTTGACTGCTCACATATTGACATAAAAGGTATGGTCAATACACCACGTTGTTTTTGTTGCTGTTCCATTGTGGTGTTTATATTAGCTGTGTTTGGGCTCAATTTAATGAATATTAATATTAAATGTGTCTGATCCTTATTGCTTTCCCAGTGTGCACTGTGTGCTTTAAGTCTTGACGGAAGCATAATTTGAATCAAAATGTAAAGATGAATTTGAGGAAAGCAAAGAGGATGCTATCATATTTCTGTATAGTAGAGTTCAGTTTATGAACAATGCATTTCTGCAAGGTAGCAAGTTACACCCATCACAAAGACGGCCGGTGGGTGTCACACACGTGTTGACTCAAGAATTTGAGCAAGTCAAGAGAAACAGGGGTCTCTTTTATACAGAAGCACTACGTAACTGCCATGGTGCAGTCTTTATTTAGGTCTAAACAACTCCGTTAGTACAAACTTCATTGCCGTTAAAGGGGAGTAGCTCACCATTCATTTTATATAAATGTTTAGAAAGTGGTTGTGTAATAGGTTTACTGTGAGTTTTAAACAAAGGTACTCACTAGCCACTCCACATAACTAGAACTAGTATTGGCCTGTTGAGTTATAAAGACCAAGGTCCCCAGCCAAGGGAACTAATTACACCTTTATTGTTCTGATGACATCACACTCGGCAGATGTTCACATGCCAACTGATATCTCTTCACTCTGCTGTGTTTTCTCTAAACTCCCATGGAAACATATGACAATTTATTGGCATCTGTCGTATCATCAAAAAAATCATAAATCTAAAATATTAAAAATATATATTTCTTTGATGAGACGCTTCCTCATACTATTTCTGGATTTAAATTAGGAATAGCCTTCAATGTCCTTCAAATTTCAGCTGTTTGTAATGTTCCAATTTCTGCCATTTCATTATATAGCCAAAAATCTGAGGGCTTACCTTTTGAGAGGGAACTTTTTCAAAATAAATAGCTGCAGCCAAAAGGGAACTTTTGCTGTCTCGGTGCTGGGGGCATATGCTTCAGTGTGTGTTGATTGATGACTGTCTGTGCTAATGCCAGCCGAGGGGAAAGGCACTACATGAGCGTGTTTGCATTCGTACCTGCACGGCAAGGTGCCATTCTCTGCCATTAGTGCGCCCTTCAGAACAATGCACATTTGAGCCTGAAAAGGCGCTAAGCCCACAGAGCAGTGGGTTTAGTCCTTCACTCAGAGTGATTTTTGTCTTTACATTTGTCATTGGTTTCAATTGGCTTCAAGACCCATGATGCTTAAAAGGAGGAGGTACTGAATTGGATTTTATTTGAATGCCTTTTCCCCCCCAATTTGAAATGCCAAGTCGCATTCGTCATGACGTCATGTGGCGCTGTAATGGAAACATGTAGTCCAGCTGTCTCTCGTGTTTGTGTTTGTTAATTTGAATGTATTCTGTTGTGTCTGGCTTTTGTCTTTTGGTTTTTTCATGTGCTGTGTGTCTATTTTGGGATGGGGAAGCGGGCTGGAGATTTGTCGGGGCACTCCTGCTGCTCGTTTTTATAATATTGACAAATTGCATATTCGGGATAATTTTGTTTGTGCTTGTCACCTTGGATGTTACGGTTCTAACCGTTCCACGCCATGTTTTATGTTTATTGTTATGTCACGCCCTTATTTGTATTCACGTTCTGTCATAGTTTATTAGTTTCATACATTTCTATGTGTTTCCGCGAACTCGCGTTCATGCTTTCTCTCTCTCCCACTTTTGCTTACGTGTTTTCCATTGTATCTGCCATTCCCTGTCTAACTAACAGATTACTAACAATTAGCTAGATCATTGCTTACTAACCGTCTAATCTCTTGTAGTTAATTGTTACCTTACGTTTCTAGTGCATGTCCTTACAAATGAACTAATTTACTAACGCTAGGATGGGATAATTACTAACAGACTAATTGACTAATGATCTTCGTCTCGTTTTCCCAAGCTGTTCCTAATTTCTCTCTGTTCTTAAGCTAAGCGTTTGCACCTGTCTACACACACATATAAGCCCTCAGTTTTCACCTGTTCAGTGCGAAATTGTTGCCTCACTAGCACTTTTAAGCATTTGTCAAGTCTACGTTTTCTGATTTCCTGTTTTGATCCAAGCCTGTTTTTTGACCACTGTTTACTGCCAGCCTTTTGTTTTCACTGCCTGTCCTGACCACGATTCCTGCTTGCTGATTTTGTACTTTTGCCACGCGGCGAGGACTCCGGTCTGACCCTGCTTGTTTTTTGACTATTCTTTTGCCTTCTCCTGTTTGTACCTCTGCCATGCTGATTGCCTTCCTGGTTCCAAACTACTGCCTGGCTTACCGACGACGAGACTGCCTTCTCCCTCTGTACTTTTGTTTATTGGCTGGATCTTTTTGTGTATGACCTTTGCTTGTGCTAAGACAACGATTACGGAACTTTCCTTAATAAAGCCCTTGCGGGTATTTATTACATCCATTGTTCTGAGTTGTGCTTCTCGGGTCCAACCCTCCACGCACTTCGTCTCATTGGAGACGCATTCACAACATATGCTCGGCAATGTCCATTGAATCTGCAGCCACAAAGTTTACCATCGTTCTTGAGTTGAAGATGTCAGGACTTGGGACTGATCCAGGACCGCAGGCAATCTTCAATAGGCCACCAGGGAAGAGAAAGGAGAGGATAATGCGGGGGAGGAGTGAGGTGACGACTGGGAAGGCTGACGCAGTTCGGTGCTCCATTTTGACAGTGTACAGAGACCGCAAGACTGTGTGTATGGAGGAAAGGCGGAGCTTGTGTGTTGGACTGCTTAATAATGACACTGGACATCTCAGGACAGCGGGGCTATTTTTAATCATGGCTGTATAATTCCACTTTAATTCAATTCACTTAATTAGTTTGATTAATGCAATGATTATATTGAATGTCTTTGTTTGATATGTTTGTGTGTTTTATATGTTTGTGTGTTTTGGGTCTGCCCCACTTTCTATGTCTTTTTTGTTGTTGCTGGGGCTACAACTGAAGTTCCATAGCGGGAAAATAAAAGTTATTCTATTCACCAGCCACACTCGTTGCCGCAACCTCCACTGTTGATTTTTGAGTGTGCAGCACATGGTTTTGCTCAAACTTAAGGATGAAGTGCATCATGTTTCTATTGAATTGCTCGCTTTCCTGTTGTTTGAATTAATTTGGAATGGTAGAGGAAGGCTTTAGTGAAGGTGAAGTACTCATTTGAAAGGAAAGATTATAACCCAACTCACTTTTGCCTGACTACATTGTGTTGCTTGTATATAATATACCAAAGGCCATTTTTAAAGCTAAAAGCACACTGGAGAGGAAGAATCTTGTCAGCACAGTCAGGTTTTACTGCATTACAGTCCTTGAAGAGTTTCTCGTTTATAAGGATAGTTTTAGACTGCCACGCTGAAACAAAATTATACTAAAACTTTTTTGTAACAGAATTGGTCAAATCTGAAGTCAAGAAAATCCTAGTCCCCAAGTACAGGAACAAGAAATACTCAAGTACTTAAAAACTGAAATCAAAATGAATTCAAATCGATATGCACCTTAAATCTTTAGATTAACCCTAGTCCATACTCAAAACTGAAATCAAAAGATGAATCCTAATGGAGTATCACATTTTAAATCAAAGGATATAACTCAGTCCACACTAACATCTGAAAGTGAATCTGTATAGTCAAACTACAAATGTATAAATCATAAAACAGATCCTAATCTATAGCTAATATGATGACAGCGACCCTAGTGTAGAGGTCTCACAGCACGGGGTATTTCCATGAGCTGATGTAAACTAAACAAAATGCTTACAATTAGGTTTTTTCATAACAAAAATTATGTTGTGTTACATGGTATTTATGAGTTTCGTGCCATTTCTATAACTCTTCAATCATATTCTCATATTACCATTTCTATAACTTTCGATCATAACATCATATTCAATCATGTCCTCCAGAAAAAGTGGTTTTCCTGGTAAATACACACAACATTACTTAATAAACCATAATAATAATAATAATAAAGGATTATGGGCCAGTAGTCTCTGCATTTCCCAACCAAAGACATGATTCTAAGAAGACACTTATTAATAATGCATAATTGCAATATTACTGTATTGCAATATCATTTTTTACGTTCCTTTTTAAGGTTTTCGGTCTTGTATTGAATGGGAATGGGGAATGCAATGCTGAAAAATGGGTTTGCAATCGTGTGAAAGTTTTCCAAGTGGATATTTTACAATACCGTGGCCTTTTTATTCTTCTTCCTCTCAAGGCTAGCAGAAGGTTGAATTATTATGAGGCAAATCATTTTAATCAGGCCCTGGAAGTATTCCATAATTAATTGTAGAGAAAGTCTTTGAAATGTCAGATAGCTCTCACTCTGTGCCACTCTGCAGATGGCCAAGCGGCACCCAGCCCTCAAAGCTAGAGCCAGGCCACTGAGGGAGCAATAAACAGGGACGCTGGCTTCAAACAGGTTGCCAGGCAACCTGACTAATCTTGGTCCATGGAAGCAATGCTTATCCGGGTAACTGAAGTTGAAGCAAAGTACTTTGTGGGGGTACTTTTGTTTTGTTTAAAAAGATGTGAGGTGTCTGGTTCGGAGGACCAGAGGTGACCGTGAGGGGATAAAAAAGTAACCCACCAGACGTGTAAAAGTAAAATGGGAAAAGATGTCCGCGAATGGAGCAGAGAAAATAAACAAACGGGAATAAAACCTCCCGGCGTGAAGCCAAATAATAACGACCCGGAAAAGTGGGTGAAGAACTCGCAGACTCAAGCAGTATTAAGAGAAAAGAAATTGTTTACCTCTTGCTCTATATTCTATGAAAGAGCTCAACTAAAGAGGTAATAGGGAAAACGATAACGATTACTGTCTCGGAAAGGACAGAAAGAAAAACCAAAGGCGAGGGACAGAAAGTGCAAAAAAAGAGAAAACAAACTCCTAACAGGAATCTCTATTCACTAAGGCAAGTCCCGCGTTACTTTAACAGCAAAAGCTTTTAAAGTGAATTGTTCACCTATACTGCAGTACCTGGCTTTAGGTGGAAATGAAGACACAAAAGCACCGGAAGAGGAAAGCACAGTGCTGATATAGCCAGTGGAAGATAAGTGCCGGACAGAGGAAAAACACGGCAAGGACGCCGTCCCGGAGCTGAGAGAAAAACCGCCGCAGAGAAGGGGCGGCAACCTGAAAAAACATGACAAAAGATGGAGTGGGTTAGAGGTTGGGTGTATGGGGTGGGCGGGGGTTGTGTATGATGGAGTGGAGAATTGACTTTGTGACTCAAACAATGACGATTCAAACTTTTTCTTTTGAAGGGTGATGTCATTCATCTTCGGTGATGACCGCCTGGCTTTGGATGATGGGTCCAGGATTCTAGCACTGTACGGATCTTTTTTTCCCCTGGGAGAGCTTTTCTCTGGCACCCGTTGCTTCTTACAGAGGTCTCCCTGCCATAGCTTGGCCCCGTCTCTAGCTGTCTGAAGACCATGCCTGCCCACCTGACCCTGACTCTGACCCTGACCCTGACCTGACCCTGACCTGACCGGACCCTGGGGCTTTGCCAGTGGGAGAAATTCAGCACCATTGTTGCCAAAGCAGTGAGACTGAGAGGGTTCTTTTCATTTGCGTTTGAACCATGATGGGACTGTGCAAAGTTCCTATCCTTTGGAGGGACTGCCTCCAAATTATTACTGTCCATATCTAACGGTATATATAGAATAGTCAACTCTTCTGATTGCACCATGGCTCCTCTGATCCCCTTGAGAAATCCTTTCTTTGGATCTCTTTTTGTATAATGTTATAGGTATAGCTGTGTAAAGATTGCTGTGTCTAGTGGTACCTTCTTTTGTTAATTATTGTTTGTTCGAGTAATATTACACTTAGTGATTATAAATAGGCCTCTGCGCCTTCTTGGTGATACTGAATTTTGTATACCCGGGAGTGACACTGATGTTCCCTTCTGGATAAGAGCATCTGCCAAGTGATCGTAGCGATGGGTAATGTATATCATATGTAAAAAATATGCGCTTTGTAAAAATCCAAGATGAGTGAATAAATAATAATAATAATACATTTTAGTTGTATAGTGTTTTTCATAGTAATCAAAGCAGTTAATAGAAAGGTATTACTAAAAAGTAAAGAAAAAAAGGTGCTTCCAGAATGATAATTATATGTGTATATACGGGAGAAGTATCAGCCATGGTCAATGAACGCGAGAACCTCGTATTCCTTTAAATAGCACTTTCTTGTGTGGGCTTACCTATCCAGAAGTGTTTTTTTGTTTGTTTTTTTACGTATGCACGCAGAGCAGCGCCTTGAAGCTCATGTAAGTTCTTATAAGCCCTGTAACCTTGATACAGGTGACAAAGACAAAAAAAGTGAAGAAGAAGCCTTATATGCACTCCAGCGCATATGAACAGGCTGTAACGATATTCCTGTTCGGCTGGGATGGGAGCTTTTCTCCATGTGTCTTTACCGCAAAGTCTCCCCAAAGGCCAGTGGCCGAGGCTGCCCGGGCGCAGCTCTCGTTACATTATTAACGAGGCGGGGACTTCTTCCCTCGCCGCAGCGCAACGGGAGACATCGCCGTTTTCGCATTCCTGTGCATTCCTCAAGCTCTGCCGTTTCTCCGAGAGAAATGTGCATCATTGCTCTCGCATGTGGTTTCCGTAAACCCCGCTGCAGGGTTCTGATTGGATTACGGCTGTGAGGCCTGTGACCTGAGCGCTGGCTGTATCGACCGTCGCTGTAGCCTTCTTCTTCTGGGCCGAACTACTGTGCTATGAGACGGTATATTCAGAAAACATTAAGTGATGTTACTAGGGTTGCAAAGGGGCGGCAAATTTCCGGTAAATTTCCGGAAACTTTCCGGAAATTTACCATGGGAAGTTAAACTAGAGAATTTAGAAAATTTTGACCTATTTTTATTGCGAAAGGTAGCCTATAAGATGGAACTTAAATTTGGTTGGAAAGTACACATAAAATGCAATTCTAGATCTTGCAGCATACTTTGGTTAAAACAATCCAATTTATTGCAAATTCAGTCGAATTTTAACCCTGCACTGTGCATTCTTCCATTACATGCACAGATAATGCCTAGCATCCTGCAGTGCATTTTTTTATCACATGCACAGATAATTCCTAGCATCCTGCACACGACTGCAGGGCCCTCTGCATCACTGTCCATCACGTGCGGAAATAATTTCCAGCATCCTGCACACTACAGCAAGGCTATAGAGTACTCAAGTGAGTACGTCAGACGTGGGCGGAGTTTGGTTTCGGACGTAAATTCCCTATGACAGATAGAACAGGCTTCTGAGACTATCGACAATTTTTTGAAATATGATTTATAGAATGAGCCGAAACATTCCTGGATTAGAGCATACATTGCATGTTCCAATTTTTTTTTTTTTTTTATTTTAATTTAATGACTGTAGTCCGGTTTATAGTCCACTTTAACAGACTACATATCCATTACTGCAACGCATGGGTGGTTCTCCACCAATCAAATATCATCATCTTGTCTGGACATTTTTGGCAGTGCATACCAGCACCAGTGCTGGTATATTTACAAAAAATTAAAAATATTCTCGAGGCTGGTCCAGAAAAACGACATATTTTGCAAACAGGCATTCTATTGAACAATCCAGGGAATTGATGCTAAGATATAAATAGTTTAAAAGTAAGTTTTAGTTAATGTCTATGGTCTAAATGAATGGGGAATTCACTTTCGAAACCAGTGTGACGTAATCACTCGAGTACTCTATTGAGGCCACACTACAGCATTTGAGTCCAAGGACTACATCCATTTTGAATTGGATTTTCTTTTGGGGGGTGGGGGGGTTAGGGAATACATTTATTTTATTCAACGTTCCTGATTTTTGTTCAATGAACGAATCCATTAAAGTTCTACTCACAAATGTTTGCATGGATGTCTGCTTATGACAAAACAAAATGTTCATATTTATGTCTGCATATGACGAGGTAAATACAGCTAGTACAAATAACGGCAACACTTCCAGTTTATTCCCGTTAATTCACATATATTTCCGTTTATTCCCATGGAAAGTTTCCACTTTTGAATATTCCCGGAATTTTGCAGCCCTAGATGTCACTTGGTCACACGTTAATAAGACCGCTCGGGAAAGCTGGGATGACATCATACCTACAGGACGCTATGTCTTTGCGGAGTTATCCCAGTGGAAGAGGAACAGGGACAGGGTGGCACGAGATGCACACCATCCAGTTTCATGAGGAAATAAGGCCCTGGGGAAATGTTTGGATTAACAGCACACATCATCACGCATTAACATCACACGTTGATCAGCAGCCACGTAAGAGGCATTTAGTTACACTAAAGCCTTCTGGCTCTCAATTCGGGAGTTGTAAATAAGCCCCCCACCCTCCATCATTATGGCCTAATTCATTGAAGTGAGGTTGTTAAGACAGCCCAGAAATAAGACCTTAATGGATGGCCAAAAGGTCACTGAGTAAAGGGAGCATAAAAACAGTATCCTTGAAAACAACAGTAAATATCCCAGAAACCACCACTGAAGACCAGCTTCCAGAACAGGTGTAAATATAACTCATCTTATATGACCATCTTCTGGATAAAGCTGCTGAAGAGTAAGACAAAATATCGCAAAATTGCTTCCCTGCGACATGGCTAAAGAAGATATCACAATCATAATAAATAATTTTACTTAATAAATATACAAAATTAGATGCACAGCATTTCGAGGATATCAGGCAGTCTACATTACAATATTATCTTGATGTCCATGTACAATATCTGCCCAAAGAATATTGTACAGGAGCCAAGTCAATAGTATTCATAATGTGGATCCTGGAGCTGCTGGATTCATGTATGAATACAGAGATATGAATAAAGATATGAATCTTTAATTTGATCAATTTAATTTAGCCAATAACTGCTGAAGTGATTTTATTTTGTGGAGCCCCTGGATATTGACATTCCCATAAGATGTTTTTAATTCCACCTTGTGACTTTTTCCACCCATGATGCTGTATAATTCATGTGGTTTTTTTACACTGTCAGAGGTGAAAAACTATGCCAAAATTTCCATTAGCACGTCCACATTAGCATGTCTGCAGACTGTGGTATTGCATAATGATGGGTTGCTAATACGCTACCTGACTAATATGAGTTTTTCACCTGAGTGTGAGCAGTGAATTGTATTGAAGTGATAAGAAGGACATTATTTTAAATATTTCTTGCAATACATGTGGAGAAATACCGAAGCAAAGTGAATTTGCTGAAGCATATATACATATATTTGTGTTCCATATAGCACAAACCACACACCGTGTCCCTTGATTCCTGCGCTCAGCGTGAATTTTAATAATGAAAGCATGCAGGCACTCTCAGGGCTGTGGTTGTCCTAAATCTGTTCAGGTGCGCTCGTCATCCGCTCGGTTGCTTTCCCTGATTCTCTGAGCCCAGAGTCGCTGTATTTGTGTGTCTGCTGTAGATGTCTGCCGCGTGCCTGCGAGGACTCTGAAGAGGGAGGGCGCAGACTCAAAGCCCACCTGTGTGTAGCGGTGTCTGTTTATCTTTAGTCTTATGCATTTCCCCCAGCCTTTAAACCGCCGCAATGTTTCAAAACTCCCACCCTGAAGGAGCGCACGACGGAGACGCGGTAACACCTGCTGCTGCACTGAGCGGGGCTGTTTATTTTCCTCGAGGTGGAATAATCCGCCCGCATTAAAAGTCGCTTTTTCGGCGCTTCGCTCAAACCCAGAGGTTTTTGGTTTCATTCATGATGCAAAAGGGAGAAACCCAGGCGAACAGAACTGCAAGGAAACAAACTATAGAGGCACATCCATCGAGTCAGGTGGGATCGGCCCGTTTTTACCATCGCACGGTAGCGTGAAAGGCATTTCCCGCATCCCCGAGCCTTGGAAGGAGCTGTAATTTGGCAGCGGCTTTTTGAGGCTCTCGTCTAATTAGTGCAGCGGCCTTAACGTTTTTGACATTTAGAATTTTCAGAGGTCCAATTAGAACCTTCTCTGTTACTCTGATTTAGAACTGAGTGCTTCTGAGTGCTGATTAAATGAATTAGGTGCTACATTATCAATCAATCAAAAAAAATCAAAAAGCTAAGATCTGAGTTCATGTATCATTATATAGCCGTGCCCGGGGCTAAGTGCATTGTGTGAAATCAATGCCTGCATTCATAAAGTGTCTAAAATTGGAGCGCTGATCTGGGATCAGGGTTCCCCTGTCCATATCTTAACCCATATCAATTATGGACTAAAAAGTTAAACTGATTCCAGATCTGCTCTCCTACTCTGAGGTGCTTTATAAATACGGGGCCAGCTATGCTTGTTATTGCAGTCAGATATTGAACGAATTTGGTCCTGGCCCACTGGTTTTTTCGCCGTCCTTTTCTACCGCGGTTGCATTTTTGGGGCACGGCACAATGATTACATGAACCCAGCACTGCAAAGAAGTCTAACAAATTGTTTTCCTTTTCTATCTGATTTGTTGTCCACTTTTTTATGTGGGTACTTGGAGCAGCCTGTATGCTCCACTGTTTATGTGCTGTGGTCATGTTTTAAATTGCCCACCAGTCCACGTTCCAGAGAGTCTTCAGGGGGTTGATTGAGTGTGGGATAAAATGTTTCCCCCACTCTCCGATCTCAATATAGGATTTTTTTGCTGTCCCGGTATGACCTCTGGGAATATTTCACTTTCTCTTGAACTTTAAGCAAAGTCTGCTCTGGTTGTTAATAAAGACTTCACCTTTTTAATTAAAAGGCCACATGTGTTTTTTCTTTAGATTGCTTTTGGTATTTCATGAGACTGGAAAAGTGACTTGTTAAAAAAATGATTAAAAGACTGCGACCACCACCTTATGGGGTTACCAGATGCAGTAAAGGGTATCAAATTAAGGATAATTATGAGAGCGGATTACTATTTAAATACAGACCGGAAAAACCCAAACGGTGGGAGATCCTGGAAAGTCTGGTGCCAGTAACAGGCGGCCTGGGGTTTGCCTGCAGCTGCAAAGTTCGGGGTTACAGCTTAATTAGGTTTTTGCTTATAAAACCGACTGTGAAGTCTAGTCTCTATCATGTAGAATTTATTTCTTCCATGTTTTGTGGACAATATGGTCCTCTTGGTTGACATCACAGTAACTTCTATTCTTCATGTTACAATTTCTGATTTCAAAAAAATAAATGTATTCTGTGTTTTTAGTATTATTTTTCATAAGGAGAAGGTCAAACCTTTTTAGAAGTGTTTAGAGACTGTATCGTAATGCCAATTTCAGCTGATCATTTCTCCAGCTTGACATTGCTCTCCGTGTCATCTTGTGATAACCTGGTGGACAATTTGTAATTGTTGCTCCAGTAAAAAGCTAAATTGTCAGGGAAACAAAAAGCCCCTTGGAGAAATGGTACATTGTCAAGAAGCAAAAAAGGGAGTGTTAGAAGGCTGAGCACAATTTGTGAAAGACAAAGTTTCATTACAACATTTACAAAGCCAGTCTACATGGCTACAAAAGGAAATTAAACAATGCACAAATATTTTTTTTCCATAATTGATAATCTGTTACACCCCCCACTCGCTATCCCCACCGATTTTTTCTTAGCAACTAAGTGTGAAGAATCCCGTAGACCTTGATGAGGTTGTTCGACGTGTTAAGCTTGCAGGCTGTTCACTCGATCCTCATCCAACAACCTTTTCTTAGTCTGTTTTTATCTGTTTTTCTTATATACTTTTGACAATTGTTATTGCAAGGAGATGTTAACCATTGTCAAACGTACATCAGAAAAATGGTTAAAAGCAGATTAAGAAAAGGATGTTGGATGAGGATCGAGTGAACAGAAGGAAAAAATATGATCTTGTATAATAGAACAGTAACTGTAACTGACAGCTAACCAGACCAGTGCTAAAGAAGAGCAGCCTTGATGCCTCCATCTTTAGTAATTATTGGCCAATTTATAACCTTTCTGTTCTCAGCAAAGTCATTGTTTCATTACAAATCTAAAATTGTGGATACAGAGCCAAATCAAGAAATACATATGTCTCTGTCCTGTAGAACTCGCACAGCTAGACCAATGAGGGAATAGCTCGGAGCGAAGGTTTAAGCATGATGTATTCCGCTATTGCTGTGGGAAAAGGTAAAAGCTATTGTGTGAAATATCACAAATTAATTTACTCATTTATCTGACTCCATTTAAAACTAGAATTTAGAATTAGATTTTAATCATGCGTGGAGCTCGGAGTGGTTACACTCGACTTGTACTTGGGTACCACTATTACTCAATATATGCTTGCCGGAATCAGCATTATTGCTGAATCTCAGTTCGTTGGAGAACACAGAGGTTGGGGGTCTAGCCAACACAATACATGCATTATTTTTTACATAGATAGTTGTGAGCCCAGGTCAGAGTGCATTCAGAGGGCTCCTTAAGGCGAATTTGACAAGAACCGACGTAGAACGCCCAAGGGTTCTCTTCACATCAAATCACCAGAACCGTGCACTACCAACCCTGTTTTGCAGGCAGAAATTGGCTGCCTTTCCCAACTTGAGGACGCCACTAAAGACTTGCTGTACCAAGCCACTGATCAGTTGGTCCTTGGTCAGAATTGAAGAGATGTCACTCCTCACCACCCGGAGACCCCCCCCCCTCCAGATAGATAAACTGTGACTAGTGATAGTAATAAGATTATTTTAATGACGGCGCATGCTCTTATGATCTTCCCTATCATTCATCTAGATATCAGATGAGGTTCCGGTGATGGCCACTCTATGTTCCAGATACTTATATGGACAAGCGCATCCCTGATAACTTATACAATCCTCTTTTCTTTCACATTGTTTATTCCTCCCCCTCCTATACTTTCACATTCCCCACACTTCAGTTAGTATCAATCCCAGTTCACCACATTTATCATATTATCCACAATTATTTACATGCACATACATATGATGCAAGATATATATACAGCTTTGTTTCAGTCCATAATATGTTCCAAGAGCCTTGGGTGCTTGTTCACATGTCTTTTACGGCCTGTGAACAAACCTGGGTTTCTCATTAGGAGGAACAAACATCACGAAACTGCCTGCAGAATGCCTTCTAATGTCCAGTTGTCCAATTCCAGCTGTCGTTTTCGAGGCCATGAGAGGTCAGAGGAAAAAGGTTCTCAGGCCACCTGGTAAATTGTTTTATTGCACCCTCAAGGAAGTCGCCACCAGCTCCAAGGGTTTATGACTGATAACCATTTTTCAGTCTTACAGTCCCAAACATTAAGCAGGTACACATGTATAAACTGCATGAACTGTGCTATGTGAATAAAATCTGACTTGACATGACTTCATTCCAAATTTACAAATTTTACTTCAATCAAATGTGTTGATTTTTCTGCTTGACAGGAAATGCATGGCGCAAAACATATCCCAGTGTTTTTTTTCCCATTTCTGTGGGAGGATATTGCATTGCAGGCCCCTTTGTCAGTTCATTCTCAAAAAACGAATAATCGGCAGATAAACAAACGGTAGAATAAATTAATGAGTAAATAAGCCCATCCGAGGGAGATATTCTGGCATTTTGCCTTCTAAAATATATACATTATCACTAGACGTTGAAAGACGAGCATGGAGTCTTGTCTTCCTGCATACCATCTTCACATTGGGTTGTGTATAGTTGTAGTGTTAACTTTCTTTGAATGTTAGAAAGTATAACGCCTTAATAAACACTACATGGCACGTTTATAACGAATAAATAAACGAGTGAATAACACACTGCCCATTTACAGTTATTCACATAGGCATTTATGAATGTTC
The DNA here is from genome assembly GCA_022702515.1 of Ilyophis sp. 1 JC-2022. Lineage (NCBI taxonomy): Eukaryota > Metazoa > Chordata > Actinopteri > Anguilliformes > Synaphobranchidae > Ilyophis > Ilyophis sp. 1 JC-2022. Next base: position 84,349,496 of record CM040394.1, read on the forward strand.
ATGTAGTTCTTATGAAGGCGTCATGTACTTCATAACACCTTCACACAGCTCTTATCTAGGACCAGTCCTGTAAGTTACTGTTACTGTTCCATTATACATGATCATATTTTTTCATTCTGTCAAATTGAACAAGAGATGGCTCCTTCTGTGCAATGTGATGATGTTATATTGAGAAGGGAGGGAAAGGAAAAAGAGGATTGGGATTGTAAATGCCTGTGCTTGTACAGTACATTTGTAGATATAATTCCTTGACACATCTTTTTCTTCATGGATGGATAGCTATGGTTATTGCCTTGTAATGAAATGGATGTAAAGTAAATGCTACGGCTGTACTTTCTGTGTGACAAAGAACTAGTTTCCTTGCAGTCAATACTGCTTCGCAACACAAGAACTGGTAGACGGTGGATAATTTTGGCAAGAGTGAGGTGCAGTAGTTAGTAGAAGTCGACATGTAACCGAATGGGTGTGGGTTTTAATCCCAGCTGAATGCTGCTGAAATTAATAGGGAAGCATTCAACTGCATGAATTATGAACCATCTATATGAATAGAGGAAAAAAAGTGATTTAATTCACTGTTTAATATTTATCTGGAAAATATTTTTAAATAAAAAAGTTTTTGGGGTGAAACTTGCTTGGGGTCTAGCTGGTATATCCAGCAAAATGACTTGCCCTCAGGTGCAGTGATGCACCCCATGCTCCAGAATCAAATCCTGAGCCTGGATGCTGGCGGGAGTTCTGTGGCGAGGCTCGTAATTGATCTCTGTGTGACCAAGGGAGTGGTATCTTCGGCCTGTAGTATGAACCAGTGATCGAAGGCTTAAGAGTATCAGGTGGAGTCTACAGCAGGAGGCTTTGATGCCAGAGAGCTCATTCCAACACATCCATAAGTCCTTGGGGCAAAGATGCACTGACCGGTCAGATTCTGACTGGCTAAAAACACTCAGCGGAAACCCCGTAGTATAAGCCAGGAGCCAGCGTGATTAAAAAGTTCTGAGTAGCTCAGTGATAAACAGTCAAGTTAAAAATAAAGCGATGCTCCCCTGTGGAATTACGCTTCCTGCCGCTCAAGGATGCCGAGTAATGTTTTGACCGCGATGTAAAGTGTAATGCAGTGAGTAGTGAGGTTGCCCTTTAAAGTCAAGGTGAATGGTATGGGCAGGGGCTGAAGGTGGAGACACGTGCCGGCATACGTCTGGACTGTGAACATTAGAGATGAGCTTTGGGCGTTTGATGTTGGGGGAACATCTCAACAAAGGTCTGCGATCAGCCTAACTGCAGTGTGTCTTGTCTTTAACGTGTATCGGCTGAATTTGAGACAAAGTTCAAATGAGCATCATGATACGCGTTTTGCGGCAATATTGTGAGCAACTGTTGGCAGCAATGATGATTCCTCAAAACCTTCTATTAGGACACTTCAACTTCTGGGCAAATAGGATCTGATGCACCACTTTTTGGCAATTTTCGCAAAATTGTCCAATTGGTGCCCAGGTAGAAGTCATGCGATTAGAGCTTAGCATACCGTTAATTTAATTTCTGACACAGTAGGAAACTGAAACAAACACATTCTGCTTAAAGTATGTAGTAAAAGTGAAAAGGCAGTCGAAAATCAAGGCCTGAGTGTTTGGGGTTCGGCTTGCATCGGCGGCCAAAGATCGTAACCAATTGGGCTCTCATGGGTATTTGAGCCACGTGCTAATGGTCGCTAAGGCCCTGATCGGTTGTAGCTGAGGCTTGCGGTTTGATCTCCAGGACTCGACCCCCCCAAGGCTTTTAATGAGGGTTCTGCCTCCTCTACCGAGAGGCTCCAAATCTACCATCGGAAAGACCTTACAATACTCATAACTCATATTTCAAAGAAGGCGCTGAGGGGCATTTTTGAGTACTCTTCCTAAAACCTTCACAAAAAACTCTTTCTTTCAACAAATGTATTTAACGGGGGGCTTGCCATTCGTTAAATTTAATTCAATTAAATAAACATTTGTTGTGTGGTTTGCAATTAAATGTGTGTTACTTGCAGTGTTCGGTTTTTCTCCTCACCAGCATTCATCAGAATTAACGAGCCAAACTAGAAGAAGATCTGTTCTGTCAAATTATTGTTGACAAGGCGAGGTCAATATGCGTTTGAAAATGTGTCTCTCGAAAAGTGTTAGGTTGGAAGTGCAAATCAAAGCCAAACCCAAGCAGATGGCCTTTAAGAAATATCTAGCCTCACTTTTCCAGTTAAGTCTTTTCTCCCCTGACTGAGTGCTTTAAAAAAAGACATGCAGTAATGTTTCTTTTACTGCCATGAGGACCTGCGAAATGTCACTGTTTTCTCCACAGTAAGAGCAGTGTTTTATCCACATTTCTGGAGAACATTTTTTATTTATTTTTATCATCATATATCACAATGTAAAGACGGACCAGGGCAATGCAGCATTCTGCTCTAGTGGAGCAAAGAACACAGCATTAGCTACTGACATTTTAATTGCCTTGTCGTGCAAGTTAGATCTGTGAGCCTATTTTGAAAAAGTAATTTATGGCAACATGCATCCTGTAAACCCGTGTTGTGAAAGCAGGTACAAGTTACTTTGATAAATGGAAGCTATCTGCAACAGTTTTTCAATGCCTAATGGAATATAACTCGAGCCTTCGCTGTGATGTTTAGGTTGTGCTGTGTGATTAAGTTTTTAGTACAACTGTATTGTGTTTGCATTCTTTAATGGGCTATATAACAAAATACACATTGGCCGAACATAGCGTATGAGTGTGACTATGAGTGCTGGTTATTAATTAGTTTTGCATTTTAACCTGATGAGGTGAGGACATGGGCAGGTGCAGTCTATCAACTCTGCTACTCTGTGACAGTTCAGGAATGAATGTGCAGGTAAATGGGGTCGTCTGAGTAAGAATACAAGAAAAGATGAAAATACTTTCTTATTTTTGGGGGAAACAATGAAATAGTCCAGGACATATTCATTGAGGGAGATATGACAGGGTCTACCTCCGGGGTCTCAAACCTCATTCCTGGAGGCTCACAATGTCTGCTGGTTTTCTGGTTCTCTTTCAATCGGCAGCCAATTTAGGCCTCCCAAGCAGGAATCCTTATGGAATCAATGACTTGAATTAAGCACTTAAGTGCAGGAAGGCATCAAAAAAACAAGCAGGCACTGCGGCCCTCCAGGATTAGAGTTTGAGGACCCTGGTCTGCCTTGAAAACAAATTCAGCAAGTCAAAGCGGGCTATTTCCATCAAAATTAAATAGAAGCGAACCGTGACTTAATCAGTTTTGTGCTGGTGTTCCGGGCTCTGCAGCTGAGTGACGAGCCACGGACGAGCCCCTCCGAATGGCAGCTGCTTCATTTTGGAGGGAAAGCAGGAGAAGTCGTCCAAACTCAGACAAAACAATCCTGCAGCCAAGATCATGGCCGACTGCTTCCTCTCTTTGCGAGGGTTGACTGCCACTGCGCATGAATCGCTGGAGGTTGATGAGACGAGAATAGCTTTATTGACTGTAAGGCTGAGGAGGTAGCTCTAACAGATGGATTTTACATTTTGTTAGCCTGCCTCTGATTTTATTAATGTGCCAAATCGAGGTACACTTCTTGGTCACAGACAGTAGGGGATGTGCACACATGGATCTCGCAGAGCCCTCTCAAGGTGCCGCAGAGGTGAATCTTACCCAGACGGGTTTTCAAAAAATGGAATTGTCACGTCCCGTGCCTCTGCGTCTTAGTCGGTTCCTGTTTTTTTCCGTTTCAATGTATTTTCAGTATTTGCAGTCCATTCCAGGTTTTCCCTTTTCCCCATTTCATGTCTCCACTTCCCGCACCTGATATGCGTTTCCTCGTGTTGTTTTGTCTCACCTGTTCCTCGTTGTCTCGTCGTCAATCTGGCATATAAGCACCCGTTTTTTTTGTTTTGTGCCAGATCGTCTTGTGCCCTGCATTCGTGCTAGTGTGTCAACACTTTCCAGCGTTTTCTCCTCCCTGCTTTCTGCCTGTTCCGAGTTCCTGTTTTCCAGTCCTGTGACTACCCGTCCTGCTCCTGTTCTCCTGCCTGCCTTGCCTGTTCCTGTCCAGCCCTGCTCCAGCCCTCCTGCCCTCCTGTACTCCAGCCTCTGACAGATCTCCTGGTTCTGACCCCTGCCTGTTCTGGACTTCGCCCTGCCTTTTCCGTATTGCTCTGTTTGCTGGACTCTGACCCCTGCCTGCTGGACCTGACTACGATTCTGCCTTGCCTACATTGCGCTGTTTGCTGGACTCTGACCCTTGTTCTGTCGACCCTAAATAAAGCCTTATTCCTATTGATCCTTGGTGTCTGCAAGTGGTTCCGATCGGTTCACGTAACAGGAATTTGCTTTGGCGCGGAAAGCCCAAACGCTTCACAGCACAGGAACCGGCTTGTCGTCGTACCCCAGAACGCACATCGATTCAGTCAATTTCAGGCTCACTGTTACTGATGGGAGTGTGAGGTTTCATTAACCCAATAATGCGTGGAACTACAAAAGGCTGTCAGTCTTTGAACACGTCTAAGGGATTTGCTCTCCACAATGAAACACAATGATTGCGCTGACGGTATGTGGTAGCTCCGTCCATTTTCTCTGCTTTTACGAATGCTCACTGTCACTCTCGACTTACCGTCACTTGCCCGCATATGTTTAACATGGAGCTGCGCTGAGAACAGGCCGATGTCAGTCTTTTATTATGCTAAAATGGAACCCAGCGGTGCATGCAGCTTTAACTTTGAGCAAGTTGGGATATATACTTCAAATGAGATTTTTTTTTGTCATCCTAAGAAGGTGGGGGCAATGGCATGAATGACTATAATTACTTTGAAGAGAAAAACGTATTTGAGCAGTGTGCTGAAGGGGATTTTGACAGTCTGAAATACTCCTCATCCCTAATGCCATATGCGCATCACCTTGATGTGGCACCACCTCTCCAAACAGGAATATACTCTTCTTTTTTTTTTAACTGGCCTTGATAATTTTTTTTCATAGGCGAATAACCTTTTTATATTATCTGGGCTGGATAATTATATTTCTGACAGAAATAACCATTTTCATCACCTGGCTTTGGTAGGACCTTTGCTAACAGAAATGACCTTTTTAAATCACCAGGCCTTGGCAATACTGAAATAATCAGACGTGGCTGTCAGGCTGGGTGACACGGCTTGGAGGAATCGTACAGCAGAATGTTCGGCGACGTGGTAACATCACTGCGTTGTGGAGAGATAGATTGGTTCCTGTGTCGGTCATGAGAGCTCTTCTTCTCGAAAATTCACCACTTGCCACTGTACTTTTCCTTACAGGAGTGCTGTGTTGCATGTCTCATTTCCTGGATGTGTAATCAAAGGCCTGCTCCCTCCCAAGTGGTGTAAGATAATGGGGACCATTATCTCCTTATTTGAACACTGTTCATTGGTCCCCTGCTGGCCATTCATCACAGGAAATGAAATGGAAGTCCAATCAGGGTCAGCTAATCTAAAAAAAGGGTTTCTGCTTAACACAGACAGCACCCTGGGACTTACTCTCCAACCAGGGGAACTGTTAACCCCGTGTCCCACGTGCCTTTCCAGACGAAACTAACCGGTCAGAATCATTTTGACAAGCCAAGGCACAAGATGTGTGGAGATCCAGATATGGCAAGGCAGGCCAAGGCTGTTTTTTTTTTTCGGGTTGGAAGCCATTTAATTAAAAATTAATGAAGGCAGACTACTTTGACCTTCCAAAGCTGCTCCTGGCAACTGAAACAGAGGGTTGCTGTTATCTCTCGAATGTGTCTGTGTCGAGAGAAGCTCCAGCTAAGCTATACAGTAGGCCACATCCTCATCAACACAGCCACTCACTATATTCTCGCCCAAGTTCTTTTTGGATAACTTTGTATTGTGCTAATTCATGTTTAATCATGTGCCAGAAAAGTTAAATGGGAAGCTGACAATCAGACATAGAAAAATTTCATACAGCCAGGCAGCAACTGTTTTTGTTTCTTCAGTCAAAATTTGCATGGAGTGAAAGCCAATCTGTTTATCGTGGTATAAGTACTATCTTTTAAATGCAGGTTCACTTGGCAAAATTTGACAGTTGATAATTAAAACAAGTGTGAAATTTTTCAAGTTGAAGGGGCACTGGTGTTGGTGCCATTCCCTAAGGCAGCTGAGCTCAAACCAGTTCATCTGGGTTTTGTGTACGTGAATCAATTGTTTTCTTTTTATTATTACCTTCAACTGAACTCAAGAGGCACCCAGGATTTAAGACACACACAGAAAAAGGAGTAGAGAAAGCGGGAAGACAAAAATAAAATCTTGAGACGTGTGCGTGTGTGTGGTGGGAAATTGGGAGCAATTTTAAATCTCAGCAGTCGGAACCATTCCTTGGATGTGGGCTCATTAAAAACTCTTGTTTTTAATTCCAAGTGCAATTGGCCATGATGCATTGTACATAATTTTGTACATTGTTCCTTAAATTTCACGTGCAAGTATGTTTTCTTCACAAACACAGTTTTGTCACTTCACCAAAACTACCAAAAGAAACTGAAAAAGACAATTTACATAATAGTCACAGTGCAGGATATTGATTAAATCTAGGCCATTCTTTGGCAAAAAGTACCAAAGAAAGGCTCCAATTAAATTTAGATATACCTGTTAAATGATGACTGTAGCACCAATCTAGCAAAGCTTTTTATAGAGCTGCCTCAAGGGCCCATTCTTATCACGGGATTTTATTAGGTAATATTTAATATAGAAGACCAGTTTCTAGTGTTGATGAAAATAGGTAACGTCAGTTGTGACTAATATCGTGTTAAAGCTTCAAAGACATATGATAATTCCTCACTCATGCTATGATTAATTAAAGCTGGGGGAAGAGGCCTGTCTTTATTCCACCTCAGGACTTCTACAAATAGACCGAAATGGCCTCATTCGCCATGTCTCATTCCTACTGCAATGATACCAAAGTCAGACTTTGTGATGCATCAAAGTTACCTGCCTTGAATCATGTTGGATAGGCCAATGCTTTGTATGTATAAGTATTACTGATGGATTAACTTTAGTTTGACCGCAATAGTGTACACTATGTTCCAGTGTCATGTGACTTGGTTTTTGTTGCCAATAAAATTTAATTAAATGCATGTTTGCAGACCTTAAAATAAAGTCAGTTATTAAGGAAAATGTGTCAATGAGCCAATTCTGGATATATTATGCAGAGAACCAGAACCAGGCCTTTCATTTGGAACTATTCAGTTTCTATAAATCATGAACACATTTGTTTTCTGATTTGTACGTTGTGTCAGAATAGGCGTATTCCCAGAATTTGCGTAATTTTGAAAAAAGCACGATAAAAGCACAACTATGGTGCGTCTCCACTGCAGTCAGCCACACTATCGATAGCATGGTGGGAAGGATTTATTCAGCTAGCTGACGTTAACTTGTCACTTCGGAAACCTTACAGCACAGAATTTGTAGAGTGCAACTCATAAAGTGATAAAAATGTGGCGTGTCTTTGGTAATGCCAATATTATATTTACATTTAGCAGATGTTCTTCACCAGAGCACCCATTGTTTTTAAGTACAATCGACTTACGACTGGATATGTCTGGTGATGAAATTCAGCTTAAGCAAGTTGCTCAAGGTTTCAGTGGCAGTGCCTGACTTGGCAGTCCAACCAGCAACCACTTTATTACAAGCCCAGTTCCCTAACTGTTATCTAACCGTTACACTACACTGCCATTGTGTTCTGTGTTTATTTGTCAGTGACGGTTTTGCTAATCCCCACTGGCCTGTGCACTAATAGATCATATCCTCTCTTTCTGTCATCACCCACAGAGCCATAACGTTGGACAACCAGCTGGTGGTGCTGTCGACAGCTGCGGCCGATGCAGGGAGGTACTACGTTCAGGCGGTTAACGAGAAGAACGGGGAAAACAAGACGAGTCCATCCATCTACCTGAACATAGCAGGTGAGTAAAGAGATGCCTGTTCCACAAGGAGTGTCCATTTAAGCCTCCCGCTGGCAGACAAGAGGAACTTTAGATACTTTAGACGCGAGCTTTAGATACATGTCTCGCACTCAACCATTTCTCAGGAGAGGCGAGAAATGGTGCAAAATCACTTTGCGGTCAAAATTGAATTAATACGTGAATTTCTGTTAAATATCCAGTATCCGACAGATATCTTAGACTCACCATAATGTCCCAAAAAGCTTTTACGTGTTCACTCATGTTCGTCCTTGGTATTGTTTTACAGATGAAGATCATACGTTATCGATCTCTGTGATGACAAGTCTGTGTTTTTTCCCCCTTTGTTCTATGGTCAGTGTGATATGATGTAGCATTGTTTTTGTTTTGTGCTGCTTCCTGAAACAGAGAAAAGCGTTCGGACTTGGCTAATGCTAGGGAGTGGCTAACTAATGTCATTCTATCCTTTATGTTGAGAGTGTGTGCCAGTAGAGTCCGATTTAACTGTTTCCTGGCTCCAAAGATTTGCATGTGTCCATAGGACTTGTTTGAATGACTTGTGTTGTCCTTGTTGCTGATTGTCATTTTTGCTTGGCTTACTAATGAAAGCTAATGGCTAAAGCTGAAGCCAGAACAGCTGCGCAGCAAATGTTTATCGTTGCCAAGTCAACCGGACAGCTGACTATGCATGATCAGAATGTAGGCTAAATAAAAGGAACAGATTGGGAAAGATTTTTTTTAAAAGGGGTAACATGGTGGTTGAATGTGACACATGCCAGTTATCTTTAGGTAAGATCAAAGTGAATGTGTCCATCGATGTTGTTATTCAGTCATTTTTAAGTACTATAAAACTCATATGCCCAAATTTCCCATTCTCGAAGTTTACCTCGTTTTGTAGGCGTATCAATGAGAACTGTCAGTCAGATAGTTACCATAGTTACCTCGAGACTGGATTTACCAGGAAGTGTATCGGCATTTACAAAGTCCTTAATATAAGCAATGTGAGATGTCACACCAGCTTTTAACCTCCAAACATTAAGGTACACGCTACCTACCAGGCTATATCCCCGAATTTGCGTAATTTTGAAAAAAGTACGATAAAAGCACAACTATGGTGCATCTCCACTGCAGTCAGCCACACTATCGATAGCATGGTGGGAAGGATTTATTCAGCTAGCTGACGTTAACTTGTCACTTCGGAAACTTTACACCACAGTTTAATGCCAGGGAAGGGTATGTTCGATAAAGTAAGGCTAAAGTAGGGTCATAATACTGCCATAGCGCAGGAGGGTTAACGTTATTTTTTTAAGTAAAATCAGATGAAACCCAATTAATTTGTCGCCTTGAAAGCAGCCGATGTGATTGTGTGACTGGTGGTGGTAGGTGAAAGCTGGCCACACATAATGACGCCAAGCTACAGCGCTAGCTTGTCATGCTACGTTTAAAAGCTTCAAAACTATATATTTAAAATGAATATGACATTAACACACACAGATCATGAAAGCCAAGACATTTTTTGTGTAAAATGAGATAAAACCAAATAACTTACATTAGCTTGTCGCCGCAAAAGTTATTGTGTGACTGCTTACAAGATAGCTATGCAAAGGACCAGTGCTAGCTTGTGATATATGACTTTTGAAAGCTTCAAAGCTATATGTTCACAATGAATTTGACATTAAGACATGCATGTTATGAAAGCCAAGACATTTTTAGAGTAAAATCAGGTGAAACCCAATACATTTCACCTGTGCTTCTACCTGCTGGATATTTAAGTTCCTCACTTCTGCTTCTCCGGTGCGTCTTTGTCATTCTATGTTACATTGAGCCAGGTACAAGCGACCTTGTGATATTAAACTTTGTTTTATGTTCACGAGGGACTTGCTTATAGCGTTATTCTGAGGTATAGGATTTGTGTCCTCCTGTTAGCGTTTCTGTGCTATTTATCTTTTCTTTTGCTGTTCTCTCTGAGGAATTTTTTTTTTGTGGTTTCGTTTTGGCTTTACCTTCTTCTGGCCATCTGAGCTTACGTGCCGAAGGTGTTCTTGTTTCCTGGTTTGGCTCCAGTATTGAGCTCGGGAGATTTTGTTTGTTTTCTCACTCGTATATTCGAGTTTGCCCTATTTTCGTGGGTTGATTTTCTTTTGGCTGTTTAGCTACAGGAATAATTTTTCTGTCTTTTCTTTCTTTGTATTTATAGTAAGTACTCCTTTAGTGGTCCTCACTTGCGTGAGTGACTTGTTCTGATCCCCCTACCACTGCGTTATCCGCTACTAAATCCATCACAGCTACCTTTAAAAGCTTCAAAACTATATTTTAAAACTGAATATGACATTAGCACACACAGATCGTGAAAGCCAAGACATTTTTAGAGTAAAATCAGATGAAACCGAATAACTTACATTAGCTTGTCGCCGCAAATTGGTGAAGTTCAAATTCACATCTTTTTACTTTTGTGGGTGTGGATAGACAGTGTTGAGTGTTCCATAGACAGTTTTGAGACACCGGGGAATGGAAACGACCTGAAAATGGGACCGCAAAATTAAATAGTCTATTTCTCCAAACCTAAAGAAAATACAAATTTGATAGTTCCGTGGTGTTCCCGCAATGCCCCTGTGTACCAATATCATACAAAACACCAGAAAGTAAGGTAAACCACCATGTTACCCCTTTAATCATTTGATTTTTATGATGGATGGCTGCACAGTATAGTTACATAATCAATCTGATAAACATAGACTAGACTATAGGTTCTGTTTTATATCCCAAATACTGATACTACAACTACTTACTTACACAATATGCGCATAAACATCTTGAATCGACTCCATCAGCATTCGGGACGGTATGGTTTTATTCCTTGTCTCAATTGACAAATGTGAGCAGAAAAACAAGCGTTATCTGCAACTTGAAGATATAAAGCAGGTCCATTAAGGCCCCAGTATACTTAAAACAAAATCTAAGTTGGCGGATTGGCAAAGTCGAATTGCTGTCGAATACGGCACTGGGAGCAAATGTCCATATACTCACTGTGACTTGAGGTCTGTTTGTTTAATGATGCTCCACGCCAGATGGATTTCAATATCACGATCATTATTTCAATGCGCCCATTATGTAAATGCAGTCAACGATTCACACATATCTAGAAACTAAAAAAAACTAAGTTTACTTTTATAATTACAGACATTGGCTTGCTGGCTCGCACAGTCATACAAGTGGATATATTCTTGAACAGCTTCAGCAAGTCTAGCCTTGTTGACCAATTGCAGGCGAGGGTGTATTGGGCGACGGTGAACGAGGCTGTGCGAAAATTTCAACTAGTTCGGCTGGCCAGCCTGCACACACTGCGGTGATCGAAGCCCAATGCGACGCTCGTTTTGGTCACAAACCAGTTTGACAGCCTTTGAAAATCTGCCAATTTTTAATTTTGTTTGAAGTATACTTTAGTCCTCCAAGATTCAGATGCAAATTAGTGTGTGGGCAGTCAAGAGACAGCAGGCAGCCATTTTCCTCCACGCATTCTTATGCAATGTATTGTGGGATAGCTACCTAGCCAGAAGTAAGTACCTATTGACGAGGGCTATCGAAATTTATAGGCACTACTTGAAGCATTATTGCTATATTTCAATAGGGAGAGCAGTTTCCAGTGTTTTCAAGTTACATTATGATGGGGGTGTCGTCAAAATAATTAGGGAAGTGGAAGAGTGAAAAAGCATAAGTTGAGATGTCTTTTTTCATCTTATTACCAATTTGTGGTTTAAACACTAATATAATCAAACTTTTTCAAAATCCTAGCAAGCACTGGGTTGGGGACTACACAAACACAATACTATAGTACAATAGTTCCTGGTTTGAGCGTGTATTTTAAGATGAGAAAGGGCAAAATCCACAACAAAATATTTAAAGCATTTTTGCAAAAACACAATATTCAAAAGTCATATCTCCAATAGTATTTACTCAATCGAATCAAATGAAACCTCATTGTGTAGCTCTGATTCTGTACTTTTATGTAGGGATGGAATGCTGCTCTGCCACTCATGTATTCTTTCTAGCTTTTTATGGCTTCATTCTCGAATTGCAGTCACTTCAATTTCAGTTCCGGAAATTAATTGGAAGTCATTCCAGGTGTCATTATGGGAATTGAAGTTCAATTCCATTTCCAGACTTGATCCATGTCAGTTCCACAGAACGTATTTACTGTGTAAAGCACAGTACGGCAGTACATGAGCATCACCTACAGAATGTGATATCACAGCCTGGAGCCTGAATAAGAGTGTGATTAGTTCCCTCATCGGGGGATCTTCAGCCCTTAGCTTGGTGAGCTAATTGCATCTCTCATTGTGTCAAATGGTCATTCACATCCAGCACCAGACATATGCTGTTACATGTACGGTGAGGTCTAAAGGGAAATATAATACTTAAATAGACAAAGTAGGTCACCTTAAAGGTCATGCAATTGTTTTCTGGGACTACTTGTTTTTCAAGGGAAATTGTGTGTGTGTGTGCGTGTGCGTGTGTGTGTTGTAGTTTTTTGTACAAGTATTGTCAATTTACAGAGAGCATAAAATGTCCAATTAGGCGTGTATATTTCACTATTAAGGGCACATCAAATATTGACACTTTTTTCAGGTTAACCGTACATTTTTCTTTCTTCACTGAATATACATTCCTTATTATGACAGATGAAAGAGGAGGGTTGTAGAGGAGTGCAGTATTTTTTAAATTGCCATAGTGGGAACAAGGGGGTGTTATAACACTATAACACTGAAGACCACCTGGTTAGAGCTTGACGTACGCTCGTGTTTCTGTCTATACTTAGAGCTGAGAAATTTAAAAATATTCACTGATACACTGAGAGGCATTTCAGCCTTTGTGTGTTTTTTTTATTTATTTTTAGTTTTTAAAAAAATATATATATAAATTTTTAGGGCTTTTTCAGCTTTATTGGACAGCAGAGTGTAGAGAGACAGAAAGAATGTGAGAGAGGGAGAGACATGCGACAAAGTTTGAGCGGCCGGATTTGAACCGCCGACGTCATGGCTCACAATGAGCACGTGGACGGTGCTCTAAGGCTACGCCACCGAGACACCCCGACCATGTGTTTTTATTAATGTGCGTCTATGTCGTGACTCACCTCGTCCCTCTCTCCCGGCCCACAAGGTGATCCTGGCCAGAGTTTCAAAACCACTGATGCGTGTGTCCTCGACTTCTCGCACACACCGCTCTCCTCTCTACCTCTGTGCTGGTGCTGTCAGCCAAAAGGCCTGGGGCTAAATGGCCTCCCAGCGGACACTTTTTCTCAACATCGCTGCAGCAGCGCGAGTCGAGAGACAAATCGTTGACAAATTAAAAATGTCATGCAGGCTCAAATACATTTGTAGGCTTTCCAACATAATTTTAATGGACTATAGAACAGCAGTGCTATTCTCCTGGGTTCAAGTCGGTGCAGGAAAGATCAAAATCAAAAATGTACAAATCCGCCGCACTCCACCAGGATATAGACGTTGTTTTTAATCATCTACATCATAAAAATAAAAACCATGGCGCAAAACTATGCGTTTTGCCTGTCTTAGCTTATTTCTTTTTATTTTCTTGAATAAATTCGAGAAACAAATATCTACAGTAATATCAGAAAGCCAATTTTTTTTCCACTTTTCACTTATTAAACCACATTTCTTAAATGTCACACATAATTTAAGAGGCATTGTTCCTTTATTTTATTTTCTTGTTTTAGAATTTCACTTGCCACGCAGTCGCATGAGGTGATTACCTTTTGAGTTGCTGAGCAGGGTTGAGTGACTAATTGTGGTCCTCCAATTAGTTTATTCTTGTGTTTGATGCTTTTCTGAGAGCAGTAATGAAGTGGCTGCTTAATGAGTCCGTCATTAAACCGACGATTATCATTTGACCGCCCTACTGTCCGCGCTTCAGATGAACTTAACTGAGATGCTTTTAAAAGCCTGAAAGAAGATGTGATCTGAGAAAAAAAAATTTCCCCATTCGAAATTGGAGATGAATTTTCCACGCCCTCATTAGATGGTTTTTCAAAATATTGGAAGGATAAAAGGCAGTGACCAATGTGCGTGACGGTCCTTCCTGAGTGGTTTTCGAATGGCATTCCAAGACAGCTGCTTTGTCGATTGACCTTGACCGAAAGCCCTCCAGACAGAACGCTGGGGGGAAAAAAGCGGTGCTGTATTTGACAGCCGTGACAGCCTTTTCTGAGAGAGATGACTGTCCAAATGACCGGTTAGCTCCAGGTCTGATTATGGAGTGTCTGAGATGTGATCGAGGCTCCCCGTCCTCGGGCTCAAACAGGTTGCCAGGGTGTACCCTCTGGCCTTTTGAGTCTTTTCACTGTGTCCTGGGAAGCAGTGGGGTCCACCAGAACAATCCCCAAATGGTCCTTTCCCTTTTAAGGAAACACATCGCTCTGTTATGCACTCTTCTCTGTCATGTTTTGAGTGTTAGCCTCAAGGTTACTAGAGGTAAACACATTGCATTTCCATTTATTTTCCATTCTTCGAATGCTTGAAACGCTGAGGCAGATATGTTGCTTTGACTGGATGAATGAAAGAGCATAATTTTCAGTCTCGTACAGCAGAACAGCTTCACTATTGTCACCATTGTTTTGCTATGATCACCCTCTATTCTCATCTCACACCTTTGTTGTTTAATGCATGTTGGGAATAGTCAATTCAGTATATATAACTTAGTTTAAGAATGGTACATAATTATGTACTGTGTGCTTAAGGGTTCAAATTGTGATCTCGGGTCCCTCCACCACTCACCAGCCTTAGGCTTTGGGCATTGTGCGGGTTGACGCTCCATAACCAGAATCATGTCTGATGAGCAATTATGTAATTTTATCATTTGGCGTCATGGGACCTAATAAGCTTCAACTGCGTGTGTCTCACAGAGTTTTTCCATTTTTAATATGCCTCACCATTCTGCTTAGTTTCACATAAAACAGGATTTTCTTTTTCATGAAATTTGTTGCAATTCTTTTGACCAAACATTTCAATTAACCGCTACACCTCACCTCAATTAACCACATCTCTTTCCATTTGACTTTCTCTTGATTTGAAAAGCATAGTTAAGGACCATCGAAACAGCACACTTTCATGATCAGTGGCTGGTTTGCTTGCTGAAGAATTCTGAACAGAAACTCAAGTCGGATCATTAAGTATACAATACGTTCTCATAAGGCCTGAACAGGCCCTGGCATTCAAACCCTTGGTGACATCTGAGATGCTTAAAGGAAGCAATTTAAAAAAATATATATATATACGTCAACTTCCTTCATGAAAATGCTAGTGCTAATCATTATAATCTCATTTCAGGCAGCTGGACATGTACTTTTACCTCTTTTGCTGAAATTGCACTATGGAATCATCACCCACTTTTTTAAGCCAGTAGTGGCAGTTTAGAAAACTTTGGCCTTAGTTCTTTCCAGTACGGTAGGTCTGAGGACAAAGGTGCTGCATGTTAATAAAGTAGACATGTGTGGGTCAGTATTTCAGAGCCATAAAGCAAGGCACATTGTTCCATTATTCATCATCTTGGCAGGGTACCTTAAAGCTGACCTAATACATATTGCTTGGAGGTTCACTCAAGCAGTGTTTCAAGGCTACTGTGCAACCGCAGTGCCTAAAAGCGATATTTTAATGCTCTCTTAACATCACCTGCTACACCTTTTCCGCCTGCAAGCGTAGCGCGATGGTACGGCGCGTTGCTGCACCATCCGCAGAGCCGCAGTTCAGCTGACTCGGAGCCATCCCTCGGTTTCTGCTCTATGCTAACGGTGTCAGCGGTGGCTTTAGACGGTCGGCTGACATGATCCTCTACGGGGCAAATTAAACCGTGGGAAGAAAACTTGCCAGATCCCAATCGGCAGCCAAAGCCGCAAGGCATCCGGCTGGCACAGCCGGCGACGAGGACGAACGTGCGGGGGAGGATCCGGGGGGCCTTAGCGGCAACAGAGTGGCAACAGGCGGTGAGTAATTACGGTGGATCTTAAGGAGCATATGGCGCCATGAATATTTAATTGGGGCTTAAAAGAGCAGCGGGGGCAGAAACTAGGAAGCGCCTGCATCTAGGGCGCAGTGCCAAGACGTACCGGTCAGAAGGTGTTGGGGGGAGGGGGGACTCCTCACCCCCCCTCCTGGGAGAGAAATCCCTGCTTTGTTTAACTTTTCTTTGAGGGAAATTTATAATTAAATAGATTATTAAATAAGTCATCCTCTCTCCATGGGTAGGGAGTTTCTGGGAGGAAGTTCACTCTGGAACAGGAAGTCAGAGAGCGTGAGCGGGAGAGGAGGAAGAAGCTGCGCCACCTCAGTCTGGCTTTCCTCTTTTTTCCTCTTCACTTCCTTTCAGAACACGGGCATCAGATTGAGTTGAGGGGGGGGGGGGGTTGGGGTCTGGGGGCTGCAAGGACCGTGGCTTCCGTTCCAGCCACTGCATTTAATTGCTTTGATTAACCCGGGTCTTTCCCCAGTATGCCATTTTTTTTATTAAAATGATACATTACAGCCCAAGACAGCACATATGCCTGGTACTCAAATATTCATACTGATGTACATTTTGGTAAATGCAGCAGTATAAAGTGTTATACAGCTAATGAACTAATAGGACCAATTATGCAGAGGTAATTGGTTGGAACGGGACACGCACCTGCCCTCCAGGAATTGAGTATGGCAGTGGCACCTCTGGCTCAGACTCCCACGGCAGAATTGTGATGCAAGCCGTCATCTATCACTGTCATTGTCACTGTCACACATTCTGCTGTTCGCTGTCAAATATTTCCCTGGCGAGCAAAGTTGAGCTTTCATTTCAGATAGACTCATCATTGAGACCAGATTTATGTAAAGTTTTTAGATGACAAATCCATTGGCGATAACGCCTGGCTGTGTTGGCTTTATAAGAATGCCGCTTCCTAAACGCGTTAGATCGGATGGTTGGCGGTGAGACCACAGCGGCCATTCAGTCTTCCTTTTCGTTACCATGGGGATTCACAGCCCCTGGCAAACTGTTGTCTGATGGATGGCAAGGCTCAAGTTGAAATCTTACTTAACTCTTCACCGAGGTGTGCGACTTCAGTGTTTGCTCACCTGTCTGCTGTTTCGACCAGGCTGAGGGTCCGTCAAACAGCCGCAGTTAGCCGCTGCTGGGAAAACAGGTTTGGAAAACGGTTGTCCTCTGATGGGTATTGTCAACACCGCAACTCTTAGGTCAAATGGTATTTTGACAGACAATATTCAAACTTTCTTCCTTCAAAAGAACAAGGACAAAGATGTGTTTCATCCAAGTCATAGTTTCAATCATGCTGATGTCTGACATAAAATGTGTTCCGACAGTGTACCCAAATAAATTAGGTCAATATACTGGGATATATAAATTTGTATTATCAAAGAAAATCTATATGGGGTTTGGTTAGCTGACAAATATTTTTTAAAGCATGAAACAAGAACACTAAGAAAAACTTTTGATTGGATGTAGGCTATATGCAATATTGATGATGGATTATCCACATAGAATGCCATGAGGAATGCCAAAGATGCTTCGAATCCCAAAACATTCCTAAATTAGATTCCCTGCTGACTATACAAATCCAATCAAACTCCAATCTTCTATTTCAACCATGTATGCATATTGATTATACAATAATGGACAAGCATTGAACCCTGAGCTGTGTGCACTTTGCCCTCAGGTCTAGCATGGGAGAACTATGTCTGGGGTGAATGTCAGGGTAAATAAAAACTATAAGCAATCAATAAATCCATGACTATGGAGAAGCCCACAATTTAAGAATGTGGGAACAAGATGATTCTCTCTGGTGCTCCACCAATGTATCTTTTTTCATAGAACCATATCTAGGGGGGACTCACGTGACCTGCTCGTCGGAATGGCTGTGCTGAGTTAGTGCTCCTCAACCCTCGACCCTCTCTATCAGTTTTTGGCAATATATAACCCGCTTTGTTGCACTCCTTTTTTCCTGCAATTCGTAAGTAAAGATGCCCACATCTCGCCTGCACAATCTCCTTTAAATAAAAAATCAAGGATTCTCCCGACACGGTTACAGCCACGGGCACGTATTTAAAACTGAAATTGCAGCGCTCAAGCCTCACTTTTCTACCCAGATGCAAACGATACAGAAACTATTTCGAAACTTGACATGATTTCTGGCGAAAGGACATGGAAGCTTGCAGTAAAGGGGACCTGTTTGTTTGTGGTGGGATGGTGGCGGTAATCGTACGTATTGTTATTTTATGTCTTATGCTACATATTTATCTGTTCGGGATACATGATTGGCTTCACTTCTGCAGGCCCATGTTTAACAATGCACAATTACTGTTCCCCATGGCTAGCATATGTAAAGTGGAATCTTTTTTTGCAAACGTAATGATAAATTTTTATTTATTTTATTTATTTTTATTTTTTTTACTATTCTTTTTTTCTCCAACACATTTTATTACATGCTCATGTTGTCTATCTCTATTTATTATTGATATGTTATCTACCCAAATTTGCTTCCTTATTAAATGGGTTACTGCCACCAGGGGGACTTGGGTGGGTGTGGATGGGATATCTTGTGTTCAATATTCAGCATGATACTGTCTTTCTGTACAAATAAAAACATTTGATTACAACAAAAAATAATAATAACCATAGCTAGGTCCGGCCAATGTAGAGTTACCACTCGTAATTTACTGTATCCACTTCCACGGCTATGAGCAAATATAAGCTCTGTAGCATCTCCCGTTGCTCATTGAGTGCAAAACTTAATGCAGCAGTGGTCTTCTGCTGTATGCTAAACTGATTTTGCTTGTTAAATAATATATTTTAAGACCACAAAGCAATTTTTGGTTTTAAAAGGTATTTTATTCCAGACTTTCTGTGATTGTGATGTAGCAGATGCATTAAAAACAAACCGGTTTCCTTTTCCTACAGGTAGCTGCATAGCTTGAATAAAATAATTTCGCTGGAGTTAAGTATCTAAGAAAACTGATGCATTACCGGTATTAGTGAAATTATTAGTATGTTTCTGTAGTCCTGTCCAATATGTTTTTGTGGCTTGACATCCATGTTCTTTTTGTCACCATGTGGAACAGAAGGCAGGCTAGGCAACTAACTATCCAGATATAACATATTTTTTTGTCAGTGAAAAACCCGTACAAGAGGCCATAGTCACCTCAGCACGAGTGCACCCTTGATAAAATGCTGAAAATTTGGCTGAGCCTCAAAGCTGTTCCTTGGTTTTCTGCTCAGGGAAGGGAACAGGAAGGTCCTTGCAGCATGTCGAATATTTAGAGAATTGCGTCGTTAAGATTTCATGAACCACTCCATAAAGTTTTATAATGATCATATTGGGTGCCTGATTATCACATTTCTGGGTTTACAGAGCTGGAAGTGTCCCAGAGGGACCCAGGATGATTTCCATGCTGATCATTTTAAAGCGGGTCTCCTTCACCTGAATGCCATTGGTATTGGCCTCTTTTGCACGAGATTTTTTTTTCTTTTTTTCATCATTACATTTTTCTATTTCATTCGCCAGATGTTTCTCTCTAGAAGCATCTCATGAACATTTGATTAGTGGTAGCATAGCACCACGGTTCTCGTCTCTGACATTCATTGCTGCCTTTAATTAGCAGGATATAAAACAAATACGTCCCCGGAGAGATTAAGTTTGGCTTGCCGTATCTACGGCTTGATAAACTGTCACCTGTAATTGTAACAGAGCCCTTGATGAGAGAAGATGACCTGTGGTTTAGGAGTAGCCCGGGTATCCCAAGGTGCTTAAGGAATTCAGTTTGTGTCCTTGTTAGTAAACGCTACGCTTCAGCCGTCAGACAAATAATCTTTGACAAATGACAGTTCACGTCATGATAAAAGTTTAATACAATTCAATGGTTGGTTACTTAACGAATCATGATTGGGGCTCTAATTGGAGGAAGTTCATGGAAACTCTATACTGAATTATTACATGACACTAAGTAAAGGGAGCTACTGAGCTAGTTAGCGAGCAAAGTTTTTGAACTGCTTTTAGTGAACATCTTTAATGAGCTAACTGAGAGTTACGAGCTGCCTCAGTCGCTGACCCAAGTTAGCTTTAGATTCTATGCCTACACATTTGTTGAATGTGTCAGTTATCAGTTTTAAAGCTTTGTCACTATCAGAAGAATATATCTAATTTCACAGTCCTTCAAGCAGCGGGTGAGAAGTCCTGTCAAATAAAATGATCTGAGGGAAAAATGGCTTATTGTGGCGAGGGGAAAATTGTTCGTTCTGAATTGAAAAAGAAGCAAGTCATCTGATATTTCACTAAAGCAAGAATCATTTGTCAGACTACGGCAAAGAATGTGAACATTGCCCAGTCTATTACCCTGAGCAACACTGGCAGCAGGACATCTTCTCGTGTGAATCTTGACAAATGTATGGTATCAGTTATAGTCCTCATTGCCAGCACTCGGAGTACTCTGGATTCTTGGAATGCAGACAAGGCCGATTTTCTCTGACATTGAAATGCTAGAACTTAAGATAAATGAGTCATTTCTTTATGGCTTTAAACCTGTATAATAATAAACTGTGCAATTGCGTTACATTTTAAATGTTAACTGTTACGTGATCCAAACAGGCAAACCTGAGTGACAACTTAGTAACAAGTATTTAAGAGCATATTACTGTACTTTACGCTAACATTTTTTTCAAGGAGCTGAGTTGAAAAAAAAGAGGATCACACTAATCTCGTCCTCCTGAATGATTTATCCAGTTACCGCATGCTGATTTTCAGGAGCAAATGTTTCTAAAATGAGAGCACTGCATATCTCTGTGTTATAAAAACAGTTGCTCTTTAGCATTGTTAAACATCGGTGGTTATATTTCATCATCTTATAAGATAATATGCAGATCTTTATTCATGAAATCATTGTCTTTTCTTTCTGTACAACACAGGTTGTACGTGTAGGATGCAAATTAGAATTAAAATGTGAATTAATATAACCACTTTAATAATGTAATCCAGCAATCCAGTTTTAATAATACACACTGTGGTCTTCCACATTGAACAGTGTTTGCTTTATTTTATGAAGCCACATATTGGCCATTTTGATATTTGTAATTGTTCTTGTATGAGCCAAGAAATGTGAAGTAGTTACAGACTCTTGTTAGATTAGTCACATTTTTTTAGCATTTTTTGTGAATTATTACTTGCATTTAAAGTTAAAGTTTTATGCAACTTTTAGGACATATTAGAATTGTAATAAGAAATTGTCGGTTGAGGTACCGGATAAAGTCCTATTGGCCCTGGTATACGCTTCAGGTTTTTTATATTCTCTCATTCTCATGTGAGATAATGACCTGGATTCAATCAACATTCGTACTTCATTTTGAATCATTATTTGACTCAAGTTCAGAAGTTCATTTGTTTCCTCACAAGACCCTATCACATATGCTGTGTTATTTGAGGAAAGGGTTAATATTTGCCTTTAATTGTGGGTCATAGTTGATTTAATCCAGGCATATGAATGGTCAGATATAAATGGGTATTTTCGAGAATGAAGTAGAATCATGCGCTCATGAGTCATCTACTGAATAACCTTTCTTGGCGTTTCATATTCTGCAAACTCAAAAATAAAAAAATGTACTGTATATGCACGCATTTGTCTGTTTATGTGTGTGTACGGTTGTGTGTGCATGCCTTTGTGTGTGTGTGTGTGTATGTACACATGCACACGTATTCATTTTTGTGAGAATGTCTGTCCTTGCGTTTGTATGTGTGCGCATACACGTTTGTGTACACCGTAGGCGTGTTCGTCAGCGCAGACCTGGATTTCTATCCTCCATAGTGACTCATTTATCAAAGGTAAATGTTTTGCTATTAGTTGAGCAGTCACGTCCAAGCATTTGAGGGTCCCTTAATGACCCTCGTGCGGTGCCTTTACGAGATTTGGTTCATTGTCCCCCTCCATTGCATTGTCGCTCACTGTAAATTGCTTTTACGTCGTTTATCGCTCTGCTTCACGTCCACACGGGGCACATCTGAGGCCAGTCAAAGCTGAGGCCCGTACCACGAGCTGGAGATTTTAAAGGTGATACGTGGGAGAAAACTTGAGATTCATATTAGACGTAGATGTTCCCTCCCGAAGGGCTGTTCGGCAAACTAACCATCTTGAACACTGTACCTCCAAGGGTTCTTATGGGGTGTGCCTCTGATTTATATTCAGATTGAATCCGTTTTTCCAATGCGGGCTATAATCCTACCTTCATGCACACACACACGCGCACACACACGCATACATACACACATAGACCCAATCTGCTTATCCTTGAGCAGTGGCTCAATATGTGCGGGTCATATTCTATATTAGTCCCAAATGGAGACTCAAAGTGAAATATGTTCAGGAAAAATAATCGGTGTCAAAAGAAGTTTTAGGAAGCATCCATTGCAGCATTCTTTAACAATATGCTGTGATTCCTTTGCCCCCAATGAATGGCGTGCATATGCAGAGTACCGAGTAACAGACTAAAAATACATTATTTATTCAGTAATTATTCATTTATTTGACGGATGTCCTTGTCTTGGGCGAGTTTCCTAGGGTTTCGTAGAATAAAAATGGCAAAGGAGGCACGTCATTACCTTTGAAATGGATGAGGTAAAAGATTACTTTCGGTCCTTAGTCAATTCTCCCTTGTTTTCATTTGGATCACTGGTTTAAAAAAGTTTGAAGGTCATCCGCTGTCTCTTAGACCGGAGGGCATTCGCTCTCATTCTGGGGGGTCGCTCATATTAGCATTCCTCTGCGGTCTTCCACGGGGCTGTAAACTGCGCTGTAGTCTGCGATAGCTCACTCTGGGTCCGGCGGTCCCAGGCCGTTTTCCTACAGAGGCTAATGTGTGCAGTGAACCGTATCTCTGCGCAGGCCTTCTGCAGCCCAGCAGACTGTAGAGTTCTGCTGACATCATAATAAGTAGAGAACACTATGTTTTCTTCCCCTCTTTTAGTGTCCATTCTGTGTGCATTATGAAAATACAAACCCCAATTCCAAAAGCAAATGGCATTACCTGTTTACCTCTGGAATGTTCCAAACGGGTGTTTTTTGAACTTCCCGTTTTTTTTTGTTTTTTTTTGCAGGCATCAAATTCGGAAATTAGCGTATATTTAAAAAATCTAAGTTGATAAGGTGAAACATTAAATATCTTTTTTTTGTACTGTTTTCAATTAAATATATGTAAAACAGAATTTACAAATCGATGCTTTCTGCTTTATGTGCATTTTATATACTCTCCAAACCTTTTTGGAATTGGGGTTTGTACATTGAAGGTGTAAAATCCTATTTGTATGTTGAAAGTCTTTCTGCATAGATTTGGTTGGGTAATGTACGTGGTCGAGCAGGCTCCCGCCAGATCTGAGCCATATGCTTTACCTGAAATACTTCAATCGTCGAGACGCAAATAGTGAAATTCCAGCACGTGTTCACCAATATTGACAACAAAATTCTTCTTTCATATGGCACTACGTTTTAGTTGGCAATGTGCTTTGCTGAAAATTCCCTGGTTCTCAGGAGTCTATTCAGATTTTAATACCATCTGAAGAGTTTAATATTTCAAAGATGTACTTGATCCAGGTCTGACCCGACAGATGCCAGTGGGTTACCTTGTTTTAAGGTTTATAGTCCTGAAAAATATCCTGGAAGGGTTTGCTCGCTACGCCAGGATATTAAGCTGCGCTCTCTGCTCAAAGCCATTCTCACAGCTGTGGAGAACAAGATGAAACTCATGATGAATCACTGGAAGTGGTACCTGCATGCGGAACATGACCTTGGCCTAGGTTCAGTTGAAATTTGCCTTAAGTTAACATTTAACTGGGCCAATTATCCAGAGCAAATTACACAGTTTACTTTATTTTTGACATTAAATCCACTTATACAGCTGCATATTTACTGAAGCAATTCAAGTTAAGTACTTTGCTCAAGGGTACAACAGCAGTGACCCACTGGGGGGGTCGAACGTACAACCACAGAGTTAAAAGCCCTATTATCTTACCTTTATTCACGACTGTGCCTAAACAGGTAAAATCAAAGCAAATCATATTTTCTTTTCTTCACAAATCCGGTTTGCGCAGGTTGATTTTGTTGATTACTGAATTGAACAAACCTGTATGTTAAGAATAAATACTTCTGTTGATTGGGTGGCAAAGTTACGGACAAGTGTTGATTGAATCCAGACCCATGTCTAATTGCGTACAGTTTCAGACTCAAATTCTGACAGAATCAAGCCTTCCTTAAAAGTCTTAAATGTAATTTGTTCAGGTGTTTCCTGGTTATTCGACTACTGACTTTTGACTCGGTCTTGTTTACATAAGTGGAATCGCTTATTCTACGGTAACTGAATTCGCCAGTTGTCCCAGGCTTGTAATGCCCTATAGCCTCTGCAATGATTTATATTCCAGACCGTGGATTTCCAGGAACTAGAAGTAGAGCCCACTGATTAAGAAATGTTGGTCCCGTGAAATTTGCAACACTTTTGTGTTGGTAGATGCAGAATGCTGTGGGAATTCTTCATTTCACCATCTGAGGAAGTGCCTCCCACCGCAATATCCTACCTCATATCAGACGTTTTGCTTGACTGGACGGGGAAATTTCACAGGCTAACCACAACTAGTTTAATTAAGTGTCAGAAGTATTCCCACTGGAAGTGCTTAAAAAATATTTAGGTATAATTTGTCCTAAGTTTGCACCGGGTGTCAACCTTTTGTTAATGGCACTTTACCAAAAAAAAATAGACTCATTGGTTGATCGATTGATTGATTAATTCACTGATTGATTGGTTGGTTGGCTTGCAACTGACTGCAAGCTTGACTTTTTTTGCTTCACAAACATAGTTTGTCAGTTTAGCATAGACTTAACTCAATTTGAGTCAATACCGCTTAGGATGCTTAGATATCGGGGGGGGGGGGCGGGTGAAGAAAGGCGTATTATACGTAGGATGTGGGAGCTTAGTTTAGTTTAGTTGTAGTTTTTCATTCCCACAAATGTAGCTGGCATTTTCACCATCACCCATAATTGATGTGTTAGGAGAGGCATGTTGATGGTTTCCTTTGTCTTTTTTCTGAATTAGCGACAACAAGCTTGTACCAGAGTGGAAAAGCTCAGAAAATGCGTCCTTCATAAGCAGTAATTATGTGTTTGGCAGAGCTTGTGTCAGTGCGCTACCCCCCCCCCCCCCACACACAACACCCACTTTCCCTCCCACCCCCAAATTTTCCCTTTGTTAATTAACTTTTTTATGATTGCTGAACACAACGCTACATTCCTCAGTTTAAAATCAAATGTACCTTTTTCGCGACGGCATATGTGTGACTGTCAAAGGGTCCGAGGAACTGCAAATTGAAAGTTTGTGTTTTGATAATCCAGGCGAGCCCTTGCCATGCTCCAAAAAAATAAATATATATATATGTGGATGTACTGTAAGTACTTTAACATATGAAAATGCGAGCTTTGAATCTTTATCTGGCATTTTCTTTGTCTGAAATGGCAAAAGGCACTTAGATTTTCTGAGCTGCTGAATATTTAGAAAAAGCAGTGTTTTATTTGGTTAATATTTTCCGTGTGTGCTCAAATGCACCAGTGGCTAATGGTAGGAATTTTTATGTGTCTGTGAGAAGTGGCTTGTGTCATTCACAGCAGTCAACTGCTAACATTTAGAAATATGTCTACTGCTATTTTTTAGAGAACATTTTGTATAACTTTTGTAGAGAAGTGCTCTATTTTTGTTGCTTTTAGCATTTATTCTCAACGTTGAATTGGGACAAACAAAATCATGATTTACGATTGCATCTAATGTTTTTTCCATTTAGAAATGTTCATGAATAGTGTTTTCATAAAAAGAGAATAGAGAATTAAGCCAGTTTCACATAAAGGGTTGCTTAAACAAAATGGTAACATTTCCAGCCAATAGAAAAGAGTCCAGTGGGCATACATGCCTGTCATTATTTCTGACATGTTTTCGGATTAACATAAAAACTCACCCACTCAGAAGCACTGGTAAGTATTTCACACTTAAAAATTGGGAGCCTTTTGATGTCATTCAAATGAGCAGATTATCTTCCTCTGTCTACTTCATTATCATTGGGTCAGTTGGGGTTTTTCATTATTACCTTATTGGCCTCAGTCACCACTAGATGGAATCCATAATCTTATTGGGGCTAAATGTTTCTCCACCTGTCTCTGTGAACAAGAGCAACTAAAATAATGTAGGAATTAATATGAAATGTGTGTGGATCAATTGTCTGCAGGATGCAATGGCAGCTGTACATCAGCAAATGCACAAATTTACCAGAAAGTATATCTGTACCATCCCTCGGTTATTTTTCCATTTACTAACAGGCACCAGGGGGCGCTGTGCTGCAGAGGGCATCTGGTTGATAAAGTTAGTGAGAGGGGTGTGTGTGTGTGTGAGGGGGGGGGAGCTGGGGTGAGGACATACTTGCCTTTGCACGCTGAGCCCACAATTTCTTGCTCTCAGTAGGAGAAGCCTTGATTGCGTTCAACCTTCAGGGACAGGAAGCTGACCGCTCAAGCGGCAGCCTCCTTCAAAGAAAAAAATATTGTTTATTGACCCTCACCTCAAGGAAAAGAAAACCTCTGACTAGAGGCAAAAAAGCAATTCAACTTTTGTTTGCAAACTGCCGCCGCCGGGCAGGCGTTTCGGAACATTCACACACGATGTCTTGGCCCCGCCTTGCAATTTCAAACTGCTGCGTTTCATCATGCTAATTCCAACTGATTTGAAACAAAAGAAATAAAACAACGGCCTCTTTACGACAGACTATGTGGTGTTCATCTCGAATGAGATATCTGCTTATCCTTCAGCAGGACTGTTGTAAAATGGAGAATTCTTTGGTGCACATAAAACATTGGTGCATTAAATGATTTTTTCTTAACGCTTGTAATCACTGAAGTTAAGGGAGTTGCCCAAAATGGCACCCGGTGCAGCAAAACCAGGGCTTTGTCTGAATCAGACCCCAGTCTACTGCTTCCTGTGTACTAACATACTATGCACTTTTTGCTGCATACCGTTTAGTTTTATTATCAATGAAAACCCGGAAATAAGCTGATAATCTGGGGATTTTAGGTACACTATATTCAGAGAACATTCTGCCTACTTAACTTTGTCATCAAGTGTACTCAACAAGCATACTCAATAGTATGGAAGGGCGTTGTCTCAGACACGGTCCTGGTTGGGTAAGCAAGCCTGGATCATTTGAAAAGGTGCCTGGTTGGGGAACTTTTCTGTTATCTGTTTATTTGGCCCAATATGCATTGTTTCTCTTCTTGAACGTCAGACTCTTGTTTTACTCGCGTAGCGTACATCTCTGACTGCTGTTCGTTAACACTGGTGTGATGTGTTCAGGTGAAATGCCTTACTCAGGGGTACAATGGTAGGGTACCGCTACGGATTCAAATCTGCTGCTTCAGCTGTCGCTGAGTCGCTAAGTAGCACGCATCCTCTGCAGCGTCAACCTTTGTTTTCGCGGCTGTCGTTGCCAGCCGATGGGCTGAAGTCAAATAGTATCGTTTTGTGGTTGTTTGAAGTGAAGCATGGCTAGATTTCTGATTGAATGGGAGGAATAAATCACTCCAGTGAAAGAAACCACATAGAAATGGCAGTGGATGAAGGCTGCGTTAATCTCTAATGACTGAGATCCATTCATTTACCTCAGAAGCGTTGTTGGATGTTTATACATTTGTGATGGGTGGAAAGGGTCCTGTTGTAATAATCTCTGTGGTAAGGTGAAAGGAGTAAAACCCCTTCTGAAGTTGGCAGTTTTAACGTGTGGCGTATAAATCGTGTTTTGGAGATTCACTGGGCTGTCGGCAGGCCAACTATTATTATGATCCAAATGCCACCACATCAGCAGGAGATTGATTTTAAAAGGAACTTTTTTTAAAGTCGGAGATTCGCTCCGTTTTCCCCTCACAATCTGCTTTTACTGTCCACTTTGATAAGCTCTTCATTGTTTTGTAGTAACAAAAAAGCAATTCGCTATAGTTTAAAATCTTTTCAGTCTTTGACATTTTCAACCTCATTTTGATAAAAGTGGGTGAGTAATATTATGCAGTTCAACTTTTATAAATAAATTACCTTTATCACTGCTGGGGAGATGTGCCCCTTGCAGTCTTCAAACCTTTCACTTCCCCGTGTTTTTATGTTCCTGTTTGAAAGGCAACTTGAAATCAGCTCGCCCAATGAAACAGCAAATTATTTTTAACCTTGTCAGTTAAAATAGGTCCATTAACATATTCGGAAGGCACAACAAATCCATTAATTTAAAAAAATACTAAACCTGCATGGATGTGTCCATTTTAAGTGTATAATCAGCGGGGAAACAAAGGGATAGATGTGCGCTAACCTTAAAAGCATGAAACAAAAGCACGAAACAACAAAACCCTCGTAACCAACATGCGCCACTGACGAGCTGATTTCACTTTTCTATTGTGAGTATGTAAACAAGCTAATTGATCAGCTAAAATGGATACTTTTTGACAGTGCCCTACAGGGTGAATATGATCTGAATACCTGGCTGAATAGGGAAGGGTCAGGGTCTTTGAGCCCCAGATGCACCACACTATGGTAGCTGTTTGTTAATGTTTTCAGACAAAACCGGCGAATGGAGTTTGTCGCAGTTTCAAAGCAAAAGCAGACGGCTCCCATTTAGTTGCAAAACAATGTTTTTTCACAATGGTTCTTTTCTCCTTTCAGTGGGCGGAATGGCGGTAGAGCGTACCGCTTCCTCTGAGCAAATGGTATCAGCTGTGTCATTTAAAATGATCTCCCCCTCCAATTTCTCTCGATCACATTTGTCAGTCTTTTTAGTTCACCAACACTCCATTTGTCACTGTTTAAACAGGCTATTGATCACATTGTTGGTGTGCGTTTCTCTCTATGAGTGTTACGCGTACGTCGTATGATGTTCCAATGTGTCCAATCCGTTTCCAGTGGTTTACCTAATTCATAATTGAATTCTAATTGGCGGAACTCCTATATTAGTAATCCATAGATGCAAGCAACGTTCATTTAAAAAATATTGATGGGTGTGTGACAGGTCATGGTCAGGCCATGAGCATCTTTAGATGTTTGTGAGACATGCGCAGTGATATTGCAGTTATCTAGCTGTATAAATGGATATTATGGAAATGCAACAACAACCGAAAAAGTGTCGGTACTTGTGGGTTATCTGTCGCCACTTTTTAATTAAATTTCCAGTCTTTTTCACAAATACAGATGTGTGTTATCATGTCGCCATTTTTACAAAAATATACTATTTGTTTCTTCAGTTATTTTTATTTCTCAAAATATCTCAGTTGGCAGGATTCCTTTAGCTTGAAGCAGGCGGACAGCGTCCTCTTCAGTTCTTGGCAGGTCCCAAAGATTCATTTTGCGTATTTAGAGAGTCTGAAAAAAACTAAAAAAAACAATTAAAAAATTAAAAGTGGCGACGGATAACCCACAAGTACCAAAAACATTTTAAATACCATCTAACTAAAAAATAAATACATTAAAAAGTGGCGACAGATAACCCACAAGTACCAAAGTGTCTATAACTCACTCTGGATAAGAGCATCTGCCAAAGAAATGCCTGTAATGTGATATAATGTAACATGCTGAACAGAACGCAAGATTTAAAATTCAATCTAGGATACAGTCCTATTGTATTGTAAGGTTGACAGTCTTTATTTATTTATTTTTGGGGGTTTTTGGTTTCTTATGTTGATGAAGGTTCTGTCTGCATGTTGTGCCACGATGTACGTTTGTAGAACCATTTTTGATTACGTTCATGCACCTCTCACGCTTCCAGTTTCATCTTTAGCGTGGAGATGACGACAATCCCATAGTTGTCCTTTGTTCACATTTTACTTTTAAAGAGAAAAAAGACTGTTTTTTGGTATCTGAAGGCTATTGAATCTCTGAGCTCTTTGTGAAGACCATACTTTATGCTAAAAGGACATGCCACTATTTATTTTGCTGACGCGTAATCTTGTTGTGACACGCTCCTTCTAGAAGCAAATAAAGGATGCCAAACATCTTCATTGATAAGGACGTTCCTTAGCTAGGGGAATTTTGCGGGGAAGCAGTAGAACAGATCTCTGAGCTCCAGCTAGGAGAAACATTCACTTAACGGACTGTATTTTTGCGTAAAAGCTGGGTTTTAGCCCCTCCTCAAGCTTTAGTTGCCTTTCACTCACTTTTTCTGGTAATCTTGGAATTCATTAGTTTGTCAAAAGGCAGCTGTAACTCTCATTTTAGACTGCCATTATTGCAGTGGTTTTGAATACTCCTTTGCTCTTTCTGTAACTGGGTGAACACGTCTTAATTCAATGCAACTAGGCGCCAAATTAAAGTGTGAAGTGTGTGCGAGTCACGGGGCTTTGTTTTCGTTAGCGACTGATCGAAACGGAAAGGAGTCTATTCTTCTTCATAGATGTAATCATATTCTTATGTTCATGCCTTTTTATCATTTGACCTGCAGTTCGAGGAGGTAAGCGTTCTGCGCTAGCACTTTGAAGAACGGTTGTTGTTGTGGTTGATATAAACGAGGAGTGTGTTAAGTTACGCGTTTTAACTGAAAGCGGCGTGCTTACAGACGGCCTTATTTTTATGGTATGCTCAAAGAGCTCGGCTTGGCAATGTGACTTCCATGTCCTTGTGCGGATGCATTTGCTCTGTTATTTGGTTATTGTATTATTTTTAATGTTGTTTCACTTGTTGTGATATTGCTGTTTTTCTTTGAGGGGACTTCATGTCGGCACTTTTAATCACGATTCACGTCCATGATTCTGACCTTTGCACTGTGTTGTGTATTAGGTTAAGTGGCTTGGGGTTATTTTGTTTAGTTTTTGTAAACGATGCACACAATTTCTTGCACCATGTGCCAGATGGTTTTCTGCACTGTATTCCGTTTTCCTATAATGATTTTGTAAACTTGGAACAGGGAATGAATCTGGCGAATAAATTATGTTTTTTATTTTAAAAAGACAAGCTGACCCTGCAGATGTGTTATCGTCAGGCTGTTGTTGAGTTAGTATAATAGGGCTGTGTAAGTGCGCACTACAATCTGTGGTATTTTGGCAGCTGTTTTTTGGAGGGATTTTGTGAACAGGCAAACTAATTCCCAACAAGTGTGTTTGTAACTCAGAAGAAAAACCCTGATTCGTATACAGCCGGGCCTATATGTGTCTGCCTTCACTGATAATGGGCAACTCAGCATTGGCCTACAGTGTGGCTCGAGGTTTTTGAAGCTTTAATCTGATTTTCCATGGAAAAAATATCCATGACAGCGCAGTCAGAAGAATTTGTGAAGAGCATATTAAAAAAAGATGAAAAATACGCAAAACGAGAAGCAAGAGTGGATTATAAACAAGGGGGAAATGAAAATGAGGTTGCCTCAAGTCATGAAAGGAGGGATTGCTTATCTTATGCAGGAGGCCCCAGTACTTATTTCTCCCAGAAGCTGGATCAGGAGTGCCGTGCCAAATTAGTCTGCATTACCAATATGTCTGAGAACAGTGTTTGCCAAACCCACTATGGTACAAACAGGCTTCTCGCGCCAAATATGCTGGAGCGTTTCCTGGTTTAGCAGACTGGCCAGTTGCTCACCTCCAAATAAGGAGCCAGCTGTCCACGTTGACTTTGGGTGTGGGCTCGTCAATTCATGGACAGAGATCGAAAGCATAAATGTCTCCCTTGTATGTATAAAGTGAAAATAACTGTAGGTCAGCAGCGTTTCCCCTACCCCGCCCAAGGAGCTTGCCGCCCCGCCTGAAAATATAAAATGGCGCTAATTATGGTTTCGATTTGTGGCAATTAGCGGCCACGCACATAAAAATGTATTTGTTTAGGTTTCGTTAACTCAGGAAAGCGAAAGTAAACCCCCCCCCCCGTCAACGATCGCGGATATCACCCCCCCCCCCCCATCCGCGATCGTTGACGGGGGGTTTTACTTTCGCTTTCCTGAGTTAACGAAACCTAAACAAATACATTTTTATGTGCGTCAACCACTTGGCCTACAAAGACAACAAGACTACCTGCGGGAAACACTGGTCAGGGTTTGGCAAACCTAGTTCTGTACTGTCAGTTCCTGGTTTTTAGATTCCATCCAAATCCATAACTACATAATTGGATTCATTATTAGCCGTGGAGAGTGCGGGTGAACATGTGCTGGAGGTTCCCATTTGAGGCTCTGAATATTCAGGCTCAGATGCATTACTGGCTCGACAGGACCAGGGTTACCTACGCCTACTATAGATCATTGTAAAAACCATTTTGAGACATTTATGACCATGGGTTTCTGTTCTAGGGCAAGGATGGGCTCTATAATCTGGTGCCAGAATGGTTTCGATGACAATGTTTCATCACGTATTTCACGCAACAACCCTCAGTTTTTGGATGAGTATATCTGCGGAGTGTCTGCGTCAGCGGCTGTTTTTTCCTGTGCAGGTGGCATTGCGATGAAAGACAACTGGTGATTCCAAAAGAGAAGAAAAAGGGGAGGGGGGGATAAAATAAATATGCAAATGAAGGAATAAATTAATTAAACAGTGAATGAATTGACTAATTGAAAGGACTTTTAATTACCGAGTTGAAGATTCACAAGAGATAAAAAGAGAACAGCTATTCAAATGAGAAATATAATGTTGGCATTGTGCACAAGCCTTTAAAAAAATGATCATGCGTGGTGAAAAGCTTCTGCTTTTGTCTATTTATCATAAGATTGTGTTTTTGTGACGTCAGGTTTCGAAATTTATTCGTTGACTTATGAAAGTTTTACAGTACATATCCTTGGATGAGAACCAAGTTAAAAAAATGGCAATAAATTAACAAGTTTTTTAAATCTTGTTTCATGGTGAGCACAGGTCGTCTACGCCTGTACTTTTGCCTAAAGTCTGGATTACATCTTCCATTGCACTGCATCAGGCCTAATCAACAACCCAAGAGGCCTCTAATTCTTCCGTGTCTTAGAAAGCTTTGCTTTGCAATAAAAACTTTCCTCCTACTTTTTTAGTATTTCAACCTCTGCACCCTTGTTCTGCTGACAGAACCTAGCTTGAAATAGCACCTATAATTCACTTTTTACATTCCTTGCAAATTTGTTCAAAAGATGTTGATGGAATCCCCACTGAGTCTTATTTTACAGAATAGATTAATTGTCTTACATTTCTTTTGATAACTTATGTGTTTGAAACCCGGTCTTGTTGCCCTCCTCTGCACTTTTCTTTAACAACCGTAATGTGTGGGCCCAGACACAGCACTCTAATACGATGAAGGCATTGTATAACATTATTATTACTTCTTTTAATTTGGTTTATAACTTGTTTGAATTTAAATAAAAATGTATTATTGCCCAGTTCCAGTTAAAATGTTTAATTACAGTTATTTGGGTAACTTCAAACCTGTTTGGTAAGTCTTAGTTTTGTGTCATCACTGTTTGACTATCATATCAGGGCATTTCTGCAAATAATGAATGCACAATCTTTCCATAAGGTATCTCTTTTAGCATTACTATTTGAATTCTATGGTGAAACAAAAATGTGTGTGACTGGTTACTGGTCAATTTTATTTAAAAAACAAAACACTTATAGTATGTTACAAACACACTAGGACATCAAACAAAGTACTTGAAATATATTTTAATATTTGGCTCTGTGATGTCATAGAATGAGCTCTCAAGAATGAGGCCGAGGATGAAGTCTGAGAAGTAAGAGTAAATTAAGGTTGTACTTGCTTTACCTATATACTGTACCAATGGGGTCGGCTATAGTCGATTATACAGTACACTACCCACCATGTTCCGTGATTATTTGTGTCTGTATTATTCTGCAAGTTACCGAAAGATAGTGTCGAATACAGACAATGAACTGCATCCAGCGGTTTAAATGATTAACCATCAACTGAAAAGAAATGGGAGGGCAGAGCATCACAAAGAAAATGCTTTGCTGGGGACATCAGTTTGACACGTGAATGCACAAAAGGTTCAGTTCTTCTGAAGCATTGCCTAAAATTGTACTCGTAAACAGAAATAGTAAAGAATAGCGCGGTAGAATAGTGTGGTGGAATAGTACTGCGTGTAATTATTTTGATCCCTCTCGCAGACTTTTCCTGGATGAACACGTTTCACTGCTACTTGATGAAATGGAAAAAGATCAGTTGCCGTTGCGTTTTTACCAGAGCTGAGGAGGAAGGCCTTTTGTCTGACAGGCATTCTTCTTTATGAACAGAACTACCAGAGGGGCACATGCTACTTTACAGTTGAACACCTGAATTTTTGGATGACTGAAGCAATTGTAGTGGAAGCCTTCGTGATTTTACCAAAAGGGTTTTTGGGGGGTGGGAGGGGGAGGGGTTATCGTCAGTAAACAGAGTATATAATAAACATAGTAACTGTTTCCTGAGCTTTTGCCCTCTGATGCCAAATCTCACATCAAGGCATCAAGATTACTTTAATCAACACATTTCCTTAACTTTGAATTATAACTAAATGCCCATGTTTGTTTATTTTTTTCTTTCTGGCTTAACTGCACTAGTGAAGACAAGTACAGTGCATCCATGCATTTATTTTAGTGTCAAAATGAGGTACAGGTGTTCATTAAACCAGGCCATTAACGTAGAGTGGTGTGCTGAAATGTATTCCTCACATTTAAGAGCATTGCAGTTGCGTTGAATACGACGGTGGTAGTCTGCACAGATTCTGGCCTGACTCTGAGCTCCCGGGCCAATGGAGTCTGCAGTTGACCGAGTGCACAAATGGGCTTTCTGGCCATCCCAATATCTCTCGGTAAACAAGCACATAAAGAAAAGAAAAAGAAAGGAGGAGGCAATGCAGGCAGAAGGAAAGCAGCCAGAAATGAGTGCACAGCGTGGGAAGTTTCTCCCGGTCTCTGCCGTGCAAGTTTATACTGCATTCCTTTCGAATGAGACCTGAGACTACCTCCGGGGAGGAAAGCTAAGGTAGGCAGGAATACGGTTAGACACAGAGCCGTATCAGCCCGCCCTCTCCGTGTCTGTGTTGCAGTTTGGCCTTGTCCTCATATTACCTTTGCAGAATATTTGCTCATTTTTAGGAACGAGGAATTTTTCTTACGTTTGTATATAAGAGTTTTAACATGTGCATAACTTCCGTACTAGAAGGACAAAGCGTCACACCATTAGACAGATTTCTATTTCAGAGTTTTATTTTAGTGTTATTTGACCTTTTTTTTTATTTATTTTTTTACATTGCACAGAATTATATCTATCTATATATCTATCTATGTCTTGTTGCCTGTCTGTACATTCATCCAGCAGTGGCAACCTTAGAGAGGATGGAGGTGTGTCAAAAAGTGTGTCAGAGAGTTTTTAGATTGATGGCCTGTGGAGAATGGGCTTGAATATGTGCTCTGCATTGGACCTTCCCGAACCACAGCTCAACTGGCTTAATTGTCTTGGCCCAGGCTGGCTACTTATGAAATAAGCAATGGCCTGTATTCAATCAACATTTGTCCTTAACTTTGTTAAATGTTTAAAAGTCAGAGACAAATGGGATTGAATCTCTGCCAGTAGGTTAAAGTTGCATTCAAATCCTTGGCGCTAGCCTATCGGGCAGCTGAAGGGACAGCTCTGTTAAATGTATATCATCAAAACCTACCAGACATTTCTGTTCTGCTACCTCTGACATCTAGTTCACACCTGCTGTCTGTTCTGGCCCATGGTGGTGGAATGTGCTTCCCACTGCAGTCAGACCAGCAGAAACCCTGCCCAGCTTCCTACGCAGACCGAACACAACACCTCTTCAGATTTCACCATAGCTCCCTGATCACATTTAGATAGCCTTTCTTTACCTGGATTTCCTTTTGGATAATGTTATAGGTATAGCTGTGTAAGATAGGTCATCTGTCTAGTGTTATATTATTTTGTTACAGTACAAATTGGTTGTTAGGTTAACATTACACTTAATGACGATGAATGGGCCTCTGTGCCTTCTTGATGATACCGCATTTTTGTGTTCCTGAGAGTTACATATATGTTCTCCAATATTGTACATTTCTCTGGATAAGAGCATCTTCCAGGTCATCGTAATTACAATGACAGTTTTTTCCAAAACTCACTCAGCAGCCCACCTTTAACCCCATTAAAAGCCCATTTTGCAACATTTTGTAAATTGGCAGTTTTTGCATTACAAATCACATTTTTATACTTAAATCACGAAGAATAATTGTATAAAAGTAAAACTGCAAGTATCTTACCATTTATCAGAAAAATTATACCACCTTGAAAATGATAGTTTATCAAAACTGGACTTAGTGAGGTTTGGAAAAACACTGTCATTCATATACAAGTGCTTGTTCTTCATGAAGTCACCCCACTTTTTTGAAGCAATTGTTCAAGTGTGAATCATACATTAAAAAAAGGACTCGACATTAACGGTTGCCCTGTTGCCCATGGCAACCGTTTTGTAGCGTCTGGTTGTCTCCCTGTATAACAACAAATAACAACCTACAAAATTATAAACTCCCGTTTAAAATTTCATAATATTTTACAAATTTATATATAAATAAATAAATAAAATAAAATTTCAACATTTAATTTTGTCGCCTCCGCAAAGTTACTCTGGAACAGTCAACATTGCGGTCGTGCGCAATACAACGTGTAGCTCTTGAGCAGTTGTGCGGCCGCTTTCCACGTATGCGTGCAGACAGCCTGTTGTGCATTGTCGCGGTGGCAAAACAAGTGAAATTGTTTGACTGTGTAGTAAAAGAAAAGTTTAAAAAAAACTGGTCAACATCACAAAATAATCCACACGATGACAGTACTGCTACTGATGCAGGCGAAATGCTAAACTGATGTAATGTATAACGATAGCACTACTTTTAGCACTTTTAAAAGTTAGCATCGAGCTCTGTAAAACCTTTCTTTTTTTGTTTTAGCCTAAGCAATGCCTTCGGTATGATATATAGGAGAATCTTATGCAAAAAATTAAAGTGGCATCCCATTGGCATCCCAAATTAAAAGTGCACGCTATGTTCCAAACTTATATTTTGTCCCTCTAAAAGGACATCACTTCAGGCATATCAGGAACTTAACTTTTTTAATTCTCCTCCCAAAGCACAGAGCAGCAGAGATTTCATATTTGCATGTACATCCAGATTGGGGTGTAGATATGGAATACAAATGGAGTTCTTCACGAGGAGTTTTTAAACGGATGATAAGGACAAATGCCACTTGTGCTCTGTTTGTGTAGTATTTCAGTTGATATGTGTGAAATAAATGCCAAAAATGATTAACGTATAACCGTATGAGAGCCCAGACTCAAGGACGCAACGAAAAAGGGGTAATGGTCAATTAATTTAGTGTCACGCTTGAAGAACATAATTGACATGTACATACTGGCTGAACAAAGTTAAAGTTTTCTCTTTTGAATCGCTGCCCAGTCCTTCAAACTAAGGCAAATAAAATACATCCACGTCCAATAATAGCTTTTCACACCTAGAGAAGAATGTATTTTGATTGTCAATGAGTGTCAGGTCAATGACACGCAGTAACAATGCGTTTTATAAGAACGTTTTTTTTCCGGATTTTCTGTAGATAAAAATAAAGTACATTACGAAGACATGGGACTGTACATATTATGCATTTTAAATGCATGCATGTACTGTAGTTGAAGTCTTTGTATCGTGCTTTAGTTTCCTCTGCTTTGTCGGGTCAGACCATCGCGCTGATAGAACTCCTGCATTGCTGTGGGCGCAGCGGTGGTGATTCTGGCGCGATGAATGCGCCTTGCCTTTGGCTCGATGAATGCGCCTTGCCTTTGGCTCGATGAATGCGCCATGCCTTTGGCTCGATGAATGCGCCATGCCTTTGGCTCGATGAATGCGCCATGCCTTCGGCTCCCGTGTCCCAGTAGCAGTGGCGTCGGCCACGCGGCTCGTCGGGTTATCTCGTTTTGCCAGGTTGCGTTTCAGGCCTTGCGTGGCGCTGGCCATGTCACCTGTTTCCACTTCACGCAGACAAATACAGGCTCTCGCCTGGAGCTTTTAGAGAGCAGCATTAGGTGCCCTCTAAATGTGTGTCTTGAATGTGAAATGTTTGTTTCTGAAAGGTCACTTGAACGGAATTGTGGATGCTCAATAGAAGTTGTTTGACTCACGCCTGTGTCAGTGCTGTATTTTGGTTGTGTCTGTTTACTTAGCCCTCTATTGCACACATTTTGGTTTTACATTTAAAAAATTCTAGCCTATTTCTTGGATTATTTAGGACCCTTGATAATGTATAAATGATCATTCCCCCCCCAAAATATTTTGTTGCCTCAGGGCATCGCTGTGCCACTAGGGTACTAATGCACCAAGAGAAGTAATTTATTTCAGGAACATGTATTTCATAAAGAATGGTTGTAATAAGGACTTTTTCCATTAGAATGTTTGCTAAGAACATATTTACACTGTATAGCAAGTCCTAGAATGACACTTTAGGCAATATCATAACAAACAGACATTGTTCAATTTTAAATATTGAATGTAGCCTCTACTGACATTACGTGTCAAAATATTAGAAAATCATGTGCATCTCATTTAAACATCGAAAATGTATTTCATCAAGAATGAAAAGAAAAGTCTTGAGAAATCTGTGCCTCAAAGTAAAGCATGCAGAAATGAGCAGTTACTCTTCCTCATTCTAACCAACCCAGTATTGTACTGTATAATGTTTACTTTATGTTTAAGGTAGTTTCTTTTGTATAGCATTATCACACACACACACACATGTGCACACACACATATCAGTGCTGTCATTAAGCATTAGGACAGTGACACAATTTATGTTGTTTTGGCTCACATTGGATTTGAAATGAATCGACAATATGTCGATTAAGTGAAGACTGTCAGCTTTAATCTGCAGGTATTTACATCCGTATCGGGTGAGCCATGTAGGAATTGCAGCCCTTTTTATGCATAGTTCCACCATTTTGGGGAACCAAAGGTAATTGGAAAATTGTCTGCTCAGCTGTTTCTTGCCCAGCTGTGTGCCGTTGCATCATGTGTTTCAAGCACAAGAACGCTAACAAACGGTCTAGTCTGTTGCTCTATGAACGTGTTGTCTATGGCTCTGATCGATTTATTCTGATTTTTCCACCCAATTGTGGCCTGTCGAAAACAACTGTTTGGGACATTACGCTCCTCGATAGCAAACAATCTGGTAGACCACGGAAGAGCACTGCCGTGGCTGACCGAAGAATACTTTTGATTGTGAAGAAAAATGCCTTTTCAATTGTCGAACAGATCAAGAGCTCTCTTCAGGATGTAGGCATAGATGTGTCGAAGACTAAAATAAAGGCCTCAAGAACAGAACAGCCAGGTTAGAAAAAAAAAGTACATTAAAAATCATATTTGCAACCAAGTACGAAATATGATGATTTAATTTAAAATTATGTTAATTGGGGGGGGGGGCTATGTATAAAACTGGATATCACTGGATATGGATATAAACACCCAGACAGTCTGCACTTTAACTAATGTATACACATTTTAGAGTGAGTGTGTATGCTTTGTGTGTGTTTTGTGTTTTTTTTTGTTGTTTTTTTAACAAGCTGTAAGTGGGCATTTCGCTGCCAAAAATTGCAACTCTGAAAATGCCCTCATTCACTGCCATCTCTATCTGAGGGAATGGTCTTAAACAGCACGACTGGGCTCGTTTCTCCCGTGGACAAAATGTTGTGTCCATTTCCTGTGAATAGCAGTTGATGTGTTGACAAAAAACACTGACCAAGGCTATCATTTTTACATAAAATGACATGTCCTGCATGGAGCATGATATTGCCCTGAAAGGTACCCATTGCTTCACAATATAGCCCTGAGGCAACAGAAAGAAAGAACAAAAAATATGAAAAAACTATCCATCTTTAAAGGTCTATGCACATTAAAAAAAAAAATTTTTGTAAAGTTATGTTCATCTAAACTGCCTACATACTGAAATTTTAAAACTGTAAAAATATAATAAATACTACGAAGTGATATTGGGGGGGGGGGGAAATGTTTTTGTGTTGACTGAGGGTAAATGCTATGCAGTATAGGGTTGGGAGAATATTACGGGCTACAAGTATAATTCAGATCTTTTGATGTACTGCTTGTTTACTGGACATGACCTCACACTGTTTTCTTTTGTTTCATTTCTCTCCCTCTACTGCCCCTGCTGGACAGTAAGCAAGAAGAACCGAGGATCTGTTGGTAAGAGAATTTATGTAAACCAAGGGCACTGTGTACCAAACTATTTCTTATTTTTATTTGCTTTCTTGCTCAATATTATGAGAAATGGCTGCCCGCTCTCTTGGAATCAATATGTAATCAATGGCTTTATATAGTGTGCTGTGCTACAAGTAGAACTTTTTTTTAATACCTTAGATTCCAAAAACGCTTACATTTTTTTTTTTTTAACTAAAAAACACATTTCATGTTCATTTTTATTTGCCTTTTGTGGCCTAATGTTTTTTATTTTTCTTAGCCAATGCCCTTGAAAAAGACTTGCAATACTGTTCACAGTCTGTAATGCTTTTATCCAATATGTTATGTTGTCGCTTTTTTGTAAGCGCTGAAGCGCTGCAGCTCCCTCCAGCTCACAACAGCCATGTACCTTCAGAATCGAAGCCATGACTGTGAGGCCTTGTGTTCCACCCTGATTGTGACGCCTGTTGTCATAGATTAATTGATTGAGGCTGCCCTCATAGGTGCTGGCTTCCCGCAGTATCAACACGACTTCATCCTTCGGCTCGGCGCTTTCGGTATAAGCATTTGTATTGTGAAATAATGCCTGCTTGAGCACCGGCACTCGTCGGGCGTCAGAAATCCACGAGTGCAGCAATTGCGTCTTGGTGCCAGCGGAAGGCAGATACGGAGGCGCAAACGTTCGACTCACCTTCTGTTTTTCCTCAGGCATCTAATGAACGTGTTTGTTTATGAAAGAGAGACTCGCATCCGCTGCATAAACGCCCACCCGCCTCCCTCCCCACTACTCCACCCACCCACTCTGACCTGGCAGAAAATAATTATGGAAAGCTACGAGGGCAAACCTTGTGGACCGGCTCATTAACCGTGATCTGAAAACCATGACCTGTCATTAGCTCTGGTAAGTACATGCAAGTGCAATATTCAGCCAAAGAAATCGCAGCGAAAATGCCGGACGATGAGGCCAAAATACATTTTTGAATGCCTTTACGGGGACCGTATGGGTGAATATAACGCCGGGGAAAGTAATTTGTGCATAAAATTAGCAAAACGTGCGAAGGAAGAATATGGGAGACGGCTAGGCTAAATAATGCCGCATGGTATCTGTTAGGCAGATCCCCGGTGGATAGGATTGAATTACCGGCCTGTAAAGGCTCTGCAGAGAAGCCCAGACAGGAGGCGCAGACGATGAACTCTGCCAGGAAAGGAAGAGATGCCTCCAAGGCTGATCCCCTCTGACAACCCATTCATTGTAGGAGGCCTATGGAACTGTCAGCCTGCCACCCGGAAGGCTGATTTCATCACAGCCAATACTTTCCTACCTTCCATCCAGTTTCTTGCCCACACTGAAGCCTGGATCACCTCAGAGAGCATGGCAACCCCTGCAGCTCTTTCCACTGTCTATTCTTTCTCCCACACACCCCTCCCACCTGGCTAGGGGGTGACGAAACTGCCTTACTCATTTCAAAGCCCTGGGAAGGCTCTGCTCGCCCCCTCTCTCATCTCTCAATCTCCTCGTTTGAATTCCGGGCTGTTCACGTCACTGACCCATCTGGAACGTACATTGCTATTTACAGGCTCCCTGGGCCCGTTGGAAACTTCCTTGAGGATCTAGATATCCTCCTCGTTGAGGACGGAACCCCTTGATTCTGCTGAGCGATTTCAATATTCACCTGAATGGCGCTCCAGGTCATCCGATTTCTCCTCCCTCTCAATGGGCGTCACGGTCCTTCTCTCACTCTCCGTACCCGCTCACTCTCTTCCTAGCTACTATCTCTTACCAGGTTCTCTCCCCTTGCAGATGTCAACATATCCCACCTTTTTTACATCACCTAACCACTTGAGCTCCATGCTTGCCCGCTCCCCCGCCACTTTATATTCCATCTCTCAGGTCGGCTTCTCCCTATGTCTAACGCTTAGGTTTCACTTAGCATCTCAGCTCGCCTGAAGGACATGTATCTTGCTGAATGATGAACCGTCATCGTAAACTCAACCTGGCTAAAACTGAGGTGCTGTATTTGCCCAAGATGGCCGACTCTCCTTCTCTGCCCGTGTGGCAGTGATTCAGGCGTGTCGATAATTTAAATACATCGTCCTCACCACCTTTTCTACAGGGCACATTTTCCAGGCTCTTGTGCTCTCACTATTACAGTTCCCTTCTCACCTGTCTCCCTGCTTGTGCCACTAAACCCTTGCAGCTAATATAGAGTCCAGCCGCACTTGCCTACAATATTCCCAAGTGTGCGCATGTCACACCCCTCCTCATC
The DNA here is from genome assembly GCA_022702515.1 of Ilyophis sp. 1 JC-2022. Taxonomy (NCBI): domain Eukaryota; kingdom Metazoa; phylum Chordata; class Actinopteri; order Anguilliformes; family Synaphobranchidae; genus Ilyophis; species Ilyophis sp. 1 JC-2022. Next base: position 84,391,940 of record CM040394.1, read on the forward strand.
TCACTTCCCTGGCTGTTACAGCTTGCATCAAGTTAGAAACACTTTGGTACTAGACTATAGGGCAGCGAATGGAACAGCTTCGCTATACCTCCATCAATCTTAAAACGTTACACCCCGGCCAGATCCGTCCATTCCACAACCTGGAGGCGACTGGCCCTCCCCATTGGCTATGTTATTGCACAGACTGAAGACCTAGCTCTTCAGACTCCAAATTAGTTCCTCTCCAATTCTCACCCTGTAGCACTCAGTCATTTTGTAGTAATTCAGGTTATGATGTTTTTTATGGTTTTAGTTTATATTTTTATGGCTTTATGTTTCTTAGGGATTGTCGTTGATCTCATCTGTATGTATTTCAAATTTGTAGTTAATTTATTTAGTTCATTTTTTCTGTCGTTTGTGGTTTTTATGTAGTTAATTTCTAACTTATTTCTTAGTGAACTTGAACGAGCACTTTAATAATGTTGCATCTTTACTCACTGTCGTATACCAGGTCTATCACTACTGCACATATTAATCAGTTGAATGCACTCAAGTGAAATAGGGTGAATGATTTTCCTACATTGTAAGTTGCTATGGATAAGGCAATCTGCTAAATGAATATATTATTATGTAATATAAGAGGAGAGAGCACTTATCAGAGCCCCAGTGGCATGCTCTCAGGAGAGTCAGAAAACCACAGGTTTTGCTTCAAATCTCAACAGCCCCCACCCCTCACCCCTCCCTGTGGAAACTCCACTCTCATCATGATGTTTTGAGGGATGTCTTCTTGAGCCTGCCTCTACAATTAAATAATACTCCCAGAATGCATTTCAGTTTGACATTCACCACCATATCCAAAGTGTGGCGTTCTTCATTATTGACATGCATGCTGAGCCATAAAGTAAGGCAAACGGCTGGTATTTCTGTTGAAGAGTAGACGTAGGTACCCCCCTTTTAAACTCCCCAGTGGAGCACAGGTCACTGGTATGCTACAGTTTAGTTTTGGCTCTGCTGTAGAAAGTTTTTGGCTTCTGGAAGTTGGTGGAAGTGTGTTAAAACTAAGGACCTTGATGGGATATAAATGAGAATTCATATAGGCCTAGCTATCATAGGCCTGGATTCAATCGACATTCTTTCTTAGTATCGCGATTGAATGCGTGAAGGAATTAATGTCTGTGCAGTTTTTTTGATCATTTGAATTTGCACACACATGCAAATTCAATCCACATGGGAAAAAAAAAAAAAACAAAGATCATCAGTTCAGTTCAGCATGTGCGCATGCAAAAAAAAAAAAACAACAGCAGTTTAGACTTTTTTTTTGCTTTTTTTAGAATTTATGCATCTACAAAATCTGTTATCGCAAAATCGGTATTGCAAACAGATGTGTAGTCCCTCACCAATATTAGTTTTCACCATTGTTTATCACATTATCTTGAGAATTCCTTTTTTTGATCAAAACTGTACCTGCAGAGGGTGATGAATTTTGTGTTTATTCTGATGGAATGTATTTTTATCCACGTCTTAACAACTTTTGTGGGATTTTGAAAAAATACGTCAAACAGTCTTGGCATTTCTCCAGAGACATTACATTCACACATGCTGGAAATAAGGGCACCTAGATACGCACCTGCAATGCAATGATTGTATTGCAGCGCAGGGTACGGTGCCTGAAGCTCGCTCATTGATATTTATTCCTTCAGTAATTTGTTTTTTTTTGCGACGGTAACGCAGATTTGAAATGTGCTTCAGGGCAACTTCAGAAAATGCCCAGGGAATGGTCTGTCTGAGTGCATTATGTGGGGAAATGTAGTGGGGAAATATAGTGGGGAAATGTCGTGGGGAAATGTAGTGCAGCCACTTTGCTAGGGGATTGAGTTTCATCCCGATAGACTGACGTGCAGAACAGAGAATTTGGTAAAAAAAACATATTACAACACTTGATGCTGCTGAAGACTTGATTAAAAACCTGTTTACCTCTGTTTACTGCTCGTGTCCCATCGATAGGGAAGTTTTCTTAGAATCATTTGTTAACTTCTCTTAAGAGTTTGTGTGTCTTTTTTTAAAGCATGATTCGTGTCTTTTAAGAGAAAAACAAATAAAGCTAACAAGGCAAAAATGTCCAAGATGAATTTCGTACAAAGGCACTGGGGCAGAGATGTCCCGTTACGGTGAGCACGCCCAGAACTGCTCCAAACAATCTGAAGCCAGCGCTGCTGCGTTGCATTGATCCGCTACCAAACATTTACGATCTTACATTCCGAGGCAGGGCCATTGCCAAGTAATCTATCCATAATTTAGTTTTCCTGCAGTACTCGAAGATTCCCTCCATCTTTTTTTGAGAAAGGACACCGAAGAGGTCTGCGGGTAATGAAGTACGGCTAAAAACAGGCTGCGATCTCAAAGCAGATTGTGGCGTACTTCATTAACAATTCATGCTAAGGAACCTAGCCATATATTCACGGAGGAGAGGATTTGAGATTTGCCCCGTTTCATTTTAAATGCCCTGTCCAACTCATTGATGTGGGCCCTGTTCCGTTCACCCTTTTGTAAGTTGTTGGTTTAACTGGGATAAGCAACTCCAACTTTGTATTTCCTGCCTGTAATTTGGTGGATAACTGTCATCCCAGGACGTGTGCTCTGTCAGCAGCTGATTGTGCTCGCGTGCCTTGTAACTAAACGTATGCATGTTTCCTGTAATTGATTCATTTGTGTAAACTCATTGTCAGCGTGCGGCGTAATTGATTGCATGCGTGCGTCTGTGTCTCAACTCGGCAGCACTGTGGCACGTGTTTGGAATGGTTCCAACAGCTGCACCCACCAACAGGCCCAGCCAATAGTGTAATATATAAAACTAGTAAAACGCACACGTATTTCCGGCACTTCTAAGCTCAGCCCACATACCAGGAGCGTAAATGACTCCTCTTCACATGCATGCTGTGTTCACGCATGTGGTGTCTCACAGGGGTAAGATGTGGGGATGATTGCCCCCTTTGGACCATGCTCTTTGACCCTTGTTGTTTCATGACCACCTCTCTCTCTCAACCCCCCCTCTCTCTCTTTCTCTCTCTCTTTCTGGCAGATTCAGATGCTCCCGCGGACTCCGTGGCACCAGCAATTGTGATTGCTCCCAGAAACACCACGGTGGCAGCAGGGGTCAACGAGGCCACGCTGGAGTGTGTGGCTAATGCAAGGTTCGATTCAAACCCCCACCCACCGCTCTTTGGAAGTTTCCAGACCATCTTGTTAGCGTGGCACATCAAATGGGCCCTGCTACATGCCAGAATCACACTGCCCTTCAAAAAGTGGGCATTACTCTTAGAAAATAAACAGCCTAGCACAAGATACCGAACCCCTGAAAGACAGGAAGAAATAATGAAATCTGAGTTTGAACATTTTAATTAAACACATTTTTTTGTTCATATTATTTTTTATGTTACTCACCGAATAAATGTCTGCTTTTCATAAGCCTTTGTCAAAAGCATTTGTTAACTGAATGGGTTGAGATAAGAGTTCTGCTACAATGAATTAATTGTTTGTTCAACTGCCTTTTTACCCTGTTTACTGCATTCACTTTCTTGAAAGAAAAAGGCTGAGAAAATGAGTGAAATTTCTTTTGAGCTTAGAGACATTCCACCTCATAATATTTACCACAGATTACTCATCTGCAGAGACACACAATCTGTGCGTCAATGAACAATTAATGTTTTGAATTCGTATCAAAGTATTTCCCCGTGAGAATATAAAAACAAAAATATATACATGCAGCGATAAATATGCCGCGTCAACTTCATCTCTGCAGGCCGGTGGAGAAACTCAGACTCTCCTGGAAGCGAAATGGCGTGGAGCTGATGAGCGGAGTGGGCATGTTCGGGAGGAGGCTAACCATCGTCAATCCGACCTCTGCCGACGCGGGCCCGTACGTGTGCGAGGCGTCGCTGTTGGACGGCGGCATGAAGACCGTAGAGGCCAAAGCTTTCCTCTCCCTCACAGGTAGGCCTCCGCCGCCAAGCAGTGAGGGCAGTTAGGCCCCGCAGAGACGGGTTGACCACTTTACACGTGACCCCCGGCTCCTGTTCTGTTACCACACTGTCACACAGGTAGTACCTGCTGAATCTACAAGGGGTGCTAGCTTCTGCCTACTAATGATGTATGGCGACCATAACATACTGTATATGCCTGTATATATATTAGTTTTGGATAATGGCAGACGTTCACTTTGAGCTCAGACTGGCTAGTCACTGTGTGAGCCTGTCGGCCAAACAGCAATGTGAAATTGTAAACCTTAATATGCAGATTTACAGAAAAAGTCGTAAATCAAAATCTAATCCAGAATCATATCATTTTGAGAAAAAGAAATCTGATTTTGAAATTGGACGTCAAAAGAAATGACAGCACAAATCAAAAGATTTCTGCATCTTTTCGGTCTTGTTTTTGGACCCAAATCAGGCATTAATATGTCAGTTCGAGTACATTGTACACTCTAAGGACTACTAAGGTAAATTTGGATACATGAATTGCATTGTACACGTTCCCTGATTTGCCCATAATTACACTGTTCTGTAAATCTTTTTTTTTATTTTTTTTTATTTCATATTTTTGTTATTTATAGTCCACCTGGTTTTCAACAGTATTTATGTCGTATTTGTTTCTACAATTACTTTTTTTACCCTGGACATATACACTACTTGGCCAAAAGTATATGGGCACCTTCTCATCGAACATCTCATTCCAAAATCATGGGCATTAATATGGAGTTGATCCCCCTTTGCTGCTATAACAGCCTGCACTCTTCTAGGATCCCCCTTTGCTGCTATAACAGCCTGCACTCTTCTAGATGTTGGAACATTTCTACTGGGATTTGCTTCCATTCAGCCACAAGTGCATTAGTGAGGTCGGGCAGTGATTAGTGATGTTTGGCGATTAGGGCTGGCTCGCAGTCGGCGTTCCAATTGATCCCAAAGGGGTTCGATGGGATTGAGGTCAGGGCTCTGTGCAGGTCGGTCAAGTTCTTCCACACCGATCTCAAAAAAAGATTCCTGTATGGATTTGTGCACGGGGCATTGTCATGCTGAAACAGGAAAGGGCCTCTCCCAAACGGTTGCCAAAATGTTGGCAGCACAGAATTGTCTAGAATGTCATTTTGTGCTGCAGCATTAAGATTTGCCTTCACTAGAAATAAGGGGCCTAGCTCAAAACATGGAAAACAGCCCCAGACAAGGGGTGTCCGGATACTTTTGGCCATGTAGTGTATCAATGTTGCTTGCTTTGTATATTTTTTTCTAAACAGGACCTTAACAGACTGTCGCTGTTAATGTAGGCAATATATTGTCTCTGCAAACGCCTCATTTTCATAGCCAAGTTTTTGGGGATGTTGAGTAAAATCTTTTGGTAAATTAAATACTTCGCTACGCAAAGCACTTTCCACTCGCCAAATAATGCACCGTGAGTGCAAATACACTTCATCTATTAAAGACTGCATTTTTCTCGCTGGAACACGTCACAGACATTCTGGGTTTTCGAACCGTCAGAAACACCGACGGCCAGATAACCCTGATGTCCTTTGAGCTTATTGCTTTGCCATTTCAGTGACGGAATCGCACTCCGTTTTTTTTCTTCTATAATTTTATTTCATTGGTTATAGTTCCATCAGAATAATATATAGCCCCTCAGAACTAAACATGTTGAATATTTATAACTCCTCGATATTCATTAGAAAGGTACTGTTCATTTATAGGCCACTGTGACAGTTGTGCCTTGTGTTATTAGAGGGAGGGGAAAGTCCCATAAATATTTATAAAGGAGAAAGAGCGCAACACCAAGAATAAATTGTATTGCACGTCTCAGGTTGAAGCAAATTCAAAAGATGAATGTGACCCATCAGCAGCTTATATGCAGCATTATGTGGAAGTCACGGGATGCTGCCGGTTGGCTATATTGTTATCAACAGTAAATTCTCAATCTCAGTATATGTATTTATTCACCAGCTTCTATATAGAATAAGTGCGCTCTAGCTTTTTTCCATCGGACAGAGGTGACGTAGTACTTTTTCACTTCCTGTCCATTTCCACAAAGGATATAGCCGCAATTAACTTATCTGGTTTAATAAATGTTTAAATAAAATGTACCCAACTTTACTAGGTTAAACCCTCAGATTTGAACCCCCTAGTCTACAGAACTCCACCGTATTTAAGCTGCTCTTATGAACCATCTTAGTATGACCACGGCTGTAGTAACCTTTTCTTTTCTGCCTTTTTGCTTCTTGGGACAGAGTCTCCTTACTTCACTGTCGAGCCCAAGAGGAAAACCATGGGAGAGGTGGAGAAAAACGTGGACATCCAGTGTCAGGCGAGAGGTGAGTGGTCTGCCCGAACATGTTCCCACACTGATGTCCTGTCATCAAGCTTCGGCGTTCAGGCTCCATATATCAGCCTCGCGGTCTGTGTTCTCCGGGGCATCATACTGTCCATTCAGTTTGCTATTTTAAGGCCTTTTCAAAGCCATTCAGTAAAGCATTTTAGGCAGAGCATGGTTTAAAAAAAAATACATATTCTTTCTTCAGGATGAACATTAACAGCTAGGCCACCAAAGCCCAGATTTAATTTAACAGCAAAGCGCTTCGAAACTTTGAGCAATACGTTTAAACGAGTGTTACTTTTATTTTGGTTTCACAAAAACTTTTTTTTTGTGCTAATCTCAGCAAATGATAATGCCTCGAAACTAAAAAAGCGGCTTTAGTTTGTTTCTCTGCGTTCAGGACAAATCACATTACAGCCTGTCTAATACTATACTCAGACTGTGCCACTATAGTATTCATGCAAGTATTTACAATAACGGTCACGCAAGGAACATCGCAGTAACGTAACGCCTACGTAAGTGTAACATATCAACAAATGCCTTTCTTTATTGGGTACTTGTGCCGCAATCTCTGTGACTTTTTAATTGCTACCCATGTGCTGCAGTATTAAGTTTTGCCTTTCTGTTAAAGGGTTTTTTTATTTTTTTGTTAATGTTGGAACGCAGCCACTGGAAAAAATGGAAGTGTTGGATCGCTGCCAAAACAGATACTGCTGGAGTTCTCCTAAACACTTCTAATAACGCGGGCGAGTTCTGTCAGCTCTGCGGCGGAATAAGACTAATGATGTTCTTCATCGGAGTCTGAAATCTCGCTCAACGGCGATTTCGCAGAAGAAAAATAGCCGGAACGTCCGCTCGTGCGATGGACCAAGAGAGCTAAAAACCACAAACTCAGCTCCCAGATCCTCAGGAGTTTTTTAAAATGGAGCCAGTCCATTGCCTTCTTTATGAACTGCTACCAGCAAAGCCCCCATATTGCTTTACTCATTACATTTGATCTTCCCTTTGGAAAAGAAAGATTAAAATGCCCCCTTTCTTCTTTGTATGACTTTTAAGTCTTAAATCGCTCGTGATCAGGGGACACATTCAAACACATGTGAAGAGCTTATTATTCATAGTGTTCGGCTTGAGAAGTCTTGGTACAGTATGTCGGAGGATTGAGTTTATGATTGCTTCGTATCGAGTGGAGCTTGATGGGTCGGCCTAGTTTAACCAACAGTGAGCTTAGGGGAATTCAGGATGAATGAGTTTGAATAATGAAACCCTGTTTCCACCTTGTAAGGGTATCGCGGCCGCTGCTGTTTTTCTGTTTCGCGTCTAGTCTAGTAAATCCTGAACAGTCGGCTTGTCTGGCTGTCGTGGTCCACTGTGCTCACAGGGTGCTACCGAATTACTGCGTCATTACAACAAAAGGGCTCACTCCTGCAGACGTCGATGATCCGATCACATCACGTCGCATCTTAGATAGATAGCATAGTGTTCGATACCATAGCCATTCACTCTATACTTCTCAGTAGGAAAATGCTTAATTGTTATATTCAGACTGATCTGCATATGGACAATATGGATAGAGCAAGCATGTGAACGCTCTATGAACGCTCAAGTGTTTTATTAATAAGAATGGAACTAGTTTGGAGTGCTACAGCGAACCATCTCTATTAAACATATGAAATGGCTCTGGTACAGCTTGTCCTGAGAATTGTACTGTTCTCAAAAAGCTAAGGTTACTGTGCAAACAGACGAATGTAATGTGCATAGTAAAAGTTTACATTGCTGAAAATGGAAACTGACAGGTGACTTCACATCACTCCAAACATAAAATAAATCATGTATGCCATTACCTTTTGTCCTTTTTTTTGTAAATTTGGCGCTCAACGGCAAACTGGGGCTGAATGTGTCCGATTGCCACCCTATGACTGTAGCCGCAGTGCACGAACAGCCAATTTTGGGAGAGACATCCGCGGTTCCCCTCCGAAACACACGGTGTCGCCAGTCTACTTCTTTTCTCACCGCAAACCCACAGCTAAGCTCGACCAGCAGGGGTCGCTCGAGAGCGATGAAATACGGACCCCTTACCAACTGAACCCTCCCTTACCCTGGCCGATTGCCACCCTAAGTCACCCTAAGGGGCTAGCGTCTACAATTGGCACCGGCACGGTCCGAATTCCATCCAAGACCGCGGGGCTCATCCTTGCACCACAGCGTGGTGCCTTTACCAAATGAGCCACCTCTGTCCTTTTTAATTAGTATGGTATTGTGTACAGCGTCACACTGTGCCATGATTTAGAGAGGCTTTGTACACAGGAAACAGGAAACCCTATTAACTTCCGCACTGTTGCTGCATATCATATTATAACTTATATTTACTGGAGTCGCAGACAGGACTTTATCTGTGTCAAGACCTACTTTTCTTTATACAAAGCACTCATTTATTTTATTAAAACGCAGCCTATATCTGCGCTCAGAAAACACAGAGCATGTCAAAGAGACGTGAGCCCCGAGAGAATTGCTACAGTCTGAGATACGCGGCTCAGCATCAGTCCAGACTTTACTAATTGAAAATTGTACAACCCTCGCAGGGCATCAAACCAGCTCAGATTGAGTGATGTGTGGGGAATTATGAGAAAAAAGGTGGAATGTTTTGGGGAGAACAAGGTGCCAGGCAAATGTGTCCTCGCGGTTTGTTGCTGTCAACTGGCATCTCACCTTTTTCCATCCTAGGCCCTAGGCCTGAGTGAGTGAGTGTGTGTGTGTGTGTGTGTGTGGGGGGGGGGGGGGTATTCAGTATTCTTGAATTGGTTCCAGAATACTGATGCGTTTCCACACACATGAAAGTCTCTGGATGGTCAGAGCGCTGTCTCAGAAAATAAAAGGTGATGCCATGAAAGGTATTGAAAGAGGTGGAAATGGACCCCCCCCCCCTTGGCATTGATTTTAGGAACTCTTTTTTTACTTGCCCCACTTCCACCTACTACCTTTTCCCACCCCTCCTTCTCCCACTTCTCCCTACCCCTCTCGTTGCCATGTCAAGAGTTTAGAATTATAGGGTTCTATAAGATTTGTTTGTCTAAATTTTTTTACTAATATGGGAATGTTTTATGGGGTAATGTAATATGGGAATTTTGCTATGCAACAGACTGATCACTTGAAATGACATCCACCTCTACCTCATCTGTCTGGTTGCCATGTTTTCCAGGGGTCCCCATGCCCAGGCTGGAATGGTACAAGGACTCGGTGCCCCTTCATAGGTTGAACAACCCCCGCTACAGGGTGATGTCCAGCATGGGCCTGCTGATCAGGAGGATGCAGCCCAATGACGCCGGAATCTTCCAGTGCTTCGCTAGGAACTCGGCCGGAGAAATCCAAGCGCACACTTATCTGGACGTCACAAGTGAGTTTTGTTTGAACGCTGGCCTGGATTAAATCAACATTTGTCCTTAAACTTTAACTTGTAATGAAATGCATGTTTTATTTACTTGAGTTCAGCCATCATGAAAATTGACTTGCCAAACTGTGAGCGTGAGATAAAAATGTTTTTTAAAAACACTTGCAATTCAATTAGAAGTTGCCCTTTTTATCTTCTGGACCACAGTTGGCAAGTTCACTGAACACAACAATTAGTGTAAAAATTGGGTTTTTAATGAAAGAAAGTAACACAGGACAAATGTTGAAAGAAGGCCAAAGTCTTAGTGAAAATTGAGGCTTTTCATGTACTTTTGCACATATACTTTGTGCTACCCTGTAACTTAAAGAACCACTAGGGAAATATATGTTAACATTACGTTCTAAAATATAATCAATATGCCTGCTACAATATTAATATCCAGGTTGAGCCTAATAATGATCTATTAGAGTAACATTATGTCACATTAAGAGTTCACATTATGTTTGTAGAGACTTAGTGCACATATCAGCACATGTCAAATAGAGACTGAATTTACCCATGAAGTCCTGTTTCCCTATCATCAGTATTTGCCATTGTTGAAAAATGTTATTGCAGTGGTATTGCATGCATCAGTCTTCAATTCCTCGGTCGTCTCTGAGGAGTGAAACGGCCTGCTTGTGTAACTCGTACCTTCCCCTCGTGCCTTGCTTGTACATACGCCCCCGATGAAAAATACATTAGATGAGTGTTAAGATTAAAAAAATGTTAAGAATAACTTAAAAGCAAATCAAAATGTACGTTTGATGTAGATTATTTCTACTCGCGTGACATTTTTAAGCATACATTGTATAACATATAGTAAAATGGCATTGTGTATACTAAGGTTTTCTACTGACTGACTGAAGCTACGGAGGCTGTCGTTTTTTATTTTATGTTGTCCTGTTTTCTACTCCCCTCTATGCACTAACCTAAAATTATTCTGGATAATCACATTGCCATTAGCCACAGCGCAAATGGACCTGTAATTGACTTTATTTCCGCCATCTTGAATATGTGAAATGATTTTGCCTGCTGCGGATTTGGCGATTTCACCGGACCACTTTCGTTATCTGGAGCCTAAAAGCTCTGCCAAATTAGCACATGTTCCTCCATTCTTCAGATGCTCAGAGCTCTATACACCATTAAGATTACCGCACAGAGCAATTATTATTTTTTTTTTTTATGCGTATTCGTAGAAATTCTTTTTTCGTCTCGGTCTTCACTTGAGGACGGCGCACACGCCCCAGCAGAAGATGGAGGGGAATTATCCCCCCCAAAAACACGAAGAAAGCGTGGCAAAATGGCTTTTGTTCCTCAAAAAGCGACAGGTTTTAGGGTGTGGCTGTTTGTGGGTTCCACAGGCATGGCCCCCGTCTTCGCCGGCGGCCCCTCCGACATCACGGTGACCGACGGCGCCGTGGCGACCTTCACCTGCGAGGTCTCGGGAGCGCCCAAACCCGCCATCACCTGGAAGAGAGGTATCTCCTATCTGACCCGTGCTTGGTGTTGTGGCGCCCATCCGCCAATTAAATACCATCAGTTTACTCACACTTTCTGGTGTACTGGGTATGTTTGGAAATGACAGTGTAAGTCATATACAATACAATACAATGAGGTGTTATGTGACTTAAAGCCCCAGGAAACAAAGCCTAAAATCGTTAAAATGTATGTATGATATCAAACTTGAGTGTGTTATTAAGCATCCACCAAAGTTTGAATGAAAAATAAATATGATAAAACATTGCTCAAAAACAGCTGGATTAGCTGATCAGACCTGTATTAGGATGGTCGGGGCGTAGTCACAACCAGATAACCTGCGTTCTCTGGCTTCACAGGTGGTGACGGAATGGTGGGTTTCAAGATCCTAAGTTTTTATGTAATAATAAATCATACTTCTTAACTTTGTTATAACATTTGTTTCTTCCAATAAAGGCGTGGGTATTGCTGCTAGTTAGCTCGCTAGTTGACGTTGGGTAGCTCGCTTGTTGAATGCCATGGAATTGTTTGGTTAGTTACCCTGGCCACTAAAGATCCGCTCCCCTTCAGTTCTGTGCATAAAAAACAGACAACTGTACCCAGCATCAGCGAGCGCAGCGATGAGAAGGCGTATGTGACATTATTAGCTAACGTTAGTTACACAACCAACATTAGCCAAGATACGCGTAACGTTGCTGAAAGTAGAAGCTAAATCTACAGGGCTAGCGAACACACTGGCCGTGTTCGAATAAGGCGTTATTGGGGGAACACATTCGTTTTGACAAATGCTGGTGGAAGGGACAAGTGACATGAGCATTGTGATTGGTTTTGGATTAGTGACATCACTATTCCCACTTATAGTACCGCCCAACTTCAATCCAAAAACGAGGGTAAAAGTATCCAGTATCTCTGGAATTCAGAAAGTAATTATTTCCAATACAAGTATATGCATATTGAATATCCACAAGCCCCAAATTAACCTAATTCGAAGGCAATCACGAATATTTGGTGGCAGTGTAGTATAATGGTTAAGGAACTGGCCTTGTAACTGAAAGATTGCAGGTTTGATTCCCAGGTAGGACACTGCCGTTGTACCCTTGAGCAAAGTACTTAACCTGAATCGCTTCAGTATATATCCAGCTGTATAAATGGATAATATATGTAAAGGAAATGCTAAACAAGCTGTCAGTTGCTCTGGATAAGAGTGTCTGCTAAATGCCTGTAATGTAATGTAATGATATTTGTTCCCTGGAGCTTTAACTTCTTTTTAAGTCCAATTAAAAGTTCTCTAACGTCTGATTTATAACCTATAGATTACAGTAAAAAAGTTTTAAAAGTGCCCCATTACTTGGCTATAGTAAAAAAAATAATACTAATCGTAGGGAGTTGACAGAGACAATCCAATCAGAGGTCGTGGAATATGAATATCTTCTCTTATTCAAACATAGCATTTGAACCCTTCAAATGTGACCATCTCTGTTTGCCTGAAATCGTTCTTAGCAGATTGAGCCTGTTCAGCCAGTTAATTGCTTGTTCTTTTGTGTGTGTCTGACTAACATTCAAGACTTTAATGCATTAGCAGGCAGTTCCACCCTTAAGGTCAGTTGGTGTCCACTATACTAGTGTAGAATACCTTTTTCTTTTAAAATAATGTCTCTTTCTACAGCTTTTTAGTGAATGGCAGCTGCTCTTTATTCTGTCGATGCTGGGCGTTAGTGCTTAAATATGGTGCCGTACACTTAGCTTTGCAAAAAGGCATTATATCATTATCTTTCAGCTAATGGCCAATTATAACAATAATCTCTTCCAATAGCAGTGCAGATCTGTCATTATCTTAAAGTACTGTATTTGCTTCATTCATTCAAGTGATTGGCATAGCATTCCCAATTATGAAACAGCATTATTGAAACCGCATAATAGAGCGTGCTCTAACAAGTCGAGCACTGATGATGGCTTTTTCATAAGGATTCCCCATGGGGAGATCGTTTAAAACTGGTAATAAACTCGATCAGAGCTGAACGAGCATACTGAATGATGCTGTATTACCCATGTCCACCAAATGCTCTGTGTGTGCGAGTGTATATCTTTCTGAGTGTGTCCGCGCGTGTGTGCCCGTTTGTGTGCGCGTGTGTGCCCGTTTGTGTGCGCGTGTGTGCCCGTTTGTGTGCGTGCTTGTGTGTGTATGTATGTGTGTGTGCGTGCGTGTGTTTGCACATGCACAGCAACAACTCCGTTTACCTCAAAACTGTCCATGTCCCTCGGCCTGTTGTCAGTTTTGCTGTACATGTTTGCATGCTGTAGTGTTCCTCGCCTTGATGTTGTAGCATCATGTAGCAGCAACGCGCGTCCAATCATTGTACTTTGCGGATGCATTTACCGCTAATTCCGGGTATCAGCAGCCACGGCCCGCTAAGCCCAGATCCTCCGCCCTTTAAACCGCTCGTGAAAATGCACTGAGTTCCTTTGAATGCCTGTGTTCTTCCTGTTAAAGAACAAGTTCCCATTTCAGGTTAAAAGCACAGTCTTAGTTATGACCGAATTGATTTGACTTATTAGTTGAATGTTCTAACGGGAGTAGAAGAAAAGCAATTGTACCGCATGACACAATTATGGCGACGGATTATTCAGCCGATTGGCACACTTGCTGATTAAGCAAAGCAAAACAACAAAAACAGGTCAGGAAACGTTTAATGGTAAAATGCAGTCCCCCACTTTAAGCTCATAAGTCACCACTGGTGTAGGTGGGTGGGTGAGTGTGTGTGTGTGTTTGTGCGTGTGTACTGGGAAAGTATTTATTTGTACATTTCTACCATTTGTGGTATGTGCCTTTTGTGTGTGTGTGTGTGTGTGTGTTTGTGTATATATATCTATATACAAAGTAAATGTATGTATACATATATAAATATATGAATAAATAAGTAAAGAAATAACATGTCCTTCTTTTCAGGCACTCAGATTTTGGCCAGCGGCTCTGTCCAGATCCCACGCTTCACCCTCTCGGAGTCCGGAGGGCTGCAGGTCGCACCCGTCTTCCTCCATGACACTGGGAGCTACACCTGCTACGCCAGCAACTCCCAGGGAGCCATCAACGCCACCTCCACCCTGACCGTGTGGAGTAAGAAACCTCCACCCTCTCTGAACAATCCCCCCCACCCACACACACACACACACACACACACACACACACACACACACACACACACACACACACACACACACACACACACACACACAGAGGCCCAATTTCCCATATGTTTCCATTAGCGATGTGATAGTGGTGGTTCATTAACTCCATAATGGGTGGAGCTACAACCACCATTTACTCGTCTGAGCCAATCGAAAGGTTTTTCTCTCCGCAGCAGAACGCGATGATTGGTTTCAATCCGTGTCCCTGGTGACACGTAGGTCTGCCCTTTTCTCTCATCGCTAATCTCAATCTCCCATCATCAGACCGATGGAAGGGGCGCTATGATAATTCCTTCCATGTAGACCCAAAGCTTATTTTTTAGCATTTTTCACACAGTCATAGTCTCTCCTAAATTAATGATAATATTTGCACAGATGCTCGGCGATTTCTTTTGTTTTCTTTTGTAACTTTGCAGCTCCGTGCCCATAGTGGCCCAGAAAGTTAATAATTAACATTGTATTCCTGAAAAGTGAAATTAAATTATCTCTGTAAGGCATCTCTCGGTTTTTTGTTAGCGCTTATTTTATTCATGTTTGGCAAGAAAGGTTGTACTAATTTAATGTTCCAGAACGAGCCAACCGCGTAGCGCAACGGCAATTAAAATATTTTGTTTTCGGTGAAATTGATTTCCCCCCCCCTCGTCCTCTCTGGTGGCTGCCCCCCCTGTCTGTGTGCCTTGCAGGCCGCACCTCCATCTCAAACCCCCCGACGGACCGCCGCGTCATTAAAGGGACGATGGCCGTGCTGGACTGCGACGCCACCCACGACCCGAGAGTGTCCGTCAGGTGAGGTGCCCGGGGGGGGCGGTTGTGTTACTGACTGCTTGTGACTGCAGAACGAGGCAGGTGTTAACTCGTACAAGGGTCGGCAATTCCATCTCAGGAGGGCCGGTGTCAATTTAGGTTTCCGTTTCCACCGATCGCCCAGGGGTAATTAACTGTACACACCAGTGCTGCTTCGCTTAGATTAGACAACAGTAAAGCACTTCATATAGAGACACGCAAGCAATTCCTCAGCTTATCTTGAAATGTACTGAAATTGTCAGATCGCACAAATGATTGGACTGGTTAACTGTGGGGAAAAGTATATGGACCCCTTTGTCCACTCCTGTATTAGCATATTTGCTATCGTGTTAAGGGAGTGAAGGAAGCAGGCATTAACTGTGCCATTAACACTTAATAAAAGTCTGGCTATGTGATCCTCTGCACGGTGTGAAAAGCGTTACAGGGCTCACACACGTGTGTAGGGTCTCTTGCGCCATCCAACTCTGTTTCGGTACGTTCATGTTTATACTTTTGATGGTGAGGGATTTTTGAGGGCGGGGCTGGGGAGATTCCCGGGGGTCAGGGGGTGCTAGCGCTGCAGAAAAGCACCAGTGGGTTAGATCAAACGGAAAACGATGTCTTCCACAGGTATGTATGGAAGAAAGACGACAGCGTGATCGGCCAAACCAGCGGGGGGCGCGTCACCTTGAGGGACGGCTCCTTGCACATCAGCCAGACCTGGTCGGGGGACATTGGGGATTACACCTGCGACGTCCTCTCTCAGGCCGGCAACGACTCCAAATTGGCACGCTTGGAGGTCATGTAAGTGGCTTGCTCCTTTCGACACCGATTGTCGGGGATGTGGACTTGCGACATGGAAGGACAGCTGGATAGCACACTCGATAAAAGCGTAGTTCGCAGGGAAAACTGCACGAGCGATCGGATCAAATCCGGAAATGCCAAATTTATTTTTTTAAATGGTGAAAGAATCCTTTGAGCAAGGCACTTAATCTGAACTGAATCAGTACATATTCAGCCTTATATTTTTTTTTAAAAGCATGTAAATGTATTTAATTTTTCTTGCACAGGGCAATAAAGATGTCATATAAAGTAAAAAGATTATATTGATGGTTTGCTTTTTCTCTGCATAATGGGCATATGGCACCTTGGGGTTGGCAATGAATTTCACAATTAACACGCCCTAAAGAGGCTAATTCTCTGACGCAAGAGTGTGTCGGGCTAATCGCGGACGGTCGATCCCTGAGCGTACCAGGTGCGTCGGTCTATTCGCGGGCGGTCGATCCCTGGAGCGTCTGCTCCCCGGCCTTGTGCGTCGACGCAGCGGGAGCGGGGGGGCTGGGCAGCCGCTGCGGATCGAGCCGCGGGTCGGGTTAGAGACTGCGGGATTACCGCCGGGCGGACGGCGCGCTTTCTCATCATCTCCTGCGTTCCCTCTTTCCTCAAGGGAGAGGATTAAACGGCGTACTGTAATTACAGCGGCGCTCCAGAGCCGTGCTCCTGCTTTATAATGCCAGCTGTATCTTACCCAGCAGCCCCCGCCTGCGTTCTGACACTGCACTGCACCATAAAGGTACCTTGAGGTTGTCTGCATTATATTCAGTCGAACTGCAGTGTACTTTGTTTGAAACTTGTCAGACTAGCAAGGTTTTTTTTTTGTTTTCCTTAGTTTCCTGTAAAAATGAGTAGTAAGTAAATTTTTAAAAAATGGTTTAGATAAAAAAAAGAGAAGTTTACTTTTTGTTTTTATGGGTTATTTTTCATAAGTAGAAGGATAGTTGTTGACTTTTGCAGTGTAACTTAATCTCAAACTTTACTTTCTCAATATCTCCATTGATCTGTTGTGTGGACAAACACAAGGGCGCTGCCCATACATCAAACTTCCGCATTAAAAAAATAAAAAAAAGATTCTGATTTTAAAATCCATCCCTCTTTCTTTTTTCAAGTCTGGACTTGCAGAAGGAGCTCCCCATGTTGCAGGATCTAAATTAAACGTGCCCTCTCAAAGCACCCTTCGATTTCGGACCCCTTTCTGTTATTCATCCTGTTATGTAGCACCTTTCATTTCTGTTGCGCTTGCTCCAGTGCTTCGTGAGGAATATGACTTGCCTCGGCACGCCGGCCGTCAGTAATAGAAAACAAGTAATGTGAAAAATGGGTCTTTTAGCTCTGTTCATTTCTCGCCGTTTACTTATTGATTTCTGTTTTCATCTCTGTTTAAGCGATGAGTTCTATCATCTACATCGCAATTACATCAATGTAATGTACGATAATGACGGCACAAAGCTTTCAGGGCATCCATTACACTGACGTTCACACACTTCTTAATTATCTCAGAGGGCATCTCAAGG
Source organism: Ilyophis sp. 1 JC-2022 (assembly GCA_022702515.1). Lineage (NCBI taxonomy): Eukaryota > Metazoa > Chordata > Actinopteri > Anguilliformes > Synaphobranchidae > Ilyophis > Ilyophis sp. 1 JC-2022. Next base: position 84,409,493 of record CM040394.1, read on the forward strand.
AAGGAGGTTAGACTCGCCCGCCGCCCGATTACCGCAATGACAAATCGATGATTTCTTTGATATTTCACAGCGCGGTTCGCGGGTGATTTCGTCGTTTGATAGAGGAACGGGGGTCTTTCGCTGCGTCTCAGGGCAGCCGAAAGGGCAGAGCTTGCCGCTTGCCTGTCACGTAGATAAACCTCGCAGGTCAACGGGGGTGCTACTGAGAGATGAAAATCCGTAGCCGGTGTAGCAACGGACACAAGGCTGGAACCTCATGTTACCCATTGCAATATACAAAACAAAGATGGAGAGAAAAAGACGCAGGAGCCAGCTATCTGGTCTGAAAATAGATTTTCTGTACAGGCACTCCGCTAACGAAGCTGCGAGCATTTCAATCAGGGATCTGTGTCTTCACCCACCTTCTGACATAGACAAATGCTAATTATGACTGAATCTTCATTTATCAATTCACTGAAATGCTTCCATTTTGGAGAACTGATGACAATTGATTTTGCTTAATCTCTGCGTCACACTCCGATGATAATCATGGATTACAAGATAAACTGTAATCCTGGTAATAATTATAAATGATGAAAATCATTTCTGTACTTTTTGGTTTTGAAAAGGTAAAATCAATCGTTGAATGCCTTAGATTAAATCTTAAGGAGTTGAATCTTTAGGAGTCTTTCAAATGTTACAGTGTGTATCATTATTGCTTACTCACGAGTCTTAATGTGTCTAGTGTCTAATTACTAAATTTACTTACTGTCTGTAGGATACACCCTTGTACATCACAAGGCAAATTACATAACTTACAAGTTGATCAGTGCCCACATAAACTGGATTTTTATTGAAGCAGTTAATTTCAATGACAACCGACAAGGAGGCATTAAATGTGTCACTAAAAATAATTTTTACCTGCAAATGATGTCAATCATCAGAGAACAAGACTGGTTCCTTAATATAAGTTCGAAGATAGCTGGGGTTACTTGTGTCATAAATTTATATGCCAGGTTGTAATGAAGCTGGGGTTACTTGTGTCATAAATTTATATGCCAGGTTGTAATGAAGCTGGGGTTACTTGTGTCATAAACTTATGTGCCAGGTTGTAATGAAGCTGGGGTTACTTGTGTCATAAACGTATGTGCCAGGTTGTAATGAAGCTGGGGTTACTTGTGTCATAAACGTATGTGCCAGGTTGTAATGAAGCTGGGGTTACCTTACTTGTGTCATAAACCTATGTGCCAGGTTGTAATGGCTAATGGTTGTAATGGTTGTAATGAAGTTGGGGTTACCTTACTTGTGTCATAAACGTATGTGCCAGGTTGTAATGAAGCTGGGGTTACTTGTGTCATAAACTTATGTGCCAGGTTGTAATGAAGCTGGGGTTACCTTACTTGTGTCATAGACCTATGTGCCAGGTTGAATATAGAAGGTGTTGTACTATTCAAATTAATAAATAATGAATAAATCTGATGAATTAAGAATGTAGAGAAGCAACACAAGAGGAAGGCTTGCCTGGAGGAGGCTGTGGGACTTGTGGGGAAGGGGGTGTGGCTTGTGGAGGAGTGGCCAGTCACCATAAGCTTGGGCTGGCATTCTCACACCACTGCTGTCTCTGTTTTCCCCACAGTGAACTGCCCCACTCCCCGCGGAACCTGCAGGCCAGCCTGAACGCCAACGACAGCCGCAAGGTGGACCTGTCCTGGGTGCGGCCCTTCGACGGAAACAGCCCCCTCCTGCACTACATCGTGGAGCTCTCGGAAAACAGTAAGCGCGCGCATAGCAGCCCGCACCCAGTGGACAGAACTCTAATATTATATTTTTTCCAATATTTATCAATTATGTGATAAGTTGGTTTTCCAGGAATGTGATGAGGAATCTGTGTGTGTATATGTGCGTTTGCAGTATGTCTACCCATAAGCCACTGTGGCTACAGACATGCCTTTCTGCAACAAGACTTAAAGACCTCCACATTATCTGTGCACAAGTTTTTTCGCTCTGATTCTGTTGTATCTTGGCTAGTTCTGAGAAAAAAAAGTTTAGTTGTGCATTGAGAGACATCCACCCCCATCCCTGCAGCACACAGATATCGCGTCTGGAGATGACCCAAGCGCCTGCCTATGCCCTCTTATTTTGGAGCCGCTCATTACGCTCTGGGTTTGCTCTAAGAGGAGTGCCCTCAAGTTCGTAAACCAAAGTTTACTAAATCTCACGTCTGCAGCGGCTCTGGTCTTTGGCAGAAAACAAGACGGAATATGACCGCTTTTTTAATGTTTTTTTTGTTCCCCTTGCCAAATGTCAAGCATGCCTCTCTCTATTTCGATGCTTCCATTTGTTTCTCTGAAAAATGTGGCAATAGAGAGGTGAGCTGTATACAATTTCTCTCAGTCAATAACTTGCTTCCCACCCCTTTGTTTACTCTATAGAGGCAGAGATTAATTCCATTTGTACTGCTTTGTTTAATCTCTCTTCAGTCTTGCAATGCTTATCTTATATTGAAATGACCGTCTGATGGGGGTGGGGGGGGCAATGGACAAAAAAGATGGATTAAATTGAGCATTCTACACAGGCAGCTTATGCATAGAGCCCTGGCCTGAGGTTACAAGGAAATTAATGGACTGTGTCGCCGAATGCGAAGGTGCTGCGTTAAGCTGTTTGTACGCAGAATGTCAAGCACCTCTCCTCCACAGTAAACCTTCCCGTCGCCACTGCAGCCCCAACACTCTATCTGACCGTAGCCTGAGTGGTCACTCATCTGAGTTTTTTCTGCTGTCTGACTGCAGCCAGTCTCTCTGAAAATCAACGTGCTGGATTGCATTACTGGGGCTGGGATTCAATCAACATTAGTCCTTAACTTTGACTCGCAATTATTGCAATCTTTTTTTTTTTGGTCTTCACAAACATTCGAGAGTTCGGCGATGGCTAAAACGAACTCGCCAAACTGAGATTGCGAAGAAAAAGTGTAATGCCTGTGTTTACTTTCGACTCCAGTTTGAGGACAAATGTTGATTGAATACAGGCTGTCAGTCAAACTTCTTGTGTTTAAGGTGGAAACAAGGGCCATACGCCACATTGAAAAAAAATGGTGTATCTGAGGGACTTTGTTTGACATTTGCATTCCTAGAAGAAGCATAATGGCCAATTTTTCCTCTGCAGACAAAAAGAGAACACCAAGAAAAGGTTTATAAAGTTGGTTTCATAGCTTTGCCATGCTTAAGCGAGCCACCGGCCATTTGACAGATCAATGATACCTGCAATGGAAGTGCCATCATCTCCTAGGATAATATGGATTTTTACTTCAAATAAGGGTTCTAAGATTACTTGGCAACCCTGCAAAAAAAAAAAATATCTTGTTTTGGTTCCACAGTCTTGTAGCTTATTTAATGTGCTCTGTGGTGCGGAAGATGATTTTGGGAAAAGTCAAGTAGAGGAATTAAATAAAAACAAAAGGCATTGGAACTGGACTGATTCCTGCACCAGCTGCACTAGAAGACAATGAAAAATGAGCTTTAGTCAAAGGCCACAATACTAGTGTCTAAAAACTATTATGAAAAAGTTTCTTCTCGGATGAAGAATAGGAAAAAAAGCCTTTGTTCTTCTTTGGCTGGAGGTTAAATGAACTCCTATGGGGAATATCCAATGAAGTCTCGGAAAGAGCAACGAAGCCGCAGTCTCATGGCACCGATGCTCATTTCATGTAAGCGACATTTTGATTTCATTCCAACGGGGCAAAGGTAGCGTTATCTTTTGTACGGTGACTGAGGCATCCATTGACTAAGAAATGAGTCATTTCAATTCTTCAGACGTTATTGAACTCCAGTTCTTTATTTTACATGTTTTTTTGCCAGAACTGAAAAACCTCACAAACCCCCCCCAGCTTCCTTCTCCAGTGTCTTGTCAGAACAGCGACGGCAATATATTTTTATGATATGTTTTATAATTGCTCTTACTGGTCTAAAAGTTAATATTCACCTTAAAATCCTTTGATCTGAAAAACATGGCAAGCTGCTGTCTCTCTCAAAAATGGGTTTTGTGACTAAAATCTTTGAAGAGGTACAATTTCTGTGAGCTTCTGTGTAACTATTAATGATAACCTTGTGGTCCATTAGGGAGTGCCAGTTGACTGATTTAAAAACTACCAAAGAAAAATATTTTAGTAACTGATTCATATACTGTATTTCTTTCTCAGATTCTCAGCTTTTATTCAAGGATATTTTTCTGCATTTTGTTTTCACCACGTGGAAATTACAGCACTTTTTATACATACCCCCCCCCCATTTCAGGGCACTGTAATTTTGGGGAGATATTAATGTTATGTAAATGATCATAGTCATGTTTTTTATTCTGTTGCATTTCCGTTGCAAGCAATCACTGGTTGAAGTCTGAGACCCATGGACATCAACAGGTGCCGAGTATCTTCTCTGGTGATGCTCTGCCAGGCCTGTACTGCAGCCATCTTCAGATCCTGCTCGCTTCGGTGGCTAGTTGCTAGTTTTCTCTTCATAATATGAAACACATGTTGAATTGGATTCAGACTGATTTGGCCTCGAGAATTGTCCAGTTTTTGGTTTTGAAAAACACTTTTGTCCAATGAGTTTGTAGGCATTTGCTTGAAGTTTAGCAGATAAGATGTTTCGGTACACTTCAGAATGAATTCTGCTGGGGCTGCTGGATGGCTCATTCGGTTAAGGCACCACAATGTAGTGCATGGATGAGCCTCATGGCCTCGGATCAAATCTAGACCATGCTAGTGCTGACTGTGGCCGGTAGCTCCATAGGGCGACGCACAATTGGCGATTGCATCGCCTAGGGAATGGGAGGGTTCAGTTGGATCGGGTTCCGTGCGCATTCCTATCCAGCGATTCCTGCTGGTTGTTTGTGCGTCTGTAGATTGCAGTCAAAGCCGCATATGTAAGGTCACTCTTCCGACTCCGGTCTATGCAAGCTTAGTTCTAGTCTGCAGTGTGAAAAGAAGCAGCTGCCTTCACCACGTGTTTCAGAGGAGAGCCGTGCACCCCCACCACTATGCTTAACACATGAGGTGGTATACTTCGGTTCTTGGGCAATTCCTTAAGGCCTCCACACTTTTCTCACTCTGATACAAGTGAATCTAGGTCTCATCTGTCCACAAGACCTTGTTCTACTCTTTTTGCAGGTTACTTCTTAGCCAACTGTAACCTGGCCATCGTGTTTTTTGCAGCTGTCTAGTGGTCTGCACCTTGCAGTGTAGCCTCTGTTGTTCTATTAGTGAAGTCTTCTGTGGTTAGTAGTTACCGGTCCATCCACGCCTGCCTCCTAAAGAGTGTTTCTCTGTATCTGTTGGACATGTATCTGTTGGGGGGTTTTCTTCATTATGGTGAGAATTTTCTGGTCATGAACAGTAGAGGTCTTCCTTGGCCTACCAAGCCCATTTTGATTACTGAGCTAACCAGTGTGTTTTCTTTTTACTTTTTAATGATGGTGCTCTTTCTTCTTAATTATGTTTATTTTGGTATACTGCAAACAATGTCTGTCTTAACAAGTGTTTTAGTATTGTAATGAGACTTTAAATCTTTTTTTTCTCTCTCTCAAGTGGAAAATATTAGCTTGTTTTAAGTGACTTTTTTCTTGACAAGTGAAATTATCTTACCCCACTGGCAAATCTTGAACTTAGTAAAACTATCTCACCCCACTGGCAGATAGTTTGTCTTATTTAGCATACAAACCAAAAAAAACAGAAATATCAGCTACAGCTTTTGGCATTTCAAAAATGGCATTGTTTTAAATATAGCCAATTATTCGATTTTTTCGTAGGTGGAAGGCTTTTGTTTCAGCCTGAATACACGGCCGGATCCTGCGCTGAACACGCTGCCAAATAGGACTGCTTCGGCATGAAACTGCCCGGTAGCAAACATTTCCATTTCAGTTGGAATTGCGGTAGTTACCACATGTAGGCTACATCACTCGTGTACCTAGGTTAAACATCAAAGGTTAACATTAGAGGACAGGGATGAGAAATTAATAGGCTGTTTTGCAAACTTCTGGTTAGGCTAGCTAATATGATTCACGATACCAAAAGTAGATAAATGAAGGGCTATATTAAAACTATTGGCTGTATTTCCCCCCGTTTTTCTGGAAACTCTAGCTAATGGTGGTGGTGTTTTTTTCAGTAGAACTGTTACATTAGTGGCTTCCCAGCGAGTAATGTGGCCTCTCTCGAAGAGACGCTGCAGGACCACCAAACTAGTATGTGCAGGACGAGCAGTAAAATGCCCAGTCTGTCCGCTCAGAGTTGCCATGTCCGTGGTTTTACAGCCGAATTGGACTACTTTCCAAGTGCAATCGCGGGAGAAAATGAAAAGTCACACTTTTAAAAAGTACAAAATATATGTTTATTTATACTTAAAATACGTTGGTTTCGGTTAAAAATATATTTTGGCTAGTTTTGAGTCGCCATTTGGCTGGAAACTCATGCAAGACCTGGCAACCCTGCCTCCGCGCCGGTCGTAACGTTATTCAGTGTGACTGGCATTGTCTGACACCGCCCATAAACTGTAAGCGCTCTTGGCCATTGTAGTTCACAGTAAAGCAGGTACCTGGTGCATACGCTATATCTCTGCTCTCACTACAGGTAGAACGTTGGTTGACTGCTCATTTTAATCAGGAGGAAAGCTACTTTTCTACGAATCAATCATTTTTCAGTGGAAAAGTTTTGGTTTTTGCAGTGTAAGCCTAAGGTTTGGCCTATGTCTCTGACAGTTTATTTTATTTATCAGCCTCATAATGGCACAACTCTGGTCCTCATGGTGACGAACGCCAATAACAGACTCCAAAGGCAAAAAAAAAGAGAAGAATCACTAGATACAGAGAAGAAAGCTGTTGTATTGTACCCTGCCACTAAGAAGCAAACACACACACCACACTAAATCAATAACAACACTGAAGAGCCATTGTCAATTATTATTGTTGTGCCTGTGGGGGGGGGGGGGGGGGGGGGGGGGCTATGTATAAAAGTGCTGTCATTTCTACGTGGTGAAAACAATGTATAAAAATGCCCTTTAATAAAGAGATCTGCACTTTAACCACATGTGAATTGTTTGATCACAAATGTAAAATTGTAGAGTACACAGCCAAATCAAGAAAAAATAAATATGTCTTTGTCCCAAACATTATGGAGGGCACTATATATGAAAAATGTGCTATTGAAGTTTTTGTTTTGGTATTAAAGAGCTGGCATTTAAAATATTTCTTTTGGGGAGAATAGTTTCATTCGGTCAAGGCAAGCCCCTTGCAGTTTATTGATCAATATAGTCTATAGTCTCAAGGCTTATAAGGCTCGGACTGAAAAGGTCAAAATGGTGAAACGTAACATGATTCAGTGAGCTTTAATGAACTGTTGGGAAGGCTGACACACAAACATAAAACATGTACACACATTCACATGGCAAGCATGCACACAAGCGCGCGCACACACACACACACACACACACACACACACACACACACACACACAGTGTAAAGGGTGTGTGCTCACTAAAAAAAACGTGTTTGCTAAATTTATTGTGTGGCTGGTGTGTATATGTGTGTTTTCTCCGGTCTTCACCACATGAGAACGCTAACTCGCTTGTCTGTTCCTTATGTGTAACACCAGACTCCCCGTGGAAGACGTATCTACCCGAAGTGGACCCTGTCCTGACGGGGGCAGTAGTGAGGGGGCTCACCCCAGCCCGCACGTACCAGTTCAGAGTCTGTGCCGTGAACCAGGTGGGAAAGGGACAGTACAGCACAGCCACAAACAGGTACGTGCTACCAGCCTGTTCCCGCAGCCACAGCCGTGGCAGGCGTTCATATTTTTTGTAGCCTTCTGCTACAACACTCAAGATAAGAGGCTAGCTAAGTGCTGGTGAAATTGAGGGCTGTCCTTCCTGCCATCAAAAACACAATCTGATACATGACATTACAGCTCAGAGCTAAAAGCAGGGGTTACTGTTTTCTCCATTATTCAATAGAGTATAGCAGAACATTCAAGGGAAACAACAGCAGCTCAACAACTGATGTGCCAGGCTTAGAACTTGCACACTTTTGGTTGCAAGTCCAGGGGCCACACGTATAAACAGTGCCGAGCAAAAAAAGATTCCCTCGGAAAGCCGCGTAAGGGAGTTTCCACGCAGAAATTCAGATGTATAAAATAACACATGCTGTAAGATTCTGCGTACCTCTGCACATGCTGAACACCATATGTACGCAATGTTTGCCGTCAGTGTGATATGGTGACAAAGTGACCGAAAGGCAGAAGTAGAAAAAACTAAACTTTTTCAAAGCAGATTTACGACTTTCACCCTGAGCGTTCTTTTACGCATTCTTTTACACACGTGGCCCCAGGTCTCAAACCAGTGCGCTACTTGGCTGCTTTCTTGGTAAGTTTTTTGTATAATCTTGCTGAGTCGTCACCTGTCATCACTGTTGTAAAACAGCTTTTTCCTGTAGTGTTTTTTAATATATGAACAGGCACGTCATCCTTTTACCCCTTTTGAGTCATTTATATTCAGCAGTCAATTTTGAAATGAGCTTACTTAAGTACTGCATTTACCATATTTGTCAAATCCAGCAAGCACCTAGAGAGGTTTCAGTTCTAAATCTTAGGTAGGGACCCAGTTATGGCTGACAGGAGCCATTGCATGGGCTGACCCATTGTACCAAAAGGGCCGTTTCACGTGAATGAGAGCTCTTGGTAAATGCAAAGCATTGCAGTTGTGTTGCATTTGCGTTAAATTGCTCACAGCGGGGGCCTGTGGTGGGAAGAGCCTGCCTCTCGTTGAAGAGAAACCGATGAGAACATCCACTTCCCGAGTCCTGTGATCCTGGAAGACGGGCGCACCGCGTCAACATGGCTTAGCCCCAATCAATCGGCAGACACTCTGGGTCATTTTCCTCCCTTTCTGCCTTCACACGTGACTGCCTCATTCAGATTCACCTCGTGATGAGAGAGTGGGGCTATCGATGACTAACTAGCTTTAGCTAAACATAAAACATGTTTTGAAGCAATCATTTGATTGGTTCATATAAATCCCTGCTTGACTGCACAAAATATCTTCCATACCTGGAGATCATGTGACCTCACTCTCCAATCACCAGCTATTGCTATTATACTCAGCTATATGCTATTATGTTGTTGTGGTTAAGAGACTGCCCTTCTTACTGAAATGATAGCGCGGACAGAGTGTTTAAATCCCACTTTTCCTCTGCCGAATTTTATTTTATTTTATTAAGCATCTCGTGGTGGAAATGGGTGTTTTAGATAAGGGAAAGTAAGATACCAGAAAGATACCAGAAAGTAAGGTTTTAAAAACTGAAAATGCACAAAGCTAATGAACATAACTTTTGGGTTCCCCAGAATTACAGTACTTATCTATGAAGTAAAACTTATTCACACATCTCTTAATATGCAAAATCCAATACTGATGAAGGATTTGAGGATTTGAATACATCATAGGATAATACTTTCATTCCCCCAACGCGGCGCTGAGCACATTCAATTCCCACCCCAATTTGGAATGGCTAATCGTCTTCAACTGCAGCCGCATACATTGCGTGAACCGCACTGCCAACTGGAGTGTATAGAAATCCCTGTTTCTCGTCCGAAACACGTGGCGTCTCCAGCTTCTTTTCACACCGCAGACTGCAGCTAAGCTCACGTGGAAAAGAGTCAGAGGAGGACCTTTTCATATGTGGCTTTGAGTGCAATTTATGGACTTTATGCAATTTACCCGAACGACCAGCAGGGGTCACTAGAAACCAATGCTCACAGAACCCTATCAGACTGTACCCTCCCATTCCCCAGGTGATGCATTCACAATTTGTGCGTCGCCCTATGGAGCTACTGGCTGCGGTCGGCACTGGCACAGTCCGGATTCGATCCGAGGGCTCGAGGCTCATCCATGCAACACAGCGTGGTGCCTTAACCGAATGAGCCGTCCGGGTGCCCCAATAAAATCTTTTTTTGTGTGTGTGACGGGAATTCTTCTCAAGGTATCCAGCCGTTTAAGAAAGTCTTTCCTTGTATGACAGAAATAATTAGGGGTCTAATCGTCTCAGAGGTTTCTTTCTACCGCTGGAGTGCCCAGGGAGAATGGTCACATAATGACACCGGAGGGACATGGTGCCCGTATGCATCCAACTAAGCAGGCAACTCTTACCACAAGTGCGTTATGGCAACCTACACAGAAGTGTAAACGGAGAACATTACACGCCACCGTTTCTTTACTTAGCCTTTACCAGGGTGATAATTACTTTTTAAGTAGTCAGTTTATTTAGGACCTGTCAACAGCGCTTCCCAGAAAAGCATTCGTTTTCAGTGCAGTCGATGTCTGTGGCCAGTGCATAACAGCGTACTGTGTAATTGGCTCGAAGGAGGGCTTCAGACGACAGGGTAGTCCCCTGCTTCAGCGCTCAAGAGTGACTCCTATGGTTGTTTCTTGCACCTGCGGGTCTACCTGTGTGGACTGCAGACAGAAAAAGGACTGTTGGCTGGCAGCTCATGATTTTCCCGACTCAGCTAGCGGATATTGCAGCGACGGGACTGGTCAACAAACGTGATTTGGCACTCCAAATTTGGAGAAACTAAATGGGTTTATACATTGGCGTACATAAACGAGTCTATTTGCACAGTGGCGTGGTAATGGTTGTAGCCGCTGTCCTGGTGGGTGATAGAATAAGAGAAGACAAGAACAACAGATGTTAAATGGGCCAATTTATTCCCCTCTTTTAGGGTGCAGAAGAAGAAAAAAACGGAACGCAAATAACCAAAAACAAATCTAATGCAAGAACAACTTTGATTCTTCCCTCACACCCCTACATAGGCTGGGAGGACACTCTAGGGAGACGGAGAGCTGAAAGCATGCCGCGGCATTTCCAAACATCTCTCTAATGGCACAGCAGACTTGACAAAGGCAGCAAGCATCACCCGGGTTGATTATCAATCAGCCTCAGCTGTGTGTGCCTGTGGGGGCGAAGCGGCCGCCGCGCACGGTCCCTTTAGTCCTCTCGGGCTTCGCGAAACAGCGGTACATGTGACGGCAGCCGAAGAGGGGGAGCCGCTCCCTCTCTAGAGAGTTGGATACATTCTCTTCTGGTGTTGAGTAGTTTACGTGAAACACTTTCTTAGTCTTTCCTCTGCTTATTCTGTTTGCAGGAGAAAGCTACTGTTCAGTGTTTATTTCAGGGGATATGTTCTATCAATGGTCATTCATCCTGCCCCGAGTCATGCGTCAGCTTGTGCAAGCATTTATCCGCTCCACTGGTGGAATTTCAGACACTCTGTTGCGAAGCCGAGTCGAGATGAATGAAATATGAGACCAAATATAGACCTTTATATCTTGTGTCAAGATTGAGGCGGCTCCATTATATCCTCCTGAGACTCGGCAGGGAAAAAGAAAGAAGTTTTAAATTTTATTGACGTAATACAAGTGTCTTGGTTGACAAAAACACGTTGCAGTGAAAATATTGTCAAAAATATTATGTTCTATTTTTATATCCTCTACGCTGAACAACAACTTTCGGCATAGTAGATTAAGACCAGCGACTCATATGCCCTACGGGGGACAAAAATGAATTGCATGGGTCTTGGGTGGATATTATTTACGTCTTTATTAGACGACAACACCCCAGTGTGAATTACTGTGAGGTTCTTTCTCTTTTACAAGAGCAGTCCAGTTACAAAGCAGGGTTTTTTTTTTTTGCCAGGGCAGCAGAGGCCAAGTACCTTTCTCGAAGGCACAGCGGTAGTATCCTAGACGTAAACTCGCAAAAACTCTCGGGTTCACTGTCCAGTGGATGCGATAAGCTTGCTTATATGAGAAAGGTAAGCTTGCTTAGCCTCCAGTAAAATGTCCACTTTGGTACAACAGCCTTGATTAAGGATAACAGCTCGAGCACATCAGCGTCCCATTCATCTTGGACACAAATAACCTGCGGATCTTTGATCTATTATCTGAAGAAATTGCCTTCTTGGATGATTGATAGGAGTTTAAGCCAGAATGCCCCCCTCCAAAACAAAAAAAAAGCTTTCTAAACACAGCACTGAAGGTGTTCTTTCACCCCACAATGACACGCTTGCCATGCATTGCGTACACCCACGCGCTTACGACGGTTTCTCCCTCCTACGGTATGTCGTCTGCGCGCGTGTTTTCTATCGAATCTTATCTATCCCTCTCCGAGATGACTTGCCAGAAAAAGCACAAAAGGTCAAAGCTGCTACTCTTGCATCCCATGATTTGGGATGGGAGGGGGGTTAGGCTGGAAATAAAGAGTGCGGGTGTAAACCGCACGCAGCGTTGGAAGCTTATGTCGGAAAAACGGAAACGTGATAAAAACGCATTCCGCGGAGAGACGCGGCGCCGATACCGCTAAATTCCGCGGCAGTGGCATAGAGTCGAGGCACCCCCTCAGATATGATTTCTGTTTATTTTAAAATAATGTGTTTGTTTAATTTTTTCCCCCTTCACAATCCTTGCGCAGCGCGAGTTAGAGAGACGCCTCAGAGGTGGTTCTACGCCGTGGCGTTCCCGCCGCGCTGAGAGGGGGAGTAGCCACGGGTCCCTGAAAAGCCTCATCAGCCGCCACGCTTCACTCCCGCTTCGCCACATCTGTCCTTTTGTGCTTAATAAGCCAGAGGAAGAGGGCAGCGTGCCACCATTCTAATAAACAGTTGCCGTTTACCTTTAATTTTTTTTTATAACGATATGGAACTTTGCCAGGGGCTGCATGTGTTTAGTCTTACAAGAATGGGAAATGTCTAACCTTTACTTATAATGTATACATTTGTTTAAATTTTTGAGACAAAATCTGTTTTGTAAGACAATAAAGGGATAAAACATTTTTAAATCAGTTATGCTAAAGTAAAGAATAGGTCAGGCTGCAGTCACACTTAATAGATGCTTAAAGTGACGTATTGGTACTGTTTTGGTGAGCCTATGTAGAACATTTCAATAGGGCCTGTATGTTCTACAAATGGATAACTGCAAATCACAAGGTTTGGGCTGATATTAATGCTTGGAATGACTACTGTTGGCTTTGCGTAACATACAGCTGACAGTTCTATACTTGACATGTCTCTTATTCGCTGCCTGTATTGCCACATGTTGTTCAAATGAATGGATTTAACACTGACGCTAAATGGAGTTTGTTTTATGCAACCCAGCTGCTGTGAGTATGCGTTTAGAAAATGTGTCGATATGCCGCTATTGTCAGAATTGAGCCCTCTTGTCTTTAAGCCTGCTATGCCATTTACTTTGAGCCACATTTTTCAAAGCACTGTTACCAGCGCTGTCATAAGTGGGGAGAAAGGTGGGGCCCAAAGCCAGGGGGGCGCCACAGAGTATTTGCAATATGTTTTCTGCCCACAAAGCATCCCAGTGCATTGTTCTTTCAGGGGGCCCGTAATTCCAGGCTAATTCCCTCACTGTTACAGTAATACTGCACAGGTGATCGACACCGAAGACCATCATTTCCAAAAGTGACGACCTGGGAAAATGTAAGCGGTGATCACAGATTCAAGGAGATGCCGAGCCTTTTCTTTCACCGTGGAACAAACGGCATAACTACTCCGGCAATGAGGACGAAATGGGAGCCGTACCTCGAAGGACCGAAGAGACGCGAGGCCCTCTTCTGAGCAGAGACGAAAGTGGCGAAGAGAACGCAGAAACGCGTCTCGCCTGTTGCCAGACATTAAACCGCAGCGAGATGGTCTGGCCCTTTTTCTTATTTTTTTTTTGGGAAATACGATGTGAGATGTAACAAGCTGGCGTCGTTTCAGTCCTCGTACCTCAGGCCCTCTAGCTGGAGATCTAAAAAAGCCGTCTCATTAGCCTGCTTTATCCGCTTTGAACATGCTGTTCTCTGATATTTTATCAGTCGCTAATTGACTTTTCGCTTTTCATATTTCATATAATTATCTCTCTCTTGAGAGTTCCCCCGGTTTTTGTGTATCGTCGCTTGGTTTGGAAAGCGGGGTATCTGCATTCATCTTGGCAAACAGCACCCGTATACCGCCCCCCCCCCCCCCCAGCCCTCCAGTCTTCAGTTTGTGGCCCATGCAAGAGAGGTTTTCGGGTGTGTCTTTTTTCAGGGCCACAAGAGAGAAGGGCTTGTGGGCGGGCTGACAAAGTTTGTCCTCTGTTTCCTGATAGGCTGATGCTGCGAGAGGAGGCGCCCAGCGCTCCGCCCAAGAACATTGTCGCCAGCGGCCGGACCAACCAGTCCATCATGGTACAGTGGCAGCCTCCTCCCGAGGCCGAGCTCAATGGGGTGCTGCGGGGTTACGTCCTCAGGTCAGTGCACAGTGCCTCTGAGCATGATATAAGCAGTCTATAAGTGCTTTATACACAGGCTGTATAGGCTGTATAAAATAATGTTGTAATCAGTCGAAGTAATATCTTATTATGATTTTTGGGATCTCAGTGAAATAAAGGGTTTTGCTGTCCTCAGATCTTTGAAGGGAGCCAATATGCAAGTTTATTAGTTAATCGCAAACTGTGAAAGGATGAACTCGCATGTTTTCAGGCATCCATACTTTTGAAGCGAGTCATATTTTCTGAAGGATAGTCTCTGTAGAAAAGGTTAAAAGTCTCTAAGCATGACATGTACATGTAGGGTTTTATTTCTACCTGACTGGAGAAAACACATCGGTCAGGTCCAGCAGTGGTCAGGTTTAACAGCAGTCAGTCGCTCCAGCACTAAGCAACTCCAACAGTTATTCACTTCAGTGGTTGTGTTCAGCAGCGGTCAGGTTCAACAGTGGTCAGGCGCTTCAGCAGTCTGGTCCAACAGCGGTCAGGTATTTTACAGCGCAGGTCCAACAGTAGGGAGGTTCTCTAGTGGTCAGGTAGTTCAATTTGTCTGATCTGACGGTGGCCGGGCGCTGTGGCACTCAGGTGCCACAGTGGTCGTGTGCTTAAAATGTCCCCCCTCCCCCTGCGCCAACCCCATGTGAAGCTGTTGTCTGAGGTCTGAGACTATAGCATTCGGGAGGGAATTTCTGTCCATTTCCATAATATCATTCCACATTTTTCACCCCAATTTGGAATGCCCAATCAGAGCTTGTTAGCCCATCCCCTCTGTCAATTGCGGAGGACAAAGGCCAAGCGCGCCTGTTTTCCGAAAGCGGAAAAGCCTGCCGTCGGTCAGTCGCGCAACTGCAACACTAAGGCAGCTGGGCTGGTTGCCACGGGCAGATGGACCAGAGGCCCGTGAGGGCTGGTTCCCTGCTCACAGAGATACTGACCAGTGACACTTTGGCCCGAGCGTTCCAGCAACATCACAGCTTGAATTTCATCAGGGCCGTAGGACGGAGCCTCGCGTCCCGCGCGAGCACGTCGGCCGGACGAGCCGAAAGCGCTTTGCTTTTCTGTGTAAAAGCCCTGCAGCTGTTTTATGGGTTATAGTTTTCTTCTCTCCCCTGCTACCAGGAAAGAAACAAAATGAGATGACCGTAAGGTTCAGCACTCCTCTCTCGTGGCATTTTTATACTTTAAAGCAGAGCTTTCCAGCCGTTTCTGATCCAGGAACCCCCCCACCCAGGCTCAAAGGCATCAAGGGGACCCGATTGGGATCGCGTACAGGGGGTTGGGGGGGGGGTTGAGCGTGCGATCGCGAACCCCCAGGCCCTCCCCCCGGGTTGAAAACCCAGGCTTTTAAAGCCGTGAGGATAAACTCTTGACGGCGCCCGAATCAACAGCCTGCTTCATTATCTCCAATTAACACATGCCTAATTTGAAACTTGAAATTGCTTTTTAAAGTTTTCCATTATTCTTTTTTTAACTTCAGCGAGAATTTCACAATGCACCCCAGGAAAAGTTGAGTCAGGACAAGTCGCATCAAGTTAAAGGGAACCTCACCGGGCTGGATTAGTAATGCCTGGCATTTTTTGGCAAACGTTTTCCCTGCGTTTTCTTTTTTGTTAATATTCAGGGAGAGCCACACTTAGGGTCTGTTTAACATGGGACATTTTGGTGCATGAGATTATTTGAAATGGATGTGTTGGAAGGAGGGGAGGGGGGGGGGGGCTTAGGGCTGGGCAGCATGTGGTCTGTCAGGTGTGCTGTCAGCCTGCCAGGTGACCTGCTCCTCCTGCTTCACTGCTCTTCAGAACACACTGAGCGAAACTCACTGAAGTCCAAAGGACAAGGTGTTATCTAGACCTCCTGTCGATCAATGTCAGCTGAATGACAATGGGGAGATGGTTCTCACTCTCCCTGGACACTTGTCCTCGTTCACTTCCTGTGAAAATATAATAATAATAATAATTATTATTATTATTATTGATGTTATGATTATCTCTGTGAATGTAAAAATACAAGTAATAAAAACAATAATTATTAAAATGAAATGCATTTTATTAATATAGTATTTTCATGTGCAATCTCAATGGGCCTCATTCACTAATCGCTCTATGAACAAATTCTTGCTTAAGATGTTCGTTAAAACGTTTTTACAAACATTTTGGGATTAGCTGATGTTTGCGTTCTGAGCTTCTGTTCAACCCAAGAAAAAATCCCTACTAAGAAAACATTGGTGAATGCCGGAATGTTCATAAAAACGTTTTAAAGAACAAGTCTTAAGAACCAATTTGTTTGTAGAATGATTGGTGGATGAGGCCCAATGGACTTCACAGGCAAGTACATTAAAATGTAAGACCACACAAGAGACATCAGTGGAAATAATATATTAAGACATAGACAAGGTTAAAATACCAGTGTCGCATAATAGATAGTCTTCTTCATTGAGCAACTGTTAGGATTTACTGTGTGTTTATTTCAAACTAAGTGTGTTACGTTCTGTGTTATTTATTGAGTGCACCGTGTTATTTATGGTTTCTGCTCTTCCCGTGTTTAGCGCTCTGTGTAAACGGTTATCGTTTCGCATTTGACACCCCATTTATAATCATCTACTTGCATTGAGTGATCGGGGTGAACAGACAGCGCCTTATTTCACAGTGCTAAGTCCCATAGAAGCAGGGTGCTCTGTATGGTATAATGGCTTCTGTCAGCACAGAGATGCAACAGGTGCGTGAATGAGAACAGATCAAGCCGCAGGCCCTGGGAGGAAAGTAATTTCGGGTTCCTGCCCCTCCGACTGCAGGTACCGCCTGGCGGGACTCCCCGGTGAGTACCAGCTGAAGAACATCACCAGCCCGGAGATAAACTACTGCCTGATTGGAGATCTCATCATCTGGACGCAGTATGAAATCCAGGTGGCGGCTTACACAGGAGCGGGCCTGGGCGTGTTCAGCCCGCCCCTGTCGGAGTACACGCTGCAGGGAGGTGAGGCATCTCACCTTTGACATAATGCCCTTCCCCCCACCCCTCACTCCTCCCTCCTCCCCCCTGCAGGGAGGTGAGACCCCCTCAGCTTTATGTCTTCACCCCCACACCCCGTGCTTGTCCCCTCCCCCGTTACCCAGTCTAAGGGGAGGCCTCCCGGACAGCGCCAATAGATGTTAGGTCTCTCTGTCAGGGGCCCGTTTTACACAGCTGTTGTGTTAATGGCCTGCCGAGGGGCCGCCACCCCGGAGCAGGCCTTGAACCCGCGAGCGGTCGCGCCCTGCCGGGCAGAGCAGGGGGCAGCGCGGAGAGCTAGCAAGTTAATCTCGTTCAAAGCAATTACTTTTCCCCAACTCAGGAGACAGTTCATTAGAACTAGCCCCGGGAAACGAGGCCTCGACCACAGTGCCCCCCCCACCCCTGCGGAAACGACCGCAGCTTTTCGACCGCGGTGTGTTTTCATCCGCCCGTCGTCAGTCAGAGAAATCTATCGACTGTGAGGCAATGGCGAATTGAAATGTACCCTTTGATTTGTTCAATTTCTGTTATGCATAATTGATTTGGTTGAAAGCTATTGATAAGATCCAGCAATGCTTCAAAATTCTGAAAAAATAATAAATGTCAAGGTGTTCTCAAGAAGATAAAAATGTAGTATTTTGAGAGAAGTGTACCAGCGGGGTACATAATAACATGAGCAGCATACGCATTCACAGGCACCCAGACGAAACACACACACTCACGCACACGCACACACTGAAGAATAACTCATCCCTGATCCTCTTGGTGATGATAGTTTTGCCTTTTATTGGCCCACGTACACACATCGCGCTGAAAAACAGACAGAGAAGGCTCTAATTAGCAGATATTCAGCTCCTCGTAACTCTCAGGGAGCAGGCCGGGGGCCTGCACGCCGGACTTCAAAACGAAGCCTCTGTCTCAGGCGGCTGCAGAAAGGTGTAGCCTCTGCGCTCTTTCGCCATGTCTCAGAAGCACTTTTTCTGCTTGATTCTGCTTGGTGTCTGGGTCGTTGGGGGGCGGCCCTTGCCCGCCCACTCCAGAGAGAGCTAGAATAAAGGCAGAGCAGGTCTGGGGCCGACGCCCTGGAGATATTTTGATTTGAAGTTCAGTCGAGAGCTTAACTGTCGGTAGGCTTGGATGTAGAGCAGGCCTGGATGTAGAGCAGGCCATTGTTCCCAGGCCTCAAAGAGAATCAAAGCCCCCTGTAGTCGTTTTCGGATAGGCCAGCTGAGCGCAATGGCTCTGCTATTTCTCTAACTGCGTTTGTGGCCTTTTAAGAAAGTTTATACATACACTGTATGTATAAAATGCATGAACCCTCCTATTATATTTAGGGTCAATTTGACCCCGTTCAGTGTTTGACGTCTCTTAAAAACCAGTTAAACTTATTTTTCCATCTTGTATGACTTTTCCTTATTTGGTGGGATTAAATTCAATAAACATAATGCTGTTTTCAAAATTCCTGTACAAACTTTGTATACAAAGGTTTGTGTGCTCTATAGCCATATGAAAATATACAACCTTTTTATTTTTTATCTCTTTGTGAGTGATTCTGGTGCCACTTTCCAGTGCAGGTTTTAAACTTCACAAACTTTCACTGACCTTAGTTTTTCACAATTTGTTTTATATTTAGGGATGAAAGACTCGTCATTTGGGAGACTGTAAGAAGCGACACACAGTGTCAATTTTTCCATTACAATAATTTTGTGTCATTTTAAACTGTGCCGGTCAATTTGACATGAAACATAACAGGCGTCATAAAATTTTAACGTAATAGAAGTTCACTGCTGGAACTTTTTTAGCCAGTTAAAATAAAATTGGCGCGAAAGGGGTCGCCAGAGACTCAACCCGTCAACCCGGCACCCTCCTTTCTGTCGGCAATGCTAGTGGCAGTTGTGGGGCAGGGCTTCCAGTCACATTCAGCACTGTCATGGTCCAGATTTGATAACATACCATGGGGCCCATCCATGCAATAGACCAGCAGCATAACAGAATGAGCCACCCAGGAGCCAAGCGAATTTAGTTTTATTTGAATGCATGTATGAGTTTTGGTCATATGTCCTGTACATTGAGTCATGACTCTTCCAGATCCAGGAGGACTGCAGCAGTGAAATACACTGCCTGGCCAAAAAAAAAGTCACACACTCTAATATTTCATTGGACCGCCTTTAGCTTTGATTATGGCGCGCATTCGTCGTGGGCGTTGTTTTGACAACCTTATGCAACGTTGCAACATTTATTTCCGTCCAGAGTTGCATTCATTTTTGGCCGAGATCTTGTATTGACGACGGGAGAGTCGAACCACTCCGTAAAGTCTTCTCCAGCACATCCCAAAGACTTTCAATGGGGTTAAGGTCAGGACTCATGTGTGAAAATGGCTAATTCATGTATGAAAATGATTCCTTATGCTCCCTGAACCACTCTTTCACAATTTGAGCCCGATGAATCTTGGCGTTGTCGTCCTGGAATATGCCCATTGATGGGATAACCCGGTCATTCAGTACATTCAGGTACTCAGCTGACTTCATTTTATTGCTGAGCCTAGACCTGACATAACACTGCCTCCAGAGGCTTGTACAGTGGGAACTATGCATGACGGGTGCAACGGCGACTTTGTTTTTGGCCAGGCAGTGTACATGCACTTCAGAACCAGCGACTATTGCACACTCTTAAGGCCACACAGTGCTACAGGCTTGCATCAGTCCACACGTCCTCATTGAGGCGTCCATTAAGAAACATCGGCAAAACATTTTGGAAAGATAAAGTCAATCCGATTTTTAGAAGCCCATTTTTTATTATCAGTTACAACATTGTAGTCAACATGCACCAGGGGCAATGCCAACAGGATCCAGACAATTTGGTTACGGGTATTATTTAGAAAAGCATACCATCCTTATCAGCGGCAGGCATACAGTCAGGTCAGGCATTTCATTTCACCAGATTTGTTGATGGCTATGTAATCTATTGAACGGCTCAGTTAAGATGTTAATTAAGATGTTATTGGCCAATTAATTCCATGTTGTTATAAGCTGATAATGTGCCTATTCTGGATGCTACCCTGAACAGGAACCTTTGGGAGTTTACTTTTACACCGTTGTGAGCTGTTTTAGTTGTTTGTCTGTACAAGCTTGTTTGATACGGGGGATGAATAAATTTAATTCTCCATCTCAGAATTATTTTTCTAAAACATTTGAAACAAGATTTGAGCTCTGGCCATAGTGAAAATTGCAAGGGAAATAGGCAACAATTTTGAATGATTTATTCTGAATTATAAGAATATTTCACAATTTAATATCAGGCAGCAGATGTTAATAATAGATGTTGGATGATAATAATAATAATTATTATTATTATGAATTACTCATTCATTCATTCATTCATTCATTTGTGATGTTATACACATAGTAACAGTGTTTTGTCATCAATGATTGAATGTGGCCACAGTTATTCAGAAGTTTTTAAAAATAATGAGAAAAGCCAAGAATATAGAGAAATGGCAGTCGCAGTCCTTTTTTAAAAATAATAATGTGGACTGAGTTGATGCCAAAGTGTTTGTGGCACTGCTACTCTATCAATATTTATTAGCAAGTAAGTCCACCCACTGCAGAATGGTTTTTCAGACTGCCCAAATATCATTTCACATTTCAAAGCTTTTTTTTTTGCTATTATGCGTTTAAAAAAATGGATTACATTTCTGCAACCTACAGTATTACAAAGTGGAAAATTAATCAGAGCCGAGCATTAGTGATGCTACATTTCTCATGCGTGTCTATCAGAGCTAGAAATCTGCCCTTTTTAAAATGAGTATAATAAAAGTAAGTAGACTCTTCTCCATACAGAAATGCAATTTCAGTGTCAAAAATGCTTGGCAACCAAACAACATAATGGAAAGCTAGTATACACTGACAAGCAGACACTCGGTATATTGGGAACAGAAACGTAGCATACGGTCGAGGGAGATGGAGATAGAAATGCGCGCGGAACATTATTACCGGAAAGCTGGGGAAATATTTGCACCCCTAGACTCCGTCTGCTGCCTCGTGCTCATCAATTTTATCCATTCCGAAGTTTGTCAGTTCGGGTGGGAAATTCTAAACCCCTCGAAATAAATTCCTGGCTACTCCACTGGCCATAATTTAAATGGAAAAAGAGCACATCTGTACAAATCCGGTAACATTTCTTATGAAAATGTACTATTAGGGGAGCCAGGGTGATACTGGGTTCGGCTGATTAATTGTACTGTAGGATCAACAGAACATTCTCGAGTTCAGGATGAATCGAGTCTTGAACTGTGATGTGACATGAATGCCGCTGTAACTGAGGGTCCGTTCGCTGCACTTTGAAGACTTTTCATTCCTTTCAGGTACGAAAAGTGTGGGATGAGCTTTCTCTGTGATCGTTGCCCCTCTCTTTAAGCCAGCGAAATAACACAGCCTCTTGGTCACAACTCATCCACGAGTAACAGAGCCAATAATACCACTGCCGGTATATAGACTGGGTGTGGTCCTTCCGCTTATCTGGGGTTTATCTGGGCTGATAGAGGCCAAGATGTGAAGCGGAAGGTGGTCGCTGGCGTTTAGCGGTGGCGCACCTGAGGAAAAGCCCAAGGTTGTTTTGGGAATTATTGGCGGTACGAATGGTTCATCTCCCTGTCCTTCTCCTGTTTTCCAGTGCCGACAGCGCCCCCACAGAACGTGGACGCCAAGGCTCTCAACTCGACCACGGTGAAATTCTCATGGAACCCACCTCCGCAGCAGTTCATCAACGGCATCAACCAGGGCTACAAGGTTAGCTTTCATCCCACGGTGCAGTCCGAACCAGGCTGTTCTCCGCGGATGCCCCCTCTCATGTTTAACATTGGTAATGCGAATGTAGGTTTGGGGCGAATGAGTATAAGCCTAGCATTGGCTATCACTGCCTCTGAGCTCAAGATTGTTGAGAGTTTAATGATAATTAGCTTTTAGAACCTTTTTAAGGTCTGGACCAAACACCACTGCCTGTGTACCATTGCTGTGTTGTTCTGCCTATGTACTCTATTTGGTAGGATTGAAAACGGGTTTAATCAGTTTAGTTGCTTTTATTCTTTTCAACACTAATTAGTGGCACAGTTTCTGTTGTTATGGAAATGTAATTTATTTTATGAATATTATTTATAGATAGTTTATATATAACTAAAATGTTGGTCTATGTGCATTGTCCCTGCTAAATAAATTGACAAAATAAAGGCCTGATGAATAACATTCCCAAACCAATATGTAAGTGCAACATATTGATGAAGCACTAAATGCAAGATAACTTATGCCACCTAAGACAATAATAATATAATACAACAGGCACATGGTGGTACAAAGGTCCTCTCCCCTTGGATTCCCATAGATAATATCTGATGATAACAGATGATGATAATAATAAGTTAAATATTGCTACTGAGGCTTTGTGGTTTGTTAGGCACTTCATGTCACAGCTAAACTTTGCTATATCTGGGCAAGTATATAATTTTGGGAAGTTCCTTACCAACATGCCCAAAAGGGTTACTGTGGAACAAAATCTTAATGTCGAACCCTGAACCTTCTCGAAGCCACCATCTTAGTCTTGAGGAAACTCAAGCCTCACTCAAGTTTGTAAATTTGGTTACCTAAGTATCAAAATCTGTCAGGTGAGGGTTTATGTTGTCCTGATAGAATTAGATTTTTTACATGTCTCACCCATTGTTATCTTTTATACACTTTATGCTTTTATAATATTTGTTTTGAATAATACTTTATAATAGTTATTTTTATTTAATGTTCTTTTATTATTCTTCTTAGCACTTTAGAATACATTTTCCACATGGCTGAATCTTATTTCTTTATGTAGCCTCCCCACAAAACCACAATTGCAAACTATATTTATGTTTGATCTCCATGAGGAATGTCACCACCTCTTTTTGCAATGGAACGTGAGAAAAGAGACTAAATGAGACTAATTAAGGCTCCTTTGCATGAAAGAGAAGTGGAATGAAATGTGTTTTCGAAATTACCACACACATATCGAGTCAAAGAAGACTGCTTGTCTAGTCAAACACTTTAATACTTAGTCTGTCATGATGACAGTTTGTGTTTTCGCCTGACAAAAGAGCCCCTGTGGAAGTCTGTTTGGCAGCATTTTCCTAACCCTGGAAAGTCTGCCGTCTAATTCAGGGACAATGTGTTTAATAGAAATATGAAAGATGGTAACATAATAAGAATCAGTTAAAGTGTCCATTGACTTCAGCCTTCAGTCGGCCTCAAACTAGAATTCTACTCACCAAATGCATTGCATGAGGTGACTTTTTTAGGCCTCTTCATTCTGATCTGAGTGTAATTTGTCCGTTACTGTAAGTTGAAAATTGAACCGTCAGATTTTGTCTCTTCATACACTATTTTATGAGATTGCAATTTTACGTAAAATAGTGTAAGAATCTCCAAACCAACACCACTGACTCAATTGATGCCTAGAGTAAAAGGACAAAGAACAGTAAAGTTGAAAAGATGTTTTATTTCATGTTTTCTGCTTAAAGCTGTAAATGCTAACCATAGCATGCTCCGGTAGATGCAGTGCCCCCACGCTGCAGCTGAACTCGATCATGATTTTCATATGAAGTCATTTACAGCAGCTCCATGAAGATATGGGGGGCTGATTGAAATAATATGGTTTGTCAGCACTGGTGACATGCCCACCATATGCGCTGAGAAAAGAGCAGGTTTCCAATTAAGGCCAATGAGTGAGGCCGGTAATGCAAAGTGTGTGATTTTTGGCCTCACCCACACCCTTCCCCGTCAGCCTGGTTTGAACATAGTTTCTTCTGGCAGCTGCTGGCATGGCCGGAACGGTCGCCCGAAGCCGTTACCGTGGTGACCATCACCCCCGATTTCCACGGCGCCCGTCACGTTGGCTACATCAGTGGTCTGAGGAAGTTCACGTGGTACCTAACGTCAGTGCTGTGTTTCACCACGCCGGGCGACGGGCCCAACAGTCCGCCCCAGATGGTTCAGACCCACGAAGACAGTGAGTACCAGCCCTGCATGTACCACGGAGAGTATTACCAGAGGATTTCAGGTTTGATTCCCTCCTAAGAGATTGCATATCAAGTTGTATCAGGGGCTGTTTATGCTGACATGCATACTAACCGTTGTGCTAACAGAAAAGAGAACCAGCTTGGACTCAGCTTGTTCCACAGCTGATATTTCCATGCTGGAAAAGATGGGTACAAAACTAATAAGTGGTGCATTCTGGGAAGGTACTGCATTATGGAATTTGAAGATAAACAAACGAAAACTTTTTAAGTCAACAACGTTTTGTGGCATGAAATAAACAAACAAATTATACATTTTTATTTTTAAAAAAAATGCATGACATGTTTTAATATTCCATTTCATCTGTGAAACTCTTGGAGCAAAATGTAAATTAGGCTTAAATTCACATACAGATTTCAGTCACATCTACTGTTGATGGATATGGTTAACGGTATATGCATGTGATTTAAATATTTTGAAGAGGTTGTCATTATAAATTTAAGCTCTCAGAAACATCTTATTTATGGGTAAAAAAAAAACTGCATGAAAGTCCAAAGAAACTTTAAGGCTTGAAAATGTCAACTTTTTCAATTTGTCCTGTGACTGTGAAACCTGTCCTGTGACTGTCTACCAATCCTCCAATTTCCCAGGGTGCACGGCCAACATTTCACACTGCTGTGCAGAATACAAAATACAGAATTCACTTCCTGGACCTGATAACTAGGGTTCTTTCACAGAACCAATACTCCGGGTAAGACCTTGGCTGTGTCTCAAACGGCAAAAATGCTGCCTTTCCCCGGATTTACACCAAGAGCGGCAGTCTCGCGCTGTGGCAGGAAGTCATTCAAATGGAGAGAGAGCGACAAGGCACGATTCTACCGGTAATTAATTATTTAAAACACAGGACACTAGTGTATCTATTGTTTTTAAGCCTCTGTGAGCTTTCCAGTAACTAGCCAGCTAACTTGCTAGCAAGCTGCCGTAGCATAATGAACAAACGTAAACACTGATCTCACGTGACATCATCCTGCCTTTAAAGTGCTTCCCAAATTCGTTGCCTTTGAGGTACCTTCAGAGGGAGCAAGACAACAAGGCAGAACGGCAGCGAGGCAGCTGCCTTCGGTTTGAGACACAGCCAATGCCGCCATCTTGTCACTGGTTTTGGGATGGCCGGTCAGACACTTTCCCAGTTCTAATTTACAGTGCTGTTGTATGGCATGGGTAGGCAACCCTGGTCTTGGAGAGCCACTAGGTCTGCTGGTTTTTACCTTAAATACAGCAACTACCAAATAAACCAGGTGAGGTGAGTTAACCGTGAAATCAACTGCTTTAATTGATCAATTAAGTGGCAAGTAACAACAAAAACCAGCAGACCCTGCGACTCTCCAGGACAAGGGTTGCCTACCCCTGTTCTATGGAGTTGTTTTAATTTAAACAGGTAATTTTGAAAACTATTTCAAGCTTCAACACAAGCTTCTCGATAATGTATTTTAGAAAGGGACTGGGAGAGAGAACTTGAGAGAGAGAAAACTATTATAAACAGTTTTTTGGCCATACGTTAGTTCACAATATTTTCAAATGTATTTTTTTTTACTGAAAAAGGTTTTTTTGCGATAACTTATTGTGTCTTGTGCTACATATACTTATAAGAATGAATCTGAGTAAAATATACTCAAATAAGTTGTATAGTTACTGTGCTGTTCCACTCAATATGAAAATGTTTTCTGGTAGTACAAGTGTTTCACTGCATTCTGCTGAGGACAGGCTGTGCGTAGTTTGAGTCTGAGATCTTATTGGATAAGGAGTGATTAAGTTGTTTTATAATACATCCTTTCAGGTGTATGCTGTCGGTCCATTAAGAGAGAAATTCTCTTAATGTCTGACATTGACGTGATGTGATTATGCATATTGCTCAGATTATTTTGTGCCCCATAACTAAATTGAGGGCAGCTGTCTCAGTTGGTTAAGCTTAATTCACTGTTGAATTATTGTCCTGAGCCATACATTAATTAAACAGCCAATTCATCTCAATCAATTTCTTTCTTGGTCGTGTTTATAAATTGCCTCGAAAGAGCACAAATGAATGGAGTAAGAGAGCGGGTACAATCTTTCTGTGCGAGATGTGAGCTCGCAGACCTCGCAGCTCCCAGCATGCACCGCACCTCGCTTCTAGCAGCTAGCAATAATACCAGTTATTAACGATTTATCTCGTTTTTCGTTGTCTTTCTGAAATTCCTCAC
Organism: Ilyophis sp. 1 JC-2022; assembly: GCA_022702515.1. Classification (NCBI taxonomy): domain Eukaryota; kingdom Metazoa; phylum Chordata; class Actinopteri; order Anguilliformes; family Synaphobranchidae; genus Ilyophis; species Ilyophis sp. 1 JC-2022. The sequence continues at coordinate 84,436,067 of CM040394.1, forward strand.
ACCAAATGCTCTTTTGCAGAATTAATGAATCACAATTTTCAAGTTGTTAAATATTTATTTTGGCAGGGGCTAGCCTACTTTATTTTGTTGCTTGACCATTTTGTGGACAAGTGTTTGCGCTACAATAAATCATAATCTGTCAACGTGATGAATGGAATTGGACAAAAAAATCTGTCACTGTCATTTCTACTGTTCATTAAGCTTGTTTTAATGTTTACCGATTTTATATTGTTTGCGTTGCATTTTTGGATGTAGGCTATGTCGGTATTGTAACATTTTAATTCCAACAAGTAGGCTATAAGTATTCTTCATGAAAATTATTAGGTTGAATTAGGACATAGTTAGCCTATAGCAGTGCCCGTAGGCTACATCCACAATATTACTCGAAGCCTATGCAATAGTCTACAAAGTGCATTTTAGTACCCTTTCACCGAACGTTAAATTTAAGGAGGAAACTTTTTGTTTTACGTCACACATATTTTTCAGCTACTGTCATGTGTTACCTGTGAACAAATCATAACATATATAATTTTAAACTACAATATGTCGATTATCAGTAGATATTAGTATTGACTGTTTTAAGTTGTTGGCTCAAGCTAGCAAAGCAAAGCGAGCAGGCCACGTAGCGGGATTGTGACACGTAGTGGGAGTAGGTTGTTACTAGGTCATAGGTTGTACACTTGTTTAATATGCTTGTTGTAGCTGTAGTCAGCTAACTAACACACATACAAATTAAAACCATATAGTTACTGTAAGTACCTGCCAGAAAAAGTCAATTGGATTGTAGTATTTTCTATTTTTATTGCTTTTACTAAGCATACTAACGGAGATGCGAAGATCAGCCGAACCCGGAAGCAGCTGGACTGGATGACAAAACATCTGTGTGTTCGCCAGGAATATGAAATCAACTCCAATGTAAATTGAAAATAAGGTTTGATTCAAAATAACCACATATTTACCTATACAGTTAGAGGAAACATTAATCTGAATACATACAAATCGTTTGAAAACCGAAACGTTTAGTAAACTTTTTAAAATTTATTTTATTTATAAAGATTACTGACTCCACCGATTGTCACAACCTACTCCGTCGGCGGGATAAATTCTTACACCGGAAGTGTTCTGTTTAAGTGAATTGCACCTTTTGCGTTTACGATCGAGCTTAATAAACGGCACCAATAGTTAATAGAGAGATAGAAGATATTAACTACAAAATATTATCATTGTTATACAAGCGGTCTCTTAGTAATCGATTGAAGTATTATGGTAACGATGAGTGTCACAACCTACCTTGGTATTCCACTCCGACTGTGGAATAAGCTGACAAACACCTTCACTTTTTCAGTTTTGTAGGTAAAACCTCCTCTTCATCTACTCTGTTTTTCTGTAAGGTTACAGCAAAAAACCGGACAAACATGGATAATCACTTACCAGCTCAATGAAATAATGAACTGAACCCAGTTGGAACCAAACCATGACATGCAGAGTACACCCAGAACTAGGTTTGAAATTAATTGAGATGCAAAAAAGGCGCAAAACCATTGTTTCCATGGAATGGCAGGTTTTTGGTTCCGTTAGACTGCTCAGTGCTCAGACTGCATTTAATACTGATCAGTGTGTGTTTTTGTTCTGGTTCCAGAACCAGGCCCAGTGGGTCACCTGAGCTTCACAGAGATCTTGGATACCTCTCTGCGGGTCAGCTGGCTGGAGCCTGTGGACAAGAATGGCGTGATCATAGGTCGGGCATTTTGTTCGGTCATAGTAGGGGGGCTTCCGCTCAGAGCCTCTCCTTCCTATTTCATGATGGGAACTGGGGTTGACTGCTGTCTAACCTGATTCGTCTTCATCAGTCCAACTGCAGTCCACTGAAAACAGGTCCAAAGTTTCAATCCACTGCACATTGGCCCAAACTACAGCCCACTGGAAACAGGTCCAAAACTACAGTGCACTGCAAATAGACCTAAATTATAGAACACTGCAAAGAGCCTTAATTAGCAATCCACAGGTCTAAGCTACATTTAGCTGCAAACAGGCCTTAAACACAGCCCAAAATGAATAGGTCTAAACCACAGCCCTCTGCAAAAAGGTAGGAATTTAGTTTGCAGATGAAGCTGTCTTGTCACACACTGCCAAATGTTAGACTTTGTTGACTCTAAGCTGTTGGCAGGTATATAATTTTCCCTTTCACTGCCTGAATCTTCAGTGATATTTATGACATGTTTACCTTTCAGAGGACTCTTGTAAGTGGCCCATTTTTGTCTAAGCTCTTCATAACTTATTACTTCACTCTTCACACTTAAGTAAAATTTCACATCACATTTTTTAACATCTGGGCCATTAACTCATGCATCTTAAAGTTGAAGCAAAAGTATGTTTCGGTTGAATTTTCTTTTCTGCATCAATATGATTTATTGTTTTTTAAATTATGTTTTTAAGGAAATTCAAGGTCCATTATACATACTGTATGTGTGCATTCATTTGTCAACATTTCTTTAAAAAATATTCACTCTGTTTTCATTCGTCAGTTGTTTAGACTGTTACTGAGATTTATCATCACAGTTTGACTTTGTGCAGATGAATAAATGCGCTCTTTTGAAAAATGGGTTGAAAGAATGTCAACGATACTGGCTATTCGCTGCGTGCAGTAAGCTGACATGTTGCCAACAGGAAACGATAAATCAGACACTTTAACTACAGGACAATCAACCAAGCCCCATTTAGAGAAAGTTAGGCGAGGAGCACGTGCTTCTTCAACCGTAGTGAAACCAAACTGCAAACCCATTAAGTGCCCAAGAGCCACGAGAGAGAGAAATGATCGTGACGGTCGTAGATTAAACCGAAATGATTGCAGATAGCACCTGTCCTCACCAGTGCTCAGGGCAGTGTTTTCTGTTTAACACTGGGTGTATTTGTTGCTTGCGGGGACTCCCGGTGCGAAGCTTTGATTTACGATCGGCCGGCCACGAAAGGACAGTAGGTGATTGGATACGGTGGCGACCGCGGGGGAGGGGGGGGGAGTGCACCACAAATTACGCGGGACCTGTGCCGGCCGCTGGCTCCGCTTAGACGCCAGGCCTTGGAGCGGGATCCAGGATCCAGGAAACTCGCTGCTCTGACAGCGCACTCCCAGGTTCTGCCAGTAGAGCTGGTTCTGGAGGTCCTGCATAGAAAAGTTTCGGCATGCCTTCCAAAGGAATTCAGTTCAGCTCCTTTTTTATTTAGCATCTGAAAACTAGACTGCAGAGACTGGAGAATTTAAATGGTGTTGCCTATTGGCAATGGATAATGCCTGCGGTCTGATCACTCACTATGAAGTCTCCACCCAGGGTTCCTCAAAAAAATATGCTATATTTAATTTCATACAAAAATGTTTTTTCAAATCATAGTGACACATTTAAGCTTTCTTTTAACACCTATTTGAATGGGGGAGGGTGCTGTGCGTTGTACCAAGCTCAACCCAAGCTTTTGCAAAGATATAAATGTACAACTTGCAGCCAGAAACATTAATTGAGCCTTAATATCTCATGGGAATGCCATGGAAGTAATCCTGAAGAATTGTTTTCTTCTGTTTCTTGCAGGCTACCTGGTGTCCTGGGAGGTACAGGGAAATAACTCCTCCCGGGTGTTGCGCACTCTGGCCAACACCACCCTGGAGTACAAGGTCACAGGCCTCACCTCCCTCACCACCTACACCCTGGAAGTGGCAGCCATGACGGAGGCTGGGACGGGCACTGTTACCTCCTCCACAATCTCCTCAGGGGTTCCCCCGGGTCAGTGCTCGGTCCGGCAGATCTTCATAGTTTTTTAAAAGCACAGAGGGGGGGAAAAATGATTTTCACGAGGCAAAACACTAACTATTATAAAGAGGGCTGCATGAAAAAAAAACTCGACATGGGTGCAAGAACAATAAGTTTTTGTTCAAATCCTGAGTAATGGTACAAGCTCATTGAAGCTCAACGCCAGTTAAACGTCCAATAACCGTTCACCTCTGTAAGACAAAGTTTCTCCTCCTCCTTTGGTGGTTATTTCCTTAGATAAATGTATTCACTGGATCCATTCGGTGCATTCACCCATGCAAAATGTGGTTAGCAAGTCTTATTTTAGATGGCCTGCATCCACATCTTATTTTTACTAGACCACTTTATCCAGTAGCAACTCCCCAGTGCTGACGGTATCAATAGGCATTCGCTTGGCAGGCGGCAGCCCCATCCGCTTCAATTGCCGATCAGCATGAATATGAATAATGAGCTTTTAAGACGCCATTGTCTTTATGGCAGCTGATAAGTTGTTGTTCTTGCTCGGTCATGAATCAAGTGTCGCGACGGAATAGCGTTCATTTAAGCTAGCTTAGAGGCGCGGTGTTGCTGGAAAATGACAAATGCGTGGCTGGCTAACAGCCAGGCTAGCGCCATTATCCCTAGTTGATAATGATAAAGGAGTGAATCGTGAGAGAAACGGAGAGCTGCAAAGCTGCTGCAGTTTTAGGCGGATTCTTTTTGCTTCCAAGGAATAGCTTAATCCCAGTTCTGAAGAGAAGTAAGGATCGTGCCTCAAGACTTTAAGACTTAGTTCAGATGTCTTTACTCAACTTTTTTGGCTTGCATGACAATAAATGCAGTATCAATTTACAGCTAATCGTATGAAAGCCCTTGTATGGTGTTTCTGCATTAACAAGGAACAGTGAAGTCAGCATCTTTCTTTTGAATGAAACCAAACACCAGAGTTTTTTTCCTGCAGTATGAGTTGTTGCATTTCTTGCATTTAGAGCTTCCTGGATCCCCATCAAACCTCGTGATTTCCAAAATAAGCCCTCGGTCGGCCACGCTCAAGTTCCGTGCCGGTGACGAGGGGAAAACTTCAATCTCCAAGTGGATTGTTGAGGGGCAGGTGAGCAGATGTATTTATTTATTTTAAATGCATGTGATCTTTCATAATGTGAAATAGGAAATCACAGAATGTAAGGAAATGGAATTGGGTAATGATTCAGAGACCCTGCAGTGGCCCTTGGCCCTTAATTAGTAAATATTTAAATAAATTTTCCTCTGAGAATTACACACAGGTCAGTATTCAATCCATATTTTTTCTTAGCTTTCACTGACAAATAGTCACGAATGCAATTTTTTCTTCAGAAACATCAGTGCCATCTTCAGCCATTTAAAAACTGAACTTGCCAAACAATGTTTTCTAAGAAATATTTGTATTCATGCTTGACAAATGTTGACTGAAATGCAAGGGCTCCAAAAAGGCTCCACATTTAAGGACAGTACAATGAGTTGAGATTGAAACTGGAAAATGCATGCTTCTGAAGCAGTTTGGAAAACCTGGCAAAAACTTAAAATAGTTTTCTGCACTTCTTAATTTATTCCGAGCAGTTTTCCCATGGTCACTGATAGATAAGTCGGTTTTACTCTTCAGAATGTAAATGGATACATTTAAATTAGCTTCATTGTGAAATTCAAATCAGTGTTGCGTTAATTCAGGTTTTAATATGCAGTTCAGTCAATGGTCTTTTGATTCTTTCTATAATATCAAAGAAGAATATGGATGGATTTTTTTAGCTATGAAATATGTGAAAGCCTATTTAAATATGCTAGTTTCTATAAGGTTTATATATGGGGATATATGCATATTAATGTATAGTTTTCAGAACCATATCTCTGAACGTGCTGCATGGTGACCTACTCAATGGAAATAGAGTTTACACTCAATCTACTAAATTGAGTGTAAACAGCATCGTCAACAACAGCACACTGTATATCTCAATGAATAGCTCTCAACACTCGGTTGTACGGAGCTCAAAGACATGACACTGCATCGGATTATTCAAGTGCTTCTTCCTAGGGGGAGATTCATCTTTCAAATTGTACATGTGACCAAACATCTATTTAACATTGTACTTTTTATCAACCATTTGCATTTAAACAGTAGGCCTACAAATAGATGTTACAGGTAGGTATTATTCTTTTACTAGTGGTAGGTGTGCTGACCCTGTTTAGATGCTCTACACAATATTTGATGCAATGCACGTGAATGGTGAATCATATGGTATTGTTATAAACCATCCAAAAGCATTGAAGGTCCGTGGCCCACATGTCACCAGTTGAACAGTCATGCATTACATGCTTCGTGCTCCACTAGAACAGGAATTCTAGCTGCTGTTGTTCTCACAGCAAAATGAGCATTTACTTTATTGAAAGCTGTTTTCAGTTGATGTCATCTCTTGATGTGATAATGTAATGTGATCGAAGAGGTCAGAGGCAGTCTAGCCTTCATCAAATATTTTAGATGACAACAAGATATGGAACAGGCGCTTTTCCCTATTGGTTTTTTTTTGTCCACACAAGGGGAGGTGATCAGGCATGAACAGTAGTGCTTTCAGTTCGCGTAGCTACTAATGTTACATAATGTTATGCTCAGAGTGGGTCACATCTGACCGGCGCTAGTCGGATTAACGGTTGGTTTTCGTTGGCTTGTCAAAATCATAATGGGTTGTAAGCAATAGCACTGGGTCCTGACAATCTAGGCATGCATAATATAAAAAGAAAAGGGAAACTTTTGATTTTTTCCGTCTGATAATGACCTTTTTAGCAAACTGTTTTGTAAAAATTCTATTTATCACCAGTCATTCTGTGACTGCCTTTTGTCTGTCTAATAAGTTCCACTGTGGACGTGCCAGCCCCGAAGTTACACCTCTCGCTCCGCCTATTCCTCTCTGCCTTCATCGGGTAAAAATGTTTCATTTTTGACACGTGCCACATCCGACCTCTCGTTATGCAGATTGATAGACGTGTAACGTGATGTTGCATGTTCAATTATCTTGAGAAATTATACTCAAAACACACAATTTCTATTTATTTGCAGCAAACAGCCAATTTGTCTCCAGTTTCCAGCTGTGGACCATGTATAGCCAGATGCTTAATGCTTTTTCATGTATTTGTGTATAACTGTAATGACATGCGAATCAGGTATAGGGGTGTTTTGGTCAGTGTTGCTGTCTTTGATGACAAATCTCCAGGATATTCTTTTTACGCATCCAAACTCCTCTCAGTGATGTCACAGTATGGTGTCACACATTTTTACTTCTATGGGAATGGGCTCTGGACCATCTCGCACTATCGCACGAATGCTGTAAAAATAAATTCTCTGCACTTTAATCAGAAATTGCTTGCTCTGAACCTTAATACTATAAGGGTGATATTGCCCTTTATTTCAATATTATCATAATATTTATCTTTAGATGACTAAGTTATTGGGCAGCCACGGGCAATATTTCCCACAAAATCAAATCTGACATTGCCTGGAAAATAATGTCATGGGCGAATTAGGATTCATGGTTTTGAGTTTAGTAACACTTTCTATCAATGGCTCTTGAGAAGAGCTATATATGTACATGTAACTCTTTCATAAGTAGTATCTGACAGAGAAATCATCTGCTACCGTCTTTTTTTCTTATTGTTAAAGGACAAACCATTGCGTAGCAATTTTTTTTAGAGGGTGGGGGTGTTCACTTGCAGGAGGATGCTAATATGTTTCCTCATTAAATTTTGAATGCACGAGTGTCATCTAGAGGTATATTGGATATTTTTATTCAACTCCCACTTTAATATATTTGGTGTTTGTTAGTGAGTCACCAAGGTCTTGTTTAACACTGTTTCTGTTATATCGCGTGCAGTTTGAGGTCAGATGGGGGAATTCTACTCCCACTTTAATCTTTATACTGTCACCGGTGACTCTGAAGGGGAATTGCACTATGAGTTCCTTCAGTTCGCTGCACAGGTTGTGCAGTGCAATGTGTCCGTAAGCTTAAAGGAGGGATGTCTTTCCTTGTGACAAAAATACCTTGTACCTTGGAGAAGTTCAGTCACCGGTGTTTTTCTGTAAGTGACGAGCACCGTGGCAGATGGGGTGCGTGGGCTCTTTCTCTCCATAGGTTGGAACTTCACTGGAAGTCAAGTCGAGTTTTTAACTTTCGGTTTGACGCCAGGACTGAGGGGGCCCAAACAGAAGCCGCTGAGAAATATAACGCGAAGAGGTGCCTCTGTAGGCGGTGCGCGATTCGCCGCGGTGAAAAGCTGAAGGCCTTTTATTTTTCCATGCTCCATGCAATTATCTAATATTATAGTTACGTGACATTTCACCACAGATGCTTTTGAAGAAAATGGAAGTGCTAATATCTGATTGGTTGGTTTGGCCATATAATAAAACATGGAGCCGCAGCGAGAGAGAGAGGTCACTTTCTTTGATCAATCTATGCTGTCTCTTCTTGATAACCAACTGTTACGCATTGCTTTGGATATAATATTCGCTAGCCTAGCTTACTCAGTGAGTTGAGGATAGTAGAGAAAGTCTCCGTCTGGGAGATTAGATTTTAAATATATTGATTACGTGTTGCATCTAGCCTAGTTATTATAGCTGCGATTCAGCGAAACATCTGCAGCATTGCATTAGCTGGCTGCACGTGTGTGTGTGTGTGTGTGTGTGTGTGTGTGTGTTAGCTAGCCTACTGCTGTGTGTTGGCTAGTCAGCCCTACTTTCCTCAAACTTTGGAATACTTCACATCTATAAAAATACACTATCATATCTGTCTCTCTCTCTCTCTTACGTTCTCTATCACTCTCACGGCAAAACGGCGGCCGTCAACAGAGGCAGGCCCCCCGGCGTCAGTACCTTAGTTTCACATGTAAATCGAAAATAGCACAAAGAGACTGAAATGATGAAGGAATAAGTAATAAGGAATAAGTAACATTCCATAATAATTTGATTTAATTGGGCATTGATAAAGTTGTCCTCCATAAGGGGGGGGTAAAATATAAATGAAAATGATGAGCCAGTGACAGTAACGTAGTTTCACATGTAAATAAAAATAGCACAAAGAGACTGAAAAGATGAAGGAATATATCATTAATATACTTGTTTCCATATATAAAATTAGATAATGATTTGGTATTATTGGGCATAAATAAAGTTGACCTCCTATAAGATGGGGGGGTGGGGTGGAGATGGGTTTAAAATGTTATAAAATGATCTTATCCACTAATATACTGATTAGCCTATGCTTTAGCGTTATATGAAAGCATCTCAAATCTCATCTAGGGCTTTGGGGAAAAAAAAAAAATAATAATAATCTTCAAAATGTTCATAAATTAAACACTTTATTTTAGAAAATGCCCTGTGTGAGTTTGTGTATAAATGCAGGAAATTCGTCTTAAAAGGCTCAGATTTTTCTGACGGAGGACCCCCAGACCCCCAGACCCCCGTTACTTCGCCCCCCCCTTCTGCCCCACCAACATCTTTTCATGCCCCCCAATCAAAGCAGTCTAGAAACTGCCCTGATTCAGCCTGTATGCTTTGTGACTGTACAAGCATCCGCATTTCTGCAGAAAGAACACTACACCACTCTTCTGCCAAAGCCAGTCAACTCTGGCTTATTTGAAGGAAATGGAATTTGCTGTCTCGCGATCTACTCCAGAATATGCCATAGAAGCTTGATTGAGTTCAAATCGGTTCACTGAGAAGGCCGTGACATATTATTAACACCAGTGTCTTGTGTCCTGAAACCACTGGATGAGTGCTCGTGCTCTGTGTATGAGGGACCGAAAGACGCTTTTTAAAGGACACCATCCCCGCGGGAACGAAATGCATTGAGGTGAACACTATCACTTCCCATTACATTAACATTGCATTATACATCACACCGCATTAGGATCGACACGCCCCCGCGCTCTCTAAGGATGAGCGTGTTCTCTCTTAGAGACCATGTTAAACCATGACGTTGTGTTGTTTCCGACAGCACAATGTCCCTATCGCTTCTTATGTGTGCGCACCAAACCATGCCGGGAAAATGCACCCGAAACCATTACTGAACCAGCACAACCCTTCATTGTCAGTCCACTGTTTCCATATTTTGTTCACAACCTGCATCATGTACGTCTGTATGCCAAAGGCACACGCTGTTTCCACCGGGCCCGGCAGCGGAGCTCGGCTTCATCGTGATTCCATCAAGAGGGTCACGTTTTGCAGTCCCCAGGTGCTGCCGCCGCTTTCAACCAGAAACAAAGAGATCCTTGCATCCCTCAGGCGTCGGTATCCCGGTGTCACTGAGCGGATACAGTGCAGTCGGAGCAGCTCTGAAGAGGGGGTGGTGCTAATGGATGGGGTAAAAGGTTCAAAGCAGCCAGCTAACACTGCCATTGTGGCCTTGTGTTCGTTACCTAAGGGAGCAGAACTAAAACAATAAGGGGAAAAAAACCTGTAAACCGATCAGCCTTTTTGCCTTTAATTACATTAAAGTGGACATCAAAGAAATGACCATGTCGGCATTGCTGATATCATTGAATTGTTTCGGCGGATGCTTTTCCCAGGAGGGTTTCCACAGCACAAACGGGGAGCACATTTTCAAAGTATAAATGCAAAAGGGCTTATTCACTTGCCAGTTTCTCAACAAGCCCAAATAGTTAGGATACTGTCTAAAGCAAGAGTGTCCAGTATTATTTAAAAAAAGGTTTGATGTGTGCAGGCCTTTGTTGTACACTGCCTGGCCTGACGAATGCGCGCTAAAGCTAAAGGCGGTCCGACGAAATATTAGAGTGCGCAACTTTCTTTTTGGCCAGGCAGTGTAGCTCAGCACTACAACACCTGATTCAACTAATGAACCAATCATAGTCTTCAGTTAAGATTTTGATCGGTTGAATTGGGTGTTTCAGTGCTGGGCTACAGCAGAAACCTGCACCCGCACCATACCCTTTTGGAAAAGACTTTCATAAGCTCCAGGTGGCAGGGAACGTCCCCATCGGCACCTTTAATGGATCCTAACCATTGGCTGTCTCTCCCTAAGGTGGGCAGCATCACTGAGGATGAAGAGTGGAGGGTTCTGTATGAACGGGAGAATGAACCAGATGCTCAGGTGCTGGAAATCCCCAACCTCACCCCCTTCACTCACTACCGGTAAGCATGCCATATCCTCAAAGCTGTTCAGTACCCTCTTTCTCACCCTCTGATTGAAGTAGGCTTAATAATCTTAATATATTGAAGATTACTGTCAAGGAAGACTACAATGTTACAAAGGAAGTCACTTTTGTCAATTTAGTACTCTTCTGCAGTTGCCAATTTTTTTGATGGAGGTACAGCTTAAATACTTGTAAGCTCTGTGTGTGTATAGCCATAACAAAGAAAAAGACAGATAGTTTGCCAGCCGGTCATGATGGGATTTGACAGAGGTAATTGGCTGTGCAGAGTGTATTTCTTGGACAATAACTTGTTCTAGATTATATCTTTGTGCTGAGATATAAAATGACAAAGATAACATAAGCCCACAGACAGGTCTCTATTATGTGTTGAGCATGGCAATTGCCTTTCATCAGATTAAGTCTGCCCATAGCACAAAATGTACTGTAAAGATCCGCGCTCATTTTTCTCGCAAATTGTACTTATGCAGTGTGCAATCTTATCTTTGCTAACATGATAGATTCAAATTTGGCTTGATTCCAACACAATTTTCAGTGGCAACCACCTGAGAGTTCAATGCAAACCGCAGCGGGCTGTTTGTCTGTTGGTGTCCAGGTTCCGGATGCGTCAACTGAACATTGTGGGTTCTAGCCCTGTGAGCCAGCCCTCCCGCGTGATCCAGACCCTGCAGGCGCCCCCAGACGTGCCCCCCAGCAGTGTGACTGTGCGAACGGCCAGCGAGACCAGTTTATGGATGCGATGGGTGGTGAGCAATCGAACAACACTCAACCTGAGACAGACACACCATGATCTCAGACTCGGTCCAAATCACCATGATCTCTGACTCGGTCCAAATCACCATGATCTCTGACTCGGTCCAAATCACCATGATCTCTGACTCGGTCCAAATCACCATGATCTCTGACTCGGTCCAAATCACAAGGATCTAAAACTCGGCCAAAAATACCAAGACCTAAACTTCAGCCTAAAGGAGTAGTCTCAAATTTCTCCAAAACGCCATGATATCAACCTGAGTCCAACACACCATCACTGTAGACTAGGGGTTTTCAACCTTTTCTCATCTAGGCTCAAGGGCATTCAGGGGACCCCCCATCAAAAGTTAAAAAGTGTTATATTTTTAAGAGTTTTTCTATTTGAATCTATATGTAGTCATTGCATACCAAGTCTGGCCAGGGACCCCTACAGCACCTTCAAGGATCCGCAGGGTTTCGCAGAGCCCCTGTTGAAAACCCAGGCCATAGACCAGGGGTGTCAAACTCCGGTCCTGGAGGGCCGCAGTGTCTGCTGGTTTTTGGTGTGTTTCAGCTGATTGGCTAAGAAGTCCAAACACCTTGTTCTCAAAGCTTTAACTGGGTGCTAATTAAAAGGAAACCACAAATACCTGTAGACACTGCGGCCCTCCAGGACTGGAGTTTGACACCCCTGCCATAGACCAACAGTACCATAAAATATAAAAACAACTGGCAAAGAATTTTATCCGGGACATTGTTAGTCTGAAAAAACGTATTTACTAGAATTATTTGCAGCGAACAACTTGAAGGTAGCTAAATTAATTTTACTCGCGTAAAAGTAAACTATGAACAGTAGCCTCGAGTAGAAGAGGTGAAGTGTACACTCTTTGCTTAACAATGCCTCCGTTTGGCAAATACTGCGAGGCAAGATTCCTGCGTCTCTGAGGTACTGATAAATTGAAAGGGTAATGTCACCACAGCGAGCTTTGGTTTACCTGACATATCGCATCATCTGGAGAAGAATGAAGACTACTTTTGAAGCGGAGCTGTGAAATGAGAACTTGCGTTTAATTTTTTTCCCTGTGTTCAGCCATATCCAGCTAAATTATTCAAATTATTTCCTTTCATATAACAACTCTTTTTTTTCGACAAGGATGCCCATCCAAATACACGCTGATACTTCAGGAACTGCTTCAAAGAAACAATTGCATCCAGCTCTGACTTTGTTTTGTTAAAAATTGTCATCATAATGCATACTCTCTGTTGAGTGTGATGTGCTGCGGTCTTTGCCGAAATGGAATTTTATAATTTGAAGCTCTAGTTTGACAACTTTTCATTTTTGGACTGCGGCCAGATGGAGTATTAGACAGAGGATTAGTTTGTTGGTTTTTTCCCCCACTGCAGCAGAAAAGCATTCACTTAAAATGAGAGCAGAAAAATAAGCATTCTTACTCGTGGAGCCCATGTCACTTGCTCCTTGGCCTTACGGATAGCGAATGCATATTAGGGTTACCGCAAGGTTCCCCGGGGGTTAAGGGGTGTGGTGTGAGCAGAGGTCTGAAGGTGGCGCCACTCTCGACTGTCTTTTTACCTCCCAGCCATTACCTGACTCTGAGTACAACGGTAACCCGGAGAGCGTGGGCTACCGGATAAAGCTGTGGCGGACGGACTCGCGTGTCGAGCCCAGGATCCATTTGGTGAGCAACCGGCTAGAGAGGGAGATCACCCTGGAGAACCTGGAGGAATGGACCGAGTACCAGCTGCAGATCCAGGCCTTCAACTCCATTGGCCCCGGGCCCTGGAGCGAGACTGCGAAGGGCCGCACGCGGGAGTCGGGTAGGGGAAACCGAAGCCTGTGTGTACGCACACACACGCGCGCACGCACACACGCACACACACACGCATATACACACACATGCAAACATACATACAGATACCCACATAAGTACAGTGCCGGTCTTGATGATGCTGAGCAAAAAAGTCTGTGTAAAATAAACAACACATGTAATGAGCTATATTGTATGCTCAAAATAGTGTCTTATTTTATACTTTAAAGCAATTGCTCAAAGAAAAGTCTGTTTAACAAGAAATAATTTATAATTCCCGAAAACATAAGTGTAAAAATTATTGCCACTCTAGTACTTTGTGCGCCCTCCTTTCACAACGATAAAACTACTCGAGTCATCTTCTATAGCGTTTTATGAGAATAAAACGCATATTGGGGGAGATATTTGATCATTCCTCTTTTCAAGACCCTTCAGTCTGTGCTTGTAAACGGCCTCCTTCGGTTCAAATCACATATTTTCATTTGGTCTGGAGACCGGCCATTGTGAAATTGTACTTTTGTGCTCAGTTTCCCAGTTTTTGGTTAAGGCATACCTGTGATCATTATCTTGTGGAAAGATGCGTGTAAAGCCAAATTTTAGGTGGGGGGATTAGCCGTTTTAGGCCAAAATGTCTCGGTTCATAATTCCATACACCTCAACAAGATCCCCAGGACAAGTAGATGCCAAAGATCCACCACCGTGTTACACCATTAGGTCTGACATCATATTCAAGTGTTCTGCATAAATGTTTGATTCTTCAACTTCTGCATACTTGTATTGTTTGTTTTTTGCTCATCTTTATCATCTTTGCAGGGCACTGTACATGTGCGAACACACACAAATACACACGTGCGAGCGTACCTTCAGTTGTGCACATGCCGAGACGCATACTGATATATGAACTTGTGGTTTTCAAAGGGTGCCTGGTGCCTCTCTTTTGCTCTCTTGCGCTCTCTCTCTCACTTGCATGTGCCCTCTACTATTCTGTCTCTAAATTTCTCTATTTATCTGTCAATCTCATATGCACTCTCTCTTGTCGTTGTGTCTTTCTCTCTATCTCTATCTGTCAATCTTTCTCACACACACACACACACACACACACTCTCTCTCTCTCTCTCTCTCCCCCCCCCCCCCCACCCTTGCATCATAACTCACTGAAAAAGAACACCCACTGTGTCTCCTCCTGGAACCTGTATGAATTAATTAACACCGACGGAGTATGGTATCAGAAACAGGTGATCTGTGAAATCCGTCTGAGGTACGTCGCGGCGGGCGAAATCTGAGGGGACAGGGACCTTGAAACTAATCCAATTTGGGATATCGTAAAGCTCACAGAAATGGCTCGTTTGTCTGAAGGTTGCTTAAATTGCTGCCCTTAAGGGCAGCTGCCAATTTTCTGCCTTTGAATGCTGCTTACTGCCCTCGTGGATGACTGTCTTTTTCCTTTACATTGGCTTTAATAGTGAATCCCTCATGTCTTAATTAAATATTCCATTAGAAAGCTCTTCAGACAGAGGAAGTTCTGCTGGCAATGTGTTTACAGAGCTGTAGGTAATCACATCCAGAGACACTGTTGTGTTTACTGATTTGAAAATCATACAGCCGGAACAGAATGGATAAAAGCCCCCTGTCACAGACGTATGCCAGCTTCTTCAGCTAACCGACACGCGCATTGTTTCGTCCTAAAGTCTTTTTTAGGAATATAAACTGTTCCGTTGTTTTGTGCCTCGCACAAAAATCCACAAGATCGAAACAGGGCAGTTCTGTTTATGAAATCTCAGATAATACTCAATAACATTGACCACTCGACCCTGACTGAAATTTTTGAAAAATGCATAAATAATCATTCACGGAACTAAACTTTCATTCTTTTTTTTTATATTGAGCTAATTGTGGTTCAAATGCTTAAAAACGATAGATTTGAAATGTTTCTGTTTGATCGTTCCCATGTATGTCTGACAGAGTAGTGTTGTTCAGACCCAGAAGTCCAGAAACGGGGAACTAAAGTGTGTTCTTTCATTTCTATTCTGATGAAAGAACACTTTTTAATTCAATCAATCAAAATCAGTTTATTATAGCACACTTTGTGCATAGCAAAGCACAGAGCCACTCAAGATCCGAAAACCCCGTCTGACAATAACCTGCATTCAATGAACATGTATCCTTAAATTTGACTAGCAGATAAATGCAAATAAATGCATTTATTTATTAAGCGAATACATTTGTTTATTTATATTTATAAAATTTTATTATATGTATTAACTTATTGCAAAAAATAATCGTTTGGGAAAAAATAAGTGAGACTTGCAGTCTGTAGGGTGGGCAGCTCTCGAGCCGTTGATGAATCCCCCTGCGGGGGGGGGGATTTCATCCCTCGCCATGACCTGTGATATCTTCTCTGCTTTCCCCCTGTCTGAAAAGCCCTCAAATAGGAATGGAAGGCAGGCTGTCCGCTCTGTTTAATAAATAAATGCGTTTGTTTGTCAGTCAAAGTTAAGAACAGATCTTGATTGAGTCCAGGCCATTGTGTGCTCAAATGCAATTTCTTCTCTCTGGATGTCCTCCGTCATCTCATTTCCCGTTGCTATGGAATCGAGTTTGATTCAAGTGGCCTCCTCAAAGACGCTACGGAAAGACCTCGTCCCATCAGTCGGCTAATGGCGCCTTCGCTTCCCCTTTCATTTCCCCCTGCAAGATGTCCACAAGTGGGCCTCATTTTCCGAGAACCCTTGTGGCGCAAAGGATAAAATTAAGGAACAAAACTTTGAGTGATTCTGTTCGGACAGACTGCGAGCTTCGCCATCGGTAATCAGGAACCGATGCCCGCCTTCACCAATTGGGTGGCACGTGTCATGCGAAAACCAGGTGGGTAATTCGACTTTGCCCGATGAGGCAGGGCATTGTCAAGCTTTTGCTTCCGTTTTTTGTTATCTGGCAGGCGGGGGGTAGGGGGGCGGCTGTAGCGGTACCTTAAACCAACGCTTGCACCCTCCCTTCAAAGCCCTGTCGCTAATGATGTCGGCTCCCCTCTGCTCTGCCTGACGTCCTTTTCCGAAGGAGCGAACCGAGGCGGAGGCCGATCCCAGTGACAACACATGGCAATTAGGGCTCTGTTAAAACGGTGGAGCCCCAGATTATGTGGATTTACAACCCCTGTTTCTCCCCCAGTGCCGTCTGGGGCCCCTGAGAATGTGACGGCGGAGGCGGTGAGCTCCACAGGGATCCTCGTCTCCTGGGGGCCCGTGCCGGAGCAGGAGCAGAACGGACACATCCTGGGATACAAGGTACTGTATGGTGGTCCTCGCGCGCCTGGTTTTATGAGTGAATCCCTGCCCTTTTGCCAATGAGGTTTGGGGGAAAGGCCACAGGTGCAGCTGCCGTGTTCTGGGTTCAGATCATCATTTTTGTCTCGCCAGTCATTTTATTTGCCCGAAGCTTTTGGAACTGCAACAGCTTCAAATGTTTTGCACTGGGTCTGCCGTCTGGCTACAGACCCTGAACATTCCGGAACTGACTGTGGGTGCCTTCAGTGCGCCTGCGCTAACTGTCTATGCTAACTGCCTGTGCTAACATGACACCTCCGACACAATGACTGCACAGTTCATCTACGTTTACTGCCAGCAGAAAGGGCCAAAGACGGCTTGCATTTTGGAGTTGAGATAAATTAGTTTTTTTAAGCGCTGTTCTTGCCATGTCTCACCTGAAATACAGAGAAAGATTTGCATTAAAGTTGTCATTGCTAGCATTATTCGTAGTCTCATTAACTGTTAAACAGGGCGCTTGTAACTGCCAGCCGTGTGACCCCACCGTAACATTGTGCATTAGCTGGAATCGTGAAATCCGCATGAGAATCTCTGATTGGCTGGTATGTGAACTCTTGTGGTTTTAGCTCACATATTCGTAGACGCAGCTGTGGTTTTGTTGTTTTAATTGAAAATGTGTCCAGAATGTCTAAAATCCAAATTTAAGTAGTGATGGGTTTGTAAAAGTAATGCAGTGGGATTCCGTTCTGCGAACGTGTATTTTATGCAACACTAATTGGACACAAATCGGAAGACTAAAACAGTCTGTCACTGTCGGACACTCATTATGTGCCACTCCTTACGATGGATACATCTTTAGGGACATGCAATATGTCAATAATATATATGACATATCTGACTTTTATCACTCGGTAGTCAGAATATCTATAAGTCTGGCACAGTGGTAACTGCATTCATAAATGAACATTTTTTCAGTTAAAATTATTCTACAAGCTAATGATATTTCTTTGAGCTATATACTTGTTTTATCCTAAATGACTGAAATAAGAATGCAGTCCGTTTGTATTTAAATAAGTACAAACAAAATTTAACTGAATGGAAAAATAGGTGTATCGATGACTCCAAAGGAGATGTTGCAAGCTTGGTCATAATTGTGGCAGATTTGGGTACAGTACTTATTACTGGTACAAAGAGCAATTCTCACCCATCTACATTTTACAGGGAACCAAACAATAGTCGCTATCAGATAGAGATCATCAGGGTTGGTGATCAAAAACTTATTTTACATTCAGTAATTTCTGGAAATGAATTGAATTTCAGTTAATAACTTGGAAAATGCCCTTGATATTCTATAGATTTGTTTTCCAGTATTGAATTTTTGATAATTTATTGAGTTGACTGAATTTAAATGGAATTGACCCCAATCCTGGAGACCATGTTTGTGTTCAGTGAGCTGCAGACTTCCTGTAGGATTAAAAAGTGGAAAACATTCCTACCCAGTGAATTTGTTCCGGTTATCATAGGTAGGCTATCGTTGTTGCAGAACCTCAGAGCTTAACTTCTGCCATAGACAAACATGTCATTTTGTTTTTCTGTTTAGGCGAGGCAGAAATTATTCTTTCGATTTCTAGAAAAGTCATGATGCTGAAAATGATGAAACATTGTGAAAGAGTTGTCATGCAGGTTTTCTTTCCCATAAAAAAGGACACAAAGATTTTCCCATAGCACTCCAGACAGAATGTGTCAAAATTTCCACTGATTTTAAAACTCTACCACGCATTCTCTTTTATAAATTAGTGACTTTGTAAAGATATTTGTTGCAATTTTCACCCGAGGTGGGAAAGCAGATGTTTACTGAGCGGGGGGAGAAAGGCGTGAAGCCAGCTGCTCTTCCACATTTATATCAAATGCAATTAAGGAGACAGACAAGATTTGCCGAAAGCATAATGGAGGTATATAACCAAGGTCGTAACCTTGGTGTAAAGACTGGATGGGGAGGGGGACTATACTTAGCATTAGTTTGTGAGCTGTGAGAATTAAATAAGCATGGCCTTTGTGGATTCTAAAGTAGATTCTATTGACTGAAAAAATTACCGCAATGCTATGCTCTGTCAGATTAACAACATAGCTGCTTTCTGACAAATATAATGAAATTAATTTGACATCATCACAGTGCTGTTTGCGAGCAAGGCTAATATACAACATTCACAAGAGCCAAGTTAGCTATTAGCTGGCTTGCTTCCAGCTACAGTTTGCAAGCTTGTAGTGCCCCCTGGATTTTGAATCCTTAACAAATGCATTTGTTTTAATCAAATACATCAAGTATTGAGTGGTGGACCATTAGCTTTCCTCCTGTGAAGTTATAAACGACTTGATCACAAAAGCTGGATGCTGCAATGCTACCGGGAATATCTGACTGAACAGAGGCCGGAAAGCTATTGAAAATGGCATGCCGTCGACCAATAAATGATTGCCATTTCACTGATTGAACAAGTCCATTGTAACTACTAGTTTATGATTGGTTTTGAGAGCTTGATGTGAATGTAAGATGGGCTCTCATTCAGTGAGAGTTCAAGACCAGAAAGTCGTGACCTGCCGCTGTCTGAAAAAGAGGACATTTCACTCTGGGATTTATTGATTGTTAGAGGGGACAAATCAGGCAGTTCTCAGTGTTGTGTGGGATACATCTCCTGCCAAAGTTGCTAATGTCCAGCGTTAATTCAACTCTAAAAGAGTACATATGAGACCAATAGGGACCATAATTGTGTACTCTTAAGAGTTGATTTAACACTGAACATTTTTCTGTGTATTTGATTTAAGCAAAAAAATATCACAAAAGCTTTGTGGGTTGTCAACCAGTGCTTTCTGATAAAATTTGTGCCATTTAATTTTCATGGTAGTATTTCTAATTGTGCCCGTGTGTGTGTGTGTGTTTGCACGCATGCATGCATGTGTGTGTGTGTTTGTAGGTGCTGTACAAAGAGAAGGATTCAGACTCGGAGCCCCAGGTGCATCTGGTGAAAGGGAACCTAACACAGTCCGTGCTTCTACGAAGCCTGCGCAAGTACATCCTGTACCAGATCCAGGTGCTAGCCTTCACCCGCATCGGAGACGGGGAGCCGAGCAGCCCGCCGGCGCTGGAGAGGACTCAAGACGACGGTACGCCAACTTTCTTGTCCTCACCTCCCTATCTGTGATTCTCGCAGTGTGCGCAGGTAAGGGACAAGCATTGCAAAAGCTGTCTCTTCAAGGTCTACCACTTCCCCAGGCATTCTTAGCACTCAACTAGCCAGCTAGCGATCTTTATTTATCCTCCTAAGACCTGTAGGACATGAGTCTCTGGTCTTAATCTCAGGAACCGTATATTTTACTAAGCGGAAACCTACACTACAAAGGAAGGGACATTCAGTAAATATAAAATAAATAATATTTTTGAAAATATTTTCACTGCAACATGTTTTTGTCATCCAAGACCACTTGTATTGCATCAAAAAATACTTCAACGTTTTGGGGTTTTGTTTTCCCGGGTCTCAGGAGCTTATAGGGAAGGATTTTCAGTGGAAAGTTTCCAGTTTTTCAGTGTAAAAGACACCAAGTTTGTTTCCATGAGAGAATAAATCGTAAACACCGAAAGTGTTTTTGTATGTTCATACCACAAATTTAGTAACTGGCCTTGTAACCGCGCTTCCCCTGGACATTCTTCGCAAACACTTATCAGATTCTTTCCGGAGAAGCTGGCGCCCTTTTAAAGCTCTGGTGAAAATGTGTGTCAGATAAAGATTTGAACGTGAAGAGGTGGAAATACTTCCGACGGCGGCCTTCAGTGACCTATGCATACCGCTACTTTTTTTCTTTTCACTTGGAGCTGTTCAGACAGTTGAAGGATTTTCACTGTTCTGGTTTCCCCTGCAGTTTGCAGACTCAATCGCATGTTTTGTCCTCCTCCCATATGAATCAGAGGAACGCTTCATTGTGCAGTATGTATGCTTTTGCGAGCGACGTCATCTGTTCGAGGCTCTTTAGTGCTCCGTCATGCAGTGTCATTTTCAAACATATAATTCCGGAAGGGTGGCCCAGAAATGAACTACTCCGATTAAATATCTTAATAGGCCTTCATTTCTTTCATCAGCAAGGTTCACCACAGTGTGGACACCCCGGTTTTAATTAAATCCAATCGTCGTTCACTGAACTCATTAAGGGTTTGTATTTTTAAAGGGTAAGGCAGAAAAAATGGGCAATATTGGTGAACAGCAAGACACTGAGAATGCACCGGTTCGCTTTTAATTATGCCCTTTAAATAAGCCGATACGCCGGCAGAACAAAATGATTATTGATCAAGGGAGATAATGTTTGCCACTGAAACTAAGCCCAGAGGGTTTGTGTAATGCAATTTTTGGTTATTAATCCTGACTCGTATGCAGGTACGGAAAGGCATGAGATGTGGCAGGTGTGCGGCGGTGGTAGGGGGTTGATATATTCCGTTGGATGCCCGCCACCCATGCTGGCCCGTCCCCGCCTCCACGCGGCGGTGCTTTGATCTCACTTTTGATCTCTCGTTGAGACCCCCCCCCCCCCCCCTGCTGTCGACTCCCCCACTGAGCACCGAGCGTAAAGGCGCAACTGGGGGGAGCGCGCGGTGTTATAGCGGCGGGCGACAGGCGCTGACGCATTACCATTCAGAGTGCGCGCTCTGATCAGGCGGCAGTAGGTAGAGACCCCCGCACGATAGACCCTAATCAAGGTAGCGGAGTGGCAACGTTACCCATGCACAAAAAAGACCTCTTATCTGTGTGGGCGTGGTTTTTAGATGTGTGAGGTGCTTCTTCAGTGCATGTCTTCTGTCACTTTTCTGTGCTTGAATGTGTAAACTTCTCTGTGCATGCAAAGGCTGTTGGAAAATGTTCTTGTTCAAAGCAGACGCATCCTTATCCAATCTTAGAGGAATACGGCCAGACAACAGAAGAAGGAAATACTGTCCACCTACCAGTCCGGTGCTCGGTCTAATTAATTAAATTTGCATACACAGCGACAATTTTGATCCACAAGGAATTTAGTCAGGACTTTCTCACAGTGTTGGTTTGTTGAACAGTACCTTGTAAGAGCTAAAGAGCAGTTGGAGAGGAGATGAGAAGCAGCTCGCAGAACCAACTGTGACTCAGAGGTGAAGCCAAACCAGGTGGCCAGGAGTGTTCGGTATGAGAGGCCTGGCGAGTGATTTAGTCACGTCTCTTTAATTTAGGAACACCCAGGCGTGTGCTATTTTGCATACAGACAGCTACGCCAGCCGCTAATGCCCCACTGCGCAAAGCAGGAATGGTGCCAACACGGCAAGTATCAAAAACAGAGAATTCAAAACAGGGGCCCGTCTTACCCAACCTGCAACACGGCAGTTGTCTTGTTAAGGGACCCTGCGCCCATGATGGCAGCCAGCGTCGCTCCTGATGGGATGAGGGAGGGAGGGAGAGGGGGATGATGGGATTGCTTGTTGTAAGCTCTCTCTTTCACAGCTTCCCATCTGTTGTGACTTTTACTTGCCTGGGGGGGTACCCCATCAGTTAAATCTCCCACACACACCTTCCCACCCCTGTCTCAGATTACACCTCGCAGTCACTCTGTGAAACATCCCTTAGGCAAGGCAGTCAGTGGATGTATGTCTGTGTGAGACCTCTTCATCTCCATGGCGATGGGGGTGTCTGACCAATCACAGAGCTGCAGTCAAACCGGCAGGAAGGTGTCAGTGAAGGGAAGAGTTTGCAGAGGCAATAGATGTTGATGCTGAAAGTGCGTGTGTGTGTGTGTGTGTGTGTGTGTGTGTGTGTGTGTGTGTGTGTGTGTGTGTGCACACGCGCTGCTGCCATTGCCTGTAGGCCCTTTCTTGTTTTGTTTTTTACTTTGTTGAATGATGCCCCTATCCATTAGCAACATCATTCTAAACACAGCTTGACAAGGAACCATCGCCTTGCTCATGGTACACAGGTGAGGTGGACGCCCAGTCTAGATCTTCAAGCTGACCAGAGCCACAGCATTAGTGCCACAGTATCATCTAAACCACTGCACTGTTCCAGCCTCTTCCATTAAACCAAACCCAAATAAAAAGCCTATGTTTTCCCAAGATGATGGGTTTAGGTAGAACTTGGATGGTAGTCTGAAATCATCTCCTAAGGAAATATGGTGTATTCAAGTGGCCAACTTAGAAGGATCGTGCATGATGTTTGCTGTGACGATGGTCCCGTTCATTACGATGAACGATAAACGTGTTCAAATGCTCAGCTGCAAAGAAAGCTGATGCTTGTTTGCCTGGCCTCTGAGCAGCATTTGCTGTTCCAAAGGTTTTACGTAGCGTATGCAAAACGATTGAAGATGAAAATTAACGCAGAAGGTGAAAGACTACATACGCAACGGGTCTCTCCAGCTCCAGATCTCTCCATGTTTACATATGCTCAGCTTTGACCTTTGACCTTTGACCTCTGACGCATTTTTCGTCACCTCTGTCATCTCGGCGACCTCAGGAGGTGCCCGAGTTGAATGTCGGATTTCCAAGATTGTTATCGGCTCATCACCATCTCATCACCGGGGTGTCATGTTCAAATGGTTTGGATTAATGACCATTGTTATACTTTTATACTTTAACATTTTCACTCATTAACTTAATTTTTGGCTTACCCACCTTTACTTTCAAGACCTACAGTTTTAACAACCGTTGATGTTACTGACAATATTTTGGTTTGATTAAAATTAATAATCTCAAAACATCTTTAAAAATTTTGCTTAATTGGATTGTTCTATACAGTTCTATACAGTACAAACGTGCCAATTTACAGAGTGAAATTTCTTGTATTTTTTTATATGTTGTTCTATAAAGAAAACATGAACATTTTGTAGAGCGAGTCTTTGTTACAATGAGACCAAGATATTGTTTTTACAATTTACGGTTGTCAAACTGTAGGTCACGAAAGTTGAGGTGGGAAAGGCCAAAAAATGGACACTTTGGGCCTCATTCAAAAAACGTGAGCAGAACGAATTTGTACATAAATCATTCATATTTGCAATTTTACCCGTATTTTGGTATTCATCAACATTTTTGTATCTTATTTGTTTTATCAGATTTGTTAGTACCTCCAAACTAAATTTACACCTGCTCTGGAGAGGACGTACCTCGTTCGTAAATTCAGAATGCCGGTAAATGTAGCTTCTGAGTGATAATTAGAATATTCATTTATTTAAATTTTTTGTTAAATTCACAAGACTAAATGTAGCCTTTGAAATACACATTGCAAACATAATAAATTATGATTGTAAAAAGCAGACACTTTAGATTACGCCTATTAATCAATAATAGTTAATTAATTAATAATAGTAGCCTACTATTTTTTCTAAATTAATGCTAAAAATTTAAATTCTACATGACCTTACATAGGCTATGCTAATTAAAACACACATTTAACCAATGAACAAAATTTGCTTTAAAGTGGCTTACATATCTGTCGGCAGGGTTGCAATTGTGGTCAACAACTTAATCCAGCTAATGCCAGCCTATATCCAATTCTCCAAGATCCAAGTACATCCAAGATGCAAAGCCAGGTGGAGGTAAAGCGAGGTTTTTATGAAATTGCCAACCTGACATGACCTGACCCGACAAGAACATGACCTAGGACAGAACAGGAGCTTGCGGGTTAGAAACCACTACCACTAAAGAAGGTCCACTACCACTGTACTCTTGGGTGTAGCTGCATTGCTTCAGTAAATATTCATTCACTTTATAAATGGATAATGTAAAAACAAATCTAAATTATGCAAGGGCATCTCATCAGCAAATTAATAATATAATTAAACCTAGCATGAGTCAATATGAATCTGAGCTGCGCAGACGGGTTTTAAATCTTTAATTACGTGCCTGCTCTATTTATTAAAATCTGTTTAACTGAAGTGAATTGAATTTCCCTGAATCCTCATGCTCGGTTTAACTGAACTTGTCAGCGGCAGACGGTTTCCCCGCCAGTGAGCCGTGTAGCGGCCATTCGTATTGTGTAAGCCTCGAATTGTGTGTAATTGCGTGTGTAGGTGGACTCATCGAGGCACGCTGCAGAGAGTTTACACAGCTCAGGATCGTCGTGCTGGATAAACAGTGTGTTCTGGGCTGAATGTAAAATGCCTCTTCCATTCATGCCCGGGGCGCACGCGGTTGAAAGGAACCCCTGAACACGTGGTGATGCCTCTGTCCTGTTCCCGTTGTGATTCCCCACAGTCCCTGGGCCGCCCGTAAGGCTGGTCTTCCCTGACGTGCACTTGACGGAAGTGAGGGTGGTGTGGCAGCCCCCGGTGGACCCCAACGGCATCATCGTGGGTAAGAGAAACGTGGGTGCGGATGGGGGGGTAAAGGGGGTGAGGTCCATGTGGGGGGTGCTTAAAATTGACTTTGTAATAAAGGCAATTGTTTTTTTCTTAAGAAACACAAAAGTTAAAGAGCTAGTTCAATTTCTGTGGTTTTCTGATATCATTTAGTTTTAGTTTATGATTTTGATTGGCCCTGACACTGTGTGCAATGAAGGATAGTTTAGATATGTAGAGAAGTTTATGAAGACATGCTGGTTTTACAATGACAGGTATAGCAGCTTCTGCAGTGACATTATTGTCTGTACAATTATTCTTTGAAAAATGTAATTTAATATTATTGTGTATGGTGCATTCAACCTGAAACGAAGTCACAGAAGCATAAATCACATAATTTGAAAACTTATATTTATATTTGTGAATAGATGCAATACATTTATGAATTAATTAATATATACATAGGGTGGACAAAATATCAGAAACACCCCTGAAAAATTGCATCTACACAGGTGATTTCTATTAATTTGAATTCTAATTACCAGCATGTGTCTGATTAAAAGAGGTCTAACCAGCAGCACTTTGCTCGGTAAGTCTCCAAAGCAAGACGAGGATACTAACGGAGTTCCAAAGGGGCCAAATAATTCCAGGTGCGTCGGTTACAAAAACAGTAAAGTTATTTAAGGTGGCAAGGGGAACAGTGTCAAAAATTATGACAACATATGCCCAACACCAAAAAACAGCATCAGCAAAAACTAAGACCAGGTGCACCCGATGGTGCGAACACCGTTTTCTCATGATGTCCCCATATTCCAACATGATAACGCCCCCATACACACTGCTATAAACATTAAAGAATGGTTCCAAGAACATAAGGATGACATCAAATGCCTTCCATGGCCTGGACAATTAAACATAATTGAACCTTTATGGGAAGTTCTGGAGCGCCGAGTGCGAACTAGATTTCCACCTTCTTCTAAAGTTTTTTTTAAAACAGAAAGTTGTCCTGGCAATCGTACAAATGTCAGCTATTTGTCTTTACAGCATTACACTTGTTTGATGTTACAAGGAGGAAACATATTGATCACTTTGAACCTGACACAGTGATCTTGAACTTGTTTTGGTTGTCCCTGTAGCAGTATATGTTATACATTTAGAGCTTCACATTTGGTATAACGGAAAAACACTGGCCCCTTTTAACGAAAGGGCCACATTTGTTAGACGTGTGCTTGTAGCATGAAACATGTTATTTTTTCACAGTGTAATATATGGCCATTTTTTTATGCTGCTGAAAAGGGAATGGTATCTTCTTCTGGCGTTTGAAACACCTGAATCCAAAAGTGAGAAACCATCGTTCTCTGCCGTTTTCCCCCTCGGAGAAACACAACAGCACGGGCTTATCCACTCTAACCACCCCCCCCCCTGTGTATTTTCAGTCCGTGCCAGAAAATAATTTCGCATCAGGGCGGAGGGGAAAGGGGGGGGTAATATGATTTAAACTGACTGACACCCTCAGCTGAATACAGCCACAACAGAACAGAAGCAAGTCAAATCCCTGTGCTCCCACAGATTAGTCTGGGACAGAAAGCATAAAACCAGAGTTGGATAAAATATGTTCTCCCAACACAGTGGGGGGAAAGAAAAGGTTTACGGTTTTAGTCATTTTTCCAGGCCCCATCTTCTGTTCCAACATGGAGGGATTCTGTAAAATTACATACGCGCCAGATGATGAAGTTCTCGCGCAACGTATTCTGACGGCGGGGAAGGTCATTCACGGTGCACACATGCCTTAAAGTGCGCCTTGAAATAACGACCGCGACGTTCGCGGTGAATTTTAGGGGTGGCGCATCTCGAGGGTGAATGATTGTGCGCGAGATCCTATTTCTTTCTCACGTGTCAGGTGGTGTCCACAACGGGACTCTTGCATTCTTCCCCATTTTGAAAACAGATTTAGTCTTCATTACGTCGGGATAAAAAAACGGGTTCCATAGTTTTTGTAAGGGATTTGTTTTGTTGTGAAAATACTTGTAGGTTCTCACATAGTAGCTCACCTCTGCGCCTATGAAAAGCATGTGGATTTCTGCAAGCAATCGCAGCCCTGTAGAGGAGGAAACCACAGTACTGTTCATCAAAGCTCTGCTCTGGAGCAAAATTCCTGGCTTGAGGTATTCTTTCAAAACATGTTATGTTTTGCACCTTTGTTTCATTCCTCTCAAATGGCACCTAGGGCATTTCTCTGAACAAATGTTCACCTCACACTGCTATTAGCTGGTTTGCGTTGACATTTCAGTACAAGAATATAAAAAATATATTCAGGGCTGCATGTTAAAAGTATTTAATTTTCAGGAACAAACAAGGGTCAAGTTTGTAGTTCAGCCTTGAGATGCTGACAGAATTTGACCTGACTCCTGTAGGTTCTTGTGAAATTTTTTAACGAAACATGTTATTAGCCAAAACGAACAATCTTGTGGAAGATTTTTGTTCTGAATATTGGTGAAAATGTATGATTTAAATCGTCAGTAATCTACATACTTTTATCTGGTGTTTAATGGCTTAAAATGGGTCTGGTCAGCAACCTGAATTTGAATTTGAATGGTACCAAGCTCGTTCCAAACAGTGGGACTTTCATTTATTTACACCGGTCACAGTGTGTCAAACTCAACCATATCAATTGTTTTCTTCTTCTTGAGAAATGTGGTCGTGGTGCCTTGGTTGGTTTCAGGTAGTTTCCTTACTCAGGTTTTCTCTAAAATGTAGCACAGTACAGCATTTTAAGTTTCACTGGCGTAAACTCATTTCGTTCACAGCCTGGCTGAAAATATAATCCTGTTTGGAAAGCCATTGAAAATTAGTTATTTTTCCTCAGACAATCTGCAAGGGCTGACCGTTTATGTCACTGGAGAGTAGTGGAGAAGACTTTGTTGGCAATTGAAGTAATCCAGAACCGTGCCTGGGCTCTCATTTATAAAATGTTTGTCCGCACGGATTTGATCCAAAATTCAATAGATTTGATCTTATGTGAAAATTTACGCACAAATTGAGAATTATGAAACTTGAAACTGACGTGGAAGCATTCTTACGCATACGCAAACTCCAGAGTATGTGTACAAACTTTTTCATGTGGCTATTGGCTATGCAGTTGTACTGCAGGCTCAACACTTTTGTTTTCAGAAGTGAGAATATTTTGCCAGTACTCTGACATATAGGCTATTCTACAATGCACATGTCAGATTTTATTTTTGTGATAAGCACTGTGAGACGCACTGTTAACTAGGTTATTGCAGCACTTTCTGTTAACATTATCAATTGTGCAATCATTTATGGAAAAAAAATAGCCTAATAATGATAATAATTGATATCTATAGTTTATATATCTATCTTTATAACATAAAATCAATGCGCTATTTACATATACAGTACATCACGTCATAATGACTTTATTCAGAAATTCTATATAGGCCTAGTTCAGAGCTGATATCATGTGACAATGGTTTTGAGGGAGAATATAACAAATAAATAAATCGACCATATAAGGATATTTATATCGGGTGAAGTTCATCAGCTCCTTCACGTGTGTACAATAGCAACATTTATTTGTGCATATGGACATTTTATAAATTGTTTGTTGGAACATTTTAGGAAATGATTGTATGTTCACAATTAGGGTGAATTCCAATACGATTTTATAAATGAGGCCCCCTGGTTTCCACAGCGATTTTCTTTTGTACCCCGCCAATAAAATTCGGCAGCGCGTGAAAGAGAGGTGAGAAAAATAGAGAGAATGAAATGGGGAATTTCACGCACGCCTAGACAGTAATCTGCATCCAGTGTCACAGCTGTGGATTCCGTTCTATTACGTTTGTATAACTACCTTTACCTGCTGCAGCCAGACGCTTGTTGCCGCCTCTGAATGTACGCCTGCAACAAGACATGACAGGGCTGGAGCCTTTGAATTGCTGTAGAAGACTGCTACCATGTCAGAATTGAAGACGCCTCTGCTGAAACTTCATATTTTTTCCGCGCAAACATTCTCGTCGATAAATAGCCAGGCTGACAGGTCATGGATAGACGTCTCGGTTGTTTCGATGCGTGTTATGAAAGTGACAGCTTGCCGTAGGAGGATTGAAAATATCTCTAGACGCTGGACTTTTCCTGCGAACCTCGTTCAATCTAACGATTTTTCCGTCTGACAGATGTGGCTTAGTCTTTTTAAAAAAGAAAAGAAATTGCCTACTGAGAAGATGCGTTTTTTCGTCGGACATGAATAATGAATATGCATGAGGAGGAAGCCTGGAAGCTTGGGCCAGACGCTCTTGTGTAAAGTCTGCTTTACCTTGCCTGTCCTTTCTGCTGCGCAGGTTATTTACAACTCTCGTCTAAAATCTTTCTCCATTAAGCTCACCACAGGAGGCACTTTTAAATTACCCCGTCCTCCTCATCTGCATGACTGCCGGCTGTTCGTGGCTTTGCGTCGCTTCATTTAAGTGCAATATTGTCTTATAAAAAGGAAATCTTACACAGCAGGTCTTAAAAAGCAAACTGTGACAGAGATATACGGGAGAGCTCACTCTTCATTCTGTCAACTCTTTCCTCATTGGAGCAAAGTAGACAGCTATCATTGCAATCAGCCATCAGTATGTGGGATGGTCAAGTGCTCTGATGTGTAAAACTGCGTTGAGGCACGCTTTGATGAATCGGTGCTTAATTAACATTCATTACCTAAACATTGCAGGTTGGATTCTGGGCTGTGTCATGAATCGGCCATGGCTGGAAGTCCTCAACGTCAGGATATAATAGTTTTTTTCCTACCTGGGGTAGCCTGGTGTTTCAGTTGGTCAGGGTTCCCCAGCTGCTGTAGTTCCTCCTTACGTGGTGGACTGCGGTGCTCTTATCATCCGGTGGTGTCGCTCCTGCCTTCGAGACGGTTATCCTGCCAAGCTGAAACCCTCCCTGGGGCTGTGCTGTGGTCGGTTAGAAGCAGCCTGAGGGGCCGACTACTAAAGTCAGAACAGACCACGGTCTGGTTTCACCACCAGAGCACAGGCCACATCGCTGCCCTGAAACCTCATGTTTTTAACAGAATGAAAAAAAACACAAAAGAAAAAAACACTTTGCCCCCCAGAGAGCTAAATACCCATGGTGCTGCGTGCCGGAATTTTTTGTGGAGCAAGACATGGCGGTCAGTTCACTCCTGATTATAGCCGAGCTGGAACAGATGGCCTGTTTCTGTCAGTATGCTTTCGTCGACCCTTGTTCAAAGTCTTCCTTTACAGCATGGCTCCTTTGGCGGATGCGACTGAGCACGATGCCGCTTGGGATTCTCCCACGGTCATCGAAGGCTCGCTGTTCAAATAGAGTTATCAGGTTTTCACTGGCAATCTGAGGATCGGCGATCGCCACATACTCTGCCAAGATAATAAATCTGTGTGTGGTGGGGTGGGAGGCGATCCGGCCAATTACACTGCACGTTGTACTCCGGAAACCCGGCGAAAAGGAGAGCCTCGGAAGATTGAGTCACGGGTCACGGCGCGGCGTAAATAATCTGATGTTTCTCTGCGGCTTGCACCTGCGGCTCTGTTCATGCCACCAGCAGAAAGCTGCAGAAATACAGGGGGGGTTTTTTTCGAGGAGGGCTAGTATTGACCGCATTCTTAGAAGGGGAGGAGGGGAGGAGGGGGGGTACCAAGAATTAAAGTGTCGAGACAAAAACTTAAAGTCCATAAGACTTGGAATGGCCAGTTATATTACTATTCAGCCAAAGGGGACAGCGTGATACAACACAAAAACACAGTATGCATGCTGAAAACCTGGTGTTTTTCAATCAGTCCGATTGTTACACTCACACGCTGCTATTCTTCTTACATATAACTATGATGTAACAATTACCTGCTTGAGCGGCTTTACATTACAATCATTTCGCTTTAAGATTGGAGTGCGCACGCCCCCAGGCGCTTGCGGGTTTGTCTTACAAATTAAATGAATGCTGATTCTCATGATTGGCGCTCCGGCTAATAACTCTGTTACTCGCTCCTCTTTGTTTTAATTTATTTTGAACCCTGGGAGACATGGCTACCATATTATCCTTAAAGGAACAGTGAAGATGGAGTAGAGTAGTGCAATATAGCGACTAGACTAGCTGAGTAGTTGCAGTGGAGCTCATTTTTTAACATTTTTAAAACTCATTTTTTAGGTTCAAATCTTAAGTGACACAGCTGTTTTACATTTTGAGCAAGGTAAGATTTGGCTTAGTTGCCTTCAGTGTGTTTCCAGCTGTATAATATTGATGAATCGACAAAGGCGTTCAAATCAAAACCATCTGCTGGAAACAAATTTTGTATATGTTTTGGACAACTTGCAAATAACAGGTGTATTATTCTGCAGGTGTGAGAGTAAACGGTGAGAGCTGACAAATAGCATGATGAATGCTGAATGAAAATAATCGTGACTTTCTCTGATCATATGCAGGGTGTCTTTATCATGTCACCCAGAGCCTGAAATCAGTAGAACGAAAGCTTCCTGTACAGAAAGTGTTTCGAAATCCATCCGTCGCACTGGAGGTTTTTGAAACGGTTGTTTTCGGTTACGCAACAGGGTAATACTTTTGTTGAAGCTATCGTTTTATACTTGTGATAATTGAAACTTCAAGATCTACCCAAACATTAAAAAAGTGATATTGTTGTGAACTGTTTTTGACTATAACATACAAATACACTCTAGAATCATATCCATAACGATGTCACTGCTGTCCCGTGAGGTAACTCATAATCGGTGATGGACGATGCAATCTGCACTCTAAAAGGAACTCTTAAGCTAGACGTTTTTTGCAGGAGCAAGTTTCAGTTTATTTTCCTGATTTTTTGCGGCTGTGACTGATGCGAGAATTTTCATAATCCGCTATGTTCTGTTCCCTTGGATTTTTTTTGCGCAGGTTATCAGATAGCCTACTGCCTGAATGCCAGTGACCTCAAGCAGTTCACCACGGTGGAGGTGGACTCCAACTCCCAGCAGTTCACTGTGACCGGTCTGTCTCCAGAGTCTGCGTACATATTCCGCATCTCTGCCAGGACCCAACAGGGCTGGGGCCTTCCAGAGCAGGCTGTCGTCATAACGACGGAGACACGAGGTAACTATCCACTATCACCAACTTGACTTGTCAAATTGACTAAAAATAAGTTGCGTAAATTTTTTATGGGAAACGATTGTGTTTATTTTTTCAGTAAAAGTTGATTGTTGACATATATTGACTGAATCCAGGCCATGTTTGTTATTCTCACCGGGGTATAAGCCTTTCCTCAATACATTTACATTCCTTTGAAGAGGTCCGTACCTCTTCTGGATTCAACCCTCAGATTAGGATGTTGGAATATCTTCAAAATAATTTCGGGAAGAATAACTCATTAAGCACAATAAACATTTTATTGGCTTGCATTGTCAGATATGCTGATTGAAGTTCATTGCCAATACAGCTCTGAGCCTTAGCCTGTCGTTTGTTTTCATATTTCTAACCGTCAGTATATTTCACCTCTTGGTGCTGTGGAGGACGTGAAATTGTTATAGAATACCACAGACACGAGGAACTGAATGGCACAGTGGCTTCTCACAAAGCGCTTTTTCCTGAAGAATGGTAATGAAAAATTAGAAAAACCATTTACTGTGTACAATTAATTGGAGCATGAAATTTAAAAGTCAATGCGTATTTGGAAAGGAACCCCCAGGGAACGTGTTTAATTGGGCGTACTGTATCAAGTGCACACTGGGTTAATGGCCCTGAAAGGGTTCATTTATTAATGCTTGGTGTGTCCAAACAAACGCTCTCTCCCTGATTTCTGGTCTCGTGAAACCAAACTAGGTAACGTTTTGGAATCGGAGAGATATGGGCCAGTGTGACCTAAAGATCCAGTGATATCTTAATAAATACCACGTACAAATTTTCACAATGTGGGAGTATAATGCCTATTATGTTCAAAAGCATGACCAAAAAAGTGATTTCCATTTCTATTTATGAATCACGCTTTTGGATAATCTTGTTCCGAAGCATAGCTTCATCTGACACAAGGTTTTTCATCTTTACTATTAAAAAGCAAAGAAGCCGTTCCTGTATGTGTTTTCATGTCACCAATTATATCTTAATCCAATATCTCTAATTTATTTTCTCCGATCTCACGGTCGATTCAGATTTATGCTGTGATATATTTTGTAAGAGAAACGTATTGAGCTTCATGGAATATAGATAACGGAATTCTGAACGGGGGCATTCGAACAGACAAATGGTGCGCAGGGACTTCCCTTCTCTACTTCTCCTCGGATTACTTCTGAATCGGTCTGAGAGATTATGGCTTGTGCCGGGTGTCTTCCGTAACATGCAGAAGAGGGAAGACTTTGATACGGATCAGCGTAGCGCTGCGACAGAGAGAAAACAAAAAAGAGAGGAGACATTCGACCCCGCCGCTTCTCGCAAACTGAAAAGGCGGCAAAGGAGAAGATGTTTTTCGGGCAGTAAACGCCGATTTATCGTGGCCTTATAAACTCTTGAGAGACGGGTCAACCGTCGACAGCGGGTCTAATCAATATGTGTTTTGTTACCCAGTCGGCATCTTTAATAACCTTCATCAATAATGGCTCCCATTAGAACAAACAATTAGAGCCTCTGTCTATTGAGTTTTGTATTAAAATCAATGAGGGGGGGGCAGTGCAGTGTGAATAAAAGAGAGGTGAGGAGAGGAGAGATGAGGAAAGGAAATATAGGACAGGAGAGCACAGGAGGGGGGGGGGGGGAGATTATGTCTGATGTGAAGGCTGTGGTTGACTGCGCCATGTGACCACTCACTCAGCTGGGGGCTGCCTGACCTCTGGCTGAACCCTCCCTGCCGCCGTACACATTCCCCTAACTGAAACATCAAACGCTTTCATTTCTGTGTGACCTTGAAAAGTTTCTCAGAGTTCTGTAGGAAATGATAGAATTTGTTCACCGTTTCATTATTCTTTTCATGGCCGGACTGGATAAGACAGGATTCCGTATTCCTTCTGCGTAAGTCTCGTACTTTAAGGCTTTGGCTTTTCGATATTCTGTTTCTGCTCTCTTTGTAATCTTTCTTTTTGAGAGTATTTCTGTGTTTGTTTTCTGTTTTTGTTTTTTTGTTGTTGCACTCCCTCATATCTCTGTATGCAAGTTCTAGGCTGGGGGCAACCAGTCTCATACAAGGAGGGCAGGTGTTGGTGCAAGTTTCTGTTCTGTAGCCGAGGCTGGTTTGGGGGTGTGTGTTTTAAAGGCCTCCCTGTCCCCCTCAGAGCGTCCTCAGCCCCCCAGGAAGCTGAGCGTGTCTCACGAGGAGGTGCACTCCCGCTGGCTGCTCCTGCGCTGGGTCCCGGGAGGAGACGGCTCCTCGCCCGTGCGCTACTTCACCCTGCAGACTCGCGAGCTGCCCAACGGGGACTGGCGCACCCACTCCTCTGCCATCCGGCCCAACAGCACCTCCTGGGAGGTGGAGAGGTTAGTGAGCCATCCCCAGGTCTCTCCGACGTGGCCAAGCGATGGCACACACAAAGCCGTGACGTCGCCTGCCTCCAGTCTCAGGTATATGGATAAGAACATCGTGTCATCAGGTTTCACATAGAAACCAGAGAAGAAGTCTCCACCAATCATATGTTAGTAACAACAAATAGACCAATGTCACTGTTAATTGGTGGACACCTTCTGGCTGTACTGTCTAGAAGGGATCCTGCAAGTATAGCCAGAACGTATCCACCAATCACTTCCAGCATTGCTCTGTTTCTTATTACCAACATACTCTGTGATTGGTTCCTATCCCTATTTTACTATCTCTGGTCGCAGGCAGGATGGCTGCACCTCGGCATATTGAAAGCACTCCGTGTTTTTGGAGTGGCAGCCAAACTTTAGACTTTAGTGGAAGTAGATGGGCCCACAGTGTGAAGTGATGAAGCGATAGAGAACCAGACATGTGACCAGCGGCTTCAGATGTTCTGTTGTTTTATCCTTGAGTAAGTTGACCTGAAGTACCTCAGTAAATACACATTGATACACATGGATAAAGTATCTGCCAAACAGATTATCATTATAGTAGTAGTAGTTGCGGTAGTGATAGGTGTAGTGGTTGCAGTTGTAGCAATAGTGGTAGTAGTAGTCATTATAGTGATGGTGCTCAATAATGGAACTCTAGTTCCGTGATTTAACTGGGGTTCATTTTGGTCTCTTCTCGTGTAAATGCCTAATAAAACTCTGGGACTGGTACTGAAGAGGGAGTGAAACTTCTCCATGGTATCGCAGCACGAGAATCTATGGCATACAAGTTTCTCAAACAGAGAGGGGCTGTGAAAGGGCCAAATTTCAGTGCGTGAGCGAGAGACCGCGGATGGGAGAAGCCGCGATGGAGGATCTGCTTTCGGCTCCGCGGCGCGCCCTTCCCACGTCCCGCTCACAGCTCGGGTCGCGAGACTTTGCCCCCCACCGGCTTACATCTCCCCGCCCGACACGGAAGTGAAGATGACCTTACCGCGGCGCGCTCTCATTCCTGATACAGCACCGGCCATGTTTTATTTTAATCCCCGTCTCATAATAGTTCTCATCCCAGTTGGTCGCTCAATTGCTGCACGGTGAAAATTCGAAGACTGCACGGGTCATTATTAAAAGCTGAGATAGCTTTTCTTCAGCAGTGATTTATTAAGCCCTACATGATTTGCAAAGCGGGAAATAATCTAGCAAACCGTTGGCACTGTAGCCCCGAATTTGAATTCCACTTTAATGGTGATTACGCCCGTGCCCGGGTAAATTGGCACTTTATATGCATTCTCGGGGCCGCTCTATCTTCATTACCATTGCCTTGCTCTTGATTTTGCGTGCTGCCACTCGCCTGTGTTCCGAGCGGTCAGTGTGTCATTGGACGGATCGCGGTGGCTTGATGCAGTATGCATGTGCGCCGATGCAGTGCCACCCGGGGCTCTATGGGGCAAAAAAACCCCAGTAGTGTTTGTATGGATGTACCGAGAATTTATAATTCCATCTCACCGCCGTTGACTTTCCATTTGCTTGGCGCGTACCTCAATGTTTTCCCCAGCGTTCATTGTCAAATACTTATTCACTTCTTTTTCTTTATCGAGCTCCAAATAGGTACATTAACTCAAGCATGCGTGTACCTCTTTTTTCAAAGAACAGTCCCATGTGCCCTTTAAGGCTGAGTGATTTGGAATACGAACTTGTCCCTGCTTTATAAATTCTATCTTTTGTATGGTTGTCAAATGGACGTGAATTGTAATGTTTAAAAAGTGTGGGCAAACGCATTCTTGAGTTGCTTGTTCTTGAAATAATAAAAAGACACAATTGAAAAGTGGTAAATGTCGTGGAAGGCGAACACGGAATGCGGCTCTCATATGCAATGTATAAACTGGAGAAATACCAGCGCAACAATGTGCAATCATTGAAAGGTGATGTTCCGGGAAACACAGAGCTCAAAACAGCAGTGATGGTTAGAGTTGGGGAATGGCAAAAATAAAAGATATCTATATATTGAAAGTTGACCTTTTTCCTCAGATTTATTTTGACTGCGTTGATTGTGGATCACCATCTCTTCCTGCAATACAGCTTCACCATCTCTTCCTGCAATACAGCTTCATTGTCTTTTTTTTGGGGGGGGGGGGTGGAGGTGGAGGGGGGTTGCATTGAATTTCTATCATCGCTTTATAGTTCCATGTCTTTGCTGTAATCACCTCCATCTAAATGTTTTCTGTAGTTCGCATATTATTTGTGTTCAAAGTGCAATGGAGCAAACTCAACAGCGAAATTGTTCCTCTCACACGCTGTCCTATTTTTGTTTGTTTGTTGCTTATGTTTTAGCCCATTCGTTATTTATCACGTTCTTTCTGCCGTTGCCTCACAACCCAATTTAGGAGGCGTCTCCTGTAAGAGGGCATTGTGGAAAGAGGCTTAGGTTCGTAGCGCTGAAAAATAGGTGACCTTCACACTTTGAAGCGAAGTGCCTCTGGAAGTATCTGAAATAGCCTGTACGTCGTTCCCCCTTGCAGACTGAAACCCTTCACGTCGTACAAGCTGAGGATGATGGCGACCAATGACATCGGAGACAGCGCCTACAGCAAGGAGACGGAACCGGTCACAACTTTACAAGACGGTGAGCAGAGCTGGCCTGTGCACACGGCTCCTCCCGTTTCTGGAAGGTTCCACATTGATTTATGTGACAGGCAAAGAAGAACTGTGCAGCGTCTTTTGCCTCATTTTTCACTCTCTGTGGTCAAGGGAAAGTTTCCTAAATTCTAAATTCCTAAAAATTTTATTAATAATTAAAAGGCATATTGTTGTCTCTGTAGTGCCTAATTAAAATGGAATTACAGTGTCCTTCAATGAAATCTATTTTTTGAGTGGTGCTCACATGATTTAAAGGATTTATTTTAGATATATTATTAAAGTAGTTTAAGTGAAAGATCTTATTGATAGAAATGTACTGCCATCTCATTAATACAAGTCATTCTTTTGAGTAGAATTCGCCTAGTCATGGTTACAACTTCACACAATTTGCTCATTGGGTGACATCGTTTGCGGGGGCAGGACAATGGTCACATGTCAACCTGAGATCTTTCAATAGCCGATGCTTTGTGCTTTGCTGACAGTTCCCGACGAACCGCCCGTCATTCTGAACGTGAAGCCGTCCACGACCACCTCCATCCTGGTTCGGTGGCAGGTAATATCCTCGCTCGTCCTTAACTCATTCAATGCCAGAGTGTTCTGGAACACGAAGCCTCAGCAGTGCCAAGCCAATATGGCTGCTGACATTCTACATTTTTAGATTGATCCTGTCAATGTGCAAACTTCTAATAAAACATATTATTTTACCTATTGGACAGAATTATTTGTTAATGAGGATAAGAGGCACTAGATGACACACATGCTGGTTCAGTTCACTATTAGTGCAACGTCGAACAATATTGATGGTAATATAAATCATACATTTTCAGTGCTTTTCAGTTTGGTGAACAGGATGCTTACATTGGTGATGTGTAATAGTGAAAACAGTTTTCCATAAAAATTGGATTGCATATCTCAGATATGTCAAAATGAACAATAAACATAATCACTGGTCATTTGTATAGTTATGTAAAAAAGAGCTGTCCGCTTGAATTACTTTGTATCAGCAGTTTCAACAGAAACTGTTCACCAAAACAGTTATCCTGAGGCAAAGATTTACGTGGTGCAGAAACGTGTTGTTAGCCTAAAAATTGACCGAGATGCATTATTCCCAAGCCCCATTTTGTTGGTTTAGGTGGTCTCTTATTCTAGATTCATTTTAAAACATAGGCTAAATATAACTTAAAATATTGCAATCTAGAATTATGTAAAAAAAAAAAAAAACTAAATAAATGGAAAAAAAGAAGAAGCTAATCCAGGTAAAAGGCGGTAAAATACCAAATTGGTTATCGGAGCATTGTTTTTTTTCGTTTTTTTTGGGAGCCGTTTGATCGATATTATTAAATAGAGAGGGCTTGACCAACCCCATTGACCTTTAAGTTTAATCTGCTCTTTTTTTCCAGGCGCCCAGAGATGAAAGTGTGAACGGGGTCCTGGTAGGATACCGGCTGTACTACCGCGAGCTCCAGTACGACAATGTTCCCCCGGAGTCGAAGGCAGCCGCCAATGGCTCCTCTGCTCGAGCCGATGTGACGGGTAGGGAGAGATCCCGCCGTTTGTCTAGTACGGCCTGCCATTATGATGGATTTGCCTTGACTTTGCTTTTGATATCTGTTTAACTATGTTTTACATGACGTAAGGTGAGGAACCTCAGTAAAGAAGGGGCTCTCCGGGTATCACACACAAATGCACAGTCACTGTCTCTCGCTCACTTTCACGCACAGCCACACACACACACATACAGATAGGCCTCTACTTATGAACAGATGAAAGAGCACAAGAGACTGCTGCCAGGCTAGGCCCTGGAACATGGTAAACTGACAGACTCGTACACTGACCGACAGGCAGCGGGGTAATGGAGGAAGGAGCGGTAGCCACAACGGCGACTGTACGTTTCCCTTCCCCACCTCCGTGGACAGAGTCTCCAAATGTGAGCCGTCCGACCCGTATGCGATAGTTAAGCTACTCCGAGAACCCGAAGTGAACGCTTCCCCGCTAGCTTTGCCTAGCAACCCTGCTAGCATCTCTTTCTCTTTGCGACTGCCTGGATGGCAAGAAACTTTTTCAGCAACAGCAGCAAATTTAACTTAGTTTACAACATCAGAACCGCACCTCATCTTTAATTGCCATTGGCAGACCTTATTCTTCTTTTTTCCGTGAAGTGAAGCAACATTGATAAATACTGTATCGCAGTTTTCACGTACCCTATCAGTGTTTATGTACCCTGTTAAGCTGCCCTTACTTTTATCATAAGGCAGGGCTAGCATTAGGATGCAACTCCTTTCACTTTTGAACTCTCTCATACTTTTATGTGTGCCAAATAAATTGACTGAAGGGCTCAGCCACCGTATACCTTGCCCCTTTGTAGATCCACCGACAACTCTCATTGCCTGCCTTGCAGGGTTTAGAAAGCTTAGGACTATCCATTGTATTAAATATTTCTATATGCCGGCTTTCTTCCCCAGCAACCTCAAGCGATATTGGAAAAAAAAGCCAGATTAGTCTGAAAAATGTATGACATTTGCCCAAAAAAAGCAGCAGCAGCAGCAGCCGCTCCTGGAACGCGTGAGAGTATGTTGCTACGTTGATTCCTGTTACAGTAGGTCAAGCCCTGGGTAATTAGGCTTAGGCTTATCAGAAAGTTTTCCGGAGCATTTTTTGCCTGCGTTCTCTCGTCGGAGAATAATTTTCCAGCAAATGGCTCGGAAAATGGTGCGGGTGAGGCGAGCTCATTAAATGACAAGGCGGCGCCCGGCTCAGGAATCCGGCGAGCGAACGTGACGAGTGTCGTGTCCGTGACGAGTGTCGCGTCCGTGACAACGAGCCAGGTATCGAATCCGTCGTGACAGAATTGGACAC
This sequence comes from Ilyophis sp. 1 JC-2022, assembly GCA_022702515.1. Taxonomy (NCBI): domain Eukaryota; kingdom Metazoa; phylum Chordata; class Actinopteri; order Anguilliformes; family Synaphobranchidae; genus Ilyophis; species Ilyophis sp. 1 JC-2022. The sequence goes on from CM040394.1 coordinate 84,476,190, forward strand.
GGTGTCTACGCTGTTTAATGCTCGTGCCCCCAGAGCGACCAAGCGAGAAGGCGCATTTAAGCTTTAGCCAATAGCGCGGACTGAAGTGAAATGCCCTCCTCCTTTTCTCTTTCAGAGCGTAAGCGCCACTGAATGTGGGCGGCAGTGTAGTACAGTGGTTAAGGAACTGGGTTTGTAACCAAAAGGTCGCAGGTTCGAGTCCCACGTAGGACACTGCCGCCGTTACTTGTGCTTGAGCTAGGTACTTCAATTGAATTTCATAGTATATCAGTAAAATGATACTATGTATATGTATGCAAAAAAAATGTGTAGTAGCTCTGGATAAATAAGCGTCTGTCTGCTAAATATAATAATGTAATGAATGTGTGCATTGTGCGATAGAAGACGATAACACTCTTTATCGTTGTCTTTTTGACAGTGCCATTGAACCATTTGTAAAGTCAGTGTGAAAACAAAACAAAGATCATGCTTTCGCATTTCCTCCCATGCCAGCACCTCTTAAACGTCACAATGCCGCCCGCACATTTCCCTAAAAGACATCATGTCATTGTATATTGGCAAGGGTATATAGCAAGGTTGATTTTTTGTGACTTTGAAGTGCTAATGGAAACCTAGCACTTGACAGCGTCACTGGAGATTAGACTGAGTGAGGCGGCGTTGTTTTGCTGTAGGCCTACAAGCAGTACGATTTTTAATTTGGAACAATTTAAATGGAACATGTAGGGCCTTGAGTACTTTTTCTAACAAGACTTGTGCAAAGAATAGAGAGTATTAATATTATTATTACATAGTCTTATTATTATAGATTATGTTGTCAGAGTGCTTTCCAGAATTGCATACAACCATGAACATTGCATCATATCATGTTTTCCACAACCTTTTGAAGCTTGTCAGATTCGGGATTCCTCACCTCCATCGCAGACTGCTCACGGCAACAGAATTGCGAGTGACACATTGTGACGTATCAACTTCCTGCAGTTTTTTTGCTTGGTATACATGTGTCTTTGTTCATCGCGGTTTGATTCAAGTTCAAGAGTCGTAACAGTTGATTCTCTTGATTGTCTCAAACAGCGAAAAGCTCTTTCAAGACGGTGAGCAGTGCTTCTTCGACGGAATTCGAGCTAACACGTAAGTTTAATTCGATTAACGACCTATTGAATGCTGTCTTCTCTGAAGTTTGAGGAAAGTGTCCATGCCCCTGTCTAGTAACGGAATTTAACCTAATCCCAATGGCCGCCCCTGTTCAACGTGATCATATGTGTCTTTTTATCTCTCTAGTTTGTCTGTGAATGGGAACAATGTTGCCTCTAGATTGTCAGGGGGCTGCATTCTGCTATCATTGTCATTGTACTTTACAATCTCTCTCTCTCTCTCTCTCTCTCTCTCTCTCTCTCTCTCTATCACAAAAGACAATTGGAAGGGCAAGCATTCTAAGACACTCTAAGAGCAGTTAATGAGGTTAAGGGGCAAGTTCAACCTAAGCGTAATGTGCTTGGTTCCTTAATTGTGAATAATTTAATGATAGCTAGATTTTTTCTTACGGATTTGCTTACTGTGCTTACTGGGCCCTATAGTCCACACATTATTTGTTATAGTCTGGGCTATGCCATTGCTTTGTTCTCCCTGTGAAAGATTGGCTTACGTTGGTCAGGTTCCACTGCGTCAGTGACTGCTAGGAACTTACGAGGCATTTATTTGTTTGCACGGGGGGGGGGGGCATTATTGGTCAGACTTCATTATGTGAATTTAAGGACAAAGTGTATTGTGATCAGATTGAACTGTCGAATCAGGGCTTAAGGGAAAAAGTAGAAGACCATGAATAGATAATTAGTTGCTCAGTATATATGTATTTGTGTGTTGGTGTCTACATTTTGCAAGATTCTTTGCAACAAACCCTTACTGTATCAACAGTTTTTAGAAAAAGACCAGTGATCACTTTAAAGTGGCCAGGCCCCCCCAGAAACCTGGCAAGCAATTACCCTAACGTGGCCACTTTGTTCATCTCTGCTTTCCTGGTGTTATCTCCCTTTGGCAGCCATATAATACTGCATCTTTCTTAGTCAGCACACAGTGGACTGGAAAAGGAAGAAGCTCCGACCCTGATTATCTGCCATGAAGTTCTGTTCTCTTTAGCCCCTCATTATCGATTGCTGTCTTAATGCAGCTTTCAAAAGTGTTGACTTTTGCAGCAGCAAAACGTACAGTTAGTGATTGCTGACCATCGCCGACTGTGACTCAGCCTCGGCCTCTAGTGGTAGATTGTTGTTACTGCGTCTCAGTACCACTGAGGGTCAATTGTAGTACCCTTGGCAAGAGTATTGAAAATCAACAGCAGCATCTCATGCAATTATTTTGAACTGAACACTACTTGGTTTAAAGATGTCAAATCCGTTTACCTGCCTCCAACTTCAGTCCTCACTGTTTGACAACAATTAATAAAATGCCATCAAATTATTTTATGAATAGAGAAATATCATACTCAGTTCATGCAACATTTTAGGAAAAAAACTAGTAGACACTATTAGATTATTACTATTGGACAATGTGGTTCTTTTCCATCTGGTGGCATCTGGTATGTTTAACATAACTTTCTTTAAATAATGAAGTGGGAAACAAACATTGGTAAGTCATATAAGTTGTTTAAAACATTTTAAACTTCCAATTCAGCTGTCGTTGGGTTAACACAAATGAAAAACTCAACAGGTATTTTGGGGTATTCTGATGAGTTGAACGATTTCTTTTAATCAGACGTCATGCATAGATATACTGTAGCTTGTGTCCGTTTAAAACGGTTTGCCACTACCTCCCCCTGCCACTGAACACACACTATATCACATGCTGCTTGTATCTGACTAAAGTGTTCCCAGAAGCATTCTGCCACATACTAATACCCTTTTTTTTTTTTCACCGAACACAAGTTTCTTGCCTTATTTTTATGTAGCAATAAAGTCAATGACCTTGGACTGGGAATTCTAAGTATATGGATATATGACTTAATATTTGTTTCTGTATAGTACTAGAATATGATATCTTAAAAACATTGGGGGGGGGGGGGTTTCTGCAAAGTTGAAGAAACTGAACATTGTACATTCATCTACAGAAAGATAGTTTTAAAAAGACAATGGCAGCTACTACAATAGGAAAAATGTATGTAACCAAGTGATCTATAAGGAACTATTTTTCTTGCGAGTGTCCAGGTCCAGGTCTGTTGTTAACAAAGTAGAAACTGTATATAAAACTGCACTGGAAGCCACATGCAAACAACACTTTGTGTCTTTAAGCTGTGGTAGATTAAAACATGAGGCTATATTTGTAACAAAAAGTTAGCATTTTCCACAGATTTATATGTTCTTGTGGGGGTTTTTCTATATATATATAAATTGGTTTGACCAATCAATCACAACCAGGAGTGTCAGTCATTCAATGACTGAATTCAATCAATTACTTCTAGTCTGCATGTCTCATTGTGGTGACCAAAGCAGTCTTTGTGGAGATGACGTTCTCCGTCTGGATGATTTGATGGAATTTCATATGTCCTTAAACAAAGCTGGACCGGTGCATTTTTAATTAATGGTAAACCTATGTCATAATACAACATTGACAAAAATAATACATGAAACATTTTGCATAAATAAAGTAACATTTTGCATCTAAGCCCATAGAGAAATACCACAATGCATTGCTAAGAGAGAGGCAGTTGGGTGATATTGATTAGGGTATTAAAAGCAACACGATTACATTACCCTACCTTGCAGCCTGTTTGTGTTCCTGCTGTTCCAGCCTTCCGAATACACATGTCAGGGTAATTACATGCATCTATTTCTGCCGTCTTCCTTCTTTTCAGAGCTTAACAAGTACAAGCGCTATGAAATTGTGATAACGGCCTACAATATCATCGGAGAGAGCCCGCCCAGCACGCCGGTGGAGGTGTTTGTCGGTGAAGCGGGTAGGAATCTGGTGGATGTCGGAGCTGAGGGCTCAGAGATAGGAGTGTCCTTACGTCTCAGCGGCGTACGACCAAATGCTACGGGAGTTTTTTATCTAGCGCTAGTTAAATGCCTGCTACTCCCCTGAAATTGTGGGATTTAATGAAGCCGTAAACATACATCTCTTATAATGAACTCGCGCAGCTGGCAAGACGGCAGGGCTGAAGTTATTAATGTTACCATTAGAAAAAAGGCCCACCGGTCTGTGATATTACCATAAAGGAGGGGGGGGGGGGGGGGGGCAGAGCCGAGTAGCCAGCTGAAATGCCCGGTGAGTTCCCCAGGTCACCGCAGAGCAAACGTTTTGCACAGCTTCCTGGTGGTGGGTGAAGTCTATTTGTGGTGGTTGGTGGAGTACTTTTACACTCTCTGGACTTCACTTCCCATCAGCACCTCTGAGAGACACTGTGGAGACACTTTTCTGCTGAGCTCACAGCTGCCAATTAATTGCATTAATATAGAACAGCTGGAACTGCAGTTGAGTGAAGAGTAGAGTCGGAGGGGCAAGCCCGTCTTTCTGGGCCTCTTTTTCAGCTATCATAGGGCAACCTAAACCTGCTCAGGGCTCTCCCTGGTGGTTGGCATTGACTCATTGAGACAGGTCACCCACTGTCACAAACGGAGAAGCCATCTTCAACTCATGCTGTAATTTATCTGAAGAGAGCCGCTTCTAATTGGACGTCTTCCAAACCGTTTACGCATCTGAATGGTTTTAGGACAAATTGAGGTAAAGCAAGCAAGGGCACAGTAACAGATGAACCCATGAACTTCAGGTCTAGGGATCAAGAATATAAATGCAGTGCCCTGCGGTGGATTAGCATGTGTTGTTTCTGTCCTTGCAGCTCCATCAGTAGCCCCTCAGAGCATCCGGGTGAACACGCTGTCAGCCACGCAGTTGGAGGTGCTCTGGGAGGCTCCTCCCGTGGAAACTCAGAACGGTAACATCCAGGGCTACAAGGTGAGGCGGGAACGGTGGAGATGAACGGCCGCAGCGCGCATTCCTCCTCTTTAGGAATCACATTCTGACATCTCATTTCACCGCACTTCTCAGACTGCACCTGTTCCGGCTAGTCTCGGAGAGCTGAGGCCTAATTGTGTTTTGCCACTAATAAGCTGCGACAGCAACACCTTCTTCACAAAAGTTAAATGCCAAATGTTTCTCGCCTAGGTTTTTTTTTCCCTCCATTTGCACCTTTTTATTTTTCATTCACACACTTGTTTAAATCTCAGGTTTAAGACAATTATACCACTGACATCTGAGAACAGTAGTGGCAGTTCCACACGTTTAGGTGTTACTGTTCTAGATCTTGTAGAAAGGGCTAGTGATCTCCGCCTGAGGTTTAGTACTTTGCGATGGTTGTTACATTTGGTTCAAAAAAGTTCTCTTTTTATTGTTTGTTAACAAGTTCTCTTGTTGCATGATAAAAACATTTTTGCGTCTTGCATTTCATCACATTAAGTTATCTTGCATCACAACTCAGTGATTTGAGTTGCATTGTATCGTTTGTCAGCCGTAACCAAGTTTAAATTACACTTCAAAGATTTAATCAAAGGTATTATAGCGCTGCAGACTTGTTTTTCTCTCACCTGTGATGGAAAACCAGGCATCGATGTTGTTCAGTTTGAGTCATAGTAAAATCACTATTGCAGTTTCGAGTCAAATTAAATGTCCCGCTATATAAATGTTGACACTGTAATTAAAATGTAAACCGTATATTGGTGTAAAAAAACCACTTCAGAGCTTAAGAGTGCCATTATTCAGTATATGAGCTCTCCAACATCACGCTGTTGAAAGCCTTCAGTGAGCGCTTACTGATGGGGGCGACATGCACTGAATTCAGGAGTGAGGGTGATGCGATATTTTTTTTGAACTCCCATCTTGAATGGAAGGTTTCATCCGGATCTCTGATTACTCGCGTTTAATCTTGCACAAGATCCGTTACTGGGAGCAGGACAGTCGGAACGAAACGGAAAAGGTGAAAATCCTGTTCCTCCCCGAGACCGCCGTGAGACTGAAAAACCTCACCAGCTACACCACCTACCTGGCGAAGCTGTCGGCCTTCAACGCCGCCGGCGACGGGCCCCTGAGCGAGCCAAGGAAGGGCCGCACTCTTCAGGCAGGTGAGCGCCGCCCCGCCGGGGACGCTTCTCAGAGGTTCTGGTGCGAGTCCCAGGTCCGCATTCGCCAGCTGAATCGTAACCTGATCTGGCAACCCCTTTTCTATTTCTCCCTATAGGGCCCTATTAAAAATCCCCCTTTCTGTTCAACCATCTCCGAACACTGGATGGCAAAGGATCATGGCCGATCACGTACAAACTTCCTGTAAAATTCACATCAAAAAGAATGATAACTGAATTAATAATATAATGGAGCGTAATGTTAACTCCATTGTCCTATAGTGTAGAATATGGGGCCTTGATGTGCAATATTTGGCATATGCCACACCAATAAAACATAACACTCTGCTGGTGCAGTCAAACATTTTCCCTTTTTTATCAGACAGACCCACGTGCCCCACAATGTGGTCACTCGGCCACGCCTGAGGCATACACTCCGTTGGCGGTGATTCATGTCAGACGAAAATAAATTGGCCGGGTTCCCTTGCTTTTACGCGTCTTTTTACCATGTGACCTAGTATTCACAGAAACGAAAAGCGACAGCCTTTTATGTGGAGTTGCTGTACGGATCTGATGGGCCTTGGGCGCATTCCTTTGAGAAAGTGATTTACCCACGAGTGACTTCAAAACGGCAGATAAAAAATACAAACAAAGGCATCAGAGTCTGTTTAGTAGTCTCTTTACCGTGTGTTAATAAACACCAGACAAAGGGGATGTGTGGGCGGAAGCTGGCGCGGACCATGGTTGCAAAACACGATGTGACGTACGGCTCCGGTATGAAAGACCCCCGCGTTCCTGTGCACCTGCATCTTCTTTTTTTCAAACGTTCAGCTGTCTTGCTACATAAAAATGAAGGCCAGGGACGGTTTTATTCATCTGTCGGTAGATCTTTCAGTTCCCACCACGTGACAGTGGAACATTTGTGCGTATGTGGATCTGTTCAGATCAGGAACAGTGTTGGGAATTTATCGCATGTGCTTGCTTTTAAGATTAGCGGGGCAGAGTTTTGGCAGTCGAATTTGTCACGATCGCTGGCTATTGTTGACCCCCGGGAATCAGGGTATTCCTCACCTTTTCACACAGTAGCGCCTCCCTCTGGTCAGTGGAGCACCTGCGACCTCCCTGTGCCGGCCGCCTGTCCCCTGTAAACGGACAGCGGGTGGATTGTCTATAGCGACGTGAATCAGGAGGCACCCGCATGGACGTGCACACTCCCAAACTGAAAAGGGAAGGCTGTCGAGACGGGACAGGCCTCCAGTTGTGACTGGGATCTCCACATTAAGCGAGCGAGGAAAAATGGCTCATTAAAAGCTGTAAAAAACGTGAATGCCTTTGATTCCGCTGCAGAGCTGTTTTTCAGCTGCTTTCCTAACCTGAGCCTGAGGTAATCATGTGTCATCTCTTTAAGCTCCCAGCCTTCCGAGCTTCATCACCTTCTCAGAGGTCTCCAGCACCACGCTCAATGTGTCCTGGGGGGTACCTCTTTCCCCCAATGGCGTGGTGGAGGGGTACAGGGTGGTGTACGAGCCCACCGCTCCAATTCACGGTGAGCGATTTGACCTTTTCCATTTGTAGCTGGGGTAGAGACTGTCTATAGACTGTCAACGCTGAACAAAATGGGGCTTTTGCATGGCGGGCCTCACTGCATGCATAAAATCAATGTAATAAATCAACACATTTTGTGTCATACAGATTTTTTTTTTTTTTTGAAAAGCATTGTAAATATATGAATTTATTCACAAGTTTATACAGACTTCAATTTGCATGCACACTTATTTATAACACCAAATGTTATTTGTATTACCACTTGCCCTGGGTTTTACCCAAAAAGCGGATCTTACTATGCTTTTTTTTCTTTTTCAATTTTCATACCGATGTTAACTGCATGCACTGAATGACTGCACAGACAAATGTATTTGACTGTAAATGAGGTATATAGTAAATATACAGTAACAATGAGATGGTTGATGTTACCGAGTCTTTAACCCCATGTTTCTGCATAGGCCAAGTTTTTAATGTTGTCATTTATGTGTATTTTATGAAGTGTTGGTCAGGTCAAGCTATTGAAAGAACATCCACTTCAAGGACAATAGTGTTTTGTTACTCACTTACCCTTCTCTATTGCCTTTTTTGCCCAGGTGTAACCAAGGTGGTGACGGTGGACGTCAGGGGCAACCGACAGCTCTGGCTGAAGGTGCGCGACTTGACGAAGGGCGTGACCTACTGCTTCCGCGTGCAGGCCAAGACCATCAGCTTCGGCCCCGAGCTGGAGGCCAACATTACCGCGGGGCCAGTGGAAGGTGAGGGCCGCAGGGTGTACAGAGAGAGCCCCCTCCATTCTCCGCTCACGCCTGCCGATCAACTTGCCGCGGCGGGGAATTGTGGGAGAGCTTACAGGAGCGTGGGTGTGTGAAGGAGCAAACATGGAAAGCCTGTATCAATTTAATTCTCCTCTGAGGACAGAGCTGTGCAGTGGAAGCCATTTTATATCCGTGGTACAGTCGTTGCTTCTTTGGAAAGTTCCCAGAATGCAACAGTAGACAGTTTGGCAAAAGAGGCCTGTATTTTATGCTGCACTATAAAAACCGCAGCATTTACATAGCTACAATAATGGGGGCAGACTGCTTGGCTTTATTTCTGTGTCTTTAAAAACGAATATTGAAAGGCACTAGCATGCATTTCAGGTACCGTTACAGTGTACTGTAACTTGTTGTTTTCGTTTAATAATAATTTGTAGCTTTAGCATAGCTGATCGGTCTGAGGAGATAGCCGTCGACACTCGCAACATTTTAAGAGTAAGTCAGAACCCTTAAAATTGATTTCACCACTATTACATGGTACAGTCAACACGCCTCAACTATGTTCACTGCACCAACCTGGACCAAATGGCACTAAACCATTTCAGTCCAAAACCAAAATGCCTCATTTAGCACAACATCAGACCTTCATTTTCCATAGCCAGGCTGAAGCAATCAGTGGGTGTGTCCCAATAGTCGAAAAATGCACCCTCTCTTCCTCCACTACCACCTCCTCTACTTCGTGCCCCGGAAATGGATCTTTGTGTTTTAATCTAATGTCGCTGTGATTACATCTTAATTACATATTAATGGCTACATATTAATTAATGTCTCAACGCAAACCGCAATGTCAGGTACATTGTATACTGTACATGCAAATACTTGTACTCAAAACGTTCAGACAGTTTTGCATACTTCCGGGTAGGAGAGGAGTGGTAGTGGGGGAGTGGAGGAAGGGAGGTGGGGAGTGAGAAATATTGGGACGCAGCCAGTGTGTCCTTCCAACTGCCCCATCCAACTGCCTTCCAACTGCCCCATAAGCACTGCTTTCTTCCTGCAGGATCTCCTGGTTCCCCAAAACAGATATCAATCACAAAGACTTCCTCTGCTCTCACCATTCATTGGTCAGCAGGAGATACAGGGGCGGGGCCCGTCACAGGTTACGTCATTGAGGCACGCACTTCAGGTGAACTTAATTATTTCCTCTATATCTACTATACATTTCTTAAATATATATGTGCCTAAAAGTTGCTCAAAATATCGTGGCTCAGACTTTACTTTATTCAGAACTGACACTGGATTTATTCAGATTTTGCCTCAAACTAAATTGAATGTACCAATGCATCATTCTGAAATTATAAATCAAGTGCAAATTGGAGTTTAGGGAAGTAGTTTGTTCTGCTGGAGAAATCAAAGCAGCATTTGTGCTGGGATTTTCTTCAGTAATCACCAGGGACGTGGGCGAGCTTTGAAATGATTTAAGTCTCTGTTCTGAAAAACAAAAATGTTTACTGCTTTCAAAAAATGCTGTTTTTATCTGCAGGTCTTTACTGTCACCTCAGTAAAGTCACAAGCTTACAGTATATCTGCGTTACAGTGCCATCTGTACAAAGGCTGAATCTATGCAATAAATAAACTGAGCTTTCAAATGAGATGATTTCTGTAATATAAGCTATGTCATCCTTCAAAGCACACAAAAATATACATTGATGTCTCTCTGAAGAGATTTGTGCACTTTTTATTAGTCACAATTGTTACCAGTAGCAGTAATTAATAGTATTAGTTTGTATACAGTGTCCATAAAGCAGGACATTTCAGTAAAATGTCCAGATGTACAAGAACATGATGGTGTTTACTCCACCTGTTCGCAGATGAGGGTTTATGGGATGCCTTTGTGAGGCGCTTACCTCCCAGCAGCATGTCCCATTCCATCAGCTTGGACCGCCTGAGGCAGGGGGTGAGCTACCAATTCCGGGTGCTCGCTGTCAATACGGACGGCTATGGTGAGCCTAGTGCGCCCTCTGCTGCCATGTCAGGTAAGTGCAGGCTTCCTCCCTCCGGCAGCGTTTCAGAATGCTTTTAAATGTCTTTTGATTTAGTCTACCATATTCGTATTGTTGTAGGTTTTCCTGCAGGTTCTGCAGCTCGACTGAAAACGTGCTGGCAGTATGTCAATGTCACATGTAATCTATTGACAGTAAAAGATGGTCGTCATATTCACAGAACGACATTTCCTTGAAGCACTTGTCCCACACACTTTAACCAGATTACCTTTGACACTGCATTATACAGCTCGGTTTGGTGGTTACATATTTCACAGCCGGGGTTAATAAATAAATCTGCAGAAGCCATTATCTGCAGAACCCATTACCTCAGGACCAAGCACCAAGTTGCTCTATAGTTCAACTTAAATTAGGCAACAGCACAACAATTATTTACACAGCTTGTTTCTGATAAGGCCATTATTGCTGTTAAATTGACTTAATAATTGGTTTATAATTCCCTTGATGGAGGAGGAGGCAAGGACACTGTGGTATATTGTTTGTGTGGCAGTCAACCATATCCACAAAATAATTTCCATAAATCTTTTGTTTTTAGATTGTTTTCAAATATAACTTGGCAAAGAGCAAAGGTCTTTTTGAAAGCCATGGAAAATATCTCCTTTTTAAGAATACTTAGACTTATTGAGACTTTTACAGTAGACGTTTATGACATTTATAATTGTCTCATAATTTTAATCTTTTTCATTTGTGACCTTGTGCTCATCTTCTGTTTTATCTTTAACATTTGCCTTTGTCTTAATAAAACTGCTACTCTCTTTCCCCCTTTTTATTGTATTAATTTATTTTAAAGGTGCTATATCGTCACCTTCTTAAAATAATCGCCTAAGTCATTTTTTGAGGAACATGAGATTTTTGCTTAAATCAGCTCTTCATGATGCTGGCCACCTCTGGTAAAGTTGCCTAGATCCTTAATTGAAAGGATCATGCTGTTTTACCCCGGTAATGTAATCGCCTAAGTCAAGAGTGCTCTTAGGCTGTTTGTATGTTTGCCTAAGTCACAATAAATTTTGACTTAGGCATTTTTACAAGTTATTAATATGGCGGCTGCTTCAAGATGCACAAAGAAAATCAACATAAATTAAGTCATTTCCATGATTCTGGACTCGTCCCCGAATGGTAAGTGATAATGTTTACTACAATATTTGGCTAGGCTATAAATGTTGTGTAGTTATTTAGTCTTTAATCCTCTTATGTTACATAATTGACAGACAGCGTTATTTGTAAGTCAATAGTCATCTATTGATATACCCTTTTTGTGTGAAATGATTAACAAATATCATATATTCTGTATTTGGTTCAGTTTATTCTGTTTTCTGAAAAACTTGAAAATATGACTTAGGCGATTATTTTAAGAAGGTGACGAAATGTAACTTTTTAAAGGAGCAATATATTATTTGAAACCCCGTCTAGTGTCCACAAGGGAGAACTGCAATTCCAACCCAAAGCATGGCACACCGCCTTGCGAGTTGCTCTGTCGAAACTCTGCCCCCTCTAGTGGTTGCCAGAGTTCTCCCACAACCTTTTTTTTTTTTTTTTTTTTTGTGTGGTGGTGTTACATTGTTTAACCCTTAATTTTTCCCATTTTCATCTTTTGTGTACCGTTCTGTTTAAAGCTTTATAACTCTAGATGTCAACATTACACAAACTTTAAATTAAGGAATACCCTTCTAGCATTTATTATCATGCCTTAAATTAATTTATTTTCATAATTAATATATATACATGTATATAAATGATTGGCAGTGAATGCACAAGGCCCAGTGTTCCACCACTCTAGTTTACAGTGGACCCCTGAGAATCAAAGATGTGAATAAGGTAAAACTTTATACTTTCTGGTTCACAAACCTCCTGTCAGCATGTGTATGAAATATATAACTGATATGCAGTACTGCTCAATATCCAGGAGGCCATTTTAAACAGTATACTTTGGTGACCAAACGTTTATCCAAAATGGATAATTGTGCATTACAGTAATTCAGAGATACTCGAAATTTTCCTGAACCTGTCGAGAAGAAAGGCAGTCAACTCTACATCACTTTTCAGCCCTTTTTAACTCCTTTAGCTCACACTTTTCAGCCCTTTTTAACTCCTTTAGCTCACTCCACCGACCAAAAGCCAGACCGATGTTGACCCTTTGTTTCCCACAACTTTTAACATTCAACTTTTGCGATGGATAGCGAGTTGGTTCAGCTGCTGGTTTGTTACTGCTGGTTGAGCATAGCTGGCTCTCTAGTGGAACTGTGCGCTTACCAAATAAGTCCAAATAAAGATAAGTAATAAGTGCTAATAAGTGCTAAGTGCTGCTGGCTCAGGAGCATTCTTGGGGGTGGTAACCCCAGTATCTGGTGTCTGGCATAAAACACAACACAGCTTACAGACCGTAAAATATATTTGAAATGACAAATTCATAGGCAATGTAATTTGTTTGAGGAAAAGCTATTATTTTACTATCCATCTTTCTGCGAGCTCTGTTGTGTTGATGTCTTATTTGTTTAATTATTTGCATTAAAAAGTTACATATATGTGGAAAGCACATTGAGCTCCAACCATAAGAAACGCTATAAACAATTTATTACCCCGCCCACTCCGTTGGCCTTTTGGTTGGAGTGTCCGATCTGACTGGCCAACCAGGAGTCTGTGTGTTCAGTGCTGTTTCAGTCTCATCCTGGCTCTCTGCTTTAAAAGAGGTGGATCAAGAGAGAGCCACTCTGCAACACAGGCATTTGTATTACACAGCACAGTTTGAGGGTGTGGGAATTCCCATACGTAGCGTTCCACAGTGGCAAGACTCTTGACCCTTTTAATATGAGCAGCTTTATGACGACAAAGAGAGCAGTTAATTCTGTTAAATCAGTACAAAATAAGTACTGGCCGTCTAATCTGTCAGCAAAAACCAATTAGTTAGTCTTTGTTGGTGACTGAAGGAAAACCTCATTTATTTCTCAACTGTAGAGGAATATCTATGGAATAAGAGACGATGAATCTCAAATTGATTGATATTTTTACTTTTAGCTTCACTAGATGTGTATCAAGAGAAATTGTGACACCTAGATTACCTCTCTGAGGAGTTTAAGTTTTACATTTTAAGCCTGCACAAAGATGTGCTTAAATGGACTGAGGCCCTAATTCAATAAGTGCTTAGCTAGGCGAGTTAGTTCTATCGATTGCTAGCCAATCTGTGTTTGTGGAGAAGAAAATGATTTGCACTCGGTTATCAGTCAGAGTTGAGGGCAAATGTTGAATTACTGATACTTGGTAATTGTACTCTTTCTCAACGTTTATTTTCCCTATACATTGAATTGCATTGTACTGTATGTTGTGCCCATTGAGAGATGTTTTACTTGAAGCCTGTCGGATTCTTTGCACATTCTTTGTATTTTGTTGCATTGTATTGTACATCGTGTCCTTTGGAGAAATGCTATGCTTGCTTCGTTTATTGGGGAGGGCTTTGTCAGATTCAAAAGTCTCTGTTCATGGTAGGAGACTGTCCTCCAATGGATCCTTCAATTTTCCTCAGACACAAGGTCACACATACAACTGGCGGATCTGCACAGATAGATCACCGTATTATAAATATAGGTCAATCTCTGTGGGTGTAGAACTGTCCATGTCTCGCTGTTTTTCCATAATAATTTAGTTCTGTTTGTGTTTGTTACACACACCCACACATACACACACAGCCCAGTTGGAAGCACCTTTCTATGAAGAGTGGTGGTTCCTGGTCGTCGTGGCATTGTGTGGCGTGATCTTCGTCCTGCTGGTGGTGTTTGGGTTGGTTCTACATGGCCAGAACAAGAAGTACAAGAGCTACAGCACAGGTGCGTGCGTGCGTGCGTGCGTGAGTGAGTGAGTGAGTGAGTGAGTGAGTGAGTGAGTGAGTGAGTGAGAGTGTGAGTGAGTGAGTGAGTGAGTGAGTGAGTGAGTGAGTGAGTGAGTGAGTGAGTGAGTGTGTGCGTGCGTGCGTATATGTTTAAGCAATAGATCATGAGAGGGAGTGCGTTATTGGAAATATAATCACTGCGGTGACGTTGCAGCAATGACACCGAAGGTCGAGTTGCGGAGTACTCTCCGCAGTGATTGTATCCAATAACGCACAAATCCTCGAGTGATCTATTGCTTTTATGCAACTATGTTACCATAAACGTTTCGTAAGTAATTAAAAAATATTGAAACAATAACTTTTGATGAACTCATCCCTGTTGCCCTTGCTATTGTTGTTGAAATGCTTCCAAGGCAACGCTCTATAGGACGCGTCTACAAAATGGCAGTGAGGTTATACTAAATACCAGCACTGGTGGAACGCATCTCGGCCAATCACGTTACTTGCTCGAATCTCATTGTTGTATAAATGTATATATACAGCATATATATATATATATATATACAGGTGCAGCTCAAAAAATTAGAATATCATGAAAAAGTTCAATATTTTTTGTCACTCATGTCAGAAAGTGAAACTCATATATTATATAGATTCATTACACAGAGTGAAATATTTCAAGCCTTTATTTCTTGTAATTTTGATGATTATGGCTTACAGCTAATGAAAACCCAAATTCAGTGTCTCAGAAAATTAGAATATTACATAAGATCAATAAAAAAAGGATATTTTAAACAGAAATGTCAGCCTTCTGAAAAGTATGTTCATTTCTATGCACTCAATACTTGGTTGGGGCTCCTTTTGCATGAATTACTGCATCAATGCGGCATGGCATGGAGGCGATCAGCCTGTGGCACTGCTGAGGTGTAATGGAAGCCCAGGTTGCTTTGATAGTGGCCTTCAGGTCGTCTGCATTGTTGGGTCTGGTGTCTCTCATCTTCCTCTTGACAATACCCCATAGATTCTCTATGGGGTTCAGGTCAGGCGAGTTTGCTGGCCAATCAAGCACAGTAATACCATGGTCATTGAACCAGCTTTTGGTACTTTTGGCAGTGTGGGCAGGTGCCAAGTCCTGCTGGAAAATGAAATCAGCATCTCCATAAAGCTTGTCAGCAGAAGGAAGCATGAAGTGCTCTAAAATTTCCTGGTAGATGGCTGCGTTGACTGTAGACTTCAGAAAACACAGTGGACATGGCACCCCAAATCATCACTGACTGTGGAAACTTCACACTGGACTTCAAGCAACGTGGATTCTGTGCCTCTCCACTCTTCCTCCAGACTCTGGGACCTTGATTTCCAAATGAAATGCAAAATTTACTTTCATCTGAAAAGAGGACTGAGCAACAGTCCAGTTCTTTTTCTCCTTAGCCCAGGTAAGACGCTTCTGATGTTGTCTCTGGTTCAGGAGTGGCTTGACACGAGGAATGTGACATTTGTAGCCCATGTCCTGGATTTGTCTGTGCGTGGTGGCTCTTGATGCACTGACTCCAGCCTCAGTCCACTCCTTGTGAAGCTCCCCCAAATTCTTGAATGGATTTTGCTTGACAATCCTCTCAAGGCTGCGGTTATCCCTGTTGCTTGTGCACCTTTTCCTACCACACTTTTTCCTTCCACTCAACTTTCTATGAATATGCTTGGATACAGCACTCTGTGAACAACCAGCTTCTTTAGCAATGACCTTTTGTGGCTTACCCTCCTTGTGGAGGGTGTCAATGACTGTCTTCTGGACATCTGTCAAGTCAGCCGTCTTCCCCATGATTGTGTAGCCTACTACTGAACCAGACTGAGAGACAATTTAAAGGCTCAGGAAACCTTTGCAGGTGTTTTGAGTTAATTAGCTGATTAGAGTGTGACACCATGAGTTTCCAATATTTAACTTTTTCACAATATTCTAATTTTCTGAGACACTGAATTTGGGTTTTCATTAGCTATAAGCCATAATCATCAAAATTACAAGAAATAAAGGCTTGAAATATTTCACTCTATGTGTAATGAATCTATATAATATATGAGTTTCACTTTCTGAAATGAGTGACAAAAAATATTGAACTTTTTCACGATATTCTAATTTTGTGAGCTGCACCTGTATATACGCGTGGGTATATTCTGTTTGTGCCTTCAGTTTCTGTTCACACTCCCATCCTGATCTGATTTCATGTGTATTGAACAAAAAGCACTGAACAATGAAAGATAAAGCCAAAGCAGTATGATGATTGACTGGCAGTTATAAGCCAAACGGGGCTTGTTAAATGGTAATGCCAACCATTTTCTTAGGAAAACAAGGAATTTGAACGTTCTAATATGATATCATTAGTTATTTGTTGCTTATGGTGTTTTTAAGCAGAATGCTACGTGAGTCATGAGTAAGATTTTCTTATAAACACCATTAAATACGTATGTCAGTATATGCAGTTGTGCTGGTGGTGCGGACGTTGTTCTTGCTGTTCTGGCTGGTGGCGGTGGTAGCGATACGGCGTGTGTATCATCGCCATTGCCGTTGTCCTCAATGCAGGGAAAGCCATTTCCACAGTAGAAGAGTCTGTCACCGTGGACAACGGAGGCTTTACCGCGCTGGAGCTGAACAGTAGACTCAATGTCAAAAGCTCCTTCCTGAAGAAGAACGGGACCAGGTGAGGAGCGACGGCCGTTTCGCACCCCTACACACTCGCCTGTCACGAACCCTGTTTTCAGTCATCTGCCCTGGTCAGGCACTTTGAGATCTCCTTGAAATGAAAAGTGCATTACAAATAAAATGTATTATTATTATTATTTCATAAGTGAGCTATGCCTGAAGTGAGCCAGAGGCCTGGTCATAGCAAGCTGGGCCTGCAGTATGTGGACCAACCGCACATCTAATGCTGGGTTTCTCTGCATTTCTGTGCTGAGAAATAGCCTATTTTTGTCTATCACAAAATATCACTGATATACTGTATACATTTCTCATCGGTGTATCCGCGCATTTGTTGGTGGGGGTTGTGTCCCCCCTAATGTTGGCAAAATACCAATCTGCCCCCCACTCCTATATTCACATTCTTTTGAATGAAATGTTAAAGGCAAACGCTTCCATTGTCTCTCACGTACAACCAAATGCGAACATGGCACGCAAAATAGGACAGACTTAATATGCAAGCCATTTTGCCGCCCCATATAAAAAGATAAAATAGCAATGCCATTGTTTGAAAACGAATGATGTAAAAATCAATAGAAAATTGCATTGTTTGCATAAGCGCACCATTTTGGGATCCATCTTCGGAAATGATCAACAATTCAGCGTTGGACTCCCCTCGGTTAGTAACTTACTCCAAGTATGAAATTACAGTGTTTTGATTGCCAGTTATCTCACTGCAGTTGGCTCCTTGGCCAAGCGCAGACGAATGGATTTATTTATGTCGTCCATATTTACCTCAGTAAAGTGAATAACTATCCACGCTAAATGATGTCATCTTCAGCTAATAAGAGGTGTGGAAAAAATGTGTAGAAAAAATTCTAGAATGTAACTAATTAGCTAGATAACTACGGGAATTGGAATTAAGTCCTCTGCCAAGTAATTATGATAGGTAGCTAGCTAAGTTAGCTGGGTCATGACCAGCTGTAGGTAAGTGGTAGGCAGTGGTCTCAATTGACAGACTTTTCAGCTATTTAATTAGTTCTTCTATTGTAAAATTGTCTCTTGGAGCTTTTTTAGTTTCCTTTTCCGTCGGTGAAGAAATGTTGATGTGCTGATATACCACAAATAAGTTGTTTATGTACAGTATGAAACTGTTCTGGAAAGTAGCATTTCGAGACATGTAAATTTACAGTGTGCACCCCTCAGCACATCTGGCTAAAACTGTCTGCTAAAAAAACTGTCCCCACCCCCCAAAATGTCTAAAACGTGTATACGCCGCTGATCTTACTCGCCAAAAAGTTCACCTGCTCAACTGTACAATACAGCTTGATGCATGTATAGTTGTTATTAACAAAAAAATTCTGTTGCGCCCTATGCAAAACAAGAATGAAAGAGAATGAGCAATTACCCAGATACTTCCTCTTAAGCTAACCAATGTACAACAACTGCAGAACTATCTCCTATATTAAAGTATGCACCCTTTATTGGCAGGTGTATGTGGTACCACTGTAGTTCAGCTAAAAAAAAATGTTCTGGACCAGCGGCAGTTGGCCAATTGGTGTGACTCATTTTATCGGCAAAATGGTGTATTAGCTGATGTAAGAGCAGCACATTTGCAGTTGAGACTGAGGGTCGGAGCTCAGAGCTGGAGCCTCTGAGGGTTCAGAGGTCTGTGTGCCGTGACCAATGACAGCATGTGCTGATAAAGAGATGGCAGCCTGCAGATTAGAGATGCATTAAGACCCAGGAGACGGGGTGTTAATGTGCGGTCAGCGATATGACAGCTGACCAGCTTCCCTCCCGACCCCCAGGTCTCCGCCCCGGCCCAGCCCCGGAGGACTGCGCTACTCGGACGAGGACATCTGCAATAACTACAATGGCACGGCACTGACCGACAGCGGCACCCTGACGGAGAAGCCGGCCGCCGTCGCCGAATCGGAGGTATTTGCCTTTTCCTGCCCAACACTCTTTCCCATGTGGCGAGACGGCACCGAGTCCGGGCCGCACGGCGGCTACCCCCACCTTTCTGAGGGCCTCCTGGCCGAGGGTCAAGAGAGGGGAACGTACGCCAGTACTGGATCGCTCAGCACGTTCGCCTTCTCCGAATCCCTTTTCAGGCAAAAGCGGCCACTGATGTGACTGGTGGTGGCCACAGTATACAAACGTACTGAAAAACCCAATCGAGAGAGAGAGAGAATCTTTTTTATAATGCTTCTCTTTGTCGATTAACATGCAAGGCTTGCACTTGAGAAAGATTTAAAAATGACCATTAAGCACCAAAAAAGTTTCTGCTTTCCTAACTGTAGATTTAAGGCTTAGGTGTTTGTTTAATTACAGAAAGTGTTCCCCTGTCGGGGTGCTCTGTGCTAATCTCTCCGTCCCTCCAATCCCCCCCCCCCCCCCCCCTCCCCCCCGAAAGGACACGGACAGTGAAGGCGAGGACGAACAGCCCAAGCACTCATTCGTAAACCACTACATGAGCGACCCGGCCTACTTCGGCTCGTGGAAACGGCAGCACAAAGGTCTGAAGCAGACCCTGGCTTACGACTACGAGGAGTGTGCCGGGGCGGAGCCAGACGCCTACTATCAGACGGTGGTCACCACCCACAGCGTGGGTGGAGCCTACACCCCAGCCGGACAGCCCGAACCTGGCTCGCGGACTCCCGCCACAGGCTTTTCCTCTTTCGTGTGACCCGGGTATAACCCCTCCCCCCCTCTCTCCCTCTCAATGAACCAACCGGGTTGCCCTGATGTGACAATAATGCCACAGGAAGACGACAGGAAGCTTGGATATTGAATAAAAGATATTTTAAAAAAAGAACAGTTGAATCCTTGGTAATAACATCCGGTCCTCTCTTATGTACAGTTATGCTGTCGTGCCATTCATCAATAATGCCAATATTGTGTCCGAAGGAAAATTGTAAATATGGATTTTTGTTTGCGACAGCAACTAAAAAAAGACTCACTGTAAATTCCCTTCCAGAAATAGAGATTGATTCTAGGCAACACTCATGCCTTTATATTATATGGCTGTATTTTTCTGTGTGTGCTGCCTTGACTTTGGAGACTGGTGTTGGTTTCACGGCTTTTGCAGGGTATCCAGGTGTAGCCTGGTCCTCATTAACAAGACACAGACGGACCGTTCACCTCATGTCGAATATGTTCTTTTAATTTTGAATGAGGTAAGTGTATTCATGTCAACATTAAGCAATTAAGCAAAGATGATTGAAGTCTCTAAATGACTTCCAACTGCATTTGTCACAGGACTCACAACTCTGGACAGCTGGACGGTCTACAAAAGTGCTCAAGTATTTAGAAGAAACCACCGTGACTGTAAAGTTTCAGAGCAACACCGATTGATTGATTGATTGATTGATTGACAATGTTGGATTCAAATAGAGAGGATGATTTGACACCAAGCTGTTTTTACACCTTTTCATGTTGTGCCCGCTATTGCTGTACCATGCAAGTCTGCCTCAGGTAAAAAAATTGTGCTCAGTTAACCTGAGTGCCATCACATGATGAGATGATGAGGCTACCATTATAATATGTTATTGTGATATTGTGGTCTGATCTGCTTTCAGATGTTACCGGGTGAGACATGCCTACCTGTCAGTTTGACAGTTGCTGATGAGAACTAATTTTCATTCGATTCGGTCTTTTTTTCCAGAAGTATGAATGTAATGTGTGTTTCTTTTATTTTTTTAATACTACCTTTACACTCATTGACGGCACCCATGAGCCAAAAGGCTATTGTTGAATAAATTTTTTAATTATCGCATCTTTTTTACCTGAGAAGTGACTGATGAATTCTTTAGATTTTTTGTTTCTTTTTTTAGGTTAAGAAAATTCAGGATCAATTTTGTACAGATAAAATTTTTACTGTAGTGTTTTGCCAAGTCGGTGTAGATCTATAGAGAATCCAGCAGTCCATTTTTGCAATCTTTGTGAGGTTGTGACAATTACATCAGACAATTACAAGTTACAAACAAGTTTAAATCATCTGAAAAGAGCTTGACAGATTATGAAGAAAAAAATGTGTCCATGTCTGTGTTTAAAAAAAAAAAAACATTTTCACAAAGAAAAACATTTCAAAACTTTTTCAGTCAAACTAAAGGTTTATTCATCAACCACTGACTATGTGATCTTATTCTATGCATTTTTCTGACTTGGGTTTTTACTTTTTACTTTTTCCTCAATGTTACAACTTACCTGGACAAACAGATTTAGTATGTTATGTTCATAAAAGGATTAAAAGCAGTCCTGCATTCCGAGACCAACTTGTAAGTGTGTGTTACATGGAATGCGTGGTAGTGAAAAGATAAAAGCTCAACACATTGACATTTAAGTGTTTTATTTTAGGGAATTCACAAACAAAGGGGAGACGTCAGCTACCAGAATCCAATACACAAAATGTCAATCAAAGTCCAGTCCAAAATTCCAGTAATCCAGTCCGTGTTCCTCGACTGTTCTGATGTTTATTTGTCCAGTAACCGCGCTCTCCTCTCTTCCAGGTCTTTCTCCATCCACCCTCCTCACTTTCCCCCACAGGTACTTTGCCCTGAGAACCTGAAGGCTGGAAATTAAGTAATCATTGTAATTAGGGTTGATTGCCTGCAGGTGCCTGAAAAGTAGCCAGGAACTCCTTATATGGTCCGTGGGTGGAACCAACGGCCTCTGATGTACCGGCCCTCCACCACCATTCCCTGGGCTATTCCCACACATTATGAGAATCGGCAGGTCAGGTGTGCCAACGTCTGGGAATTTGTGGCAAGTTTCGACAAGGACACCTCCATGCATGAGATTGTCTATTATGAGCCATTTGTACTGTCAATGGAGGAGATGTCGCTGGGTCATATATCCCTGATTTAAGACATTTGGGAGCATGATTCAGCTGTTGTTAGACAATATTTCAGTTCCCCAATAACTTTCCTGGAACGAACTGTTGAAATGTTAAAATTCTTTAGAATCAAACAAGTGTTTGTACCCTGTAGAGCTGGAAATTTCAACATTGTTTTGCTTAACCTCTTGGCTCAGGCCTCCCGTGCCGCCGGCGCCGTAAGACTGCTGAACATTAATTGATTAATTGATCCTGCAACTAACTTAGGCATGACAGCTTTTTTAGTTTTATTAGTTTAATTTTAAGAAAACAACTACAGATAACACAACAATCTACATTCACTCGCGAGGTGTAATTGTTCTTTTCCTGCCATTTTCGCAAGTTTTACTCATTTGACCAACTCGTCAGTATGGCAAATGAAAATTCCTTCCTTGCTTACATGGATTTTGGAAGTGGGTCAGAAGAAGATGCCATAGTATTGATTCTATTAGAGAATATGCCGACGAACATGATGCAGATTTTCCTCCTCGATATGTATATATTACTGCTTGTAATATTTCAAATATGTACGTGTTTTTCCACTCCACCTCTGAACAGATGTTTTTATTGGTACGTATTAGGGGTGTAACTACACAAAAGTTATGATTCGGTACGTACCTCGGTTTTGAAGTCACGGTTCGGTAATCGGTATGTTTTCAGTACAGCGGGGGAAAAAGAAATGCAAAACATAAAATAGCTTTTCATTTATTATGAAGTTATAAACTTGTAAACAGTGGCTAATTGGCCATAAATTCCTGAATTTTCTTTCTTAAAAGCTATGGCGTTTGTTATTGCGTTTGCCCGGTCTGAATTAGTGGAGGCAGCTTAAATGCCATGGGGAGATGGGTTTGTACTCCACTCTGTTTTTCTTTGTACCAGTTTGCCATACTGACGAGGCTGGGCTGTGCTAACCCTGCATTTGTTTATTTTAATAAAATGTTTTATTAAAACATTTTTTTTATAATTTGGCACCCAACACAGGGCTGTCTATATCCAATTGCCACCCCAATTTAGAATGTCCAATTATCTCTCCAAACCGTGTTCATGAAACAACCCCACTGCACTGGACACACAGGCCCTGCATTCATTTATGGTCGGATGTGGGAAACGCGTCGTTTCCACATCATTACCGACATCACTGGGTTCGCGGTGCGCAACTGAGCACTGTCCCCCGCCCCCCCCCACTTTATTTTCAATTACAATTTCAAAATTATATGATATGGCCTAAAACAGGAAAAGGAACAGTGGGGGGAAAAAACAGATAAACAAACTGTGATGAAATAAGACAATTGACAGGTACAAAATAGGGCTAATTAATGTTTGATACTATAGCAGAGTATGCAAGGAAACAAAAACACAAAAAACAAAGAAGAAAAAATAATAACAATAAGAAAATTGTGCAGAATAGTAATACGATATCAAAGAATGGTGCATGAGGAGAATGGATTTGTTACGCCCCCTCTGGTGGTCTGAGAGGCCGCCGGCGTAACACATGACAGTGAGTGTGTGAATGACGAGGCAGTGACAATCAAATTACTGCTAAACAATAATTTATTAACATAAAGCACGGGACAACAGGGCAGAGACACAACACATACCCAACCCCCTGAACTATGCAGCGACTACTAAAAAGAAAGCCCCAAGAAAAGAACTAAAGCTAAACCTATTAACCAAAACAACCCCAGGACTAACCCCCTAGACTAACCCCCTTGGCAGGCGACCAGCGCCTCAAAATACATGGGTTAGTGTCGCCGCTCTAACTGATGTACTAATACAGGGAGTCACCTACATGTGGTGAAGGACACAATGTATACCTGCAGGTATCTACACAAGTTCCCTACCTCTCAAACCCTGCGCCCGGCTAAATGAGGAAAAAGACAAAAAGTTATCAAAAAGTTAACAAAGTCAACATAAAGGCTGGTAAATTAAAACAAGACAAAAACAATTCAAAGTAAGACTACGTAACTAATTTAAAAAAGCGTAACACAACAAAAAGGTCTGAGACCTGCCACGTCACCTACTAGGACCAAACAAAAGAGCTTAAATAGGGTGTATGGTGCAAGCTGTGGTTAATTGGTTGATTGGATCCCAGCTGCAGGCTGATTAGCTGAACAAGGCATGCACAGACAGGAGGGTTCTACTGAGAGAGGACAAAGGTGAATTACTAAATGAAACCAGGAGGGGAAGACAAACACAAATAACACAACTACACAGGTCTAGCAGAAAAGACCCCCACCGCCCGTAACACTCCCCCCCTTAAATAGCAACCCCTGGTTGATACAAACAACAGCATATCCGGATTAGCCGGTTTACATCAGTCAAAATGTTAAGACAAGGAGTAAACCACATAATGAGAGCATTAGGACTAGTCTATATATACACATATAAATATATATCAAACAACAACTTCAATAGTGGAGTATAGAATAAATATCCAAAATATTGGAAAACACAAAAACTTAGTAACTTAAGGCTGTCCACACCGGGACAGGGCATCCGCAAACACATTTTCTGTGCCTTTTTTGTGGCGGATCAAAAGTGAGTAGTTTTGCAAAAACAATGACCATCTCATTAGTCTCCTGTTGTGGTTGTACATGCGGTGGATGAATACCAGAGGGTTGTGGTCAGTGTAGACCAGAACCGGCTCAGTACTGGACCCCACATATACATCGAAGAACTGTAATGCTAACAGTAAAGCCAGGGTCTCCTGTTCTACTGTGGAGTATCGCATCTGACACTTGCTGAACTTCATTGAAAAGTAACCAATGGGATGATCTAAACCCTGGTCATCGGACTGGGTCAAAACTGCACCGGCACCAATGCAACTGGCGTCTACCTCCAGTGCAAAGGGGCGGCTGAAGTCAGGTGCACTTAGGACTGGCGCACTGCATAACAGAGCCTTGCAGCTCTCGAAGGCCGTCTGGCATGACTCTGTCCACTGAAAAGAAACCTTGGGACTAACAAGGTCGGTTAAAGGAGCAGCAACAGAGGATAGATTTCTGCAGAAACCTCTGTAGTATCCTGCCATTCCTAAGAACCGGCGTAACTCTCTTCTAGTGGTGGGAACTGGGAACGCACTGATGGCTGCTATCTTGGCCGCAAGGGGGCGCACTTTGCCACCACCCACTTGCTTACCCAAGTATGTGATCGTCGCCTTCCCAAATTCGCATTTGGCCAAATTAATGGTCAGGGAGGTGTCTTTCAAACGCTGAAAGACAGCGTGGAGAGAACGCAGGTGCTCCTCCCATTCCGCAGAGTGAACAACCACATCGTCTAAATATGCGGTGCAATTTGGAATGTCACCAAGAACAGTATTAACGAGCTTCTGGAAACAGGCTGGGGCGTTCTTAAGGCCAAACGCCATCACTGTATACTGCAGGAAGGTATCGGGAGTCACGAATGCCGAGATGTCTGAAGCACGAGCTGTGAGCGGCACCTGCCAATAACCTTTAAGCAGGTCTAGCTTGGTAACAAAGCGAGCGGAACCGATCGTGTCCACACAATCATCTATTCTTGGAAGGGGAAACGAGTCAGATACCGTCATGTTATTTACCTTCCGGTAATCAGTGCAAAATCTAAAGGTCGAGTCTGGTTTTGGAACAAGTAGACAGGGACTACTCCACGGACTGGAACTTGGTTTTGCCAGACCATGCTCCAATAAGTACTGTGTCTCCTGTCTCATAGCTGCCCTCTTGACAGTGTTCACTCGGTAAGGATGCTGTTTTATAGGACGAGCATCACCTACATCTATGTCGTGCTCCAAAACATTTGTGCGAGACGGAAAGTCTCCGAACAGACCTGAAAACTTTGAAATTAATGCTACTAAATCAGATTGCTGGTCAGCATTCAAATGGGACATCAAACTCGGAAGGTTGTTCAACATCTCTGAGTTGGACAACCGAGGAGTTTGTTGCTGAAGCCTACGGGTGTCTAACCCGTCTTCATCACAACCTAACAGAATTTGAGAGTTAGGAGCAGCAACTCCAACCGTGGCCACTGGGGACACACTAACGGACCCGGAACTGTCTCTGTCATGATAAAGTTTGAGCATGTTAAGATGACAAACTCTCGTTTTCCTCTTACGATCGGGAGTCTTGATTACATAATCAGTTTCGCTCAACTTTCTCTCAACAGTGTAAGGACCTACAAAACGAGCAGACATAGAAGAACCCTGAATGGGTAACAAGACCAGCACCTGGTCACCTGGTACTAGAGAACGGTAAAGAGCGTTCTTGTCATACCGCTTCTTCATGTCGCTCTGAACCCCAGACAGGTTATCTTTAGCTAGGCTACAGGCTCCCTGTAACCGCTCACGAAAACGACTTACATAATTAAGGACGTTTTTCCTCTTCGACAGACCCTCGCCAAGGATTGCATCCTTGAGCACCTTGAGAGGCCCTCTCACAGTGTGGCCGAACACTAGCTCAGCCGGGCTGAAGCCTAGTGATTCCTGGACTGTTTCCCGAACAGCAAAGAGAGCTAACGGGACTCCCTCATCCCAGTCTCTGTTGTTCTCAAAGCAGTATTTGCGCAACACAGATTTAATTGTGCCATGCCATCTCTCTAGGGCGCCCTGCGACTCCGGATGATAAGCACTAGAGACACGGTGAGTTATAGCTAGAGACTGTAAAACCTGTTCGAATATACCGGATAGAAAGTTTGTACCTTGATCAGTTTGTACTATTTTGGGCAGCCCGAATGTTGAAAAAAACTTGATCAATGCCTTTACTACAGACTGCGATGTTATCTTTCTAAGCGGGATGGCTTCAGGATATCTCGTAGCTAAACACATCATTGTCAGCAAGTACTGATTTCCACTCTTTGTTTTTGGTAGCGGACCTACACAGTCTACCAGGACGTGTTCGAAAGCCTCGCCTATAGCGGGGATCGGACGAAGAGGAGCAGGCTTAATTACCTGGGTTGGCTTTCCAACTACTTGGCATGTGTGACATGTACGACAGAAATGAGAAACGTCCTTCTTCAAGCCTGGCCAGAAGAAGTGTCTAAGCACGCGATCATACGTTTTTGTCACACCAAGATGACCCGACCACACATGGTCGTGAGCCAAAGACAGAACTGACTGTCGGTGTTTTATGGGGATAACCACCTGAACCACGACACTATAATCACTGTCGTCACAGCGAGATCTCCACTTCCTCAACAGCATACCATCCTCAATAAAGTACTTGGTCTCTTTATTCTTAACTGAGTGTGGATTCTGAACTGCATCGTAACATTTAGACAAACTAATGTCAGCCTTCTGTGCTTCAATTAGGCTGTCACGTCACGAGTCATTGGCAACTGTTTAGTATCAAACACTGTCATGTTTTAACACAGGCTTAGCATTTGTACTATTCTCAGCAACACTGGGGACAGAGGGCGAAAACACCTTGTCACTCAGACCGTCAGTAAACACAGTGTCAGATAAATCAACTACATTACCCAGCTTGCGAGCCTGCGCACGAGTGACTGCGCACACCGGAAACACATCAGGGTAGGTCCGCCCAAGGATATCCGGCTGTGACACGTCAGGCTGATCTAACACTTGTAAGATAGGCATAACCTTTCCTCCAGCAATGTCATTACCTAGGAGAAAAGTTACACCTCGCATGGGTAACGACGGTCGAACCCCAACAGAAAAGTTACCACTCACTAAGTCGCAAGACAGATTCACATGATGCAACAGCACAGAAACATAATCCATCCCTATACTTTGGACTAGTACACTAGAGCCACACGAGGACTCCTCACTGAAAGGCAAAATGTCACTGACAATGAATGATTGCACTGCCCCTGTATCACGCAGTATGCGTACGGGACATTCTCTGTCTGAGCCCAGGGAAACATAACCATTTAACATAAACGGGTCGTATGTCGAATCAGGGCTTTCACCCACTCTGTCTGGTCTGGTGGTAGCTAATGAACACAGTCCATTTGGCGAAGGAGAACTTGCTTTGCCCGCTTCTCTGGCTTTTCGAAGGGAACAGTCAGCTATCAAATGACCGGTATGGTGCAGTGTTGCCAACTTGGTGACTTTGTCACTATATCTGGCGACTTTCCAGACCCCCTTGGCGACTTAATTAGTCAAAAGCGACCAGCGACAAATCTAGCGAGTTTTTCTTGTCATTTGGGGAATATTTGGGGAATAATTGTGTTGACAAAGTACTGCAAAAGCATCTAACATATCCCGTTCCGCGGTTCACGTTACGACCGAGTTCACGAGAGCCGAGTACAGCGAGGGCTGCCGTCCCTTCCTCCTCACCACTCACACAGCAGTCCCAGCCTGCTGTAGCAGCCAGCGGAGCGGACACCGTGACCGCTCTGAGCAAGCGCTGCCTGCAAATGAATCGCGCGTGCGCAGCTTACGGCCAATCACAGACGATGATTTTGTACAGTTAGTTATAGTAGCTAAGTACATAGATATGTTTTTGTTTAAATAATTCACTCTGTCTTTTTTAGTTTCACACTCAAAAATCCCTCACACAGTTCACTCTGTCTGTCAGTCTCACTCACAAAATTCAGAATTGCATATTATGCAAATTAGTTGATTACGTCATCTAGCTACTTCTAGCTACTTTTGGGAGAGCCAACAGCTACTTTCCTTACAGAGGAGTTGGCAACACTGGTATGGTGGCAGTAGAAACACTCTCGCTGATCTGAACGAGATGATGACACCTGGCTAGGCTGGGAGTGAGACTTAGAACTAAAAACACTCGCTTTATTTTTGTCCTGTTTCTCAGTTCTCTCCTTTCTATCTGGGCCAGATAAACCAAAATGTTGCTTGTGAGTGAGAACAAACTCATCAACAAGAACAGCGGCATCCCCTAGCTTCACAGCTTTCTGTTCGTTCAGATAGATAGCTAAACGTTCGGACAGAGAGTTTTTGAACTCCTCCATTAACACAAGTTCACACACGGATTCTAAATTGGATACCTCCGTAGCTTTCAACCAACGATAGAACAGAGTCTCCTTCTCACTGGCAAACTCCACAAAAGTTTTATCTGGTGATTTTTTGTGAGAACGAAAACGCTGTCTATACGCTTCAGGCACTAGACTGTATGTGCGAAGCACTGCTGCTTTTAACACGGCATAATCAAGACTGTCCTTGAGAGGCATCTTGTTCATTACCTCGCGGGCTTTACCAGTCAATTTGCTCTGTAGCAAAGGTGCCCAAGCCTCTTTCGGCCACTTAAAAGCAGTAGCGATTCGCTCAAAAGACTCGAAATACTCATCTACCTCTAACTCACGGAATTGAGGGACCAAAGATATCTGCCGACTGGCATCGAAAGGTTTACTGGCGTAGCTGGGAGTGCCAGGCGACTGATCACTGAGAGACTGAGGAACAGACAGACTAGCTCCAAACTCAAGTTTTTTAATCTCCAGCTCAACCTCGAGCCTTCTGAATTCTAGAGCGTGCTGCCTTTCAGAATCTAGTTCGTTTGAAAGACGCTGTCTTTCAGAATCTAGCTCGAGTTTACGAATAGCCTCCCTGTGCCTGTATTCGGCCTCTCTCTCTTTATCTCTCTCCTCTGTCTCAAGCTTTAGGCGGGCCAAACGAACCCTAATACGGGGACTAGTGGAGCCTTCCGAGAGAGGAGGGGCGTGCGACCTGCTTGGGCTAGGGGGAGGAGATTTCACCTCCTGCGGGTCAGAAACAGAAACAGGAGGACCACCTCCCCAATAGACACGCCCTTTTCTCCTAAGAGAATTAACACTACCTCTCTTAACTGGGCCAAAGTTTTAGATTTGAGGAGCTCAACACCAAAGTGAGTGCCTATTGCATATAAGTCTGCCTTCTTACTCTGATCCAGCCCCTCTAAAGTGGGACTGGCCAGGAAATCCTTAACACTAAAACCGGTAGCCATTTTAGTGCTATTTTGTAGTGGTTAACTGAACTTCAGCTGCAAATTACAAAACTACAATGTCAAACATGCTATAAGCATGTTAAAAAAGTCACTAAGCAAAAACTGTAGGGCGTGGCATAAAGCACACTTACCAAGTAACTGGAGCCCTACACTCCACTACACAAACGCAGCAGCCAAAAAAGTAGAACGCGAAAAAACTAAACCGAACCTATTACCAGCCTCTGCCACTGGACTCCAACATCCACACTCTCACTGTCTGCGGGACCACAAGTGTCCCGGACGAGCCCCCAATATGTTACGCCCCCTCTGGTGGTCTGAGAGGCCGCCGGCGTAACACATGACAGTGAGTGTGTGAATGACGAGGCAGTGACAATCAAATTACTGCTAAACAATAATTTATTAACATAAAGCACGGGACAACAGGGCAGAGACACAACACATACCCAACCCCCTGAACTATGCAGCGACTACTAAAAAGAAAGCCCCAAGAAAAGAACTAAAGCTAAACCTATTAACCAAAACAACCCCAGGACTAACCCCCTAGACTAACCCCCTTGGCAGGCGACCAGCGCCTCAAAATACATGGGTTAGTGTCGCCGCTCTAACTGATGTACTAATACAGGGAGTCACCTACGTGTGGTGAAGGACACAATGTAAACCTGCAGGTATCTACACAAGTTCCCTACCTCTCAAACCCTGGAGCTATAGAGATATCTGGCTGCAAAGTGATGGTTTGGGGCTCGTTTGATACCTTAGACCCTTTATGACGTACAGCCATTTCGCCAGTCATGTGTTCCATACTGTACCAGTGTAATTTACAGCTGAATCTAGTCTCACCCCCCAATTCCCATAGAGATCAGTTCAAATGCAGAGAGGTTATAGTATCGCTTGTAACAGTACCTGGAAATAAGATATCAAGAGCATGCAAAGGCAGCATGCAAAGGATATGTGACCAAATATTAAATATGATCCTTTAAAAATATGTTAAAGCAAAGGGTATGAATACTTATGTAAATGATTTTTTAAATAACGCTGTTGGTAATCGATTGTAACGTTAGATATTACGTGGCCTAAGAATAGACATTGAATGGTTATATTTGAATATAGCTATTTTATTAGTCTATGCAAATATAAATCTTTTTTTTTTCTCAGATCCAAGAATCCAGTAGCCTACTGAAAATGTGGTGGATGGATGGTTGTAGCCTATAGGAGAGATAGCCAGCCATATCCGACAATCAAGCCAGATCTTGATGCGTGTGTGTATAGGAGCCTGTTTCGTTTATTATTTTTAAATAGTTTTTGGTAAAGATTTTTTTGGACACTATAAAATATGTTTATCTGAACCATTAGGCTATTTATTTTTTCTATTATGCTAAATTGTATTTATCTGTTTACTGTTGTTGTTGGTCAAGAGTTCTAAAAATGAAAATGCCACCACTTTAAATAAGCCTATTTGCTGTGATTAGCTGAACACAATCGCATATTAATGATATTTTATACTGCAATTCAGTTGCAAACAAACAGCCACATGTAATAATTTCGTAATAAAAAGTAGGCTATTAAAGTGTTGGCGTCTCGAAATATCATTTGATATAACGGAATACCTTTCTCAAGATTTCTGGTTGATCCACGCTGAGTAATCAGGCTAAACCCGATTATTAATGGTATAAGCTACAGCATTTTTTATCTATTAAAACTCTAAAGAACTTTGGTTTGTGTCACGGCTCTGGGGCCGTGGAATATTGCCGCGGTCGAGTTGATTTCATGCTGATGGAACCCTCAGAGATTATTTGGACAAGACCAACCAAAGTTTAATATATTAAATTTACATATGCCTACTAATTACGTGAACCTATAGCCTACCTATATGTTTAAAGATGATCACATTTGACACGTAGTTCATAAAAAAAATATTTTGATGGAAGTCGTCAGATGTTGTAACTGTCCCCAAGCCTAGGGACAGTTGCAACATGTAAAAAATACATGAAACTACAACCTACTAATTAACTTTTGCCTTTTGTCACAATTTCACTGTCAGGTGACACACTATGGTGCAGTTTCAAAAATTTCCACAGAGGGCACCAGATCAAGGGCAATAGATATAGTTCATATCTATATTTTCCTCAAGGACCCATAAAGTCCACCGTATTGCACTTTCCACTAATTAGCATTTTTTGTAAAACACTTAAAATGCTATTTTTCTTAGAGAATTTGACGGATTTGCACGGAACTTCGTATACACCCTCATTAGACCATGCATACAAGTTGTAGCTATACTGAATTTTGATATTTTAAAAGATAACTTTCTGTAAAACGGTTTTGTAATTATTAGCATTTTTGTAATAAGCCACACCCACTGAAAATTAATTGGCTTGTCATTCGGCCATTTTTTGAATGAGGCCTTAGAAAAGGTACGTGAGATGAATCCACATACCAAGTTTCGTGCAAATTGGTCAAATTTTGTAGGAGGAGTAGCATTTTAAGTGTTTAACAAAAAAGGCTAATTAGCGGGAAATCCAATATGGCGGAATGTATGGGTCCTTGAGGCAAATTTGTTCCTCATAAGCAGAGGGACCTGTAATGAGGCTTACATGGGAAGATAACAGTTGGCATATTTGGGTCAACTATCCTTTTAAAATAACTATATTAAGACACTTTTAATATTGCTTTCTCCATTAGGAAAAGCGGGACCTGATATGGCTGCTTAGCTTACAGTGACCTAACAGTGACAATCTGCTGACAATCTGCACTTTAACCACATGTGAATTATTTGATTACAAAAATACAGTAGCCTATGTCTTTGTCCCAAACATTATGGAGGGAACTGTAGGTAGCCACTGGAGGGAGATGAGAAGTGGAGTGACGTGACTGAGGTTGTTGAGAATGTAGGTCAGATGAGGTACAGTACAGTAGTCCAGATGGGAGATGATAAGCACTTGAACAAAGAGCTGGGTTGAGTATATGGGTGATGAAGTGTAACTTTGATTCCCTTAATAAAACAGGACAAAATGAAAGTAATTACTTTTTACTGTTGCCGATAGAAACCGGTCTACAGATTTTTTTTTTTTACAATTTTTTTTTTTAGATCGAGATTTTTATATATTTATTTTATAATGTTCATCATGCCTTGATTTATTTAGCCACTGAATAGTAGCTTGACTTGAGATTTGGGCAAACCTGGTAACCCGGAAATGGGTGGACCTTTCTCAGACGTCGTTCCAGTATCCAGGTCCCCACCGTCCTGATTTTTTTCATCTTAACATACGTTTCCCAAAGATAGGATCTTCTTGTCTACGGCGCAGGAGTTAATGTAAACCCAGTTGAGGAAAGATAGTGCACAATGAATTTAATTCCATCGTTCACGACGGAGACATGGACTCTCTTATCTTTGTTCTTTACTCTACTAATCGTGTAAGTGTTAACTTTTTTCAGAAAAGCGTTCGGTTTCATTCCGCTGTATCTGCTTATAGTGTGTTTCTAAACGTAACTTTCAGAGAGTAAATGTGTTCGCATTTCTTTCGTAACAATAAACTATACAGTAGTCTAAATTTATGGAAATCGCTGGCAGGAGTTACAGTTAAAATGTGACATGATTGGCATGATGACCGGTATTGCGCAACAGTTTGGCTATGTTACAGTTGGAGTATTATAAGCGAGTACTGTGTAATAGTGATGTGCAGTACGTGAACGAACGAATCTTTAAAGTGAACTGAGTGTACCGGATCATCACTCTCAATGCTTGCGTGCGCGTCAGCAGTCAGGAACTGTAGCGAACTGTACTGACCACAGACAACCCCTACTACCACAGTTCAGTGAGTCCTACTGAACTGACTAGCCTATATGAACTGCTGACGACCGCACCGCAGTAGCCTACATAATTGTCAACCGAATCAGTTACTCTCTGCATAGGCTACGGGCTACTCAGTAGCCTAATAAATTAGCAACAAATGGCGGGGGTATTAGTAAAATAATATAGCCCGGTCAACTATTTTTTGGTACAGTTTCACATTTAAAAAATATAGCCTGCAATCTTACAAAATGATCGGTACCTGTAGGTCTACTGGCATCTGACGTTCACCCTGCGTAACGTTACCGAAAGCAAAACGGTTCAAGCATTTCTAATCAAAATCACATAGGCTACTGTAGGCTATTCTGTGACTATCAAACTAAGAGTTAATGAAAGTCTGCCCGTTATTAAACCATTTCAAATCTGTAATAATGATATTGATTAAATAAAGCACATTTGTGTTTTCTTTTGTATCGAAATTGCACAATAAATGTAGGCTATTTTACGTCGGCCTAATATGCTATAACCATGTTTTATATAGGCTACACAAATATAACCAATATGTGGCTATACGTTTGTCTCTTCTTTGCACTTGAAATTCAGTAAGAAGCCTAGCTAAAGCCCTTTTCTTTATTTGTTGTCAGGTAATTTGAGTCTAGATCACGCACTGCGTGAATGATTGCTATTTTAATCTGAACCGCTATTTTAATCTAGTAGCCTACTGACGAACTGGGTGAATAATACCACTAGGCTACATCAGTGCACCTAGCTCAACCCTTTGTATAAGGGCTCCCCCCATAGATGACTGAACATCGACATTCAATTTGGGAGAAAAAATCATATGCTTTAAAAAAAAAAAAAAAAAGAGGTTAAACGATGGCCCTTGTCATTCTTTTGACAACTTTACCATTTGAAAACGCAATGTTTTACAATAGGTTACTTACCACAAAATGGTCAGAACTTGAGAACACATCATATCATATATTTCCGTAGCTTCTAATCCATATTTAAACCGCTCACATGGAGCGGCCATATAGTAGCCTAATCCATAACACTATATAACTACAAGGAAAAAATACAAAAAGTTCATATGAGGTTTATAGAAAAAGTTTATATTTGTTACTTGCAGTGCTTTTGACTGGAATCATTTTGCACAATACCAACGAATGATAAACTGAACTAATAGTGAACTGATCATGCATGCTGTTGGAATATTCGTGCGCTTGCGCAACTGACCTCAGTGAACTAATCACATAGTCAGTGACTAGAATCTTTGTACTGAACTGAACTGAACTGAACGATTCGAATCAGTAAAATGATTCGTAATTTCCACCACTACTGTGTAACAGTTTCTTATTGTTGTAGTATAAAAGTGTGCTTTACTCTGCTGAGACACAGCGTGGTAATAACATGAGCTTTTATATTTTTATTGTCCAGTCCAGAAAAGGTTTGGGATAATCACCAAGTGCTTCATAAATATTGACTTGAATAATTAAGTCTGTTTTGTCCATTGTCCAATGTTGCCTCTTCATTTTACCTGTATCTTCTTTCCATAGCTATGGCTTGTGGCCCCTTCGCTCATTAAATAAAGGGGGGATTCCTGGACCCAGGCCGCTGCCATTTCTCGGGAATATCTTGTCATTCAGGGCAGTAAGTAGCAACTTTGCTATGATCGGAGTGTACCCCACGATAGGCTACACCAGTGCAATTTAGTTGTTTTTAGTGAGTAAAGAGAAAGTTACAGTCAAGCCGGAAAGTCTGAATACCCCTGGAGTAGATGTGGATGGATCCCTTTAAGGGTTGTTTCTCCTGACTTTTTTCCCCATAGAGTTCTATAGGAAAATGAGTCAGGAGAAATAACCCTTGCAGTGATCCATCCACATCTACTCCATACCTGGCAACAGAGTGATGTTTTGGGGCTCGTTCGATAGCTCAGACCCTTGATGACTTACAGCCATTTAGCCAGCCATGTGTTCCATACTGTGCCAGTGTAATTTACAGCTGAATCTAGTCTCACCCCCCAATTCCCATAGAGATCCATTCAAATGCAGAGAGCTTATAGTATCGCTTGTAACAGTACCTGGAAATAAGATATCAAGAGTCTTTTGATGTTGATAGGTCACAGACTTCAGGAAGTAACAGCATGCAAAGGATATGAGACCAAATATTAAATATGATACTTTAAAAATATGTTAAAGGAAAGGGTATGAATACTTATGTAAATAAGAATTTCAGTTTTCGATTTTTAATACATTTGCAAACATTTCTAAAAACATGTTTTCACTTTGTCATTATGGGCTATTTTGTGTAGAATTGTGAGACAAAAAATGAACTCAATCTATTGTAGAATATGTCTGTAATGTAATAAAATGTGGAGAAGGTGAAAGGGGTATTCAGACTTTCCGGCTTGACTGTATATAAAGTAGTCCTACAACAGTTTTTAAGCATACATTTTATTCTACTGTATCCAGTCCTGTAATCTGGTCCATTAACCAAGTTAGCCAGTGCTACTTCATTTTCAAACATGGAAGTGTATTCAACCATTTAAAAAGGCAGTTCACCCAAAAAAAACATGTTTCTATATGCCTGTGGTGCTATCTATCCATCCAGGCATTTCTGTGGGAACTCACTAGTTTTGTAGATATCCACTGCAGCTCACCGTGATATCACCCTGATAGAACGGACGTCAAGGGGTACAAAGTTTGAGGCCCTCAAAGCACCAAAAATATACATTTGAAAAAATGAACAGCAACGTCTTTTTACAAATATAATGACATGGTTACTCATAAAACATCCACAGACTTTGCTGTGCATGGGCTGTGTCTGAATCAGCACCCTTCCATACTATTGAGTATGGCCGAAACCCCTGAAGGTTCTCACGGGCACCCGCATTTGAAGTGCGCAAGTGCTCAAGTGTGCATATTGGGACAGGGTCAGTTATTCAAGAATTATCAATAACAAGAAAAACGACATGTGACATGGCCGAGCAAGGGTGGGACATCTTGCCACACTTCCACAGTACAGTTGGAAAGTAGTATGGAGGATATTATTTTAGCATACCGCACGTTGCATACTAAACAATACACAGAAAACAGTACACAGGAGACAGGACGCAGTAGATAGGACTCTGATTCGCACACAGCCTCGGTTTTTTTCTTTTTCTTTCTACCGAAGTACACCAACTGTGTATATGTGCGCAAAGTATCAACCAAAACGCGCTAGTATTCTAGGGTGCACTATGTTAACATAAGACTCAGAATAAGGGCGTGCTTTGGTCACAGTTTTTCCCAACAGCTAAGACACATTTCCTGAATGATGCTCCATTTTTCCAAAACTATCAACACAAAACACAAAACCTCACACTGCTCTGGCCAAACCTCAGGCTTCTAAGAGAAAATAAAACACTCTTCTCAAAAACATAAACTTAACTTCCATCTAAATTAAACTTTGCCTTCAGATGGCACACAAAAGTCATCAAATACATAGGCACTACTGAATACATATTACACACACTGGTGAGAGAAATTAAAAACACAACTATAAAAGCTGTTAATAAATCAGTAACCACATGTTTTTTCATAAACCTTATACATTGCACAACAACACGCTACTATAATCTACATAAATTATGGAATGGTACAAGTGGTACAGAATCAAAATTCACAAAATTGTATTTGTATGTTCTGGCAGACAAGAAAGATTGAGGAAACCAAGTGAAAATAAAATTAAAGTAAAAATAATTCCATTCTATTCAACAAAAATAAGGGATATAAAAAAAAATGTTCATTGTTGTTGAAGAAAAAAAATGATGACTTGGCTGGCTCCCTTTGCTCCTGTTGGAACAGAGCATCCCAAAGGCTGAAAGAATGTGAGCAGATGTCCTGTGTTATATGGAGCCAGGGTGGCATGGCGGTGGAGGACCCCATGATGGCTACACAAAGAGCGATGATGCCTCCACACAAGCCAGGCCACAAATGGCATGGTGGCCAGTAATGTTCCTGTCCTATTCTTCTAGCTCATACACTTCCTCTCTTTCGCAGTGTTCCTCTTCTTTTCTCCATTGTTGGCGTTCATTGTTCCAAAACAAATGAACTCACCTGTAGCCCAATTTAAATTGAACAATTTAGAATGTTAGTGTTCGCTACTTGAGGACTGTGTGTTAATTGTGTTGAGTTATTATGAGTGAAGTTTTCTATATTTAATGGCAATGCTTTCTAGATGAAAGAATGTGGTTACCTGTACTTTATAGAATGGAATAGAATAACTTTTATTTTCCCGCTAGGGAACTTCAGTTGTAGCCCCAGCAACAACAAAAAAGTGGAACAGACCCACAACACGCAAACAAACATAGGCCTATCAAACAAAGACATCCAACAGAATCATTACATTTATCATATCAATCAAGTGAATTAAAGTGCAATACAGCCATGATTAAAAATAGCCCCCGCTGTCCTGAGATGTCCAGTGTCACCAAGCAGTCCAACACACAAACTCCGCCTCCACGACTGTTCTCCATGGACAGTCAAAGCGCCGCGGTCTCTGTATACTGCCGAAACAGAGCTCCGACCTGCGTCAATCTTCCCAGTCGTCTCCTCACTCCTCCCCCGCATTATGTTTTCCTTCACTGGTTGTCTTTTGAAGACCGCCTGCACTCCCGGATCAGTGCTGAAATCTTCAACTGCGGTGAAGAGCGATAGTAAACTTTGTTGCTGCAGTCTGCAGGTCCAACGGACAATCCCGAGCTGTGGCGAATGCGTCTCCATGGTGACGACCACCAACTAAATTATATTGACTAGACAATTCGTCAATATTACCAAAACGAGCAGCAGGAGTGCATGAAAAAGACAAAAGCCCGACACAACAAAACACATTCAAAGGAACAAACACGAACACGAGAGACAGCTGGACTACATGTCGCCATTACAGCACCACGTGACGTCATCATTAGAAAGAGACTTGTGTCTGGGATTTTGCAAAGAAGGTTTAACAACTCTGAAAACAGGTGAATAGTGTTTATAGTTTTGGGAGATGAGTCTTTCTTTTGGTAGCTGATGTTTTGGTCATAGTACCAATTTTAGTGTGTAAGGTATTGAGAAAAACGAAGAATTTGTGCATATATAAGCAGTTTCCGCACTTTGGTAGAAAGAAACGTGCACAACCTGGTCTGTGGATGTTCGTAACCACGTCATTGCGATTGCAATTTGTTTGAATGTACAATTTGTGGTGCTTAGCCACAAACTTTGTACCCATTGAGTTCCGTTATATCGGGGTAATGTCAAGATGAGTTGC
The DNA here is from genome assembly GCA_022702515.1 of Ilyophis sp. 1 JC-2022. Classification (NCBI taxonomy): domain Eukaryota; kingdom Metazoa; phylum Chordata; class Actinopteri; order Anguilliformes; family Synaphobranchidae; genus Ilyophis; species Ilyophis sp. 1 JC-2022. The sequence goes on from CM040394.1 coordinate 84,514,962, forward strand.
CACAGATATCTACAAAACTAGTGAGTTCTCAGCTAAACTACCTGGATGGATGGAAAGCACTCTGGGTATCTTGAAATATAAAACTTAGGGCTGTCAAAATTAAAGTGTTAACGCATTAAATTAATTCTAAATGTTTAACATGCTAATAATAAAAATAACGCTCTTAATTATAAAGACATAGCACGCATGCACAATGGCTAACCACATGCTAGCTGAGGTGGAGAAGTAAGGAAAGGTTCTAGGCAGAAAGTTTAATTTAAAAAAGTTTCCAGATGATGTTTTTTCTCTCCATTCACTCCCATTGCATGGTGCAAGGCAAATGTTGACACTGCCTTGGTGTTTCATGCATTTGGTTTTGTAACACCTGATCACTTGTCTCCACTTATTACAGGGTATTAACTATGATTTTGAGTGCCTGCGTAAATATGGAAGAGTTTGGCGGTGAGTAGACCAACTGTCTGAATGCAAGGCAAACAGTTTAACCCTTTCCCACCCTCAATATATTCTTATCTGTAGATAACGTTTTATGAAAACAATATTCTGCCTTCCATTTGGTGAAGTTCAAAGCTTTGACTGTCCACCTCAATTTCTAATGTGAACCTAATTTTCAACTCCCTACACAGGATCTTTGAGGGGAGAAGACCTATAATTCTGGTCACAGATCCTAAGATTATCAAAACCATAATGGTGAAGGAATTTTACACTCTATTCACAAACCGAAGGGTAGGTTCAACTTTCCTTATCTTTTAAAGCCCTTGTAAAAAAATATATATCTATAAAGCTTAAATTAGTAGTGCTAATCTAGGACCAGGTTTACCCTGTCAGTGGGTAATAAAAAGGAAAACTGGATTCTACCTGCAAATCAGCATTTGTTCTCTGATATGCTTAATGAATACTGGTCCTGATCTATCAATGTGAACTGCAGTAGAAAAATAAGAATGGTAGGACAAATAAGGTCAGAATAATTAATAACATGATTTATTAAAACAGGTTTTAACCTAATCCTTTCCTGATTTAAATTGTATGTCTGAAGTGTCTTTCAAACTTCTCACATCGGAGCAAGCTCTGGAGCTGATGGATATACAGAATGTTTTAATCAATACAGATGGGCTCCAATCAATAAGAGTCTGTTTGTGTATGTCACCCATTCTTGAGAACTGAGACAAATCACGTCCTACCAAAAAAACTTGCAATTACTACTTAAAACAACAAATTAAATCAAAGTTTTTCTGGTGAAAATTTACATTTAAGTGTTTTATGTATTAAATAAATATAATTTGTTTAATTTTATTGGACAATTTTTTTTAACTCATATACGTGCCACGTGCCAGGAAACACAATACAAAAATGTGTTAAAAAACCTAAAACAAACTATTTCTACTGATAACATTTTACTCTTATAATCTTGAAAATGCACTCTTGTAATCGGCTTTGTTTTAAAATATTATTTTTATGCAAATGTGTGCCCTTGAAATTTTGTTAATTTATTTTATTCATTCATAAAAAGGGTTAGCCATATCCTAAGGACCCCTGTCTAACTCAGTGGTTTCACAGAAGAATTTTCCTGTTGAACTCTACAGAAAAATAAGTCAGTAGAAACAACCCTTAAAATGATCCATCCATATCTACTGCATACCTGGCAGCAGAGTGATGGTTTGAGGCTCGTTTGATACCTTAGACCCTTAATGACTTACAGCCATTTCGCCAACCATGTGTTCCATACTATTCCAGTGTAATTTACAGCTTAATCTTGTCCCACCCCCCAATTCCCATAGAGTTTCATTGAAATGCAGAGACTCAGAGGTTATAGTATTGCTTGCAAGAGAACCTGAAAAGAATATATCTAGTCTCTTTTGATGTTGTTGGGTCACAGACATCAGGAAGTCATGGCATGCAAATGATATTCAACCAAATATTAAATATGATTACTTTTTTTAAGTTTGAAAAAAAAAAAAACTGAAAGTCTGAACTTTAACCTCATAATCACTGTTCCATTTCAAATCTCCACTGTATATACTGTATATATAAATATGTATCTCTTCGAACAGCACCATGGCTTCCCTGACCCTCTTCATATAGCCTTTCTTTTTCTCTTTCTTCCTTTGGAATTCCCTTTGAATAATGTTATAGTTACAGTTGTACAAATATTAGGTTATTTTTGTAGTGGTACTTTTTTAATACATTTACAATACAAATTATTGTTATTACAAATTATAATAAGTTGCACTTTTTGATTATTAACGGACCTCTGTGCCTTCTTGGTGATGCCACTTTTTTGAATTCCTAAGATTTATACATTGCTCTCCACCTTTGCTTTGGATAACATTGTCTGCTAAGTGATTGTAATGTAATGTAATGTAGTCCATGTTCAATGGCAGTGGGTGCGGTGCAGTAGATGTTCACTGAGGTAAGAAATCACATGAAAAAGAGACCAATCAGTCTCTTCTTCAGCTTCAAGTCCTCCACAAATGCAAAACCCAAACACACCTTTTAACACAAAAAAGTGAACGATAATTTGAAGAAGAAAAAAGTGACAACAGAAAAATGCCATTTCATGCTGTATATATTCATATTATATATATTTCTGAATGGAGAAGATTGTTTATTTTTTATTTTGTGGTGGAAGGAAAGAGCTTTTTTTTTATAGCACAGTTTCTGAGCTGCAGTACCGTCCTGTGTCTTTTCACGCATTTTCTCTCTCCAGAATTTTGTATTTGGCGGGCCCATGAGCGATGCCGTGTCCATGGTAGAAGATGAGAAATGGAAAAGAATCCGCAGTGCTCTGTCCCCATCCTTCACTAGTGGAAGGCTGAAAGAAGTAACGCAATTCTTTTTTGCTTGGTCGATATCAGACACCACTGTAACCAGCTGTAAAATGCATGTAATTTCTCATACGATGGCAGTCACCACTGCATGCACACTTAGGTAATCAACAATTGAATTTCACAGCAGAATTGCATCTGTTTTTGGCCGTTGACCAGAATTGGCTTGTACAATAACCCCAAGCACATGCCCACCAAAAGAATCTCTCCTCATATTTGTGTTTGTGTTTTCAGATGTTTCCAATTGTCCTGCACTATGGAGATTCGCTAATGAACAATTTGAAAAAGAAAAATTTGGAGGAACCAGTCCAAATTAAAGAGTATGTTTTATTTAATGTGTATCCATGTGTTTAATGCAACTTTAAAATTACTATATATTTGTCCAACAATATTATGAAAACAGTGCAGAATAAATGCCAACATGTCTCTGTTTGTCTGTACCCTTAACCCTTGTGGTGTCTTCATATTCTGTATCCTCGAGGTCAAAAATGACCTACTCTTGCTGCCCCCCTATGATAATACCTCTTTATTGCATTTTAAACCTAAAATCTATTTTGCATGAAGAAACAACCCATCACTCATGAACAACTTGGTGAAGAACTGTGTTTTTCTTACGTCATAGTGCAGAGAGATTGTATTTATTCAGTGTACACCATTCATTTTCTACTCCAAAACACACATCATAATTGATTTTTTGCTGTAATAGATGTGTTTTTATGATTATTATTTAATGGATAAAGGTACAACCTAAGTATAAAAAATTGATTGCATTATTTTTTTCAACGAGAGACAGCACATCAATAGCCTCAGAAATTAGCACATGACAACCCACAAATATTGTGATGGGTATTTTACTGAAAGGAAACATAGCAATAACATTCTTGAACTTTTATTTTAGGAAGCATTTGAGCACCAAGCACATGGCTGTGTATTTCTCTTATTTACAGTCAAGCCGGAAAGTCTGAATACCCCTTTCACCTTCTCCACGTTTTATTACATTACAGACATATTCTACAATAGATTGAGTTCATTTTTTGTCTCAAAATTCTACACAAAATAGCCCATAATGACAAAATGAAAACATGTTTTTAGAAATTTAAGCAAAAATTTAAAACTGAAATCTTTAATTTACATAAGTATTCATACCCTTTGCTTTAACATATTTTTAAAGTATCATATTTAATATTTGGTCGCATATTCTTTGCATGCTTATAGTATCGCTTGTAACAGTACCTGGAAATAAGATATCGAGTGTTTTTTTATGTTGATGGGTCACAGACTTCAGGAAGTAACAGCATGCAAAGGTTATGTGACTCCATCCCTGAGAAAACTATTTATTCTCACAAGATATATTGACTTTATTTTGTCTGAAATTTGTGAAAAGTTTTTTAGGGGGTTTTCACTGCTGTTAAACTCAGTAAAGGGTCTTTTTTTTACCCGCAGACAACACAAGGGTTAAGAAGGCAGAGATGGCTGAAAGCATTTCAAACAGAAATTGATTCTTAACATTATACAGCTTTCTGGTATAGAGAACAATTACAATAGCATCATATGTAATGGACAAGGTTTTAATTATCATTACAGTGTTGTATGTAAATTCTGGGTCTATTTTCAGCCCATATCATATAACTGAAAAGCCAACTTTGTCAAATAGAATTTATTTTAAAAAACATCCATGTAGCCTTTTTAAAAATTTGAGCTGTATATTAAATAGTAGTCCAGTATTCCCATATGCACACATCAGTGCTATCGATATTTATTCTGGGCCTAACATATTTATACTGTACTTATGTGAGTTGTGTGAAAATCCTGCCTCTGCTCTCTAAAATAGCCTCCTCTTTACCTAGAATGTTTGGACCATACAGCATGGACGTTATTACCAGTACCTCCTTCAGCGTGGATATCGACTCAATCAACAACCCCAGTGATCCCATCGTCACTCAGATGAAGAAATTTTTTGCGTTCAGCTTTCTGAATCCCATCATGTTCATCATACGTAAGTTCTTATGACAATTCCACGGGATAGTTGGAAAATAGAATGGAGGATATTTTCTACATACTGCATATCTAAACAGTATACAGTAAACAGTACATAGTCTACTAGTACAGAGGATGCAGTAGATAAGGCTCTGATTCGGACACAGCCAAGAAATGTGCTTCTCTGTGCTCTCCTGTATTGTTAGGTGGGGGTCCAGTTATGAGTGCTGATATGATTGAGTATTCCAAATAGGGAAAAAACAATATAACACATAAATATATAAACATGTCTTTCCAGTTTTCTTCCCTTTCTTAGCTCCGGTGCTCGACAAACTTGGTTTTACGATGTTCCCCAAAGGAGTCATGGACTTTTTCTACAGTACTATTCGGAAAGTAAAGGATCAACATCACAAAGATGACAGTGTAAGTTTTTTATCAAAAGAAGCATATCCTCAATTTTCTGTCTGACCATGGATTCTGTGTCCATTTTATTCTGAAGTGTCTCTTACCACGGTACGAGAAAGTCTTTCTACTGTGTCTTCGTGCGTGGGTTTTGCTGATAGGCACATATTTTAAGCAACCGTCTTCAAACAATTCCCCCGGCTTTTCCCAATAGAATCGGGTGGACTTCATGAGACTCATGATTCAGTCAGAAATTTCAGCGGAACAAGCGGACGCAAAAAAAGGCCATACATTTTCGAAAGGTAAATAAAACCTATTGTACGGTTTGACTTTGTAATCTGTTTATTATATTCAGTGTTCGCTGTTCCCTCACCCAGGATGCCTTTGTAGGCGGGGTGCTGAGATGGTGCGACCCCAGACCGGGGGGTGATGGTGGTGGGATGCTTCTGGGATGCTTCTGCAATGGGGGGGGGGCAGAGCAGAGCATCCCTACAATTTAATTCTGTAAGTTGAAAATGGCATTTGGCTTCAGCAATATGAGCGCTTCAAAATATCAGAGACACAAAATCAAACAAAAGACTGGGAAATCATGAAAAAGGAAGTGAGAAGTGGGGCTAAAATATTCAGTTTAACTTTTAAGGTTTTATTTTTTTTTTTAAAAGCTGGCTAAAAATACAGATGTTAAAAACGCTGCTGTGCAGTTGGGATATTTAGGCATTTCATTATCTAACGAAGATCGCAAACTTCAGTTAAGAGTTAGTTACTCTACTCGACTTGGTTTGTTGCGACGGTCCTCATACCTGGCCGGATTCCACACAGACTCCGTTGGCTTCAGTATTATCAGAACGGCTCCCACTGTCCCCATTCTCCCTGATCTCACATTTACATGGAAGGCAGTGAGATGTTCTGTGCTCTGCATTGCAGGTCTGACTGATCATGAGATACTTTCCCAGAGTTTCATCTTTGTCCTTGCTGGGTATGAGACCACCAGCGTCACCCTGACTTTTTTGCTGTACAATCTGGCAACCAACCCGGATTGTTTGAAGAAGTTGCAGGAAGAGATAGATCAATCCTTTCCCAATGAGGTAACTGTGTCTCATTACAAAGCTTTAGAAGAGATCATTGGACAAGGGAGAAAGGTACTGCGGAAAGCTAGAGTGATTGCATCACCTGCTTATGCACCCTAATGTGTACAATTTGCTGCTGGGAAGATAAGAGGACCTGTACTGCCTGGTACATGCTGTGGGCTGAGTGTCAAAGGGTTTGAGACTTAGCTCTAGTATATGAGAAACTCAGAGATCTTGGGATATGATACTGGTCCTGAACTAAGAACTCTTGAGACGTGGATCCATCTTGAGCAGAGGTTCTTACACTGATGATCCGTGGCCACTATTGCTCATAGGGCTGCAGACACACTGGAGTGAACAAGAAGAGGGTTAGACTTGCTGCAAATTACCAATATGTATTGCTTCTAAGCATAGACATAAAGGAAAACGGACATGAGCAAACAAAGAAAACCTAAGACATAATGCATTGTGGATTATCAGAAAATAAGTCTTTGGTCCTAAAGTAATAGGCTATGGGCTCTTTGTCTAAAACGCATGGCGCAAGTGCATTTAAGGCGTGTCCAAGTCCACTTTTGCTAGTTAGACGACGTGTTCTTTGAGCGGCGCAAGGTGCGAATGGGCTGAACTTAGTCTCTTCATTAATTATAGGTGTGTCTTGGGCGTAACATGTAATAAACCAATCAAAATGTCGTATCTCATTCCCTTTAAAAGCCACCTGCGTTCGCACCTTGGTGCGCATACTTAAAGCGTGTGAGGAGGGAATAGGCTATTTAGATCAGTATTACGATCAATATTATTCGGACTAACCATTATGTGGTTAGTCAACAAAATATTAGTGTGTGCGACTTTTTTTTTTGCTCAGGCAGTGTACAATTAAGCATTTTCACAGAGTTGGAGACTCGAGTCTGCGACTTGAACTCGAGTCGCACTCGAGTCACCAAAAAAATTACTTGCGACTTGACTTGTGACTTGCACTTAGAGACTCGTAGCACACGTACCTTTTCACCGTCGTGTTCTCTTTTATCGATGTATTATCTGCCGTAGTTAGTGTGTGCTTTAAAACGATTCATTTTGGTGAGCACGTTTTTGTTCTTAACCACCTCCAGACTCCTGTCATGTATGAGGCACTGATGCAGATGGAATACCTGGAAATGGTCATCAATGAGTCAATGCGCATTTGGCCCACTGCCCCACGTATTGAAAGGGTTTGCAAGGCGACTGCAGAGGTGAATGGGCTGACCATCCCCAAGGGCACAGTGGTGGCAGTGGCCGTCTACGCCCTGCACCACGATCCGAAACTCTGGGAGTCACCCGAAACCTTCAAGCCTGAGCGGTAATGACCTCCCAACCAGGCCCCGATTGGCTGACAGCTCCTCTCAGGTCACGCCCACTTTATGTAATTTTTACAGAGACCAGCAATGAGAGGATGTCAGTAATTCTCCTTAACATTAAACTTTTGGGTAACATTCCCTATTAATGCAAGGCTTCATGTTGGCTTGAAAGCAAGGCTTCAAACCCTAAAACTTGGAAAAGTCCTCATTTTTACATTTTTATGATGATCCATCCCAGGCATTTTATTGATCTGCATATTTATTTGCACAGGTTCAGTAAAGACAACAAGGACAGCATCGACCCCTACACCTTCATGCCATTTGGAATAGGTCCACGCAATTGTATTGGACTGAGGTTTGCTCTTCTGGTCATGAAACTTGTTGTGGTGAAGCTGCTTAAGAACTTTGATCTGGAAACATGTAAGGAGACTGAGGTGAGGATGCCAAAGAACAACCCCCCCCCACACACACACACACACACACATACACACACACACACACACACACACACTGTGTGATTGCTTATCTACAGACATTTGCAGAGGATCAGCAAGCCTTTTCTCAAGCAGTCATAATTTAGCATACACCAGCATTCAAAATGGACAGTTTTGCAGAACTCTTTGCTGTAAAGGTAAATGCATATTATTCCTCATGTGGGCAAGATTCATTGCCTGCAAGGCTACAGCTCGTATAGATTAAGCAATGAATTCAACTGATAAAAGATTAGAAAATCAAATATGATTGGGCAGCAACCATGAGAACAGCAGTACAGAGTAGTGCTCACACATTGGGCCAAGTGGTTGTCATTACAAAGCTGAAGTGGGACATTGCACGTTATGACCCTTAGCTTACTTAAAGGCGCTGTTCGATCAAAACCATACTTTTTAATAGTAGTACATAAAGAACCAAATAAATAAAAAACTATATTAAGCCTAAATTTCTATTTTATTGAGATTTTCAATAAGTTTTTTCTCTTCTAAATGAAACGCAGTTTGTAATCTGCCCACTATGGGAGGATTTTCTATTGGTCATTTGGAGACCACATTTCTTGTGTGTGGGTTTTAACCAATCAGTGGTTTAACTGTTTAGTAGACTGCCAATCAGCAGTACAGTTGAAGTGAATATTTATACAGAGCGGATGTTTCAGACTTCCAACTTTAATGGCTTAATGAACACTTCAAATGCAAAGGAAAAAAAGCGATAGCACCGGGCCTTTGTCACACTGCAATACGGCTGTAAAAATATATTGCTCAGCATATTGCACTGGATTAATCAAATTTGAATGTCCTTCATTCATTTTTCAGCTACCACTGGAATTGAGTGCAATGTACAAACCCAAGAAACCCATAACACTGAAGCTGGTCCCACGAGCTACAAACAATACACAGATCTCAGTCGGTTGATTCTTTATTTCCAGATGTAATTTGTATGTATGATAATTTTTCTATACATGCTATGGATGCTTTTCCCCCATTGTACTGCTGTTGATGTTTTAGTGATTTCAACTAACAGGCATAGTACCTTGTCAGATAATTGAATATACCACCAGGCATGAATAGAGAAGAAGGGGATGACATTTTCAACCTTGATATAGCAATCCGGATGTTTGGAAATGAGGAGAAGTCTCTGGCTTCATTTGGAAGAAGCTGGGTAATGGGGAGGGATTGCTCCTGATATCAGTATCAGTTGTCAGTTCAATACCAGGTGTATTTTAAGCGGCTGTCTATCAAGATCGGGACATGATTTTCAAGATGTGATGCAAATATTACTCAGATTATGGCTCAGCTAACAATCAAGCAATTGCTTCATGTACAATAATAAAATAATAAGTCAAATCAAATGCCTGTCTTTATTGCCTATGTTTAAAAGGCTCAATTAAATAGAAAAAACATTGCCTTCACTTAAGGGCAAATGGAGGTGGCGATTCTTGGAGGGTCATTGTGTATGCAGGTTTTTGTTTCTGGCTCAGTTATCTAATTGGCTGTATACACCAGTTCCAGGTTACTACTAGATTAGACCACAGAAAGATCCTTTATATCAAGACACTTATATAAGAAGAGTTTTCAGTTGTCATTCATCAGCTTATCAAGAAAATGTTAGTTCACATAACAACACGACGGAGCTCCTCTTCCTGCCATACAGGACCTCCCCGCTACAAGACCTCTCCCTCACTGTCGACGGTACCATGGTGGCTGCCTCCCACTCTGCAAGGAACCTGCGGGTGGTCCTGGATGACCAACTGGACTTCAAAGAGCACATCAGGGCAACTGCACGGTCCTGCAGGTTCCTCCTGTAAAACATCAGGAGGCTTCAACTGTACCTGACCACCGACTCCACCCAGCTTCTTGTCCAGACCAGGGTCACCTCATGCCTGGCCTACTGCAACTTCTTTCTCGCAAGCAGTAACCCGAACCCTTTGTGTCAATGGCTCTTGCTCGTCCCAACTGCGGAGCTCTTCCACCCTAGCTCCCCAGTGGTGGAACAAACTCCCCATTCCTCTACGTTCTGCCCAAACACTCCCTGCTTTCCGTCGTGGCCTCTTCAGACTCCACCTTGACTAACATACCAATCTATGACCATTTTCATAGTACTTGTTCCCTGTGTTTTTTTGTTTTCAGAACATTTTAATGACTCCCCAAACAAGCTTTTATTGTTTTCATCATCTCTTTCGTTGGAACTGAGCTTCCCGTGGTTCCTCCGTATTTCGAACAGTGGTGTGCAAACAGAAATGGACGCGCTGCAATAAAAAAAGTTATAGCATTATACATATTTTTATATTGGAATGACGTGGGTTTACGAGGATCTGGCAACCCTTTATATAATTCTGAGAGGGAGGGAGTTCATGTGTCAAATCGAGTACATGAATGTTTTGCTTATGCCACTGTGCACCAGACATCAGAAAAATCATCTTGAAGGCGAGTTGGATTCATTTAGATCATTTTTGATCATTTAATCAGCAATGACTTTCCTTCCCGATTTTTCCATGGAGACATGGGATCTACTTGTTTTGCTGTTAACCCTGGTTGTGCTGTAAGTAGAATGAATCCTGACAATCAATCCTTCTGTGTGGTTGAATTAACTTGACCGATATCAATTTAAGGGCACATTCAGAAATAAATCATGGATACCAGTAAAAAGGTGGAACCATGTAGGCTAGCATAAGCTAATGGGAGGGGGAGTTTTGTTGCCTACATTTAGGCTACCTGATTGCAGTGAAGTTTCATACTGAACATTTGCCAGACATTTGTTTTCCAAAATACAGCTGAATAAAAGCTTTTAACTATGTTTTAACGGAGTAATAAATGAAAAAAACTTTTTTATGGCATGGTATTTAGCAGCCTCTGCTGTTTCTACGTTCGGTTTTCTTTTTGCCGTCGTTGGGACGCTCTATCGGATTTTTTCCGCCTCCGTTCCGGTATTTGAATCTCGCCCGGCAATTATCCTTTTCACCTGTTTTCGATTTCCTGCTTATTATAAATAGCTCAGGACTTCCGCCTTCCGACACTTTCAGATTGTCTAACTATTTTCACAACAAAGTCGGTAAGGCATAGGAATTTGGCCACTGCATTTCTGGTTTGGACAAATAAGAAACGCAGCAAGTCCAGTTATCTTTAGGATTAGATTGGTTTAGTCTTTTTTTTCCCCAATTTTTTGCTTTGTCCTTTATTTTCTCTACCTGTTGCCTTTTGTGTTCAGCTCTTTTGCTACAAGAGTGTAGGTAACAGGTTTGGTTTTCTTATTCCTTCTTTCACCCATTTTGCTTGTTTTTCTTTTCTTTCTCTCACCTCTATATGCGCTCTTTTCGAGTTCGCCTCCTTTTCAGGTAGTTTTCAGGTGGCTACTGCCAGGAGAGTTTTCTCCTATTCTTATGTTTAATCTGTCCCTGGTGAGGTTATTTCCGCTTTTGTGGTGTATCTTTTAGATACGCTTTTAGATTCCTTATCGATCGCGTTTGGTTTTCCACACCAACCCCTCACATTTTCTCCCAAATAATATGAAAATGAAAGAAGCACTTAGGTATCTTATTCCAAAATATGCTCACCGTGGATCCAAGGCGATGTCACTGCTTCGCCTATTATTTCGTACTTTATTTTAGTAGGCTAAATATTTACGTTTGTTCAACACTGGCTCATACACAAAATGACAATGATTGCTTTGTCGAGCCTATAACTTTCAGTGCTCCGTAGGAAGTGCTGCCGCTTTGTTTTTCTATTTTTTTCTTATTTTAAGGAATTTGTGGTTTGGGATGCTGATTCAATTAAAACATTATCGTAGATTCCTAAATTAATACCATGTACAAAGTAGCTACCAAGATTCGCGTGACCAAGCTTAATTGACTATTTGGAGTTGCACCACTTTTACAAGTCCCGCAGACATTTCTTACATTATGACCAGTAACAGATGTAACCAGTAACAGATGTTGCAGAAACATCCCTGAATGTCTCATGAATTTTATGAGCACAATGTCATATTATAGCCAGATAGGGACTTTGCCCGAAAAATATTCTAACCAAACCGTGACCTTCCTAGGACTTTAATAACGTTCTAGTAATGTTTTTAGGACATCTCTAGGGAATGTCACATCATAACTTTGAGAGGACTAAAATGGTACATCCCTAGGACGTCCACTGTTTGCTGGGATATAGCCTACAGTGCACTCCAAAAGTGTGAGGACAGTGTGTTTGTTACACACTCCAATGTGTTTTGGCTCTGTACTCCAGCACATTTGATTTGAAATGTAACAGTGACTATGAGGTTAAAGTGCAGACTTTCAGCTTTAATTTGAGGGTTTTTACATCCATATCGGGTGAATCATGTAGCAATTGTAGCCATTTTTACACCGTTTTTAGGGGGCCAAAAGTAATTTGACAAATTAACATAAACTTAAATAAAGTCATTTTATTAAATATTTGGTTTCATAAAATGCATGCCATAACTTCCTGAAGTCTGTGACCTGAAGTCTGTGACCCAACAACAGACTCTAAATTTCAGGAGATTAAAATTAATTTACATAGTATGGAACACAATAGTATGGTAAAACTGCAAGTACAGGTATCAAACAAGCCTCAAACCAACACTCTGCTGCCAGATATGCAGTAGATATGGATGGATCACTTTAAGGGTTGTTTCTCAGTTCAATAGAAAAATGAGTTGGGAGAAACAACCCTTAAAGGGATCCATTGTGCTGTACAGAGCCAAAAGAACAAAAAATGTGTCACTGTACTAACACTTTTGGAGTGCACTGTAGGCTACAAGTGACACATTTTGAGACAATTAGATTTTGGGGAGAAATTCCAATCCAAAATTACTCTTTAATCAATAGGCTTTATTTTATTTATTTTTTCATTATTTTTCTTCTTTTTTTTTACTGTTTTGGCTTACCTACAACGTTTGGAGTGGGATTAAACACTGCAGTAATATTTAATATAAAATGTATATTTAAAAAAACGACTAATACAGGCTATAGGCTAATTCAGTGTGTGTGACACTAGATTGGCCTACCTGATATTTCCTGATAGTACCAGAACCAAATAACGTTTCATTGAAAATATTTCATCACATTCTCACTCTGCCATCTCACTTTTTTCCATCTTACAATTTCTCTTTGAGCCTTAGCTCAGTCCTCAAAGCATATCATAGCCTTTACAAGTGCGCAAGCAAGACTGAAATAATTGACATGCATAGCACAACTGATTTGAAGTGGAATTGGGAGCCAACACCAGCCTCATCACATGTGGTTGGTTTTGGGATTGGGTTTTTAAAAATGTGCCCACGTTTTATGAAAATAATTTCAGTTGTTGTGAAATAAATACTAGTCCAAATAACTTGTTATTCCTTGTTAAGTAATTATGGTAAATAAGAGACTGTTTTAATTTACATTACATTACAGCCAGATGCTCTTATCCAGAGCGATTTACACAACTTCTTATTATATCATCTATACAGCATTTATACTGATACTGAACATATTACAGGTTAAGTACCTTAGTACAATGGCAGTGTTTTCAGTGGAACCTGCAACCTTTTGATTACAGGTCCAGTTCCTTAACCATTATACTACACTGCGCCTTACTCAGTAAGCAATAGTATTTATTATTAGATATAAAGAACATCAATGTCTTCAGAAAACTAACAGTGGACAATGACGTTATTTTACTATTTCAAACCTCCTTCAAATTTACCAAAACCTTCCTTTTATTACATTTTATTTTTAGAATACAGAAAGGTAAGCCTTTTAGATTCGTTTAGCCAGGGTGGCTTGCATTAGCTTAAGATTTCAAACTGGCAGCCCCTCATTAATCCCCTGGAAACAATAATTTTTGCTTGCTGATCAGAAGCTCTTAAACAACTGGACTACAGAGGGTGCATTGTGTTCCTATTTGTTTTCTTTTAGGGTTTCATTAGATTTTACACAGAATCCTACAAAAAATATGGAAAGTGTTGGGGTATGTGTACTGCTTGGATCCTCATTTTTTGTGGTTAAACATGATTCCAAAAAAACAAAACGTGTCAAGGAATTTATTCAATATTTTTTCCCCATGTAGGTTTTATGATGACAGCCAATGTTGGCCATTATGGACACTGGAATGATTCTGGTCAAGAAATGGTACTCGGTTTTCACCAATGGTAAATGGCAAATGGACTGCACTTATATAGCGCTTTTATCCAAAGCGCTTTACAATGGCCTCTCACTCACCCGTTCACACACCAATGGCGGCAGCCACCATGCAAGGTGCTAGCCTGCTCATTGGGAGCAATTTGGGGTTCAGTGTCTTGCCCAAGGACACTTCGACACGTGGACAGGAGGAGCCGGGGATCAAACCGCCAACCCTGCGATCAGCAGACGACCCGCTCTACCTCCTGAGCCACAGCCGCCCCATGAAGAGTAAGACATTGGCTTTCTCTCAAATGGGTTGGGGATAGAGGTGGGGGATTAATTGTCAGTTTGGAGTAGATACTAGTATATTGATTTCATGTGCAGGTTCTAAGAAGTGACTCCAAATCCCAGAAGCAATCAAGAAACTGCCTTTGACTTTAACTGTCACAATAGTGTTGGCATTTCCTGCTGTTTTGATTTTCTTTCTTTAGAACATAGGCCTGAACGGTTCTCTCTATGATGCTGTCTCAATCATTGAACATGATGAGTGGAAGAGAATTAAAATTTGTTCTGTCCCTCTCATTTACTAGCGGCCGGCTGAAGGAGGTGACCTGGGATATTCTGCTCTTACACTTGGTTGTCCCTTGTGTCTCCTAAAATATTGTACAATTATGGGACGAAGCAAAAAAAAGCCTGCCTTGATTGTGACTGTTCTTTGTGTGTGGATTTTAAGAACTGAAAGCCAGTGGTAATTTGCTCATATAGCCTAGCACTAATATATCCTTGCTCACTTCTATAGAGGGTATGTTAAGGAGTTCTCTCTCCCAAAATGGCTGCAGTCATCAAAGCCAGGAGAAGACACAAAGGACAAAGGCAAAAAAGAATAAGACAGGAGAGGGTCTTTTGTCCAAGAATTACCCCCTTTCACTACATTTCCAGTTTGGTGGGACATCATAATTAATAGTTATTAATGTCTAATTTCTTGACAACAAGTTATTGAGCTACTTATTGTATTTGGTGATTACAAAATTATATTTTACTGTTTTACTGTTACTTTTTTCCTATTATTATTTTTTGCAGATGTTTACCATAATGACGCAACATTCAAACAATTGAATCAAGAGTCTACAAAGGAAAGTCGACAGTGATGAATCGGTGGACGTCAAAGAGTATGTGAGATTTTGGTTTAATAAAGACAAAAATACCCCCCCCCCCCCCCAAAATGTCTAAAACGTGTATACGCCCCCGATCTAACTCGCCAAAAAGTTCACCTGCTCAACTGTACAATACAGCTTGATGCATGTATAGTTGTTATGTGTTGCGCCCTATGCAAA
Organism: Ilyophis sp. 1 JC-2022; assembly: GCA_022702515.1. Lineage (NCBI taxonomy): Eukaryota > Metazoa > Chordata > Actinopteri > Anguilliformes > Synaphobranchidae > Ilyophis > Ilyophis sp. 1 JC-2022. The sequence goes on from CM040394.1 coordinate 84,530,493, forward strand.
ACAAGAATAAAAGAGAATGAGCAGTTACCCAGATACCTCCTCTTAAGCTAGCCAATGTATAACAACTGCAGAACTATCTCCTATATTAAAGTATGCACCCTTTATTGGCAGGTGTATGTGGTACCACTGTAGTTCAGCTCTAAAAAAAATGTTCTGGACCAGCGGCAGTTGGCCAATTGGTGTGACTCATTTTATCGGCAAAATGGTGTATTAGCTGATGTAAGAGCAGCACATTTGCAGTTGAGACTGAGGGTCGGAGCTCAGAGCTGGAGCCTCTGAGGGTTCAGAGGTCTGTGTGCCGTGACCAATGACAGCATGTGCTGATAAGGAGATGGCAGCCTGCAGATTAGAGATGCATTAAGACCCAGGAGACGGGGTGTTAATGTGCGGTCAGCGATATGACAGCTGACCAGCTTCCCTCCCGACCCCCAGGTCTCCGCCCTGGCCCAGCCCCGGAGGACTGCGCTACTCGGACGAGGACATCTGCAATAACTACAATGGCACGGCACTGACCGACAGCGGCACCCTGACGGAGAAGCCGGCTGCCGTCGCCGAATCGGAGGTATTTGCCTTTTCCTGCCCAACACTCTTTCCCATGTGGCGAGACGGCACCGAGTCCGGGCCGCACGGCGGCTACCCCCACCTTTCTGAGGGCCTCCTGGCCGAGGGTCAAGAGAGGGGAACGTACGCCAGTACTGGATCGCTCAGCACGTTCGCCTTCTCCGAATCCCTTTTCAGGCAAAAGCGGCCGCTGATGTGACTGGTGGTGGCCACAGTATACAAACGTACTGAAAAACCCAATCGAGAGAGAGAGAGAGAATCTTTTTTATAATGCTTCTCTTTGTCGATTAACATGCAAGGCTTGCACTTGAGAAAGATTTTAAAAATGACCATTAAGCACCAAAAAGGTTTCTGCTCTCCTAACTGTAGATTTAAGGCTTAGGTGTTTGTTTAATTACAGAAAGTGCTCCCCTGTCGGGGTGCTCTGTGCTAATCTCTCCGTCCCTCCAATCCCCCCCCCCCCCCCTCCCCCCGAAAGGACACGGACAGTGAAGGCGAGGACGAACAGCCCAAGCACTCATTCGTAAACCACTACATGAGCGACCCGGCCTACTTCAGCTTGTGGAAACGGCAGCACAAAGGTCTGAAGCAGACCCTGGCTTACGACTACGAGGAGTGTGCCGGGGTGGAGCCAGACGCCTACTATCAGACGGTGGTCACCACCCACAGCGTGGGCGGAGCCTACACCCCCAACCGGGTTGCCACAGGAAGACGACAGGAAGCTTGGAAAACTGTGATTCAATAAAGATATAAAATATCTTTATTGAATAAAAGATATTTTTAAAAAAGAACAGTTGAATCCTTGGTAATAACATCCGGTCCTCTCTTATGTACAGTTATGCTGTCGTGCCATTCATCAATAATGCCAATATTGTGTCCGAAGGAAAATTGTAAATATGGATTTTTGTTTGCGACAGCAACTAAAAAAAGACTCACTGTAAATTCCCTTCCAGAAATAGAGATTGATTCTAGGCAACACTCATGCCTTTATATTATATGGCTGTATTTTTCTGTGTGTGCTGCCTTGACTTTGGAGACTGGTGTTGGTTTCACGGCTTTTGCAGGGTATCCAGGTGTAGCCTGGTCCTCATTAACAAGACACAGACGGACAGACCGTTCACCTCATGTCGAATATGTTCTTTTAATTTTGAATGAGGTAAGTGTATTCATGTCAACATTAAGTGATTAAGCAAAGATGATTGAAGTCTTTAAATGACTTCCAACTGCGTTTGTCACAGGACTCACAACTGTGGACAGCTGGACTACAAAAGTGCTCAAGTATTTCGAAGAAACCACCGTGACTGTAAAGTTTCAGAGCAACACCAATTGATTGATTGATTGATTGACAATGTTGGATTTAAATAGAGAGGATGATTTGACACCAAGCTGTTTTTACACCTTTTCATGTTGTGCCCACTATTGATGTACCATGCAAGTCTGCCTCAGGTAAAAAAATTGTGCTCAGTTAACCTGAGTGCCATCACATGATGAGATGATGAGGCTACCATTATAATATGTTATTGTGATCGGATCTGCTTTCAGATGTTACCGGGTGAGACATGCCTACCTGTCAGTTTGACAGTTGCTGATGAGTACTAATTTTCATTCGATTCGGTCTTTTTTTCCAGAAGTATGAATGTAATGTGTGTTTATTTTATTTTTTTAATTCTACCTTTACACTCATTGACGGCACCCATGAGCCAAAAGGCTATTGTTGAATTCATTTTTTAATTTTAATCTTTTTTACCAGAGAAGTGACTGATGAATTCTTTATATTTTTTGTTTCTTTTTTTAGGTTAAGAAAATTCAGGATCAATTTTGTACAGATACAATTTTTACTGTAGTGTTTTGCCAAGTCGGTGTAGATCTATAGAGAATCCAGCAGTCCATTTTTGCAATCTTTGTGAGGTTATGACAATTACATCAGACAATTACAAGTTACAAACACGTTTAAATCATCTGAAAAGAGCTTGACAGATTATGAAAAAAAGAATTGTCCATGTCTGTGTTTAAAAAAATAAATTAAAAAAACATTTTCACAAAGAAAAACATTTCAAAACTTTTTCAGTCAAACTAAAGGTTTATTCATCAACCACTGACTATGTGATCTTATTCTATGCATTTTTCTGACTTGGGTTTTTACTTTTTCCTCAATGTTACAACTTACCTGGACAAACAGATTTAGTATGTTATGTTCATAAAAGGATTAAAATCAGTCCTGCATTCCGAGACCAACTTGTAAGTGTGTGTTACATGGAATGCGTGGTCGTGAAAAGATAAACGCTCAACCCATAAAGACATTTAAGTGTTTTATTTTAGGGAATTCACAAACAAAGGGGAGACATCAGCTACCAGAATCCAATACACAAAATCTCAATCAAAGTCCAGTCCAAAATTCCAGTAATCCAGTCCGTGTTCCTCGACTGTTCTAATGTTTATTTGTCCAGTAACCGTGCTCTCCTCTCTTCCAGGCCTTTCTCCATCCACCCTCCTCACTTTTCCCCACAGGTACTTTGCCCTGAGAACCTGAAGGCTGGAAATTAAGTAATCATTGTAATTAGGGTTGATTGCCTGCAGGTGCCTGAAAAGTAGCCAGGAACTCCTTATATGGTCCGTGGGTGGAGCCAACAGCCTCTGATGTACCGGCCCTCCACCACCATTCCCTGGGCCATTCCCACCCTCAGCTCTGACCGTGAGGATTTGGCAATTGATGCCCACATGGAGTGCTGTCTGCAGAAGGTGTCTGCATTTCCATGTGCGGCGCTGGATCTGAGAAGCACAGAGAAAGCAAAGGGTTGCAAAGTAAGGAACCATTGGGTAATCCTGGAATTAGTCTCTTTGTGCCATGACAGCCAAACCAACGGGACATGATCTGTAACTAAAACGTGGTCCCAGAAGATGAGACTTAAGTGTCTCTCGTGAACAAGAGGTGGTGCTCCTCACCTTCTTTCAGCTGTGAGCACTGCACACACCCCAGTTTCTGATCCATCTGAACAATCATCTTTTTTGAAAAAGCTGGTGTCATCAACACGGGTCCCGGCCACAGGGCCCTCTTGAGCCCCTGGGATGCTTTCTCAGCCTCTGGGGTCCAGTTGAAGGTCTGTTTAGGCATAAAGGGGGTACCCTGATGAGTCAATATCTCTCGGGTATGCCTACCCAGCTGAACAGAAGCAAGAGTTCCTGTGCATTGCCCCTCGTGGCAATAGTGTACAGTGGAATGGTTTCGGTATACCACGTGGCATAATACATGATCACCAATATGTGCTGGTGTCCTCGGGCCCACCAGATCAATAGCCATTTGGTGAAAGGGCACATCAATTAGTGAAATAAAAGGGTCACAGTAATGAACCTTTTGGGCCACTTGTTGACAGTCAGGGCAGCTTCTGCAATAATCTTTGACAGCTCGAATCTGCTCCAGAGTCTTCACCAGCAAAGGTTAGCACCAATCACATGTGTGTGCGTGCCAGCTGTAACATGATGTGTGTGTGCCAGCTGAATGAAAAGGCTTCGGCACCAGTAACATCTCTTTCACCTCATTTCTCTTGTGTACTTGGTAGAGGAATAATAGCTAATTGCAATAAAAAATAGCAAATTGTGGGTAATTTCAATCACCCCTTCCAGAGGACGGTCATCAACCACAGTCACCTGGCTCAGGGCAGAGGCAAGGTTTGTATCTTCTAACTGAGCTGCACCAAACCAGCCTGCCAGCACTGGATGGATTTCTTCCCGCTCTTCAACACCTCATATTTTCCAGCTTGTTATGCAGTCAGTTCATGGTAAGCACCACTACATGAACAAAGGAGTTTCTGGATGATATCCGACCTGTTCACTTTCAGTGAAATTTGCCGCGTTTCGACGTCTGCACACTCCCGGTTCATGTCTGTGATGGCGATTTCTGGACTCGGATTATGAGAATTGGCAGGTCAGGTCTGCCAACGTCTGGGAATTTGTGGCAAGTTTCGACAATCTCATGCATGGAGGTGTACTTATGTCTATTATGAGCCATTTGGACTGTCGATGGAGGAGATGTCGCTGGGTCATATATTCCTGATTTAAGACATTTGGGAGCATGATTCAGCTGTTGTTAGACAATATTTCAGTTCCCCAATAACTTTCCTGGAACGAACTGTTGAAATGTTCAAATTCTTTAGAATCAAACAAGTGTTTGTACCCTGTAGAGCTGGAAATCTCAACACTGTTTTGCTGAACCTCTTGGCTCAGGCCTCCCATGCCGCCATCGCCATAACACTGCTGAACAATAATTGATTAATTGATCCTGCAACTAACTTAGGAATGACAGCTTTTTTTAGTTTTATTAGTTTAATTTTAAGAAAACAACTACAGATAACACAACAATCTACATTCACTCGCGAGGTGTAATTGTTCTTTTCCTGCCATTTTCGCAAGTTTTACTCATTTGACCAACTCGTCAGTATGGCAAATGAAAATTCTTTCCTTGCTTACATGGATTTTGGAAGTGGGTCAGAAGAAGATACCATAGTATTGATACTATCAGAGAATATGCCTACGAACATGACACAGATTTTCCTCCTCGATATGTATATATTACTGCTTGTAATATTTCAAATATGTACGTGTTTTTCCACTCCACCTCTGAACAGATGTTTTTATTGGTACGTATTAGGGGTGTAACTGTACACAAAAGTTATGGTTCAGTACGTACCTCGGTTTTGAAGTCACGGTTCGGTAATCGGTATGTTTTCAGTACAGCGGGGGAAAAAGAAATGCAAAACATAAAATAGCTTTTCATTTATTATGAAGTTATAAACTTGTAAACAGTGGCTAATTGGCCATAAATTCCAGAATTTTCTTTCTTAAAAGCTATGGCGTTTGTTATTGCTTTTGCCCGGTCTGAATTAGTGGAGGCAGCTTAAATGCCATGGGGAGCTGAGTTTGTACTCCACTGGGTTTGTTTTTCTTTGTACCAGTTCGCCATACTGACGAGGCTGGGCTGTGCTAACCCTGCATTCATTCGTTTTATGAAAACATTTTTTTAAATAATTTGGCACCCAACACGGGGCTGTCTATATCTAATTGCCACCCCAATTTAGAATGTCCAATTATCTCTCCAAACCGTGTTCATGAAACAACCCCACTGCACTGGACACACAGGCTGTGAGGGATCTCTGTCAGAAACAGAGATGGGAATATTGGAGATCCAAGTGCAAGTAGTTGGGCAATCTTTAAAGTGTTCGTAAGAACACCACTAGTAACGGACAATAATCCGTAGTGGAGAAACAACTAAAAATGAAAGAACAATAAACCTCGCAATATAAACGAGGAGCTCGCTAAACGAGCAAAACAAAGGAATAAGCAATAACGCTTATCTAACTCCCGTATGTGGAGTGAAACAACAAAAAACAGTGAACTGAAAAGACCCCAAAAACTTTGGGTGAGACACTCGTAGGTAGAGTAGAGAACAAAAGAAAATGAAACCTCTGCTCTGAAATAAGAGCGTATAATAGAACAGTTTTCTCTCTAAGGTTGTACTGCTAACAAGTCCCGCGTTGCTAATCAAAGCGGTCGATAGCAATACAACTTCCTATACCCTTTTTACCGGCTCGAATGTCATGCGAAATAACATGGAAGCAACGAGAGAGGCCGGAAGCGGGGTATAAATAGTGAGCGGAAATACCTACCAGGTGAACTCACTAATGACAAGGTGAAAGCAAAACCCCTGACGGAACACAGGAAAATCTGATAGATTACCGGTAAACGATAAAAACGAATAAAGCGACGTAGAGATAAGGGAAGAAAGGTCAGATCCATGACACAGGCCCTGCATTAATTTATGGTCGGATGTGGGAAACACTGTTCCCCTCCCCCCCACTTTATTTTCAATTACAATTTCTAAATTATATGATATGGCCTAAAACAGGAAACAGGAAAAGGAACAGTGGGGAAAAAACGGATAACAAACAAACTGTGATGAAATAAGACAATTGACAGGTACAAAATAGGGCTAATTAATGTTTGATATTATAGCAGAGTATGCAAGGAGACAAAAACACAAAAAACAAAGAGAAGAAAAAATTATAACAATAAGAACATTGTGCAGAATAGTAATACGATATCAAAGAATGGTACATGAGGAGAATGGATTATATTAAGCTTTATTGGGTTTGTGAGTAAGTTAGTGGGATGTGTGTGTCTGTGTGTATATGGGGGAGAGGAAGAGGGGAGAAAGGAAGTTAAATGGGGAAAGAGTGCCAGAATTATTTGCTTACATGTACTGTAGGTGAGGATTAAGAAAGCAGGAGATTGGTGATTGGGTGCCATGTTTGCTCAAAATATTGCATTTGGTTATTGGTGGTAGCAGTAGTTTTTTCCATGGATATGTATTCTGTGAGTAGGTCAGTCCATTGCATCATGCTCAGTTTTTTGGGGGTTTTCCAGTTTAGCAAGATGATTTTTTTGGCAATGATTAAAGCAATGAGAATGGTTCTGGTGAAATGGTTAGGAATGGTGATTGAGGATGGTTCTGGTGAAATGGTTAGGAATGGTGATTGAGGATGGTTCTGGTGAAATGGTTAGGAATAGTGATTGAGGATGGTTCTGGTGAAATGGTTAGGAATGGTGATTGAGGATGGTTCTGGTGAAACGGTTAGGAATGGTGATTGAGGTTAGGAATGGTGATTGAGGATGGTTCTGGTGAAATGGTTAGGAATGGTGATTGAGGATGGTTCTGGTGAAATGGTTAGGAATAGTGATTGAGGATGGTTCTGGTGAAATGGTTAGGAATGGTGATTGAGGATGGTTCTGGTGAAACGGTTAGGAATGGTGATTGAGGATGGTTCTGGTGAAATGGTTAGGAATGGTGATTGAGGATGGTTCTGGTGAAATGGTTAGGAATGGTGATTGAGGATGGTTCTGGTGAAATGGTTAGGAATGGTGATTGAGGATGGTTCTGGTGAAATGGTTAGGAATGGTGATTGAGGATGGTTCTGGTGAAATGGTTAGGAATGGTGATTGAGGATGGTTCTGGTGAAATGGTTAGGAATGGTGATTGAGGATGGTTCTGGTGAAATGGTTAGGAATGGTGATTGAGGATGGTTCTGGTGAAATGGTTAGGAATGGTGATTGAGGATGGTTCTGGTGAAATGGTTAGGAATGGTGATTGAGGATGGTTCTGGTGAAATGGTTAGGAATGGTGATTGAGGATGGTTCTGGTGAAATGGTTAGGAATGGTGATTGAGGATGGTTCTGGTGAAATGGTTAGGAATGGTGATTGAGGATGGTTCTGGTGAAATGGTTAGGAATGGTGATTGAGGATGGTTCTGGTGAAATGGTTAGGAATGGTGATTGAGGATGGTTCTGGTGAAATGGTTAGGAATGGTGATTGAGGATGGTTCTGGTGAAATGGTTAGGAATGGTGATTGAGGATGGGTCTGGTGAAATGGTTAGGAATGGTGATTGAGGATGGGTCTGGTGAAATGGTTAGGAATGGTGATTGAGGATAGGTCGCCTTGTAGGCACAGTGTGGGTGAAGGTGGAACTTGACAGTCCAGTAGGAGGGATAATTTGTTGGTCATTTCTTGCCAGAAGTGTTGTACAGGTGGGCAGTGCCAGGTTGCATGGAGATGATCATCAATGGTGTTTGGTGGGCATAGTGAGCATGCATGAGATTGTGAGAGGCCCAGTTGGTGCATTTTTTTTGCCTGTGATATGCGTTCTATGATTTACTTTGTATTGAATGAGCTGTAGGTTAGTATTATTTGTCATGAAATTTTCTTAGTTGTGTTTTTTAACAGCAGATATTGGAGAAATTAGTCATGACTTATGCGGTATTTCTGGACCAAATCTTCAAATGGAATAAACCTGAAGTTATGGATGACGTGCTGAAGTTGAGTAATGCCTTTTTGTTTCCAAGAGGTGAAATTTAGTGGGTTTTTATTGTGCAGGAAGTGAGGGTTGTTCCATAGTGGAGTATATTTACAGGGTGCCAGTGTTGAATTTGTTGATTTTGTGGGCTTTCCACCAAGTTGTCAGAGCGGTTGAAATGGTGTTGGCCTTGAAGCAGCTGTGGAGTTTGATGGTGAAGTTAATGAATGACAGGTCTGATATAGAGATCTCTCTGCATTGTGCCTTTTCAATTCCGATCCAGGGGTTGCATTGTTCAGTGGGGTGAATCCAGTTGATGATGAACTGCAGTTGGGTGGCGAGGAAATAATTACCAAAATGAGGTGCTTCAAGGCCTCCTTCGTTCTTATGTTTCTGTAGAGTGGAGAATCTGTTTTGATTCTTGGTTTCTTGTTTTTTTTAATAGAAATTTGTCATGATTGAATCTAAAGAGTTGAACCAGGCAAGGGGTAGTTCCCAACATTGAGAATAGGTCGTTTATTTTAGGTAAAATTGTCATCTTGATTGTTGCTATTCTGCCAATGAGTGAAATTGGTCAATTTATCCATCTATTCAAGTCCTCTTCTACTGTTTTGAGGAGTGGGTTGAAATTTTGATGATTCAGGTCTGACAGCTTGGAGAAAATGTCTAGGTATAAAAGTGTCAGTGGTTGAGGGGATGGGTAGTGTTTGGGCTGCCGGGTTCCAGCTTTCCAGCTTTCAAGTGTTGGAACGCTTGAGCGCCATTTTTGAGCCCAAACTGTATGCGCAGGTAATGACAGCCATTTTAAGGACGTCCTCCGGGTGCACAGGCACCTGATGGTAGCCCCGGACCAGATCCACTTTGGAGAAGAGGACTTTACTAGCCAGTCGCTCTGAAAAGTTTTGTATATGCGGGACCGGATAGCGGTCGGGGCTGGTGGCACGGCATCGGTAATCCCCGCATGACTGGCAACCACCGCCAGGCTCTGGCACCATGTGCAGGGGGGAAGCCTGTTTAACTGTTTTGCGTGTGTTGTTTAACCGGCGGACAATGCGAGACTTTCCATGTTGTCGAACTTTCCATGTTGTCGAACTTTCCATGTTGGCGTCGTCGTGGGGAGGCGAGTCGGAAGTTTTTTATGTCCACTAACAGTCCCTTGGTGCACAGGAAATCAGCACCGAGCAGGGACGAGACTGCGTTCGTCGATATGTCGGAGATTCGCTCTAGATTCGTCCAAGTGTGTCTGGGTCACCAATTAACCGTTTGTGAAAGCAAATGCATCTTGCATCGCGTTTCGGTACAAAGAAAGTCCGGTACACTTTTTTTTTGTCTCTGTTGCAGCTTACTTTATGTCATAACCAGCTGCAGCTATGTGTGCGTGTGTATTACTGCGTTGTTTCAGTCTGTGTCTTCATAAATGGGCGGTGTGTGTGTATGTATCATAATGTCAGCTAGTTTAGGTAGCTTCGCTAGCTAGTTAGTTACACCTCAAATTAGTTACACAGAAAAGCTTCGGAAAATACAGCTAATAATAATGTGTACCTGGAATCTGCCTGTCAGTGCTTACAACACTCCATACTGCAGCCTTTTGGTCAAGATCTCTATTATTTTTTTTACTTTTTGGTTCGATATTTCCTCCCACCTCTCATTTTTTACCACGAAGTTGCACAAACTTCTCATCCATTTTGAAACGAACCACTTCCGTTCAATCGGCACGTGACCCTACCGCCGCAGTAGACGGCAAAAATAAGAATATTTTCTATTCCGATGGTAAATTCATCCTGCCGTCTGCGATTTTGCCGTCGACTGCCGTCTTGCCATCATTGTCTCATTGAAAACAATTAAATCCGGTTTTGTTCTGCCGTCTACCGCCCACTGTGTGATCGCTACATAACCCTAGCCCTAACCCTAAATCCTAAACATAACCTTTGACCCCTAATCCGAACCCTAACCATAATTGTAACCCTAGCCCTAAACGCAACCCCTAACCCTAAAATTAACTTTTCCCTCATGGGGAACATTCCTGAGTCCCCACGAGGGAGCATTTGACAACCTTTTCTATCCTCATGGGGACATTTAGTCCCCATGAAGTAGGCTAGACATGCCCACACACACATTGTGTGATTGCTAACATGCTTGCATGGCTAATGTATTAAACTGATTAAAGAAAATCAAAAAATATGATTGGGCAGCAACCATGAGAACAGCAGTACAGAGTAGTGCTCACACATTGGGCCAAGTGGTTGCCATTACAAAGCTGAAGTGGGACATTGCACGTTATGACCCTTAGCTTACTTGAAGGCGCTGTGCGATCAAAACCATACTTTTTAATAGTAGTACATAAAGAACCAAATAAATAAAAAACTATATTAAGCCTAAGTTTCTATTTTATTGAGATTTTCAATAAGTTTTTTCTATTCTAAATGAAACCGTTTGTAATCTGCCCACTATGGAAGGATTTTCTATTGGTCATTTGGAGACCACATTTCTTGTGTGTGGGTTTTAACCAATTAGTGGTGTAACTGTTTAGTAGACTGCCAATCAGCAGTACAGTTGAAGTGAATATTTATACAGAGCGGATGTTTCAGACTTCCAACTTTAATGGCTTTATGTGCTTCAAACTTCAAATGCAAAGGAAAAAAAGCGATAGCACAGGACCTTTGTCACACTGCAATACGGCTGTAAAAATATATTTCTAAGCATATTGCACTGGATTAATCAAATAACTTATGTAATATGATTTGAATGTCTTTCATTCATTTTTCAGCTACCATGACATTTTCAACCTTGATATAGCAATTCGGATGTTTGGAAATGAGGAGAAGTCTCTGGCTTCATTTGGAAGCTGGGTAATGGGGAGGGATTGCTCCTGATATCAGTATCAGTTGTCAGTTCAATACCAGGTGTATTTTAAGCGGCTGTCTATCAAGATCGGGACATGATTTTCAAGATGTGATGCAAATATTACTCAAAGTTTGGCTCAGGGAAGCTAACAATTAACAGCTAATCAGTTCAAGCAATTGCTTTATGTCCAACAATAAAATAATGAATAAGTATAATCAAATAACTGTTGTTATTACCTATGTTTACAAGACTCAATTGAATAGAAAAACATTGGCTTCACTTAAGGGCTTTTGTTAAAAATGGGGATGGGGATTCTTGGCGGACCAGTGTGTATGCAGGTTTTTGTTTCTGGCTCAGTTATCTAATTGGCTGTATACAGCAGTTCATCAAAAGGACTTTGTCCCACAGCAAAATCCTTATCTAAGGATAGTTAGATAAGAAGAATCTTCAATTGTCCTTCATCAGCTTATCAAAAAAGGTAGGTAAAATGTCACTTCACATAAATGATTGCATTATTTCAATAATTAAGCATACATTTCCATTAAATTAATTCCAAAAAACAGTGCTTTTCTCACACCTGGGGCCACATATATAAACAGTGCTGAGCAGAAAAATCAGAACTCAGAAAGCAGCGTAAGCGAGTTTCCACGCAGAAATTCAGATGTATAATAAAACACCTGCTGTGAGAATCTGCGTACCTCTGCACATGATGGACACCATACGTACGCAAAGTTTGGGGTCCATGTGATAAGGCGACACCGTGACAGAAAGGCAGAGGTAGAAAATGCTAAACGTTTTTTAGCAGATTTCCGACATTCACCCTGAGCGTTCTTTTACGCATTCTTTCACGCAGAATTTTATACATGTGGCCCCTGGTCTATAGTGTGTACTGTGCAGCATGTGTCCAGAGGTGGTATTTGAACTGATGCGAGCATTCATTTTTCACACTCATTTTGCCGTCTCCCCAAGAGTGAGACCTCGGACCCATCATTTTTGTCATCTATATGCTTCCATATAGATGGAACCCTTCGGGGGGGGGGGTACATTTTGTTGGTACTTACAAACAAATCTGAGATATGAAAACCTTGATGAATGCCAAAATACGAACAACATTGCTAATACAAATTATTTACATGCAATTTCGTTTTGCTCACATTTGATGAATGAGGCCCATTGTCATGCCGTATAGGATGAAGCACTATCGAATGCATTTGGAGGCATTTTCTTGAACATGAGCAGATAAAATGTTTCTGTATACTTCAGAATTAATTCTGCTGCTATTAGCAATTGTATCATCAGTGAACACAAGTGAGCCAGAATATGACAAACGTACATGACCAAACCATAGTACCCTCACCACTATAGCGGGTTACAAAGATTTGGGCACCCCTGGTCAAAATGCCTTTTACAATTAATATCTAAGTGAACAGCTAACCTGACCTCTGAATGTTACAGAGTTAAACATGACACATTTCTTCCAATTTTAAAGCAAGATTACTTTTAATTTAAATTGTTTTACATTTTCAAAATAATATTTAAAAAAAACGTAGCCTATGAGAAATGTGGCCAATGTCAGCTAGGACAATGGATAAAGTTAGCAATACATTAACAATCAATAGGTTAATTACATTCTCTTAATGCCATTTTTTCATGCATAACTATTAGAGACAAAGGCTTCTAAACATGTGTTTAGTGGGAAAATAGGCATACCGTGAGCACCATAATTCATTGGAGAGTGACACATTTTTTGTTATTTTGGTTCTGTACTCTAGCCTTCATACTCTGTATATCAGAGTGTTTTTAGAGAACACACAATGAAATGCAATGCAATATGCGTTTTGTTTTTAATTATGGCATGATAAATGCGCATCCTTATGTAAAAGCAAACACAGATGTGTGTTACATTTTATGACGTGTCGCTAAAGCGATTGCATTTAATTAAGTCACAAAAAATCTTCCATATATCTCAAGGCGTTCTTTGCATTATATGTTCTGTGGCTTAAAGAAAAAAATGTTTTTATTGTTGTAACATTGCACTTACATTTTTTTATTAAACAATATCTTATTGAATCAAATGTCTGTGGTGGCCTTTTAGAATACACAATTTTAATGTGGCTTGCCCCAAGAGTATTGGGGCTATACCATCAAGTACATTAGTGCTACCAAAACCTGACTGCTTATAGCCCAACATTGCAAACACATTTCAAAGTAAGCATTGGGCCTCGTCAGCATACAGTCAAGCCGGAAAGTCTGAATACCCCTTTCACCTTCTCCACGTTTTATTACATTACAGTCATATTCTACAATAGATTGAGTTCATTTTTTGTCTCAATTCTAAACAAAATAGCCCATAATGACAAATTGAAAACATGTTTCTAGAAATTTTTGCAAATGTATTAAAAATCGAAAACTGAAATCTTTCATTTACATAAGTATTCATACCCTTTGCTTTAACATAATTTTAAAGTATTATATTTAATATTTGGTCGCATAACCTTTGCATGCTGTTACTTCCTGAAGTCTGTGACCCATCAACATCAAAAAACTCTCGATATCTTATTTCCAGGTACTGTTACAAGCGATACTATAAGCATGCAAAGAATATGTGACCAAATATTAAATATGATACTTTAAAAATAGTTTCAAAAATTTCCACAAGAGGGCACCAGATCAAGGGCAATAGATATAGATCATATCTATATTTTCCTCAAGGACCCATAAAGTCCACCATATTGCACTTTCCGCTCATTAGCATTTTTTGTAAAACACTTAAAATGCTACTTTTCTTAGAGAATTTGACGGATTTGCACGGAACTTCGTATACACCCTCATTAGACCATGCATACAAGTTGTAGCTATACAGAATTTTGATATTTTAAAAGATAACTTTCTGTAAAACGGTTTTGTAATTATTAGCATGTTTGTAATAAGCCACGCCCACTGGAAATTAATTGGCTTGTCATTCGGCCATTTTTTGAATGAGGCATTAGAAAAGGTACGTGAGATGAATCCACATACCAAGTTTCGTGCAAATTGGTCAAATTTTGTAGGAGGAGTAGCATTTTAAGTGTTTAACAAAAAAGGCTAATTAGCGGGAAATCCAATATGGCGGAATGTATGGGTCCTTGAGGCAAATTTGTTCCTCATAAGCAGAGGGAGCTGTAATGAGGAGCTTCCCATGTAAGCATGGGAAGATAACAGTTGGCATATTTGGGTCAACTATCCTTTTAAAATAACTATATTAAGACACTTTTAATATTGCTTTCTCCATTAGGAAAAGCGGGACCTGACATGGCTGCTTAGCTTACAGTGACCTAACAGTGACAATCTGCTGACAATCTGCACTTTAACCACATGTGAATTATTTGATTACAAAAATACAGTAGGCTATATGTCTTTGTCCCAAACATTATGGAGGGAACTGTAGGTAGCCACTGGAGGGAGATGAGAAGTGGAGCGACGTGACTGAGGTTGTTGAGAATGTTGTCCAGATGGGAGATGATAAGCACTTGAACAAAGAGCTGGGTTGAGTATATGGGTGATGAAGTGGAACGTTGATTCCCTTAATAAAACAGGACAAAATGAAAGTAATTACTTTTTACTGTTGCCGATAGAAACCGGTCTACAGATTATTATTTTTACAATTTTTTTTTTTAGATCGAGATTTTTAGATATTTATTTTATAATGTTCATCATGCCTTGACTTATTTAGCCACTGAATAGTAGCTTGACTTGAGATTTGGTCAAACCTGGTAACCCGGAAATGGGTGGACCTTTCTCAGACGTCGTTCCAGTATCCAGGTCCCCGCCGTCCTGATTTTTTTCATCTTAACATACGTTTCCCAAAGATAGGATCTTCTTGCCTACGGCGCAGGCATTAATGTAAATCCAGTTTAGGAAAGATAGTGCACAATGAATTTAATTCCATCGTTCACGACGGAGACATGGACTCTCTTATCTTTGTTCTTTACTCTACTAATCGTGTAAGTGTTAACTTTTTTCAGAAAAGCGTTCGGTTTCATTCCGCTGTATCTGCTTATAGTGTGTTTCTAAACGTAACTTTCAGAGAGTAAATGTGTTCGCATTTCTTTCGTAACAATAAACTATACAGTAGTCTAAATTTATGGAAATCGCTGGCAGGAGTTACAGTTAAAATGTGACATGATTGGCATGATGACCGGTATTGCGCAACAGTTTGGCTATGTTACAGTTGGAGTATTATAAGCGAGTACTGTGTAATAGTGATGTGCAGTACGTGAACGAACGAATCTTTAAAGTGAACTGAGTGTACCGGATCATCACTCTCAATGATTCGTTCATATGCTTGCGTGCGCGTCAGCAGTCAGGAACTGTAGCGAACTGTACTGACCACAGACAACCCCTACTACCACAGTTCAGTGAGTCCTACTGAACTGACTAGCCTATATGAACTGCTGACGACCGCACCGCAGTAGCCTACATAATTGTCAACCGAATCAGTTACTCTCTGTATAGGCTACGGGCTACTCAGTAGCCTAATAAATTAGCAACAAATGGCGGGGGTATTAGTAAAATAATATAGCCCGGTCAACTATTTTTTGGTAGTTTCACATTTAAAAAATATAGCCTGCAATCTTACAAAATGATCGGTACCTGTAGGTCTACAGGCATCTGACGTTCACCCAGCGTAATGTTACCGAAAGCAAAACGGTTCAAGCATTTCTAATCAAAATCACATAGGCTACTGTAGGCTATATTGTACATTTTCCATGTAGGCCTATTCTGTGACTATCAAACTAAGAGTTAAAGGGGTAGGAAACACTAAAACATATTTTTTGAGATATTAACTAATATCTAGGCATTGCCTCAGATGGAAGAGAACAATAGTATGCATTGCATCTACAATTTTGGGCAAAATGTTTAATTTCAGTATTTTAGCCGTTACATCGCCTATTCTTCTCCTTCCGGGGTTGAAAATGAAAAATGGCTACGTCATTGAAAATGACGTTGAAGTGTACTTTTTGTACACTTGTGTGTAATCAGTTTCGCACTTTGTTACCGCCCCCAATATAAATACATTCCTGAGAAGGCGTGGCCAATGGCTATATCCATTTAACAAGCAATATCGTTGTAGCCTACAGTAGAGTGCGGATCGGGCCGCATATTTCTGTCCGAACCCGACCGAGTCCGAGATAGTCGTAACCGAGCCCGACCCGAACCCGACAGGAATTCTGCTTTTTATGTCCGAACCCGACCTGTGCCCGACGCAACCATAGAGCGGGTATTGTAAGACACACCAATAACTCGTATGATCTGCCCTGCAACAGACCAGCAGTTATGAGGAACTTTAGTAGCATCTCTGATGCAGAACTCCACAAAATTGTAACACAGAGTAAAACTTCAACTTGCTGTCTTGACCCTGTCCCTACAACATTTTTTAAAAATGTTTTTAATAGTGTCTCCACTTCGGTCCTAAAAATAATTAACACATCTCTCGAGACCGGAACGTTCCCCAATGCATTTAAAACTGCTGTCGTGAAGCCACTATTGAAGAAACCAAATTTAGACTATAGTATCCTAAGTAATTACAGGCCTATATCCAACTTACCTTTCATGAGCAAGATACTTGAAAAAGTAGTTTTTAATCAACTAAACAACTTTTTACATGATAATGGTACTCTAGAGAAGTTCCAGTCTGGTTTTAGATCCAGTCACAGTACAGAGACTGCTCTAACCAAAATAGTTAATGACCTTAGACTTAATGCTGATGCAAACAAGGTTTCAGTTCTTATTCTTTTAGATTTAAGTGCCGCATTTGACACAATTGACCACAGCATTCTAATCAATCGTCTTGAAAACTGGGTTGGTCTCTCTGAATGTACTCTTAATTGGTTCAGAACATATATTACTGGAAGACAATTTTATGTTAGTCTCGGAGATTATATGTCACAGAAATATGACGCATCTTTTGGTATTGCACAAGGAAGCTGTCTTGGTCCCCTTCTTTTTTCATTGTACATGCTACCACTAGGTAATATCATCAGAGAACACAATGTTAATTTTCATAGCTATGCTGACGATACGCAATTATATATCTCTGTTGAGCCAAATGACATAGATGCCTTATGCTCCCTGACTACCTGTCTGTCTGCAGTTGAACAATGGATGAGTAATCATTTTTTAAACTAAATGAGGATAAGACAGAAATACTCTTAGTTGGCCCCAAAGCTAAAAGGGATGCACTTTTGAATATGTTAGGAAATTTGGCTCATCAGAATAGATCGGAAGTAACAAGCTTAGGTGTAATATTAGACTCCGACTTAAGTTTTAAAACACACATAAATAAAGTGACCAAGACAGCATTCTTCCATTTAAGAAATATTGCCAAAGTCCGGCCGTTTTTAACCCAGCAGGATGCTGAGAAGTTAGTTCATGCATTTATTTCAAGTAGACTGGACTATTGTAATGCTCTTTTAACTGGTATTCCAAAAAAGTCCATAGAGAAATTACAGCTAATTCAGAACTCTGCTGCTAGACTTTTAACAAAAACAAGGAAGAGAGAGCATATTACTCCTGTTTTAGCTGCACTGCACTGGCTCCCTGTATCTTTTAGAATTGATTTTAAAGTCCTTTTATTTGTATACAAAGCTCTCAATGGTTTAGCACCCTCGTACTTTTCAGACTTCCTGTCTTTTTATGTGCCAACTCGAGTTCTCAGATCCGCCACAGCCGGCCTATTAAACTTACCTGTGGTAAATCGCAAAAAAAGCGGTGAGAGTGCTTTCTGCTATTATGCCCCGAAACTCTGGAACACTCTCCCGCAGGACCTTAGAACAGCAGACTCAGTTGGCACTTTTAAAAAGCAGCTCAAAACATACCTTTTTAAACTAGCTTTTGATTGATTTATTTGTCTTATATTAGCTCTTTTAAACTAGCTTTTAATTGATTTATTAGTTTTATCCTCTTATTTTACTATTTATCATTTTGTTTCCTATTTTTTATGTTCCCTTAATATTTTATTACTACCCTTATCATTTTTATTGTCTTATTTTTCCTTTTACCTGTTCCTATTGAATTTTAACTCAACATTTTTACTGTGTTAAATTTTCTTATGCCTTACTTTTATTCTCTTTTATTTTTATTTTTATGTGTCATTTTGTGTGAAGTGCTTTGAGCTGCATTCTTTGTATGAAAGGTGCTATACAAATAAAGTTATTATTATTATTATTATTATTATTAAGGCACTGAAGCGCTGACATAGTGTTTCCCTGTCACGCAGTTGTTGTTACGATGGTTACAGCTTCCCTGTTTAGTGGACACTGGGCACCTAAATGACCGTCAAAAAATAAAATAATATATTTATAATAAGGTTGTTCTTGTGTTGAGTGTGCGGTTTACACTGAACCATCAATTACTGGACAAAGCTCAGTGTGCCACTTCTCTTTTTTTGGACGTACTCTTGCTGCAACCTGCACCTCTATTGGAGAGACACGTGTACGTTGAACTATTTTTCTGTTGGTAATCATACTGATACTTTTACTTGAATACAGTTTTTTGGTACTCTACCCGTACCCGCCTCTGCTGGCCATTGTGAACGTTCCTTTGCACATTGTTTAATTGCATTTGGAGGTTGTTTCTGGACTTGTGAAAGTAGCTTTTTGTTCTCAGTTGCCGATTAAAGCCGTGTCTTTTATTTTCGGTAATGATTTAGCTGGAGAAAATGTATTTTCTCTGCCTGAAGTTACGAATGAGCCTAGCATGAATGACAGTACTGATAACGTGGCATGATAATTTCTCTCTGTTTTCACTGCGTGTGTAGTGACACACACAATATTCGGTATCATTTTTATTTATTTCACACTATATTTTCACCAAAAACAACTTGAAGCACCATGTGAAGTAGGCTAACCCATCCTAATTAGTAGTTCAAAAGTAAAATGTTCGCTAGTTGTTCGACCGAGCCCGACCCGAGCCCGAACATCATTTTAAAAGTTTAGTCCGAGCCCGGCCCGACCCGTCGGGCCCCGTCGGGTCCCGTCGGGTTCGGGTCGGGTATCCACCCTCTAGCCTACAGTTAGTCTCTTTCAATGTATTAGCTTTTTTCCAATTATGCTAGTTGTTAACAATTGTAAGTTTGTTTTTTCAATTCCAATAGTTTCAATTTACAAGCAATGACTGATGGGTTGCAAGTGTGCTTTCTCTGGGTGCAAGAGTATCAGCGGATTAACGTTAACAGTTACACTATGCCCAGGTTGAATTGGGGGTATGCCAGCCAAAGGAATGCGGAAACGTTACCAAGCCCGACTGATATTTCTGTCCCTCCAAATGCGGTAAATTAAATTAAGTGCAGCCTACGGCGTCTTGTTGGCTTGCTAACGTGATGGTTATCTTGTAGCCTCAAAGATATTTACTTGAGTTGTTTTCTTATCGTTAACCATAGTTAACTGGCTGGTGATATTTCACTGCCTTTTGCGTATAAGCTATAACGTTAAGGTTTGATAGCTACTGCGTTGTCAATCTTACTGGCCTGGGGTCTGCTTCAGGATTGAAGCAGGAGTTACGGAGTTACGTTTGATGGATAACCGTTAACTGCACTATCTGGAACCCCCCATGGCTGGAACATGTATTTACTGAAATAAAAATGGTACAAGGTACAAAGTGATAATGCTGTGCTTATGTTAGCTTATGTCTTAGTTAAGTTATTTGGATAGCTAGTAAACGTGCATTTGTAGATGGCTAGGACAACATAGGTAAAAAATAAATTAAAAAAAGCCAAAAGCCGTTCAGTTTCACTTGACATAAATTAGCCTACGTGTTGTATTTTTTCATGTTTATATAATCTGCAGGTAACGTTAGGTCAGAATGAATATTTGCTGACAAACGTTAACTTATTGGGCAGAACATCGATTTGAGCAGACTGTGAAGTCTCCCGTAGCGTAGCCTATATCAGCTAACAGCCGTTTAGTTTCACTTGGCATTCGTTTACATATTTTATTGTCATGTTCGTGTAGCATAGCTACGTTAGATGTAACGTTATAGATGGCTAAAAAAGCGAGTTAGTTTGAGAATGGAGTGATGGTGTGACGTGATGCTTCGTATTTACAGAGTAACATGAGGTATTAATTACGAATTTTAGTTATTCATTGTTCATTTATTTATTTAATTCATTAAGTAGTTTGTGCACTGGCAGGTTAGACTTCTTATGTGCTAACAATACTGGGCATAACATCGATTTAAGCAGAATGAGATAGTCGAGTTCACAAGTGGGATAAAAGATAATTAGCTAGACTACCACTCAAACTTCTCTCTACGGCTCAAACTGATAGGACTCCGGACCATTTTCTTCTTCTTCATACTCCTGGTCGGTGGAAAGCCCAGAGCATTCCGGAGGGGAGATGTCCTCCACCTCGAAGAAGCCATTGACTGATATCACCGAATTAGTCAGCGATTGATACAGACTCAGTTTCACTCGCAATCTTTTCCCTTGTGGGCGTGTCTTCAGGTGGCGATAGCCTCTCTTCTCCTCGCTCTCGCCCCTCCCCCTCTGCTGCTGCTTTCCACGCCCATTTAATAGCATTTTTCAAATTTGTGGTGTGGGCGGAGAGAGAATGTAACCGAGGGTTTCATAACCCTTTAATGAAAGTCTGCCCGTTATTAAACCATTTCAAATCTGTAATAATGATATTGATTAAATAAAGCACATTTGTGTTTTCTTTTGTATCGAAATTGCACAATAAATGTAGGCTATGTTACGTAGGCCTAATATGCTATAACCATGTTTTATATAGGCTACACAAATATAACCAATATGTGGCTATACGTTTGTCTCTTCTTTACACTTGAAATTCAGTAAGAAGTCTAGCTAAAGCCCTTTTCTTTATTTGTTGTCAGGTAATTTGAGTCTAGATCACGCACTGCGTGAATGATTGCTATTTTAATCTAAACCGCTATTTTAATCTAGTAGCCTACTGACGAACTGGGTGAATAATACCACTAGGCTACATCAGTGCACCTCATACTTGCCAACCCTCCCGATTTTCCCGGGAGACTCCCGATTTTCACTGTCCTCTCCCGGTAATCACCCGGAGACAACATTCTCCCGCAGTTCTCCCGATTTAGGAGAATATCCGTTTTTTTTTTGTTGTTGTTTTTTTTAATCTGACGCTTGTATCTACGTGGCACTGTGGTCCGCACAACACACGATATAACAGACACACGCAGACGCGGACGCACACCCGCGGTACATACGTTAAATAAACCGTTAAATAAAGTTTTTATTTTAAAAAAAAGGTGATTGCACCCCCCCCAACAATTACCAATTACAATCGAGGTCCGCGAAAATCCTTGATAATAAAAAGTGGTCCGCAAGTGGTTCTTATTTTGTCATTCACACCCTTAAAAATTCACTAGAATGCAGGAAATTAAGTTTTTTTCTAGGGGAGGAGGACCCCCAGACCCCCCGTGGTGGTTTTGGAAAATCTCCCTATTTCTGAGGGCTCAAGGTTGGCAAGTATGGTGCACCTAGCTCAACCCTTTGTATAAGGGCTCTGTCAGGCCAAAATGTGTCCGGGTTCCAAAAATGTGTCCGGGCACGTAATCGGAATGCTTGGAATGTCGTTGCTATGCCAACATGACGCGCTAGCATTGTGACGAAAATATTGAAAACAATATTCAACGTAACAAAACATTTTTAGGAAACGTGCC
The DNA here is from genome assembly GCA_022702515.1 of Ilyophis sp. 1 JC-2022. NCBI lineage: Eukaryota > Metazoa > Chordata > Actinopteri > Anguilliformes > Synaphobranchidae > Ilyophis > Ilyophis sp. 1 JC-2022. The sequence continues at coordinate 84,552,423 of CM040394.1, forward strand.
TGATTATTACAACGGCATTTTCATTGGGTGAACGCGATCGCATAGCAAATACAGTAAAAAAATAATAATCAGTCATCAGAAAAACTACCAATAGGCCCACAAAAAAATTTGGCGTACTGATCGACGTGACATTAGATTAGTTTTATTGGGCTATTCAACAACGCAATAGGCCTACTTACTCTTTCCACCTCGCTGGTTTAACTTGCAGTGCGAACAGGCTAATGCGTTTTGGTTTTTTTCTTCGTTTTTTTAAATTTATCCGGCGTTGTTAACATTATTAACAGATGCTCGTTTTTTTATAAAGCAACATTTGACCAGGAAACTACTATGTAGTATTGCTAGCTAGTTAGTTTCAGTAAAAGACTATCTACTTCAAAATGAATCACAAGCTAACACAATCGAAAACAATCAACAATATAAAGCACAGTAGCCTATACAAAAGGAAATTATAAAGGTTATCTGATATAGATCTGTCTATCTCCGGCGATTCTGAGGTGAAAGCAAGTGCGAGCTTGTCACCCGGCGATTCTGAGGTAAAAGCAAGTGCGAACTCGTCACAATGCTAGCGCGTCTGTTGGCATAGCAACGGCATTCCAAGCATTCCGATGACGTGCCCGGACACATTTTGGAACCCGGACACATTTTGGCCTGACAGCTCCCCCCATAGATGACTGAACATCGACATTCAATTTGGGAGAAAAAATCATATGCTTTAAAAAAAGAAGAGGTTAAACGATGGCCCTTGTCATTCTTTTGACAACTTTACCATTTGAAAACGCAATGTTTTACAATAGGTTACTTACCACAAAATGGTCAGAACTTGAGAACACATCATATCATATATTTCCGTAGCTTCTAATCCATATTTAAACCGCTCACCTGGAGCGGCCATATAGTAGCCTAATCCATAACACTATATAACTACAAGGAAAAAATACAAAATGAGGTTTATAGAAAAAGTTTATATTTGTTACTTGCAGTGCTTTTGACTGGAATCATTTTGCACAATACCTACGAATAATATACTGAACTAATCGTGAACTGATCATGCATGCTGTTGGAATATTCGTGCGCTTGCGCAACTGACCTCAGTGAACGAATCACATAGTCAGTGACTAGAATCTTTGTACTGAACTGAACTGAACGATTCGAATCAGTAAGGTGATTCGTAATTTCCACCACTACTGTGTAACAGTTTCTTATTGTTGTAGTATAAAAGTGTGCTTTACTATGCTGAGACACAGCGTGGTAATAACATGAGCTTTTATATTTTTATTGTCCAGTCCAGAAAAGGTTTGGGATAGTCACCAAGTGCTTCATAAATATTGACTTGAATAATTAAGTCTGTTTTGTCCATTGCCCAATGTTGCCTTAATTTTACCTGTATCTTCTTTCCATAGCTATGGCTTGTGGCCCCTTCGCTCATTAAATAAAGGGGGGATTCCTGGACCCAGGCCACTGCCATTTCTCGGGAATGGCTTGTCATTCAGGGCAGTAAGTAGCAACTTTGCTATGATTGGAGTGTACCCCACGATAGGCTACACCAGTGCAATTCAGTTGTTTTTAGTGAGTAAAGAGAAAGTTACAGTCAAGCCGGAAAGTCTGAATACCCCTGGAGTAGATGTGGATGGATCCCTTTAAGGGTTGTTTCTCCTGACTTTTTTCCCCATAGAGTTCTATAGGAAAATGAGTCAGGAGAAATAACCCTTGCAGTTATCCATCCACATCTACTCCATACCTGGCAACAGAGTGATGCTTTGGGGCTCGTTCGATAGCTCAGACCCTTGATGACTTACAGCCATTTAGCCAGCCATGTGTCTCACCCCCCAATTCCCATAGAGATCCATTCAAATGCAGAGAGCTTATAGTATCGCTTGTAACAGTACCTGGAAATAAGATATCAAGAGTCTTTTGATGTTGATGGGTCACAGACTTCAGGAAGGAACAGCATGCAAAGGATATGCGACCAAATATTAAATATGATACTTAAAAAATATGTTAAAGGAAAGGGTATGAATACTTATGTAAATGAAAGATTTCAGTTTTCGATTTTTAATACATTTGCAAACATTTCTAAAAACATGTTTTCACTTTGTCATTATGGGCTATTTTGTGTAGAATTGTGAGACAAAAAATGAACTCAATCTATTGTAGAATATGTCTGTAATGTAATAAAACGTGGAGAAGGTGAAAGGGGTATTCAGACTTTCCGGCTTGACTGTATATAAAGTAGTCCTACAACAGTTTTTAAGCATACATTTTATTCTACTGTATCCAGTCCTGTAATCTGGTCCATTAACCAAGTTAGCCAGTGCTACTTCATTTTCAAACATGGAAGTGTATTCAACCATTTAAAAGGGCAGTTCACCCAAAAAAAAACATGTTTCTATATGCCTGTGGTGCTATCTTTCCATCCAGGTATTTCTGTGGGAACTCACTAGTTTTGTAGATATCCACTGCAGCTCACCGTGATATCACCCTGATAGAACGGACGTCAAGGGGTACAAAGTTTGAGGCGCTCAAAGCACCAAAAATATACATTTGAAAAAATGAACAGCAACGTCTTTTTACAAATATAATGACATGGTTACTCATAAAACATCCACAGACTTTGCTGTGCATGGGCTGTGTCTGAATCAGCACCCTTCCATACTATTGAGTATGGCCGAAACCCCTGAAGGTTCTCACGGGCACCCGCATTTGAAGTGCGCAAGTGCTCAAGTGTACATATTGGGACAGGGTCAGTTATTCAAGAATTATGCAAACATTTTGGTTGCATAAATATTCTTTTTTTTTAATTTAATTTTTCATCAATAACAAGAAAAACGACATGTGACATGGCCGAGCAAGGGTGGGACATCTTGCCACACTTCCACAGTACGGTTGGAAAGTAGTATGGAGGATATTATTTTAGCACACCGCACGTTGCATACTAAACAAAACACAGAAAACAGTACACAGGAGACAGGACGCAGTAGATAGGGCTCTGATTCGCACACAGCCTCGGTTTTTTTCTTTTTCTTTCTACCGAAGTACACCAACTGTGTATATGTGCGCAAAGTATCAGCCAAAACGCGCTAGTATTCTAGGGTGCACTATGTTAACATAAGACTCAGAATAATGGCGTGCTTTGGTCACAGTTTTTCCCAACAGCTAAGACACATTTCCTGAATGATGCTCCATTTTTCCAAAACTATCAACACAAAACACAAAACCTCACACTGCTCTGGCCAAACCTCAGACTTCTAAGAGAAAATAAAACACTCTTCTCAAAAACATAAACTTAACTTCCATCTAAATTAAACTTTGCCTTCAGATGGCACACAAAGTCATCAAATATAGGCACTACTGAATACCTATTACACACACTGGTGAGAGAAATTAAAAACACAACTATAAAAGCTGTTAATAAATCAGTAACCACATGTTTTTTCATAAACCTTATACATTGCACAACAACACGCTACTATAATCTACATAAATTATGGAATGGTACAAGTGGTACAGAATCAAAATTCACAAAATTGTATTTGTATGTTCTGGCAGACAAGAAAGATTGAGGAAACCAAGTGAAAATAAAATAAAAGTAAAAATAATTCCATTCTATTCAACAAAAATAAGGGATTTTTTAAAAAAAGTTCATTGTTGTTGAAGAAAAAAAAAAGGTCATTTACATCGCCTCAGCTTCCCGTCTCTGACGTCGACAATGACAATTGGCATTGTCCCAAATGATGACTTGGCTGGCTCCCTTTGCTCCTGTTGGAATAGAGCATCCCAAAGGCCGAAGGAATGTGAGCAGATGTCCTGTGTTATATGGAGCCAGGGTGGCATGGCGGTGGAGGACCCCATGATGGCTGATGGCTACACAATCAAAAAATACATAGACAGTGGAACAGACCCACAACACGCAAACAAACATAGGCCTATCAAACAAAGACATCCAACAGAATCATTACATCAACCAAGTGAATTAAAGTGCAATACAGCCATGATTAAAAATAGCCCCCACTGTCCTGAGATGTCCAGTGTCACCAAGCAGTCCAACACACAAACTCCGCCTCCACGACTCTTCTCCATAGGCTACACGCAGCGCCGCGGTCTCTGTATACTCCTCCTATATATAAATACTCCTCCCCTGCATTATGTTTTCCTTCACTGGTTGTCTTTTGAAGACCGCCTGCACTTCCGGATCAGTCCTGAAATCTTCAACTGCGGTGAAGAGCGATAGTAAACTTTGTTGCTGCAGTCTGCAGGTCCAACGGACAATCCCGAGCTGTTGCGAATGCGTCTCCATGGTGACGACCACCAACTAAATTATATTGACTAGACAATCCATCAATATTACCAAAACGAGCAGCAGGAGTGCCCTGAAAAATCTCCAGCCCGCTTCCCCGTCCCACTACAGACACAGAGCGCATGAAAAAGACAAAAGCCCGACACAACAAAACACATTCAAAGGAACAAACACGAACACGAGAGACAGCTGGACTACATGTCGCCATTACAGCACCACGTGACGTCATCATTATGAAGAGACTTTTGCAAAGAAGGTTTAACAACTCTGAAATTTGTGTGAAAACAGGTGAATAGTGTTTATAGTTTTGGGAGATGAGTCTTTCTTTTGGTAGCTGATGTTTTGGGATGTTTTGGTCATAGTACCAATTTTAGTGTGTTAGGTATTGAGAAAAACAAAGAATTTGTGCATATGTAAGCAGTTTCTGCACTTTGGTAGAAAGAAACGTGCACAACCTGGTCTGTGGATGTTCGTAACCACGTCATTGCAATTGCAATTTGTTTGAATGTACAATTTGTGGTGCTTAGCCACAAACTTTGGACCCATTGAGTTCCGTTATATCGGGGTAATGTCAAGGTGAGTTGCCAGAGATATCTACATAACTAGTGAGTTCTCAGCTAAACTACCTGGATGGATGGAAAGCACTCTGGGTATCTTGAAATATAAAACTTAGGGCTGTCAAAATTAAAGTGTTAACGCATTAAATTAATTCTAAATGTTTAACATGCTAATAATAAAAATAACACTCTTAATTATAAAGACATAGCACGCATGCACAATGGCTAACCACATGCTAGCTGAGGTGGAGAAGTAAGGAAAGGTTCTAGGCAGAAAGTTTAATTTCAAAAAGTTTCCAGATGGCTTTGGACAAAACAATGGTAATCTGTACAGTTTGCAATGGCGAGTTAAAGGCATACTGAACTTTGTTAGAACATAATGTTGTATAGTTACCTGACCCTATGAGTCGTAATATTCAAGCTCACCTTCATGCGTTGCTCCAGTGGTCAGCAACTGGCCAATGAAGAATGATGTTTTTTCTCTCTCCATTCACTCCCATTGCATGGTGAAATAGGTATCAAAAGCACACTTTTAGCACACAAACTAATGCAAACAACGTGGATTATGCCGATATACAAAATCACGACATCTGGAACCGGCGTTTGAAACTGTTGAACCGATTTTTGATTGATTTGATTTTGAAGGACGATTTTCTGAGAACTAGCAACTGTTGCTAGCTTTTTTGCTGTTCGGTTTGTTTACTGACGCACGCTTCAGGAAGTGAGCGGGACCGTTCCAGGCACATGAACAAGACAAGGAAGTTAATAAGCTAAGGACCGGATGTTTGGAAAAAGTGTAAAGTATCATTGATGGAGATTTTTATCTTTTCAAACCACCGGTTCCGGATGTTGTGATTTTCAATATCGGCATTGTCCGCGTTGTTTGCATTTTTTATGTGCTAAAAGTGTGTTTTGAGGCTTATTTCGCCATGCGATGGGAGTGAATGGCATAGCTGTCAACCTCTGGAGAGAGCTGCCCTTATTGTCACGCCTGCAAAACTGTATAAATTCACCGAAACCGTATAGAACATTATCTATAAAAAAAAGAAGAAGGGTCCAAGGCACTCTTCTGGCAAAAATTATAAAGTCCTTTATTCAGATGGCTATTTCATGGTGAAATTCTTAAAACCATAAACAATACATGTTAAAAATGAGCTGGGTAATGACCCATGCATAGCGGCACAAACAGCCTATGCAGGTTAGGTATGCAAACCTGGACAGGCTGAATGGCCTAATTTGTGAAGACATTTTATGTCCACTGGTGATCTTGTAAAAATTATTAAGAAATAAGTTTTTTGCATTACTTGTTGTGAGTGACTTGCATGTCTTGTGAGCAAATGTTGACACTGCCTTGGTGTTTCATGCATTTGGTTTTGTAACACCTGATCGCTTGTCTCCACTTATTACAGGGTATTCATAACTATGATTTTGAGTGCCTGCGTAAATATGGAAGAGTTTGGCGGTGAGTAGACCAACTGTCATGAAATCATGCAAGGCAAACAGTTTAACCCTTTCCCACCCCCAATATATTCTTATCTGTAGATAACGTTTTATGAAAACAATATTCTGCCTTCCATTTGGTGAAGTTCAAAGCTTTGACTGTCCACCTCAATTTCTAATGTGAACCTAATTTTCAACTCCCTACACAGGATCTTTGAGGGGAGAAGACCTATAATTCTGGTCACAGATCCTAAGATTATCAAAACCATAATGGTGAAGGAATTTTACACTCTATTCACAAACCGAAGGGTAGGTTCAACTTTCCTTATCTTTTAAAGCCCTGGTAAAAAAAAAACAATATCTATAAAGCTTAAATTAGTAGTGCTAATCTAGGACCAGGTTTACCCTGTCAGTGTCCTACCCTTTATAAAAAGGAAACTGGATTCTACCTGCAAATCAGCATTTGTTCTCTGATATGCTTAATGAATACTGGCCCTGATCTATCAATGCGAACTGCAGTGATGGTAGAAAAATAAGAAGGGTAGGACAAATAAGGTCAGAATAATTAATAACATGATTTATTAATACAGGTTTTAACCTAATCCTTTCCTGATTTAAATTTTATGTCTGAAGTGTCTTTCAAACTTCTCACATCGGAGCAAGCTCTGGAGCTGATGGATATACAGAATGTTTTAATCAATACAGATGGGCTCCAATCAATAAGAGTCTGTTTGTGTATGTCACCCATTCTTGAGAACTGAGACAAATCACATCCTACCAAAAAAACTTGCAATCACTACTTAAAACAACAAATTAAATCAAAGTTTTTCTGGTGAAAATTTACATTTAAGTGTTTTATGTATTAAATAAATAGAATTTGTTTAATTTTATTGGACAATTTTTAAAAACTCATATATGTGCCACGTGCCAGGAAACACAATACAAAAATGTGTTAAAAAAACCTAAAACAAACTATTTCTACTGATAACATTTTATGCAAATGTGTGCCCTTGAAATTTTGTATCCCAGAATTTTGTTAATTTATTTTATTCATTCATAAAAAGGGTTAGCCATATCCTAAGGACCCCTGTCTGACTCCGTGGTTTCACAGAAGAATTTTCCTGTTGAACTTTACAGAAAAATAAGTCAGGAGAAACAACCCTTAAAATTATCCATCCATATCTACTGCATACCTGGCAGCAGAGTGATGGTTTGAGGCTCGTTTGATACCTCAGACCCTTAATGACTTACAGCCATTTCACCAACCATGTGTTCCATACTATTCCAGTGTAATTTACAGACTCAGAGGTTATAGTATCGCTTGCAAGAGAACCTGAAAAGAATATATCTAGTCTCTTTTGATGTTGTTGGGTCACAGACATCAGGAAGTCATGGCATGCAAAGGATATTCAACCAAATATTAAATATGATGACTTTTTTTAAGTTTGAAAAAAAAGAAAAAAAGCTGAAAGTCTGAACTTTAACCTCATAATTTCTGTTCCATTTCAAATCCAATGTTCTGGAGTACAGTTCCAAAACAGCAAAAATTGTGTCACTGCCCGAATACTTTCCGTCTCCACTGTATATACTGTATATATAAATATGTATCTCTTCGAACAGCACCATGGCTCCCCTGACCCTCTTCATATAGCCTTTCTTTTTCTCTTTTTTCCTTTGGAATTCCCTTTGAATAATGTTATAGTTACAGTTGTGCAAATATTAGGTTATTTTTGTAGTAGTACTTTTCTTATACATTTACAATACAAATTATTGTTATTACAAATTATAATAAGTTGCACTTTTTGATTATTAATGGACCTCTGTGCCTTCTTGGTGATGCCACTTTTTTGAATTCCTTAGATTTATACATTGCTCTCCACCTCTGTACTTTGCTTTGGATAACATTGTCTGCTAAGTGATTGTAATGTAGTGTAGTCTATGTTCAATGGCATTGGGTGCAGTAGATGTCCACAAGGTAAGAAATCACATGAAAAAGAGACCAATGACTGAACTTATCAGTCTCTTCTTCAGCTTCAAGTCCTCCACAAATACAAAACCCAAAGAAGGACCAAACACACCTTTTAACATAAAAAAGTGAACGATAATTTGAAAAAAAAAGTGACAACAGAAAAATTATTTCCAGTAGTCCTCCATCAGGTTTTCTCATCAAAGATATGCCATTTCATGCTGTATATATTCATATTATATATATTTCTGAATGGAGAAGATTGTTTATTTTTTATTTTGTGGTGGAAGGAAAGAGCTTTTTTTATAGCACAGTTTCTGAGCTGCAGTACCGTCCTGTGTCTTTTTACGCATTTTGTCTCTCCAGAATTTCGGCTTAAGCGGGCCCCTGAGCGATTCAGTGTCCATGGTAGAAGATGAGAAATGGAAAAGAATCCGCAGTGCTCTGTCCCCATCCTTCACTAGTGGAAGGCTGAAAGAAGTAACGCAATTCTTTTTTGCTTGGTCGATATCAGACACCACTGTAACCAGCTGTAAAATGCATGTAATTTCTCATACGATGGCAGTCTCCACTGCATGCACGCTTAGGTAATCAACAATTGAGTTTCACAGCAGAATTGCATCTGTTTTTGGCCGTTGACCAGAATTGGCTTGTACAATAACCCCAAGCACATGCCCACCAAAAGAATCTCTCCTCATATTTGTGTTTGTGTTTTCAGATGTTTCCAATTGTCCTGCACTATGGAGATTCGCTAATGAACAATTTGAAAAAGAGAAATTTGGAGGAACCAGTCGAAATTAAAGAGTATGTTTTATTTCATGTGTATCCATGTGTTTAATGCAACATTAAAATTACTATATATTTGTCCAACAATATTATGAAAACTGCAGAATAAATGCCAACATGTGTCTGTTTGTCTGTACCCTTAACCCTTGTGGTGTCTTCATATTCTGTATCCTCGAGGTCAAAAATGACCTACTCTTGCTGCCCCCCTATGATAATACCTCTTTATTGAATTTTAAACCTAAAATCTATTTTGCATGAAGAAACAACCCATCACTCATGAACAACTTGGTGAATAACTGTGTTTTTCTTAGGTCATAGTGCAGAGAGATTGTATTTATTCAGTGTACACCATTCATTTTCTACTACAAAACACACATCATAATTGATTTTTTGCTGTAATAGATGTGTTTTTATGATTAGTATTTAATGGATAAAGGTACAACCTAAGTATAAAAAATTGATTGCATTATTTTTTTCAATGAGAGATAGCACATATTTTACTGAAAGGAAACATAGCAATAACATTCTTGAACTTTTATTTTAGGAAGCATTTGAGCACCAAGCACATGGCTGTGTATTTCTCTATTTACAGTCAAGCAGGAAAGTCTCAATACCCCTTTCACCTTCTCCATGTTTTATTACATTACAGACATATTCTACAATAGATTGAGTTCATTTTTTGTCTCAAAATTCTACACAAAATAGCCCATAATGCCAAAGTGAAAACATGTTTTTAGAAATTTTTGCAAATGTATTAAAAATTTAAAACCGAAATCTTTCATTTACATAAGAATTCATACCCTTTGCTTTAACATATTTTTTAAAGTATCATATTTAATATTTGGTCGCATACTCTTTGCATGCTTATAGTATCGCTTGTAACAGTACCTGGAAATAAGATATCGAGAGTTTTTTGATGTTGATGGGTCACAGACTTCAGGAAGTAACAGCATGTAAAGGTTATGCAACCAAATATTAAATATAATACTTTAAAATTATGTTAAAGCAAAGGGTATGAATACTTATGTAAATGAAAGATTTCAGTTTTCGATGTTTAATACATTTGCAAAAATTTCTAGAAACATGTTTTCAATTTGTCATTATGGGCTATTTTGTGTAGAATTTTGAGACAAAATATTAACTCAATCTATTGTAGAATATGTCTGTAATGTAATAGAACGTGGAGAAGGTGAAAGGGGTATTCAGACTTTCCTGCTTGACTGTAGCATGGATATCACAGTATGCAAGTCTGCAAGCATGGGCTTTGCTGATGTATTTCTCATACTTGCAGCTGTGCTGTTTGTTTTACAGTCCTTTTTTTGGGGGGGGGGGGGGCAGAAATGGCACTTCCTCCTTTTGAAATGAGGGCACTGGCATGTGCAGCACCTTTATAACATTGTGACTCCATCCCTGAGAAAACTATTTATTCTCGCAAGATATATTGACTTTATTTTGTCTGAAATTTGTGAAAAGTTTTTTAGGGGGTTTTCACTGCTGTTAAACTCAGTAAAGGGTCTTTTTTTTACCCGCAGACAACACAAGGGTTAAGAAGGCAGAGATGGCTGAAAGCATTTCAAACAGAAATTTATTCTTAACATTATACAGCTTTCTGGTATAGAGAACCATTACAATAGCATCATATGTAATGGACAAGGTTTTAATTATCATTACAGTGTTGTATGTAAATTCTGGGTCTATTTTCAGCCCATATCATATAACTGAAAAGCCAACTTTGTCAAATAGAATTTATTTTAAAAAACATCCATGTAGCCTTTTTAAAAATTTGAGCTGTATATTAAAAAGTAGTCCAGTATTCCCATATGCACACATCAGTGCTATCGATATTTATTCTGGGCCTAACATATTTATACTGTACTTATGTGAGTTGTGTGAAAATCCTGCCTCTGCTCTCTAAAATAGCCTCCTCTTTACCTAGAATGTTTGGACCATACAGCATGGACGTTATTACCAGTACCTCCTTCAGCGTGGATATCGACTCAATCAACAACCCCAGTGATCCCATCGTCACTCAGATGAAGAAACTTCTTGCGTTCAACTTTCTGAATCTCCTCTTTTTCATCATAGGTAAGTTCTTATGACAATTCCACGGGATAGTTGGAAAATAGAATGGAAGATATTTTCTACATACTGCATATCTAAACAGTATACAGTAAACAGTACACAGTCTACTAGTACACAGGATGCAGTAGATAAGGCTCTGATTCGGACACAGCCAAGAAATGTGCTTCTCTGTGCTCTCCTGTATTGTTTGGTGGGGGTTCGGTTATGAGTGCTGATATGATTGAGTATTCCAAATAGGGAAAAAACAATATAACACATAAATATATAAACATGTCTTTCCAGTTTTCTTCCCTTTCTTGGCTCCGGTGCTCGACAAACTTGGTTTTACGTTGTTCCCCAAAGGAGTCATAGACTTTTTCTACAGTACTATTCGGAAAGTAAAGGATCAACATCACAAAGATGACAGTGTAAGTTTCTTCTCAAAAAAAGCATATCCTCAATTTTCTGTCTGACCATGGATTCTGTGTCCATTTTATTCTGAAGTGTCTCTTACCACGGTATGAGAATGTCTTTCTACTGTGTCTTCGTGCGTGGGTTTTGCTGATAGGCACATATTTTATGCAACCGTCTTCAAACAATTCCCCCGGCTTTTCCCAATAGAATCGGGTGGACTTCCTGAGACTCATGATTCAGTCAGAAATTTCAGCGGAACAAGCGGACGCAAAAAAAGGCCATAAATCTTCGAAAGGTAAATAAAACCTATTGTACGGTTTGACTTTGTAATCTGTTTATTATATTCAGTGTTCGCTGTTCCCTCACCCAGGATGCCTTTGTAGGCGGGGTGCTGAGATGGTGCGACCCCAGACTGGGGGGTGATGGTGGTGGGATGCTTCTGGGATGCTTCTGCAATGGGGGGGGGGGGGGGGGGGCAGAGCAGAGCATCCCTACAATTTCATTCTGTAAGTTGAAAATGGCATTTGGCTTCAGCAATATGAGCGCTTCAAAATATCAGAGACACAAAATAAAACAAGAGACTGGGAAATCATGAAAAAGGAAGTGAGAAGTGGGGCTAAAATTTAAAAAGCTGGCTAAAAATACAGTTGTTAAAAACGCTGCTGTGCAGTTGGGATATTTAGGCGTTTCATTAACTAACAAAGATCGCAAACTTCAGTTAAGAGTTAGTTACTCTACTCAGCTTGTTTCATTTAATCGTGAAGCCATGGTTTGTTGCGACGGTCCTCATACCTGGCCGGATTCCACACAGACTCCGTTGGCTTCAGTATTATCAGAACGGCTCCCACTGTCCCCATTCTCCCTGATCTCACATTTACATGGAAGGTCCCCATTCTCCCTGATCTCACATTTACATGGAAGGTCCCCATTCTCCCTGATCTTACATTTACATGGAAGAAAGATGAGGTCTTTCTCGATGGCAAGCTCCTCTTATGAACTGACGATGACATTATCACAAATCTACTCTTCTGCACGTGGCCACGCAGCCAATCGTAGTTAGATTACCGCAAATCAAAACACTGTCATTTCATACTTGAAGTTAGGCTACTTACTTGTTTCTAACCGAACTAATTTTCTATAGATTTTTAAATGATAGTGAATTCATTTTCAAACAATGACATTTTATATTTTTAGGTGAGATAACTCTGTAGGCCTCATGTATTGAAGGGGTAACACTGATATTAAAATAATACATTGTGTTCTACACCTTTGGGTGAGCAGTGAGATGTTCTGTGCTCTGTATTGCAGGTCTGACTGATCATGAGATACTTTCCCAGAGTTTCATCTTTGTCCTTGCTGGGTATGAGACCACCAGTGTCACCCTGACTTTTTTGCTGTACAATCTGGCAACCAACCCGGATTGTTTGAAGAAGTTGCAGGAAGAGATAGATCAATTCTTTCCCAATGAGGTAACTGTGTCTCATTACAAAGCTTTTGAAGAGATCATTGGACAAGGGAGAAAGGTACTGCGGAAAGCTAGAGTGATTGCATCACCTGCTTATGCACCCTAATGTGTACAATTTGCTGCTGGGAAGATAAGAGGACCTGTACTGCCTGGTACATGCTGTGGGCTGAGTGTCAAAGGGTTTGAGACTTAGCTCTAGTATATGAGAAACTCAGAGATCTTGGGATATGATACTGGTCCTGAACTAAGAACTCTTGAGACGTGGATCCACCTTGAGCAGAGGTTCTTACACTGATGATCCGTGGCCACTATTGCTCATAGGGCTGCAGACACACTGGAGTGAACAAGAAGAGGGTTAGACTTGCTGCAAATTACCAATATTTATTGCTTCTAAGCATAAATGACATAAAGGAAAATGGACATGAGCAAACAAAGAAAACCTAAGACATAATGCATTATGGATTATCAGAAAATAAGTCTTCGGTCCTAAAGTAATAGGCTATGGGCTCTTTGTCTAAAACGCATAGCACAAGTGCATTTAAGGCGTGTCCAAGTCCACTTTTGCTAGTTAGACGACGTGTTCTTTGAGCGGCAAGGTGCGAATGGGCTGAACTTAGTCTCTTCATTAATTATAGGTGTGTCTTTGGCGTAACATGCAATAAACCAATCAAAATGTCGTATCTCATTCCCTTTAAAAGCCACCTGCGCACGTACTTAAAGCGTGTGAGGAGGGAATAGGCTATTTAGATCAGTATTACGGACTATATTATTCGGACTAACCATTATGATGTGGTTAGTCAACGAAATATTAGTGTGTGCGACTTTTTTTTTGCTCAGGCAGTGTACAATGAAGCATTTTCAGAGTTGGCGACTCGAGTCGCCAAAAAAATGACTTGCGACTTGACTTGGACTTAGATGAATTGACTTGCGACTTACTTGTGACTTGCACTTAGAGACTCATAGCACACGTACCTTTTCACCATCGTGTTCTCTTTTATGGATGTATTATCTGCCGTAGTTAGTGTGTGCTGTAAAACGATTAATTTTGGTGAGCAAGTTTTTGTTCTTAACCACCTCCAGACTCCTGTCATGTATGAGGCACTGATGCAGATGGAATATCTGGAAATGGTCATCAATGAGTCAATGCGCATTTGGCCCACTGTCCCCCGTATTGAAAGGGTTTGCAAGGCGACTGCAGAGGTGAATGGGCTGACCATCCCCAAGGGCACAGTGGTGGCAGTGGCCGCCTACGCCCTGCACCACGATCCGAAACTCTGGGAGTCACCCGAAACCTTCAAGCCTGAGCGGTAATGACCTCCCAACCAGGCCCCGATTGGCTGACAGCTGCTCTCAGGTCACGCCCACTTTATGTAATTTTTACAGAGAACAGCAATGAGAGGATGTCAGTAATTCTCCTTAACATGAAGCTTTTGGGTAACATTCCCTATTAATGCAAGGCTTCATGTTGGCTTCAAAGCAAGGCTTCAAACCCTAAAACTTGGAAAAGTCCTAATTTTTACATTTTTATGATGATCCATCCCAGGCATTTTATTGATCTGCATATTTATTTGCACAGGTTCAGTAAAGACAACAAGGACAGCATCGACCCCTACACCTTCATGCCATTTGGAGTAGGTCCACGCAATTGTATTGGACTGAGGTTTGCTCTTCTGGTCATGAAACTTGTTGTGGTGAAGCTGCTTAAGAACTTTGATCTGGAAACATGTAAGGAGACTGAGGTGAGGATGCCAAAGAACAACCCCCCCCCACACACACACACACACACACACACACACACACACACACACACACTGTGTGATTGCTTATCAACAGAAATTTGCAGAGGATCAGCAAGCCTTTTCTCAAGCAGTCATAATTTAGCATACACCAGCATTCAAAATGGACAGTTTTGCAGAACTCTTTGCTGTAAAGGTAAATGCATATTATTCCTCATGTGGGCAAGATTCATTGCCTGCAAGGCTACAGCTCGTATAGATTAAGCAATGAATTCAACTGATAAAAGATTAGAAAATCAAATATGATTGGGCAGCAACCATGAGAACAGCAGTACAGTGTAGTGCTCAAACATTGGGCCAAGCGGTTGCCATTACAAAGCTGAAGTGGGACATTGCACGTCATGACCCTTAGCTTACCTAAAGGCGATGTGCGATCAAAACCATACTTTTTAATAGTAGTACATAAAGAACCAAATAAGTAAAAAACTATATTAAGCCTAAGTTTCTATTTTATTGAGATTTTCAAAATGTTTTTTCTATTATAAATGAAACGCAGTTTGTAATCTGCCCACTATGGGAGGACTTTCTATTGGTCATTTGGAGACCACATTTCTTGTGTGTGGGTTTTAACCAATTAGTGGTGTAACTGTTTAGTAGACTGCCAATCAGCAGTACAGTTGAAGTGAATATTTATACAGAGCGGATGTTTCAGACTTCCAATTTTAATGGCTTAATGAACACTTCAAATGCAAAGGAAAAAAAGCGATAGCACCTGGTCTTTGTCACACTGCAATACGGCTGTAAAAATATATTGCTCAGCATATTGCACTGGATTAATCAAATTTGAATGTCCTTCATTCATTTTTCAGCTACCACTGGAATTGAGTGCAATGTACAAACCCAAGAAACCCATAACACTGAAGCTGGTCCCACGAGCTACGAACAATACACAGAACTCAGTTGGTTGATTCTTTATTTCCAGATGTAATTTGTATGTATGATAATTTTTCTTGATTATGAAACCTTCAAGTGGATGTGACCCCAAACCCATGAATGCATTTTAACTGTATTTTATACATGCTATGGATGCTTTTCTCCCATTGTACTGCTGTTGATGTTTTAGTGATTTCAACTAACAGGCATAGTACCTTGTCAGGTAATTGAGTATACCACCAGGCATGAATAGAGAAGAAGGGGATGACATTTTCAACCTTGATATAGCAATCCGGATGTTTGGAAATGAGGAGAAGTCTCTGGCTTCATTTGGAAGAAGCTGGGTAATGGGGAGGGATTGCTCCTGATATCAGTATCAGTTGTCAGTTCAATACCAGGTGTATTTTAAGCGGCTGTCTATCAAGATCGGGACATGATTTTCAAGATGTGATGCAAATATGACTCAGATTATGGCTCAGCTAACAATCAAGCAATTGCTTCATGTACAAACAATAAAATAATAAGTCAAATCAAATGCCTGTCTTCATTGCCTATGTTTAAAAGGCTCAATTAAATAGAAAAAACATTGCCTTCACTTAAGGGCAAATGGAGGTGGCGATTCTTGGAGGGTCATTGTGTATGCAGGTTTTTGTTTCTGGCTCAGTTATATACACTATATATATGTATACACCAGTTCCAGGTTACTACTAGATTAGACCACAGAAAGATCCTTTATATCAAGACACTTATATAAGAAGACTTTTCAGTTGTCATTCATCGGCTTATCAAGAAAATGTTAGTTCACATAACAACACGGCGGAGCTCCTCTTCCTGCCATACAGGACCTCCCCGCTACAAGACCTCCCTCACTGTCGACGGTACCATGGTGGCTGCCTCCCACTCTGCAAGGAACCTGCAGGTTCCTCCTGTAAAACATCAGGAGGCTTCAACTGTACCTGACCACCGACTCCACCTGGCTTCTTGTCCAGATCAGGGTCACCTCATGCCTGTCCTACTGCAACTCCCTTCTCGCAAGCAGTAACCCTAACCCTTTGTGTCAACGGCTCTCGCTCGTCCCGACTGCGGAGCTCTTCCACCCTAGCTCCCCAGTGGTGGAACGAACTCCCCATTCCTCTACGTTCTGCCCAAACACTCCCTGCTTTCCGTCGTGGACTCCACCTTGACTAACATACCAATCTATGTCCATTTTCATAGTACTTGTTCCCTGTGTTTTTTTGTTTTCAGAACATTTTAATGACTCCCCAAACAAGCTTCTATTGTTTTCATCATCTCTTTCGTTGGAACTGAGCTCCCCGTGGTTCCTCCGTATTTCAAACAGTGGTGTGCAAACAGAAATGGACGCACTGCAATAAAAAAAGTTATAGCATTATACATATTTTTATATTGGAATGACATGGGTTTACGAGGATCTGGCAACCCTTTATATAATTTCGAGAGGGAGGAAGTTCATGTGTCAAATCGAGTACATGAATGTTTTGCTTATGCCATTGTGCACCAGACATCAGAAAAATCATCTTGAAGGCGAGTTGGATTCATTTAGATAATTTTTGATCATTTAATCAGCAATGACTTTCCTTCCCGATTTTTCCATGGAGACATGGGATCTACTTGTTTTGCTGTTAACCCTGGTTGTGCTGTAAGTAGAATGAATCCTGACAATCAATCCTTCTGTGTGGTTGAATTAACTTGACCGATATCAATTTAAGGGCACACTCAGAAATAAATCATGGATACCAGTAAAAAGGTGGAACCATGTAGGCTAGCATAAGCTAATGGGAGGGGGAGTTTTGTTGCCTATTTAGGCTACCTGATTGCAGTGAAGTTTCATACTGAACATTTGCCAGACATTTGTTTTCCAAAATACAGCTGCTCATAAACGAAGTATCTTCGGACTAGTGACGTGGAATGGTAGGCTATATTATTATATTGTGATGCAACAATTGTTTTAACTATGTTTTAACGGAGTAATAAAAATAAAAAAAACTTTTTTATGGCATGGTTTTTAGCAGCCTCTGCTGTTTCTACGTTCGGTTTTCTTTTTGCCGTCGTTGGGACGCTCTATCGGATTTTTTCCGCCTCCGTTCCGGTATTTGAATCTCGCCCGGCAATTATCCTTTTCACCTGTTTTCGATTTCCTGCTTATTATAAATAGCTCAGGACTTCTGCCTTCCGACACTTTCAGATTGTCTAACTATTTTGACAACAAAGTCGGTAAGGCATAGGAATTTGGCCGCTGCATTTCTGGTTTGGACAAATAAGAAACGCAGCAAGTCCAGTTATCTTTAGGATTAGATTGGTTTAGTTTTTTTTTTCTTTGTCCTTTATTTTCTCGACCTGTTGCCTTTTGTGTTCAGCTCTTTTGCTACAAGAGTGTAGGTAACAGGTTTGGTTTTCTTATTCCTTCTTTCACCCATTTTGCTTTTTTTTTTTTTTTTTTTTTTTTTTTCTCTCTCTCACCTCTCGTCTGCACTCTTTGATTTAGAGCATGAGGTTCTCTTTGTTGTTTATACGCGCTATTTTTGAGTTCGCCTCCTTTTCAGGTAGTTTTCAGGTGGCTACTGCCAGGAGAGTTTTCTCCTATTCTTATGTTTAATCTGTCCCTGGTGAGGTTATTTCCGCTTTTGTGGTGTATCTTTTAGATACGCTTTTAGATTCCTTATCGATCGCGTTTGGTTTTCCACACCGACCCCTCACATTTTCTCCCAAATAATATGAAAATGAAAGAAGCACTTAGGTAGCCTATTCCAAAATATGCTCACCGTGGATCCAGGGTGATGTCACTGCTTCGCCTATTATTTCGTACTTTATTTTAGTAGGCTAAATATTTACGTTTGTTCAACACCGGCTCATACACAAAATGACAATGATTGCTTTGTCGAGCCTATAACTTTCAGTGCTCCGTAGGAAGTGCTGCCGCTTTGTTTTTCTATTTTTTTCTTATTTTAAAGAATTTGTGTTTTGGGATGCTGATTCAATTAAAACATTATCGTAGATTCCTAAATTAATACCATGTACAAAGTAGCTACCAAGATTCGCGTGACCAAGCTTAATTGACTATTTGGAGTTGCACCACTTTTACAAGTCCCGCAGACATTTCTTACATTACGACCAGTAACAGATGTAACCAGTAACAGATGTTGCAGAAACATCCCTGAATGTCTCATGAATTTTATGAGCACAATGTCATATTATAGCCGGATAGGGACGTTGCCAAAAAAATATTCTAACCAAACCGTGACCTTCCTAGGACTTTAATAACGTTCTAGTAATGTTTTTAGGACATCTCTAGGGAATGTCACATCATAACTTTGAGAGGACTAAAATGGTACATCCCTAGGACGTCCACTGTTTGCTGGGATATAGCCTACAGTGCACTCCAAAAGTGTTAGGACAGTGTGTTTGTTACACACTCCAATGTGTTTTGGCTCTGTACTCCAGCACATTTGATTTGAAATGTAACAGTGACTATGAGGTTAAAGTGCAGACTTTCAGCTTTAATTTGAGGGTTTTTACATCCATATCGGGTGAATCATGTAGCAATTGTAGCCATTTTTACACTGTTTTTAGGGGGCCAAAAGTAATTTGACAACTTAAATAAAGTCATTTTATTAAATATTTGGTTTCATAAAATGCATGCCATAACTTCCTGAAGTCTGTGACCCAACAACAGACTCTTAATTTCAGGTACTCTTACAAGCGATACTATAACCTCTCTATATTTTAATGGATCTCTATGGGAATTGAGGGCTGGGACTAGATTAAGATGTAAATTACATTGGAATAGTATGGAACACATGGTAGGCTAAATGGCTGCAAGTACAGGTATCAAACAAGCCTCAAACCAACACTCTGCTGCCAGATATGCAGTAGATATGGATGGATCACTTTAAGGGTTGTTTCTCAGTTCAATAGAAAAATGAGTTGGGAGAAACAACCCTTAAAGGGATCCATTGTGCTGTACAGAGCCAAAAGAACAAAAAATGTGTCACTGTCCTAACACTTTTGGAGTGCACTGTAGGCTACAAGTGACACATTTTGAGACAATTAGATTTTGGGGAGAAATTCCAATCCAAAATTACTCTTTAATCAATTGGCTTTTTATTACTTTTTTTTTACTGTTTTGGCTTACCTACAACGTTTGGAGTGGGATTAAACACTGCAGTAATATTTAATATAAAATGTATATTTTAAAAAACAACTAATACAGGCTATAGGCTAATTCAGTGTGTGTGACACTAGATTGGCCTACCTGATATTTCCTGATAGTACCAGAACCAAATAACGTTTCATTGAAAATATTTCATCACATTCTCACTCTGCCATCTCACTTTTTTCCATCTTACAATTTCTCTTTGAGCCTGTTACGATCCCCACGGGCCTAGGGGTGCATGGGGTAGGTAACGTGATGTTATTATACCGGGTGATGTAAAATGATATGATGAACTAGTAATAACAATATATAGACAGACCAGATAGCAAACTCCGTGCACAAGCTTTTACTGTGAATTAATAATAATGACAAGTATACAAAACAGAGTGCAACACTACTACATAACACACAAACCAGACTCACACAACCAGGCTCAAGGGACGATGGATGTTGCCAAAAGAATACCCAAACGAAACTAGCTAACACAGAGAGTAGTAACTAATCTAGTGTATCCAGTACACAAAACAAAAGCCTAACTACTCTAACTAGCAGACCAGAAAAATACAGTGGTTGGCAATCACCCCTAAGGACTAGTGGTTCTATACATAAACACTCTACGGGCATATGTATAGGAGCCCCCAGTCTTACCTGTCCAAAGACCTGCAAGTGTACATAAAACAGAAACACATTCAAACAAAACTATGGTTGACAAAACTTGGGATTTCAAGCACACAAACAAACACACTTGACCCCAAAAACCACACTCTCGCCAATGGCAAATAGTCCAGTTTATATGGCAGAGGTGGCGGGTTTTGATTGGATGATTGGATGATGACAGCGGGACTTGATTGACAGGCGGCACAGCGAATGAAGGTGGTGGCAGGCGAAGGTAGGGAAGTCCACAAAAATAACACAGACACGTAACACCTCCCCCCTTAAGAACTAACTTAACACATTTTATATATTTTTTTAAGTTAGTTAACATATTTACAAAAAAAAAAAAAAAAATTCCCATCCACTAAACAAGGTACATAAATACTTTATACAGGTTACCCAAAACTCCGAGACAACGCATCAGCCAGTACATTGTCACTTCCCTTCTTATGACAAATGATGATGTTGTACTGCTGTAGAATCAGTGACCAACGCATAAGGCGCTGGTTCTGATTATACATTCTTAATAAAAACACTAACG
Organism: Ilyophis sp. 1 JC-2022; assembly: GCA_022702515.1. Taxonomy (NCBI): domain Eukaryota; kingdom Metazoa; phylum Chordata; class Actinopteri; order Anguilliformes; family Synaphobranchidae; genus Ilyophis; species Ilyophis sp. 1 JC-2022. The sequence continues at coordinate 84,573,441 of CM040394.1, forward strand.
GGTTGTGGTCTGTAAAGACCTCGACAGGGTTGGAACTTGAGCCAATGTACACTTCAAAAAACTGCAAAGCTAATAACATTGCCAGTGCCTCCTTCTCAATGGTACTATAATTTAGCTGGTGTTTGTTAAATTTGCGCGAGAAGAAACTGACGGGATGATCAACTCCATCCGGATCTTCCTGCAGCAATACTGCACCAGCTCCCAGAGCACTGGCATCAACCTCTAACTTAAACGGTTGTGCAAAGTCTGGAGCGGCGAGTAGTACAGGTGCACTGCATAGTAAAAGCTTAACAGCTTCAAAGGCATGTTGGCAGTCTGAGGTCCACACAAAATATTTTTTTGTACTGAGCGCACTTGTTAAGGGCGCTACAACAACAGAGAAGTTCCTGCAGAAACTCCGGTAATATCCAGCCATTCCGAGGAAACGGCGTAACTCACGCCTAGTAGAAGGCGTAGCGAAACCAGCAATGGCAGCAATCTTTGCTTCCAATGGCCGAACTTGGCCATGACCCACTTGTTTTCCCAGGTACGTCACGGTCGCTTTGCCAAACTCACACTTGGCGAGATTCAGGGTTAGCGTTGCTTTGGCCAACCTCTCAAACACACAACGCAACACCGAAACATGATCGGTCCAACTATCTGACCTGATCACTAAGTCATCTAAATAGGCATAACAGTCCGAAATACCCATTAGTACTGTATTCACTAGCCGCTGAAAAGTGGCCGGAGCGTTACGAAGGCCGAAAGCTAAAACATTATACTGGAGGAAGTTGTCAGGGGTAACAAACGCGGAAATCTCAGACGCGCGAGGAGTCAAAGGCACTTGCCAATATCCCTTTAGCAAATCAAGTTTGGTGACAAACTTAGCAGCACCAATGTTATCGATGCAGTCTTCCATTCTCGGTAGAGGGTAGGAGTCTGGAACCGTAACTGCATTTACCTTTCGAAAGTCTGTACAGAAACGCGACGAACCATCAGATTTCGGCACAAGAATACAAGGCGAGCTCCAAGGACTAGCACTGGGCCTAGCCAAGTTATTATTTAAAAGGTATTGCACTTCCCGCTTCATAGCCTCACGTTTAACAATATTAACCCGATATGGGTGTTGTTTAATAGGGGCAGCACCGTTCACATCAATGTCATGATGTGTTACGGTAGTCTGAGAAGGGGTATCACCAAAAAGATTTGGAAATCCTTTTATTAAATTAACAATATCAGATCTCTGAACATCTGATAAGTGAGCAAGGTGGGACGACAAATCTGACAAAGTCTCCGAATTGGTGAGTCTAGCACACTGCTGAGGGGCATTCCGAAGCACAAGGCCATCCTCATCCTCTGTACAATCCAACCTGAAGTTATTCATTACGGGGCTAACGCTAGCTACTTGTGACACAGGCAGAACTTTTTTTATATCCTCTGACTGAGGTGTCTCTCTAGAATGATATGCCTTAAGCATATTAATATGGCACGCTCGTGATTGCCGTTTACGATCGGGTGTTCGAATTACATAATTACTTTCACTCAGTTTTTCTTCCACAGTATAGGGACCAGAAAAACGAGCAGACAAAGCAGATCCAACAATAGGCAATAATATTAGAACCTGATCCCCAGGTTTGAAATTGCGATCAACAGCCTTCCAGTCAAAACGACGTTTCATTTTGCTCTGAGCTGACGAAAGCGACTCTTTAGCAAGGGAATTGACATGCTGCAATTTTTCTCGGACCTGACGACAGTAATCCAACACATTAGGCTTGACATCCGAGTCAAACATAAACTGGTCCTTCAGGACTTTTAAAGGACCCCGAACAGTATGCCCAAATACGAGTTCAGCAGGGCTGAACCCTAACGATTCCTGTACCGCTTCTCGTAACGCGAACAGAATGAATGGCAGCCCTTCCTCCCAACAATTTCCAGTCTCCAAACAATATTTGCGGAGAGCAGATTTTAGAGTCTGATGCCAACGCTCTAAGGCCCCCTGGCTCTCAGGATGGTAAGCACTTGAGATTTGATGCTTAATATCAAGAGACTGCGCAAACTGTTTAAACTGTTTTGACAGAAAATTAGTGCCCTGATCCGTTTGGATAACTTTAGGGAATCCAAATATAGAAAAGAACTGAGTCAACGCTTTAATCACATTTTTGGTAGTGATTGTGCGCAATGCTATAGCTTCCGGAAATCTAGTCGCAGTACACATAATGGTTAGCATGAATTGTTTACCAGATTTTGCCTTAGGAAGCGGACCCACGCAATCAACAATTACATGCTGAAACGGCTCACCCATTACTGGAATTGGACAGAGCGGGGCTGGTGGAACAACCTGATTAGGTTTTCCCACGACCTGACAAATGTGACAAGACCGACAGTGGTTTACAACAGCACTTTTAAGACCTGGCCAAAAGAAATGCCTCAACACGCGATTATATGTCTTTGTAATTCCCAAATGACCAGACCAAGGATTTTCATGGGCCAAAATTAATACTTGCGGTCGATACACAACAGGTACAACAATTTGAAAAACCACACCCCATTCGGCTTCCATAGTTAACGGAGATGACCACTTCCTCATTAACAAACCATTATCTAAAAAATAAGCCATGGACTTTTCTTTCACCATTTCTGGTTTAACAACCATCTCAAAGCACTTGAGCAAGGATGGATCATGTTTCTGAGCAGAAACAAGTTGTTCACGAGTGGCAGGAAACTTTTCTGAGGCCAACTCCACAGGTAAGGTAAGAGTTTTACATTCCTTGTCACCGAAGTTTTGAGGTTCGACCTCTGTACTTGCCTCCGTTTTTACCCGTGGTATTTTCAGTTCGGTGAGAGAAATATCTTCTGTAAAAATGGACGCTAACTCCGATAAATCCACTTCCTCTCCCCATTTCTTTGATTGGGCTCGAGTGAGCACGCAAGCAGGAAAAACACTGGGAAGTGATTTAGACACGTCAGACATTGTAGACGATACGGGTTTATTTAGCACTTCAAGTACTGGATGCACTTTACCTCCGGCAATATCATTTCCCATTAAAAAATCAACGCCTGGTACCGGCAAAGCGGACCGTACAGCCACATTAAAATAACCCGTTACTAATTCAGTTTGAACATGTACTTTGTGTAAGGGAACAGTTACAAAGGCCATGTCAATTCCCTGAATTACAACGTTAGCACCACTATACGTCACATCCGATACAGCGATTACGTCGGCTAACACAAAAGATTGTGAAGCTCCCGTGTCTCTTAAAATCCGCACTGGTTTTTGCTCAGTTGGATCACCGGAAAGGGAAACAAAACCTTCAAAAATAAACGGCTCAAAACCATCTTCAGGTTTGCTTACAGGACCGTTTAAACACGGAGTACTTTGACGAACAGTTCTAACAAAGCCTGTAGGCTTGGCTGAAGCAGCAGTTTTCGTTTTCAAAGCATAACAATTAGCAATTATATGCCCTACCTTATGGCAATAGAAACATTCACGTTCCTCTTTAGACCGCGGTGGTGACGATTTGGAATCTTTTGGAGATTCACCGTCCTTATAACTACGGGAAGCAGCAGGTTTAGCTCCCTGGATGGAACCAAACACAGTTTTGTGAGTGAGTGCAAACTCATCCGCAAATATCGCAGCTTCAGACAAGGACATCACTTTTTGTTCATTTAGGTAAACAACAATACGTTCTGGAGCACAATCCTTAAACTCTTCTAACAAAATTAATTCGCGAAGAGTGTCATAGTCATTTGCTTTACTCGCAGCACACCATTTGTCAAACAGAGTTCCCTTTTCTCTGGCGAACTCTACGAATGATTGGGCGGAGGTTTTCTTTTGGTTTCTAAATTTCTGTCTATAGGCCTCCGGCACCAATTCATATACACGAAGGATAGCCGCTTTCACAATGTCGTAATCCATGCTCTCTGGTAGAGTTAGTGTAGCCATTACGTCTTGTGCTTTCCCGACAAGTTTGCACTGTAGCAAGGTTGTCCAAATTTCTTTGGGCCATTTAAGAGCTGCAGCCAAACGCTCAAAAGTGCTAAAGTAGGCATCTACCTCAGTCTCTCGGAAAGAGGGTAGAGCCACATGTCTCCTGACATCGTATCCAGCAAAACCAAGTGGTGAGGACGTACCGGTGGTAACCATGGTGGAGTGTTGCTCTGCAGCGCTTTGTAACTCCAGCTGCCGCAACTTAATCTTTGTCTCTGCCTCTACTTCCAGCTTTCTTATGGAAAACCGGAATTCCTGCTCCATTTTCAGAGCCCTTTCTTGTGCCTCAGCCTCACGAGCTCTCTCCTGAGCTTCTAGCTGCAGCCGAGCAAGACGGACTTTCAGCCGCACATCAGCCCTCGACCCAGTGGAACTCGGAGAATAACCCTCAAACCGTGGAAAGGTTACTGGGGGAGTCTCGACCTTCACCTCAGTTCCGGCAGATTCCCCAGCTCCCTGCGGTGATTCGGGATTCTCCACAACCGCACGGGGCAATAAGCCTACACCAGGCTGGCTAGGAGGTAAAATGACAGGCGAGACAAATATTTTCTGTTCCACCAGCTTGTCCCACACTATTGCTTTAATCTCCTTTTTCAGGAGGGTCCTCACAACAGCGAGACCTAAGTGATCCGCTATTGCTAATAAATCTGCCTTGCGGCACTGATCAAAAGCTACAAACGAAGGCTGTTCAATAAAATCTTTTACATTGAATGCAGCCATTTCTCACTCTGCTTATTTGCGTACCACTGTACAACCACACAATATTATTTATTACTGTTCAAATATATCCCGGACGAGCCCCCAAATATGTTACGATCCCCACGGGCCTAGGGGTGCATGGGGTAGGTAACGTGATGTTATTATACCGGGTGATGTAAAATGATATGATGAACTAGTAATAACAATATATAGACAGACCAGATAGCAAACTCCGTGCACAAGCTTTTACTGTGAATTAATAATAATGACAAGTATACAAAACAGAGTGCAACACTACTACATAACACACAAACCAGACTCACACAACCAGGCTCAAGGGACGATGGATGTTGCCAAAAGAATACCCAAACGAAACTAGCTAACACAGAGAGTAGTAACTAATCTAGTGTATCCAGTACACAAAACAAAAGCCTAACTACTCTAACTAGCAGACCAGAAAAATACAGTGGTTGGCAATCACCCCTAAGGACTAGTGGTTCTATACATAAACACTCTACGGGCATATGTATAGGAGCCCCCAGTCTTACCTGTCCAAAGACCTGCAAGTGTACATAAAACAGAAACACATTCAAACAAAACTATGGTTGACAAAACTTGGGATTTCAAGCACACAAACAAACACACTTGACCCCAAAAACCACACTCTCGCCAATGGCAAATAGTCCAGTTTATATGGCAGAGGTGGCGGGTTTTGATTGGATGATTGGATGATGACAGCGGGACTTGATTGACAGGCGGCACAGCGAATGAAGGTGGTGGCAGGCGAAGGTAGGGAAGTCCACAAAAATAACACAGACACGTAACAGAGCCTTAGCTCAGTCCTCAAAGCATATCATAGCCTTTACAAGTGCGCAAGCAAGACTGAAATAATTGACATGCATAGCACAACTGATTTGAAGTGGAATTGGGAGCCAACACCAGCCTCATCACATGTGGTTGGTTTTGGGATTGGGTTTTTAAAAATGTGCCCACGTTTTATCAAAATAATTTCAGTTGTTGTGAAATAAATACTAGTCCAAATAACTTGTTATTGTAAGTAATTATGGTATAGTAAGAGACTGTTTAATTTACATTACATTACAGCCATTTAGCAGATGCTCTTATCCAGAGCGATTTACACAACTTCTTATTATCTTATTCCATTTATACAGCTGGATATATACTGAAGCAATTCAGGTTAAGTACCTTGCTCAAAGTACAATGGCAGTGTCCTACCTGGGAGTCGAACCTGCAACCTTTTGATTACAGGTCCAGTTCCTTAACCATTATACTACACTGCCGCCTTACTCAGTAAGCAATAGTATTTTATGTTATTAGATTTGATAAAGAACAGTACAATGTCGTTATTAATCAGTCATTTCAATGACCTCCTTCAATTATTTCACCGTAACTTGCCTTTGTAGATATGGGTATGCACCTTATGGAGTCTTCAGAAAACTAGGAATCTCTGGACCAAAACCTCTTACTAGACCAAAACCTCTTCCTTTTATTGGAACATTTTTAGAATACAGAAAGGTAAGCCTTTTAGATTCGTTTAGCCAGGGTGGCTTGCATTAGCTTAAGATTTCAAACTGGCAGCCCCTCATTAATCCCCTGGAAACAATAATTTTTGCTTGCTGATCAGAAGCTCTTACACAACTGGACTACAGAGGGTGCATTGTGTTCCTATTTGTTTTCTTTTAGGGTTTCATTAGATTTTACACAGAATCCTACAAAAAATATGGAAAGTGTAGGGGTATGTGTACTGCTTGGATCCTCATTTTTAAACATGATTCCAAAAAAACAACGTGTCAAGGTCAACGTGTCAATTTATTAAATATTTTTCCCCATGTAGGTTTTATGATGACAGCCAATGTTGGAATGATTAAATGGAATGGAATGATTAAAACCATTCTGGTCAAGAAATGGTACTCGGTTTTCACCAATGGTAAATGGCAAATGGACTGCACTTATATAGCGCTTTAATCCAAAGCGCTTTACAATGGCCTCTCACTCACCCGTTCACACACGAATGGCGGCAGCCACCATGCAAGGTGCTAGCCTGCTCATTGGGAGCAATTTGGGGTTCAGTGTCTTGCCCAAGGACACTTCGACACGTGGACAGGAGGAGCCGGGGATCAAACCGCCAACCCTGCGATCAGCAGACGACCCGCTCTACCTCCTGAGCCACAGCCGCCCCATGAAGAGTAAGACATTGGCTTTCTCTCAAATGGGTTGGGGATAGAGGTGGGGGGTTAATTGACGGTTTGGAGTAGATACTAGTATATTGATTTCATGTGCAGGTTCTAAGAAGTGACTCCAAATCCCAGAAGCAATCAAGAAACTGCCTTTGACTTTAACTGTCACAATAGTGTTGGCATTTCCTGCTGTTTTGATTTTCTTTTTTTAGAACATAGGCCTGAACGGTTCTCTCTATGATGCTGTCTCAATCATTGAACATGATGAGTGGAAGAGAATTAAAATTTGTTCTGTCCCTCTCATTTACTAGCGGCCGGCTGAAGGAGGTGACCTGGGATATTCTGCTCTTACACTTGGTTGTCCCTTGTGTCTCCTAAAATATTGTACAATTATGGGACGAAGGCACTAAGACCGGGATTTTTGGAGATTTTATAAATTGGGATGATTCCATATTCCGTCTAATTTACAAAAGCCTGCCTTGATTGTGACTGTTCTTTGTGTGTGGATTTTAAGAACTGAAAGCCAGTGGTAATTTGCTCATATAGCCTAGCACTAATATATCCTTGCTCACTTCTATAGAGGGTATGTTAAGGAGTTCTCTCTCCCAAAATGGCTGCAGTCATCAGAGCCAGTAGAAGACACAAAGGACAAAGGCAAAAAAGAATAAGACAGGAGAGGGTCTTTTGTCCAAGAATTACCCCCTTTCACTACATTTCCAGTTTGGTGGGACATCATAATTAATAGTTATTAATGTCTAATTTCTTGAAAACAAGTTATTGAGCTACTTATTGTATTTGGTGATTACAAAATTACATTTTACTGTTTTACTGTTACTTTTTTCCTATTATTATTTTTTGCAGATGTTTACCATAATGACGCAACATTCAAACAATTGAATCAAGATCAAATTATGTTATATGAAATCCTTTGGTGGTCTTCCGCAAGTGCATCCAGGTGTCATGAGAAATTACACAGTAGAATATGTTCAGTATCACCTGCCAATGCAAGTTCAGTGATGGAGGAAAAACAGCATGAAAAATATATAATATATGTTTTCTCAACCCAAAAAACTCAATACCTACAGATTATTTTGTTAAGAACAAAGCAACAGTGTAGGTGTTCATATTTTGTTTGAATTCATATTATTCACAATCGTCATTTAAAACATTTATATGTCTGTTTGACAGAATGGAAGGTTTTGACAGACTTCCCCCCAAAATGTCTAAAACGTGTATACGCCCCTGATCTAACTCGCCAAAAAGTTCACCTGTTCAACTGTACAATACAGCTTGATGCATGTATAGTTGTTATTAACAAAAAAAGTTATGTTGTGCCCTATGCAAAACAAGAATTAAAGAGAATAAGCAGTTACCCAGATACTTCCTCTTAAGCTAGCCAATGTACAACAACTGCAGAACTATCTCCTATATTAAAGTATGCACCCTTTATTGGCAGGTGTATGTGGTACCACTGTAGTTCAGCTCTAAAAAAAAATGTCTGGACCAGCGGCAGTTGGCCAATTGGTGTGACTCATTTTATCGGCAAAATGGTGTATTAGCTGATGTAAGAGCAGCACATTTGCAGTTGAGACTGAGGGTCGGAGCTCAGAGCTGGAGCCTCTGAGGGTTCAGAGGTCTGTGTGCCGTGACCAATGACAGCATGTGCTGATAAGGAGATGGCAGTCTGCAGATTAGAGATGCATTAAGACCCAGGAGACGGGGTGTTAATGTGCGGTCAGCGATATGACAGCTGACCAGCTTCCCTCCCGACCCCCAGGTCTCCGCCCCGGCCCAGCCCCGGAGGACTGCGCTACTCGGACGAGGACATCTGCAATAACTACAATGGCACGGCACTGACCGACAGCGGCACCCTGACGGAGAAGCCGGCCGCTGTCGCCGAATCGGAGGTATTTGCCTTTTCCTGCCCAACACTCTTTCCCATATGGCGAGACGGCACCGAGTCCGGGCCGCACGGCGGCTACCCCCACCTTTCTGAGGGCCTCCTGGCCGAGGGTCAAGAGAGGGGAACGTACGCCAGTACTGGATCGCTCAGCACGTTCGCCTTGTCCGAATCCCTTTTCAGGCAAAAGCGGCCGCTGATGTGACTGGTGGTGGCCACAGTATACAAACGTACTGAAAAACCCAATCGAGAGAGAGAGAGAATCTTTTTTATAATGCTTTTCTTTGTCGATTAACATGCAAGGCTTGCACTTGAGAAAGATTAAAAAATGACCATTAAGCACCAAAAAAATTGTAGAGTTAAGGCTTAGGTGTTTGTTTAATTACAGAAAGTGTTCCCCTGTCGGGGTGCTCTGTGCTAATCTCTCCGTCCCTCCAATCCCCCCCCTCCCCCCCGAAAGGACACGGACAGTGAAGGCGAGGACGAACAGCCCAAGCACTCATTCGTAAACCACTACATGAGCGACCCGGCCTACTTCGGCTCGTGGAAACGGCAGCACAAAGGTCTGAAGCAGTCCCTGGCTTACGACTACGAGGAGTGTGCCGGGGCGGAGCCAGACGCCTACTATCAGACGGTGGTCACCACCCACAGCGTGGGCGGAGCCTACACCCCAGCCGGACAGCCCGAATCTGGCTCGCGGACTCCCGCCACAGGCTTTTCCTCTTTCGTGTGACACGGGTATAACCCCCCCCCCCCCCTCTCTCTCCCTCCCAAAGAACCAACCGGGTTGCCCCGATGTGACAATATTGCCACAGGAAGACGACAGGAAGCTTGGAAAACTGTAATTCAATAAAGATATAAAATATCTTTATTGATTAAAAGATATATTTTTTTAAAGAACAGTTGAATCCTTGGTAATAACATCCATCCTCTCTTATGTACAGTTATGCTGTCGTGCCATTCATCAATAATGCCAATATTGTGTCCGAAGGAAAATTGTAAATATGGATTTTTGTTTGCGACAGCAACTAAAAAAAGACTCACTGTAAATTCCCTTCCAGAAATAGAGATTGATTCTAGGCAACACTCATGCCTTTATATTATATGGCTGTATTTTTCTGTGTGTGCTGCCTTGATTTGGAGACTGGTGTTGGTTTCACGGCTTTTGCAGGGTATCCAGGTGTAGCCTGGTCCTCATTAACAAGACACAGACGGACAGACCGTTCACCTCATGTCGAATATGTTCTTTTAATTTTGAATGAGGTAACTGTATTCATGTCAACATTAAGCGATTAAGCAAAGATGATTGAAGTCTCTAAATGACTTCCAACTGCATTTGTCACAGGACTCACAACTCTGGACAGCTGGACGGTCTACAAAAGTGCTCAAGTATTTAGAAGAAACCACCGTGACTGTAAAATTTCAGAGCAACACCGATTGATTGATTGATTGATTGACAATGTTGGATTCAAATAGAGAGGATGATTTGACACCAAGCTGTTTTTACACCTTTTCATATTGTGCCCGCTATTGCTGTACCATGCAAGTCTGCCTCAGGTTTAAAAATTGTGCTCAGTTAACCTGAGTGCCATCACATGATGAGATGATGAGGCTACCATTATAATATGTTATTGTGATATTGTGGTCTGATCTGCTTTCAGATGTTACCGGGTGAGACATGCCTACCTGTCAGTTTGACAGTTGCTGATGAGAACTCATTTTCATTCGATTCGGTCTTTTTTTCCAGAAGTATGAATGTAATGTGTGTTTATTTTATTTTTTTAATACTACCTTTACACTCACTCATTGACGGCACCCATGAGCCAAAAGGCTATTGTTGAATTAATTTTTTAATTATCGCATCTTTTTTACCTGAGAAGTGACTGATGAATTCTTTAGATTTTTTGTTTCTTTTTTTAGGTTAAGAAAATTCAAGATCAATTTTGTACAAATAAAATTATTTTAGGGAATTCACAAACAAAGGGGAGACATCAGATACCAGAATCCAATACACAAAATCTCAATCAAAGTCCAGTCCAAAATTCCAGTAATCCAGTCCGTGTTCCTCGACTGTTCTGATGTTTATTTATCCAGTAAACGTGCTCTCCTCTCTTCCAGGCCTTTCTCCATCCACCCTCCTCACTTTTCCCCACAGGTACTTTGCCCTGAGAACCTGAAGGCTGGAAATTAAGTAATCATTGTAATTAGGGTTGATTGCCTGCAGGTGCCTGAAAAGTAACCAGGGACTCCTTATATGGTCCGTGGGTGGAGCCAACAGCCTCTGATGTTCCGGCCCTCCACCAACATTCCCTGGGCCATTCCCACACATACCCCCGCCCCCACCCCCCCAACCCACCCTCAGCTCTGACCGTGAGGATTGGGCAATTGATGCCCACATGGAGTGCTGTCTGCAGAGGGTATCTGCATTTCCATGTGTGGCGCTGGATCTGAGAAGCACAGAGAAAGCAAAGGGTTGCAAAGTAAGGAACCATTGGGTAATCCTGGCATTAGTCTCTTTGTGCCATGACAGCCAAACCAACGGGACATGATCTGTAACTTGGGTAAAACGTGGTCCCAGAAGATGAGACTTAAGTGTCTCTAACGCCCATTTTATTTCCAAACGCTCTCTCAACCATGGATTATTTAAACTCTTGGAATCAATTTCTGGCTAATGAACAAGAGGTGGTGCTCCTCACCTTCTTTCAGCTGTGAGCACTGCACACACCCCAGTTTCTGATCCATCTGAACAATCATCTTTTTTGAAAAATCTGGTGTCAGCAACACGGGTCCCGGCCACAGGGCCCTCTTGAGCCCCTGGGATGCTTTCTCAGCCTCTGGGGTCCAGTTGAAGGTCGGTTTAGGCATAAAGGGGGTACCCTGATGAGTCAATATCTCTCGGGTATGCCTACCCGGCTGAACGGAAGCAAGAGTTTCCGTGCATTGCCCCTCGTGGCAGTAGAATGGCTTCGGTATACCGCGTGGCATAATCCATGATCACCAATATGTGCTGGTGTCCTCGGGCCCACCAGATCAAGAGCCATTTGGTGAAAGGGCACATCAATTATTGGCAGTGAAATAAAAGGGTCACAGTAATGAACCTTTTGGACCACTTGTTGACAGTCAGGGCAGCTTCGGCAGTAATCTTTGACAGCCTTTTTCATGTGCTCGAATCTGCTCCAGAGTCTTCACCAGCAAAGGTTAGCACCAATCATGTGTGTGCGTGCCAGCTGTAACATGATGTGTGTGTGCCAGGCTTAGGCACCAGTAACATCTTTCACCTCATTTCTCTTGTGTACTTGGTAGAGGAATAATAGCAAATTGCAATAAAAAATAGCAAATTGTGGGTAATTTCAATCGCCCCTTCCAGAGGACGGTCACCAACCACAGTCACCTGGCTCAGGGCAGAGGCAAGGTTTGTATCTTCTAACTGAGCTTCACCAAACCAGCCTGCCAGCACTGGATGGATTTCTTCCCGCTCTTCAACACCTCATATTTTCCAGCTTGTTATGCAGTCAGTTCATGGTAAGCACCACTACATGAACAAAGGAGTTTCTGTATCTGTTCACTTTCAGTGAAATTTGCCGCGTGTCGACATCTGCACACTCCCGGGTCATGTCTGTGATGGCGATTTCTGGACTCGGATTATGAGAATTGGCAGGTCAGGTCTGCCAACGTCTGGGAATTTGTGGCAAGTTTCGACAAGTACACCTCCATGCATGAGAGTATGTCTATTATAAGCCATTTGTACTGTCGATGGAGGAGATGTCGCTGGGTCATATATCCCTGATTTAAGACATTTGGGAGCATGATTCAGCTGTTGTTAGACAATATTTCAGTTCCCCAATAACTTTCCTGGAACGAACTGTTGAAATGTTAATTAAAATGTAAAATGTTGTACCCTGTAGAGCTGTAAATCTCAACACTGTTTTGCTTAACCTCTTGGCTCAGGCCTCCCGTGCCGCCGGCGCCGTAAGACTGCTGAACATTAATTGATTAGTTGATCCTGCAACTAACTTAGGCATGACAGCTTGTTTAGTTTTATTAGTTTAATTTTAAGAAAACAACTACAGATAACACAACAATCTACATTCACTCGCCGAGGTGTAATTGTTCTTTTCCTGCCATTTTCGCAAGTTTTACTCATTTGACCAACTCGTCAGTATGGCAAATGAAAATTCTTTCCTTGCTTACATGGATTTTGGAAGTGGGTCAGAAGAAGATACCATGGTATTGATACTATCAGAGAATATGCCTACGAACATGACACAGATTTTCCTCCTCGATATGTATATATTACTGCTTGTAATATTTCAAATATGTACGTGTTTTTCCACTCCACCTCTGAACAGATGTTTTTATTGGTACGTATTAGGGGTGTAACTGTACACAAAAGTTATGGTTCAGTACGTACCTCGGTTTGGTAATCGGTATGTTTTCAGTACAGCGGGGGAAAAAGAAATGCAAAACATAAAATAGCTTTATTAAAACATTTTTTTTATAATTTGGCACCCAACACGGGGCTGTCTATATCCAATTCCCACCCCAATTTAGAATGTCCAATTATCTCTCCAAACCGTGTTCATGAAACAACCCCACTGCACTGGACACACAGGCCCTGCATTAATTTATGGTCGGATGTGGGAAACGCGTCGTTTCCACATCATTACCAACATCACTGGATTCGCGGTGCGCAACTGAGCAATGTCCCCCCCCCCCCCCGCTTTATTTTCAATTACAATTTCTAAATGATATGATATGGCCTAAAACAGGAAACAGGAAAAGGAACAGTGGGGGAAAAACAGATAACAAACAAACTGTGATGAAATAAGACAATTGACAGGTACAAAATAGGGCTAATTAATGTTTGATATTATAGCAGAGTATGCAAGGAGACAAAAACACAAAAAACAAAGAGAAGAAAAAATTATAACAATAAGAAAATTGTGCAGAATAGTAATACGATATCAAAGAATGGTGCATGAGGAGAATGGATTATATTAAGCTTTATTGGGTTTGTGAGTAAGTTAGTGGGATGTGTGTGTCTGTGTGTATATGGGGGAGAGGAAGAGGGGAGAAAGGAAGTTAAATGGGGAAAGAGTGCCAGAATTATTTTCTTACATGTACTGTAGGTGAGGATTAAGAAAGCAGGAGATTGGTGATTGGGTGCCATGTTTGCTCAAAATATTGCATTTGGTTATTGTTAGTAGCAGTAGTTTTTTCCATGGATATGTATTCTGTGAGTAGGTCAGTCCATTGCATCATGCTCAGTTTTTTTGGGGTTTTCCAGTTTAGCAAGATGATTTTTTTGGCAATGATTAAAGCAATGAGAATAGTTCTGGTGAAACGGTTAGAAATGGTGATTGAGGATGGTTCTGGTGAAATGGTTAGGAATGGTGATTGAGGATGGTTCTGGTGAAATGGTTAGGAATGGTGATTGAGGATGGTTCTGGTGAAATGGTTAGGAATGGTGATTGAGGATGGTTCTGGTGAAATGGTTAGGAATGGTGATTGAGGATGGTTCTGGTGAAATGGTTAGGAATGGTGATTGAGGATGGTTCTGGTGAAATGGTTAGGAATGGTGATTGAGGATGGTTCTGGTGAAATGGTTAGGAATGGTGATTGAGGATGGTTCTGGTGAAATGGTTAGGAATGGTGATTGAGGATGGTTCTGGTGAAATGGTTAGGAATGGTGATTGAGGATGGTTCTGGTGAAATGGTTAGGAATGGTGATTGAGGATGGTTCTGGTGAAATGGTTAGGAATGGTGATTGAGGATGGTTCTGGTGAAATGGTTAGGAATGGTGATTGAGGATGGTTCTGGTGAAATGGTTAGGAATAGTGATTGAGGATGGTTCTGGTGAAATGGTTAGGAATGGTGATTGAGGATGGTTCTGGTGAAATGGTTAGGAATGGTGATTGAGGATGGTTCTGGTGAAATGGTTAGGAATAGTGATTGAGGATGGTTCTGGTGAAATGGTTAGGAATGGTGATTGAGGATGGTTCTGGTGAAATGGTTAGGAATGGTGATTGAGGATGGTTCTGGTGAAATGGTTAGGAATGGTGATTGAGGATGGTTCTGGTGAAATGGTTAGGAATGGTGATTGAGGATGGTTCTGGTGAAATGGTTAGGAATGGTGATTGAGGATGGTTCTGGTGAAATGGTTAGGAATGGTGATTGAGGATGGTTCTGGTGAAATGGTTAGGAATGGTGATTGAGGATGGTTCTGGTGAAATGGTTAGGAATGGTGATTGAGGATGGTTCTGGTGAAATGGTTAGGAATGGTGATTGAGGATAGGTCGCCTTGTAGGCACAGTGTGGGGGAAGGTGGAACTTGACAGTCCAGTAGGAGGGATAATTTGTTGGTCATTTCTTGCCAGAAGTGCTGTACAGGTGGGCAGTGCCAGGTTGCATGGAGATGATCATCAATGGTGTTTGGTGGGCATAGTGAGCATGCATTAGATTGTGAGAGGCCCAGTTGGTGCATTTTTTTTGCCTGTGATATGCGTTCTATGATTTACTTTATATTGAATGAGCTGTAGGTTAGTATTATTTGTCATGAAATTTTCTTAGTTGTGTTTTTAAGGATTTCTTCTGTAGATTATTTTGAGTTATGTTGATTTTTGATGTAATGAGGGATTTTAACAGCAGATATTGGAGAAATTAGTCATGACTTATGCCGTATTTCTGGACCAAATCTTCAAATGGAATAAACCTGAAGTTATGGATGATGTGCTGAAGTTGAGTAATGCCTTTTTGTTTCCAAGAGGTGAAATTTAGTGGGTTTTTATTGTGCAGGAAGTGAGGGTTGTTCCATAGTGGAGTATATTTACAGGGTGCCAGTGTTGAATTTGTTGATTTTGTGGGCTTTCCACCAAGTTGTCAGAGCGGTTGAAATGGTGTTGGCCTTGAAGCAGCTGTGGAGTTTGATGGTGAAGTTAATGAATGACAGGTCTGATATAGAGATCTCTCTGCATTGTGCCTTTTCAATTCCGATCCAGGGGTTGCATTGTTCAGTGGGGTGAATCCAGTTGATGATGAACTGCAGTTGGGTGGCGAGGAAATAATTACCAAAATGAGGTGCTTCAAGGCCTCCTTCGTTCTTATGTTTCTGTAGAGTGGAGAGTTTGATTCTTGGTTTCTTGTTTTTTTAATAGAATTTTGTCATGATTGAATCTAAAGAGTTGAACCAGGCAAGGGGTAGTTGGGTAGGGATCATTGAGAATAGGTAAATTTATCCATCTATTCAAGTCCTCTTCTACTGTTTTGAGGAGTGGGTTGAAATTTTGATGAGTCAGGTCTGACAGCTTGGAGGAAATGTCTAGGTATAAAAGTGTCAGTGGTTGAGGGGATGGGTAGTGTTTGGGCTGCCGGGTTCCAGCTTTCCAGCTTTCAAGTGTTGGAACGCTTGAGCGCCATTTTTGAGCCCAAACTGTATGCGCAGGTAATGACAGCCGTTTTAAGGACGTCCTCCGGGTGCACAGGCACCTGATGGTAGCCCCGGACCAGATCCACTTTGGAGAAGAGGACTTTACTAGCCAGCCGCTCCGAAAAGATTTGTATATGCGGGACCGGATAGCGGTCGGGGCTGGTGGCACGGCATCGGTAATCCCCGCATGACTGGCCACCACTGCCAGGCTCTGGCACCATGTGCAGGGGGGAAGCCTGTTTAACTGTTTTGCGTGTGTTGTTTAACCGGCGGACAATGCGAGACTTTCCATGTTGTCGAACTTCCCATGTTGGCGTCGTCGTGGGGAGGCGAGTCGGAAGTTTTTTATGTCCACTAACAGTCCCTTGGTGCACAGGAAATCAGCACCGAGCAGGGACGAGACTGCGTTCGTCGATATGTCGGAGATTCGCTCTAGATTCGTCCAAGTGTGTCTGGGTCACCAATTAACCGTTTGTGAAAGCAAATGCATCTTGCATCGCGTTTCGGTACAAAGAAAGTCCGGTACACTTTTTTTTTGTCTCTGTTGCAGCTTACTTTATGTCATAACCAGCTGCAGCTATGTGTGTGTGTGTATTACTGCGTTGTTTCAGTCTGTGTCTTCATAAATGGGCGGTGTGTGTGTATGTATCATAATGTCAGCTAGTTTAGGTAGCTTCGCTAGCTAGTTAGTTACACCTCAAATTAGTTACACAGAAAAGCTTCGGAAAATACAGCTAATAATAATGTGTACCTGGAATCTGCATGTCAGTGCTTACAACACTCCATACTGCAGCCTTTTGGTCAAGATCTCTGTTTTTTTTTTTAACTTTTTGGTTCGATATTTCCTCCCACCTCTCTCGTTTTTTACCACGAAGTTGCACAAACTTCTCATCCATTTTGAAACGAACCACTTCCGTTCAATTGGCACATGACCCTACCACCGCAGTAGACGGCAAAAATAAGAATATTTTCTATTCCGATGGTAAATTCATCCTGCCGTCTGCGATTTTGCCGTCGACTGCCGTCTTGCCATCATTGTCTCATTGAAAACAATTAAATCCGGTTTTATCCTGCCGTCTACCGCCCACTGTGTGAACGCCACATAACCCTAGCCCTAACCCTAAATCCTAAACATAACCTTTGACCCCTAATCCGAACCCTAACCATAATTGTAACCCTAGCCCTAAACGCAACCCCTAACCCTAAAATTAACTTTTCCCTCATGGGGAACATTCCTGAGTCCCCACGAGGGAGCATTTGACAACCTTTTCTATCCTCATGGGGACATTTAGTCCCCATGAAGTAGGCTAAACATGCCCACACACACATTGTGTGATTGCTAACATGCCTGCATGGCTAATGTATTAAACTGATTAAAGAAAATCAAAAAATATGATTGGTCAGCAACCATGAGAACAGCAGTACAGAGTAGTGCTCACACATTGGGCCAAGCGGTTGCCATTACAAAGCTGAAGTGGGACATTGCACGTTATGACCCTTAGCTTACTTAAAGGCGCTGTGCGATCAAAACCATACTTTTTAATAGTAGTACATAAAGAACCAAATAAATAAAAAACTATATTAAGCCTAAGTTTCTATTTTATTGAGATTTTCAATAAGTTTTTTCTATTCTAAATGAAACGCAGTTTGTAATCTGCCCACTATGGGAGGATTTTCTATTGGTCATTTGGAGACCACATTGCTTGTGTGTGGGTTTTAACCAATTAGTGGTGTAACTGTTTAGTAGACTGCCAATCAGCAGTACAGTTGAAGTGAATATTTATACAGAGCGGATGTTTCAGACTTCCAACTTTAATGGCTTAATGTGCTTCAAAACTGAAATGCAAAAAAAAAAAAAAAAATAGCACAGGACCTTTGTGTCACTGCTGCAAATGTAAAAAAAAAAAATATTCTAAGCAGCATTTTGGACTAATCAATAAAAAAAAAAATTAATGATTATTTTTGATTCATTTCATTTTTTTCAGCTACCATGACATTTTCAACCTTGATATAGCAATTCGGATGTTTGGAAATGAGGAGAAGTCTCTGGCTTCATTTGGAAGCTGGGTAATGGGGAGGGATTGCTCCTGATATCAGTATCAGTTGTCAGTTCAATACCAGGTGTATTTTAAGCGGCTGTCTATCAAGATCGGGACATGATTTTCAAGATGTGATGCAAATATTACTCAAAGTTTGGCTCAGGGAAGCTAACAATTAACAGCTAATCAGTTCAAGCAATTGCTTTATGTCCAACAATAAAATAATGAATAAGTATAATCAAATAACTGTTGTTATTACCTATGTTTACAAGACTCAATTGAATAGAAAAACATTGGCTTCACTTAAGGGCTTTTGTTAAAAATGGGGATGGGGATTCTTGGCGGACCAGTGTGTATGCAGGTTTTTGTTTCTGGCTCAGTTATCTAATTGGCTGTATACAGCAGTTCATCAAAAGGACTTTGTCCCACAGCAAAATCCTTATCTAAGGATAGTTAGATAAGAAGAATCTTCAATTGTCCTTCATCAGCTTATCAAAAAAGGTAGGTAAAATGTCACTTCACATAAATTATTGCATTATTTCAATAATTAAGCATACATTTCCATTAAATTAATTCCAAAAAACAGTGCTTTTCTCACACCTGGGGCCACATATATAAACAGTGCTGAGCAGAAAAATCAGAACTCAGAAAGCAGCGTAAGCGAGTTTCCACGCAGAAATTCAGATGTATAATAAAACACCTGCTGTGAGAATCTGCGTACCTCTGCACATGATGGACACCATACGTACGCAAAGTTTGGGGTCCATGTGATAAGGCGACACCGTGACAGAAAGGCAGAGGTAGAAAATGCTAAACGTTTTTTAGCAGATTTCCGACATTCACCCTGAGCGTTCTTTTACGCATTCTTTCACGCAGAATTTTATACATGTGGCCCCTGGTCTATAGTGTGTACTGTGCAGCATGTGTCCAGAGGTGGTATTTGAACTGATGCGAGCATTCATTTTTCACACTCATTTTGCCGTCTCCCCAAGAGTGAGACCTCGGACCCATCATTTTTGTCATCTATATGCTTCCATATAGATGGAACCCTTCGGGGGGGGGGGGGTACATTTTGTTGGAACTTACGAACAAATCTGAGATATGAAAACCTTGATGAATGCCAAAATACGAACAACATTGCTAATACAAACGATTTACATGCAATTTCGTTTTGCTCACATTTGATGAATGAGGCCCATTGTCATGCCGTATAGGATGAAGCACTATCGAATGCATTTGGAGGCATTTTCTTTAACATGAGCAAATAAAATGTTTCTGTATACTTCAGAATTAATTCTGCTGCTATTAGCAATTGTATCATCAGTGAACACAAGTGAGCCAGAATATGACAAACGTACATGACCAAACCATAGTACCCTCACCACTATAGCGGGTTACAAAGATTTGGGCACCCCTGGTCAAAATGCCTTTTACAATTAATATCTAAGTGAACAGCTAACCTGACCTCTGAATGTTACAGAGTTAAACATGACACATTTCTTCAAATTTTAAAGCAAGATTACTTTTAATTGAAATTTTTTTACATTTTCAAAATAATAAAAAAGGAAACGTAGCCTATGAGAAATGTGGCCAATGTCAGCTAGGACAATGGATAAAGTTAGCAATACATTAACAATCAATAGGTTAATTACATTCTCGTAATGCCATTTTTTCATGCATAACTATTAGAGACAAAGGCTTCTAAACATGTGTTTAGTGGGAAAATAGGCATACCGTGAGCACCATAATTCATTGGAGAGTGACACATTTTTTGTTATTTTGGTTCTGTACTCTAGCCTTCATACTCTGTATATCAGAGTGTTTTTAGAGAACACACAATGAAATGCAATGCAATATGCGTTTTGTTTTTAATTATGGCATGATAAATGCGCATCCTTATGTAAAAGCAAACACAGATGTGTGTTACATTTTATGACGTGTCGCTAAAGCGATTGCATTTAATTAAGTCACAAAAAATCTTCCATATATCTCAAGGCGTTCTTTGCATTATATGTTCTGTGGCTTAAAGAAAAAAATGTTTTTATTGTTGTAACATTGCACTTACATTTTTTTATTAAACAATATCTTATTGAATCAAATGTCTGTGGTGGCCTTTTAGAATACACAATTTTAATGTGGCTTGCCCCAAGAGTATTGGGGCTATACCATGAAGTACATTAGTGCTACCAAAACCTGACTGCTTATAGCCCAACATTGCAAACACATTTCAAAGTAAGCATTGGGCCTCGTCAGCATACAGTCAAGCCGGAAAGTCTGAATACCCCTTTCACCTTCTCCACGTTTTATTACATTACAGACATATTCTACAATAGATTGAGTTCATTTTTTGTCTCAATTCTAAACAAAATAGCCCATAATGACAAATTGAAAACATGTTTCTAGAAATTTTTGCAAATGTATTAAAAATCGAAAACTGAAATCTTTCATTTACATAAGTATTCATACCCTTTGCTTTAACATAATTTTAAAGTATTATATTTAATATTTGGTCGCATAACCTTTGCATGCTGTTACTTCCTGAAGTCTGTGACCCATCAACATCAAAAAACTCTCGATATCTTATTTCCAGGTACTGTTACAAGCGATACTATAAGCATGCAAAGAATATGTGACCAAATATTAAATATGATACTCTAAAAATAGTTTCAAAAATTTCCACAAGAGGGCACCAAATCAAGGGCAATAGATATAGATCATATCTATATTTTCCTCAAGGACCCATAAAGTCCACCGTATTGCACTTTCCGCTAATTAGCATTTTTTGTAAAACACTTAAAATGCTACTTTTCTTAGAGAATTTGACGGATTTGCACGGAACTTCGTATACACCCTCATTAGACCATGCATACAAGTTGTAGCTATACAGAATTTTGATATTTTAAAATTTAACTTTCTGTAAAATGGTTTTGTAATTATTAGCATGTTTGTAATAAGCCACGCCCACTGGAAATTAATTGGCTTGTCATTCGGCCATTTTTTGAATGAGGCATTAGAAAAGGTACGTGAGATGAATCCACATACCAAGTTTCGTGCAAATTGGTCAAATTTTGTAGGAGGAGTAGCATTTTAAGTGTTTAACAAAAAAGGCTAATTAGCGGGAAATCCAATATGGCGGAATGTATGGGTCCTTGAGGCAAATTTGTTCCTCATAAGCAGAGGGAGCTGTAATGAGGAGCTTCCCATGTAAGCATGGGAAGATAACAGTTGGCATATTTGGGTCAACTATCCTTTTAAAATAACTATATTAAGACACTTTTAATATTGCTTTCTCCATTAGGAAAAGCGGGACCTGATATGGCTGCTTAGCTTACAGTGACCTAACAGTGACAATCTGCTGACAATCTGCACTTTAACCACATGTGAATTATTTGATTACAAAAATACAGTAGGCTATATGTCTTTGTCCCAAACATTATGGAGGGAACTGTAGGTAGCCACTGGAGGGAGATGAGAAGTGGAGCGACGTGACTGAGGTTGTTGAGAATGTAGGTCAGATGAGGTACGGTACAGTTGTCCAGATGGGAGATGATAAGCACTTGAACAAAGAGCTGGGTTGAGTATATGGGTGATGAAGTGGAACGTTGATTCCCTTAATAAAACAGGACAAAATGAGAGTAATTACTTTTTACTGTTGCGGATAGAAACCGGTCTACAGATTATTTTTTTTACAATTTTTTTTTTTAGATCGAGATTTTTAGATATTTATTTTATAATGTTCATCATGCCTTGACTTATTTAGCCACTGAATAGTAGCTTGACTTGAGATTTGGTCAAACCTGGTAACCCGGAAATGGGTGGACCTTTCTCAGACGTCGTTCCAGTATCCAGGTCCCCGCCGTCCTGATTTTTTTCATCTTAACATACGTTTCCCAAAGATAGGATCTTCTTGTCTACGGCGCAGGCGTTAATGTAAACCCAGTTTAGGAAAGATAGTGCACAATGAATTTAATTCCATCGTTCACGACGGAGACATGGACTCTCTTATCTTTGTTCTTTACTCTACTAATCGTGTAAGTGTTAACTTTTTTCAGAAAAGCGTTCGGTTTCATTCCGCTGTATCTGCTTATAGTGTGTTTCTAAACGTAACTTTCAGAGAGTAAATGTGTTCGCATTTCTTTCGTAACAATAAACTATACAGTAGTCTAAATTTATGGAAATCGCTGGCAGGAGTTACAGTTAAAATGTGACATGATTGGCATGATGACCGGTATTGCGCAACTGTTTGGCTATGTTACAGTTGGAGTATTATAAGCGAGTACTGTGTAATAGTGATGTGCAGTACGTGAACGAACGAATCTTTTTGAACGAATATTTAAAGTGAACTGAGTGTACCGGATCATCACTCTCAATGCTTGCGTGCGCGTCAGCAGTAAGGAACTGTAGCGAACTGTACTGACCACAGACTACCCCTACTACCACAGTTCAGTGAGTCCTACTGAACTGACTAGCCTATATGAACTGCTGACGACCGCACCGCAGTAGCCTCCATAATTGTCAACCGAATAAGTTACTCTCTGCATAGGCTACGGGATACTCAGTAGCCTAATAAATTAGCAACAAATGGCGGGGGTATTAGTAAAATAATATAGCCCGGTCAACTATTTTTTGTTACAGTTTCACATTTAAAAAATATAGCCTGCAATCTTACAAAATGATCGGTACCTGTAGGTCTACTGGCATCTGACGTTCACCCTGCGTAACGTTACCGAAAGCAAAACGGTTCAAGCATTTCTAATCAAAATCACATAGGCTACTGTAGGCTATTCTGTGACTATCAAACTAAGAGTTAATGAAAGTCTGCCCGTTATTAAACCATTTCAAATCTGTAATAATGATATTGATTAAATAAAGCACATTTGTGTTTTCTTTTGTATCGAAATTGCACAATAAATGTAGGCTATGTTACGTAGGCCTAATATGCTATAACCATGTTTTATATAGGCTACACAAATATAACCAATATGTGGCTATACGTTTGTCTCTTCTTTACACTTGAAATTCAGTAAGAAGCCTAGCTAAAGCCCTTTTCTGTATTTGTTGTCAGGTAATTTGAGTCTAGATCAGGCACTGCGTGAATGATTGCTATTTTAATCTGAACCGCTATTTTAATCTAGTAGCCTACTGACGAACTGGGTGAATAATACCACTAGGCTACATCAGTGCACCTAGCTCAACCCTTTGTATAAGGGCTCTGTCAGGTCAAAATGTGTCCGGGTTCCAAAAATGTGTCCGGGCACGTCATCGGAATGCTTGGAATGTCGTTGCTATGCCAACATGACGCGCTAGCATTGTGACGAAAATATTGAAAACAATATTCAACGTAACAAAACATTTTTAGGAAACGTGCCTGATTATTACAACGGCATTTTCATTGGGTGAACGCGATCGCATAGCAAATACAGTAAAAAAATAAAATAAATCGGTCATCAGAAAAACTACCAATAGGCCCACAAAAAAATAACAATTAGGGGTACTGATCGACGTGACATTAGATTAGTGTTATTGGGCTATTCAACAACGCGATAGGCCTACTTACTCTTTCCACCTCGCTGGTTTAACTTGCAGTGCGAACAGGCTAATGCGTTTTGGTTTTTTTCTTCGTTTTTTTAAATTTTATCCGGCGTTGTTAACATTATTAACAGATGCTCGTTTTTTTATAAAGCAACATTTGACCAGGAAACTACTATGTAGTATTGCTAGCTAGGTAGTTTCAGTAAAAGACTATCTACTTCAAAATGAATCACTAGCTAACACAATCTAAAATCGAAAACAATTAACAATATAAAGCACAGTAGCCTATACAAAAGGAAATTATAAAGGTTATCTGATATAGATCTGTCTATCTCCGGCGATTCTGAGGTGAAAGCAAGTGCGAGCTTGTCACCAGGCGATTCTGTGGTAAAAGCAAGTGCGAACTCGTCACAATGCTAGCGGTCTGTTGGCATAGCACCGACATTCCAAGCATTCCGATGACGTGCCCGGACACATTTTGGAACCCGGACACATTTTGGCCTGACAGCTCCCCCCCATAGATGACTGAACATCGACATTCAATTTGGGAGAAAAAATCATATGCTTTAAAAAAAGAAGAGGTTAAACGATGGCCCTTGTCATTCTTTTGACAACTTTACCATTTGAAAACGCAATGTTTTACAATAGGTTACTTACCACAAAATGGTCAGAACTTGAGAACACATCATATCATATATTTCCGTAGCTTCTAATCCATATTTAAACCGCTCACCTGGAGCGGCCATATAGTAGCCTAATCCATAACACTATATAACAAGAAAAAAAACAAAAAGTTCATATGAGGTTTATAGAAAAAGTTTATATTTGTTACTTGCAGTGCTTTTGACTGGAATCATTTTGCACAATACCTACGAATGATATACTGAACTAATCGTGAACTGATCATGCATGCTGTTGGAATATTCGTGCGCTTGCGCAACTGACCTCAGTGAACGAATCACATAGTCAGTGACTAGAATCTTTGTACTGAACTGAACTGAACGATTCGAATCAGTAAGGTGATTCGTAATTTCCACCACTACTGTGTAACAGTTTCTTATTTTTGTAGTATAAAAGTGTGCTTTACTCTGCTGAGACACAGCGTGGTAATAACATGAGCTTTTATATTTTTATTGTCCAGTCCAGAAAACGTTTGGGATAGTCACCAAGTGCTTCATAAATATTGACTTGAATAATTAAGTCTGTTTTGTCCATTGCCCAATGTTGCCTTCATTTTACCTGTATCTTCTTTCCATAGCTATGGCTTGTGGCCCCTTCGCTCATTAAATAAAGGGGGGATTCCTGGACCCAGGCCACTGCCATTTCTCGGGAATGCCTTGTCATTCAGGGCAGTAAGTAGCAACTTTGCTATGATCGGAGTGTACCCCACGATAGGCTACACCAGTGCAATTCAGTTGTTTTTAGTGAGTAAAGAGAAAGTTACAGTCAAGCCGGAAAGTCTGAATACCCCTGGAGTAGATGTGGATGGATCCCTTTAAGGGTTGTTTCTCCTGACTTTTTTCCCCATAGAGTTATATAGGAAAATGAGTCAGGAGAAATAACCCTTGCAGTGATCCATCCACATCTACTCCATACCTGGCAACAGAGTGATGTTTTGGGGCTCGTTCGATAGCTCAGACCCTTGATGACTTACAGCCATTTAGCCAGCCATGTGTTCCATACTGTACCAGTGTAATTTACAGCTGAATCTAGTCTCACCCCCCAATTCCCATAGAGATCCATTCAAATGCAGAGAGCTTATAGTATCGCTTGTAACAGTACCTGGAAATAAGATATCAAGAGTCTTTTGATGTTGATGGGTCACAGACTTCAGGAAGTAACAGCATGCAAGGATATGCGACCAAATATTAAATATGATACTTAAAAAATATGTTAAAGGAAAGGGTATGAATACTTATGTAAATGAAAGATTTCAGTTTTCGATTTTTAATACATTTGCAAACATTTCTAAAAACATGTTTTCACTTTGTCATTATGGGCTATTTTGTGTAGAATTGTGAGACAAAAAATTTACTCAATCTATTGTAGAATATGTCTGTAATGTAATAAAACGTGGAGAAGGTGAAAGGGGTATTCAGACTTTCCGGCTTGACTGTATATAAAGTAGTCCTACAACAGTTTTTAAGCATACATTTTATTCTACTGTATCCAGTCCTGTAATCTGGTCCATTAACCAAGTTAGCCAGTGCTACTTCATTTTCAAACATGGAAGTGTATTCAACCATTTAAAAGGGCAGTTCACCCAAAAAAAACATGTTTCTATATGCCTGTGGTGCTATCTATCCATCCAGGTATTTCTGTGGGAACTCACTAGTTTTGTAGATATCCACTGCAGCTCACCGTGATATCACCCTGATAGAACGGACGTCAAGGGGTACAAAGTTTGAGGCGCTCAAAGCACCAAAAATATCCATTTGAAAAAATGAACAGCAACGTCTTTTTACAAATATAATGACATGGTTACTCATAAAACATCCACAGACTTTGCTGTGCATGGGCTGTGTCTGAATCAGCACCCTTCCATACTATTGAGTATGGCCGAAACCCCTGAAGGTTCTCACGGGCACCCGCATTTGAAGTGCGCAAGTGCTCAAGTGTACATATTGGGACAGGGTCAGTTATTCAAGAATTATGCAAACATTTTGGTTGCATAAATATTCTTTTTTTTAAAAACATTTTTCATCAATAACAAGAAAAACGACATGTGACATGGCCGAGCAAGGGTGGGACATCTTGCCACACTTCCACAGTACGGTTGGAAAGTAGTATGGAGGATATTATTTTAGCATACCGCACGTTGCATACTAAACAATACACAGAAAACAGGAGACAGGACGCAGTAGATAGGGCTCTGATTCGCACACAGCCTCGGTTTTTTTCTTTTTCTTTCTACCGAAGTACGCCAACTGTGTTTATGTGCGCAAAGTATCAACCAAAACGCGCTAGTATTCTAGGGTGCACTATGTTAACATAAGACTCAGAATAATGGCGTGCTTTGGTCACAGTTTTTCCCAACAGCTAAGACACATTTCCTGAATGATGCTCCATTTTTCCAAAACTATCAACACAAAACACAAAACCTCACACTGCTCTGGCCAAACCTCAGACTTCTAAGAGAAAATAAAACACTCTTCTCAAAAACATAAACTTAACTTCCATCTAAATTAAACTTTGCCTTCAGATGGCACACAAAAGTCATCAAATACATAGGCACTACTGAATACCTATTACACACACTGGTGAGAGAAATTAAAAACACAACTATAAAAGCTGTTAATAAATCAGTAACCACATGTTTTTTCATAAACCTTATACATTGCACAACAACACGCTACTATAATCTACATAAATTATGGAATGGTACAAGTGGTACAGAATCAAAATTCACAAAATTGTATTTGTATGTTCTGGCAGACAAGAAAGATTGAGGAAACCAAGTGAAAATAAAATTAAAGTAAAAATAATTCCATTCTATTCAACAAAAATAAGGGATTTAAAAAAAAATGTTCATTGTTGTTGAAGAAAAAAAAAAGGTCATTTACATCGCCTCAGCTTCCCGTCTCTGACGTCGACAATGACAATTGGCATTGTCCCAAATGATGACTTGGCTGGCTCCCTTTGCTCCTGTTGGAATAGAGCATCCCAAAGGCCGAAAGAATGTGAGCAGATGTCCTGTGTTATATGGAGCCAGGGTGGCATGGCGGTGGAGGACCCCATGATGGCTGATGGCTACACAATCAAAAAATACATAGACAGTGGAACAGACCCACAACACGCAAACAAACATAGGCCTATCAAATAAAGACATCCAACAGAATCATTACATCAATCAAGTGAATTAAAGTGCAATACAGCCATGATTCAAAATAGCCCCCACTGTCCTGAGATGTCCAGTGTCACCAAGCAGTCCAACAAACAAACTCCGCCTCCACGACTCTTCTCCATAGGCTACACGCAGCGCCGCGGTCTCTGTATACTCCTCCTATATATAAATACTCCCCCGCATTATGTTTTCCTTCACTGGTTGTCTTTTGAAGACCGCCTGCACTTCCGGATCAGTCCTGAAATCTTCAACTGCGGTGAAGAGCGATAGTAAACTTTGTTGCTGCAGTCTGCAGGTCCAACGGACAATCCCGAGCTGTTGCGAATGCGTCTCCGTGGTGACGACCACCAACTAAATTATATTGACTAGACAATTCGTCAATATTACCAAAACGAGCAGCAGGAGTGCCCTGAAAAATCTCCAGCCCGCTTCCCCGTCCCACTACAGACACAGAGCGCATGAAAAAGACAAAAGCCCGACACAACAAAACACATTCAAAGGAACAAACACGAACACGAGAGACAGCTGGACTACATGTCGCCATTACAGCACCACGTGACGTCATCATTATGAAGTGACTTTTGCAAAGAAGGTTTAACAACTCTGAAATTTGTGTGAAAACAGGTGAATAGTGTTTATAGTTTTGGGAGATGAGTCTTTCTTTTGGTAGCTGATGTTTTGGGATGTTTTGGTCATAGTACCAATTTTAGTGTGTAAGGTATTGAGAAAAACAAAGAATTTGTGCATATGTAAGCAGTTTCTGCACTTTGGTAGAAAGAAACGTGCACAACCTGGTCTGTGGATGTTCGTAACCACGTCATTGCAATTGCAATTTGTTTGAATGTACAATTTGTGGTGCTTAGCCACAAACTTTGTACCCATTGAGTTCCGTTATATCGGGGTAATGTCAAGATGAGTTGCCACAGATATCTACATAACTAGTGATTTCTCAGCTAAACTACCTGGATGGATGGAAAGCACTCTGGGTATCTTGAAATATAAAACTTAGGGCTGTCAAAATTAAAGTGTTAACGCATGAAATTAATTCTAAATGTTTAACATGCTAATAATAAAAATAACGCTCTTAATTATAAAGACATAGCACGCATGCACAATGGCTAACCACATGCTAGCTGAGGTGGAGAAGTAAGGAAAGGTTCTAGGCAGAAAGTTTAATTTCAAAAAGTTTCCAGATAGCTTTGGACAAAACAATGGTAATCTGTACAGTTTGCAATGGCGAGTTAAAGGCATACTGAACTTTGTTAGAACATAATGTTGTTTAGTTACCTGACCCTATGAGTCGTAATATTCAAGCTCACCTTCATGCGTTGCTCCAGTGGTCAGCAACTGGCCAATGAAGAATGATGTTTTTTC
Source organism: Ilyophis sp. 1 JC-2022 (assembly GCA_022702515.1). Classification (NCBI taxonomy): domain Eukaryota; kingdom Metazoa; phylum Chordata; class Actinopteri; order Anguilliformes; family Synaphobranchidae; genus Ilyophis; species Ilyophis sp. 1 JC-2022. The sequence goes on from CM040394.1 coordinate 84,602,420, forward strand.
TCTCTCCATTCACTCCCATTGCATGGTGAAATAGGTATCAAAAGCACACTTTTAGCACACAAACTAATGCAAACAACGTGGATTATGCCGATATACAAAATCGCGACATCTGGAACCGGCGTTTGAAACTGTTGAACCGATTTTTGATTGATTTGATTTTGAAGGACGATTTTCTGAGAACTAGCAACTGTTGCTAGATTTTTTGCTGTTCGGTTTGTTTACTGACGCACGCTTCAGAAAGTGAGCGGGACCGTTCCAGGCACATGAACAAGACAAGGAAGTTAATAAGCTAAGGACCGGATGTTTGGAAAAAGTGTAAAGTATCATGGATGGAGCTTTTTATCTTTTCAAACACCCGGTTCCGGATGTTGTGATTTTCTATATCGGCATTATCCATGTTGTTTGCATTTTTTATGTGCTAAAAGTGTGTTTTGAGGCCTATTTCGCCATGCGATGGGAGTGAATGGCATAGCTGTCAACCTCTGGAGAGAGCTGCCCTTATTGTCACGCCTGCAAAACTGTATAAATTCACCAAAACCGTATAGAACATTATCTATCTATTCAAAAAAGAAGACGGGTCCAAGGCACTCTTCTGGCAAAAAGTATAAAGGCCTTTATTCAGATGGCTATTTCATGGTGAAATTCTTAAAACCAAAAACAATACATGTTCAAAATGAGCTGGGTAACGACCCATGCATAGCGGCACAAACAGCCTATGCAGGTTAGGTATGCAAACCTGGACAGGCTGAATGGCCTAATTTGTGAAGACATTTTATGTCCACTGGTGATCTTGTAAAAATTATTAAGAAATAAGTTTTTTGCATTACTTGTTGTGAGTGACTTGCATGTCTTGTGAGCAAATGTTGACACTGCCTTGGTGTTTCATGCATTTGGTTTTGTAACACCTGATCGCTTGTCTCCACTTATTACAGGGTATTCATAACTTTGATTTTGAGTGCCTGCGTAAATATGGAAGAGTTTGGCGGTGAGTAGACCAACTGTCTGAATGCAAGGCAAACAGTTTAACCCTTTCCCACCCCCAATATATTCTTATCTGTAGATAACGTTTTATGAAAACAATATTCTGCCTTCCATTTGGTGAAGAATAGGCCAACAACAGTTCAAAGCTTTGACTGTCCACCTCAATTTCTAATGTGAACCTAATTTTCAACTCCCTACACAGGATCTTTGAGGGGAGAAGACCTATAATTCTGGTCACAGATCCTCAGATTATCAAAACCATAATGGTGAAGGAATTTTACACTCTATTCACAAACCGAAGGGTAGGTTCAACTTTCCTTATCTTTTAAAGCCCTGGTAAAAAAAATAATATCTATAAAGCTTAAATTAGTAGTGCTAATCTAGGACCAGGTTTACCCTGTCAGTGTCCTACCCTTTATAAAAAGGAAACTGGATTCTACCTGCAAATCAGCATTTGTTCTCTGATATGCTTAATGAATGATGATAGAAAAATAAGAAGGGTAGGACAAATAAGGTCAGAATAATTAATAACATGATTTATTAATACAGGTTTTAACCTAATCCTTTCCTGATTTAAATTGTATGTCTGAAGTGTCTTTCAAACTTCTCACATCTGAGCAAGATCTGGAGCTGATGGATATACAGAATGTTTTAATCAATACAGATGGGCTCCAATCAATAAGAGTCTGTTTGTGTATGTCACCCATTCTTGAGAACTGAGACAAATCACGTCCTACCAAAAAAACTTGCAATTACTACTTAAAACAACAAATTAAATAAAAAAATTCCTGGTGTTTTATGTATTAAATAAATATCATTTGTTAAATTTTATTGGACAATTTTTTTTTTACTCATATACGTGCCACGTGCCAGGAAACACTCTTGTCCCAGACAAGAATTCACAATACAAAAATGTGTTAAAAAACCTAAAACAAACAATTTCTACTGATAACATTTTACTCTTATAATCTTGAAAATTCACTCTTGTAATCGGCTTTGTTTTAAAATATAATTTTTATGCAAATGTGTGCCCTTGAAATTTTGTGTCCCAGAATTTTGTTAATTTATTTTATTCATTCATAAAAAGGGTTAGCCATATCCTAAGGACCCCTGTCTCACTCCGTGGTTTCACAGAAGAATTTTCCTGTTGAACTCTACAGAAAAATAAGTCAGGAGGAACAACCCTTAAAATGATCCATCCATATCTACTGCATACCTGGCAGCAGAGTGATGGTTTGAGGCTCGTTTGATACCTTAGACCAGGGGTGTCCAAACTACGGCCCGCGGGCCAATTGCGGCCCTTGAAGCGTTTTAAAGCGGCCCTCGAAACATTTCAGAATAATTATAAAATCTGGCCCGCTGCAACAAATGAGAAAAAAAAATGCTGTTGGTTTTTTAACACTAGGAGGTAGCATAGTAAAAGACCAACTCTAAAAACAGGTCAGCAGTTTACGCCCCCCCCCCCCCAAATAGAAAATAATCTTATGCATTAGCTAGCCAACGTTCCTGTAGCCTACTAATCGTATTATTATCAACGTGGTGACTGCAAAGAAGCGAAAGGTGGATAGTGAATGTAGGAAATTCCAGCCACGATGGCAAAATGAATACTTTTTCACTGAGTACAGAGGCAAGTGTGTCTGTTTAATTTGCCAGGAATCAGTAGCGGTGATGAAAATAATTTTACGTTAAGAGACATTCTGAAACGAAACATGATGCGTCTTTTAAGGCATATACTGGAGCAACCAGAGAAGAGAAATCAAAGCAGTTGGCGGCAAGCCTATCATTGCAACAAACCCAGATTTTGTGCTAATCAAACGCAGCAGAATGCTACCAGGGCTAGCTACGAGGTGGCTAAGCTAATAGCGAAGTATGGAAAGGCCTTTGCAGAGGGTGATTTTATTAAAGAGTGCGTCACAAAAATTGTGGAGATTTTATGCCCAGAAAAGAAACTAGACTTCTGCAATGTTAGTGTTGCGAGAAACAGTGGCCCGGCAAATCGAGGATGTATCAGCTAACATCAAAAGTTTGGAAAAGTAAAAATTTCCACAGATGAGGCGCCACGCAAAAAGAATGCAGAGTCTGTTCGGCTCCACATACATATGTGAGCAATCATTTTCCCTGATGACGCTAAACAAGAGCCGTTTGCGATCAAAGATAACAGACAGTCACCTTTGCAATGTCCTGCGAATCGCATCTACAAACCTCACGCCCAACATCACAGCGATTCTTCAGTCCAAGGCACAACAACACTGTTCTCTTTAGAAGTGTCACTGGTGAGTGAAATTCTTAAAATCTCTTCAAGTTCGCCTTTTATTAGGCTATAATACTATTCGCCTAATTTAAATAGAAATCTAAGTGATGTTGGCAACTGTATGCCACATGTCTGAGCGCACTTGTATTTATTTTACACACACACACACACACACACACACACACACACACACATAGCCTATATATATATATATATATATATATATATATATATATATATATAATAGCCTGTGGCCCGTGGTAGTCATTATTTTTCTCCATCTGGCCCTCAGTGAAAAAAGTTTGGACACCCCTGCCTTAGACCCTTAATGACTTACAGCCATTTCGCCAACCATGTGTTCCATACTATTCCAGTGTAATTTACAGCTTAATCTTGTCCCACCCCCCAATTCCCATAGAGTTTCATTGAAGTGCAGAGACTCAGAGGTTATAGTATCGCTTGCAAGAGAACCTGAAAATAATATATCTAGTCTCTTTTGATGTTGTTGGGTCACAGACATCAGAAAGTCATGGCATGCAAAGGATATTCAACCAAATATTAAATATGATTTTGAAAAAAAAAAAAAAAAGCTGAAAGTCTGAACTTTAACCTCATAATCACTGTTCCATTTCAAATCCAATGTTCTGGAGTACAGTTCCAAAACAGCAAAAATTGTGTCACTGCCCGAATACTTTCCGTCTCCACTGTATATACTGTATATATAAATATGTATCTCTTCGAACAGCACCATGGCTCCCCTGATCCTCTTCATATAGCCTTTCTTTTTCTCTTTCTTCCTTTGGAATTCACTTTGAATAATGTTATAGTTACAGTTGTGCAAATATTAGGTTATTTTTGTAGTGGTACTTTTTTTATACATTTACAATACAAATGATTGTCATTACAAATTATAATAAGTTGCACTTTTTGATTATTAATGGACCTCTGTGCCTTCTTGGTGATGCCACTTTTTTGAATTCCTAAGATTTATACATTGCTCTCCACCTCTGTACTTTGCTTTGGATAACATTGTCTGCTAAGTGATTGTAATGTAATGTAATGTAGTCCATGTTCAATGGCAGTGGGTGCAGTAGATGTCCACAAGGTAAGAAATCACATGAAAAAGAGACCAATGACTGAACTTATCAGTCTCTTCTTCAGCTTCAAGTCCTCCACAAATGCAAAACCCAAAGAAGGACCAAACACACCTTTTAACACAAAAAAGTGAACGATAATTTGAAGAAAAAAAGTGACAACAGAAAAATGATTTCCAGTAGTCCTCCATCAGGTTTTCTCATCAAAGATATGCCATTTCATGCTGTATACATATTATATATATTTCTGAATGGAGAAGATTGTTTATTTTTTATTTTGTGGTGGAAGTTTTAGCACAGTTTTTGAGCTGCAGTACCGTCCTGTGTCTTTTCACGCATTTTCTCTCCAGAATATTGGCTTTGGCGGGCTCATGAGCGATGCCGTGTCCATGGTAGAAGATGAGAAATGGAAAAGAATCCGCAGTGCTCTGTCCCCATCCTTCACTAGTGGAAGGCTGAAAGAAGTAACGCAATTCTTTTTTGCTTGGTCGATATCAGACACCACTGTAACCAGCTGTAAAATGCATGTAATTTCTCATACGATGGCAGTCACCACTGCATGCACGCTTAGGTAATCAACAATTGAATTTCACAGCAGAAATGCATCTGTTTTTGGCCGTTGACCAGAATTGGCTTGTACAATAACCCCAAGCACATGCCCACCAAAATAATCTCTCCTCATATTTGTGTTTGTGTTTTCAGATGTTTCCAATTGTCCTGCACTATGGAGATGCGCTAATGAACAATTTGAAAAAGAGAAATTTGGAGGAACCAGTCGAAATTAAAGAGTATGTTTTATTTCATGTGTATCCATGTGTTTAATGCAACTTTAAAATTACTATATATTTGTCCAACAATATGATGAAAACAGTGCAGAATAAATGCCAACATGTGTCTGTTTGTCTATACCCTTAACCCTTGTGGTGTCGACGTATTCTGTATCCTCGAGGTCAAAAATGACCTACCCTTGCTGCCCCCCTATGATAATACCTCTTTATTGAATTTTAAACCTAAAATCTATTTTGCATGAAGAAACAACCCATCACTCATGAACAACTTGGTGAATAACTGTTTTTTTCTTACGTCATAGTGCAGAGAGATTGTATTTATTCAGTGTACACCATTCATTTTCTACTACAAAACACACATCATAATTGATTTTTTGCTGTAATAGATGTGTTTTTATGATTACTATTTAATGGATAAAGGTGCAACCTAAGTATAAAAAATTGATTGCATTATTTTTTTCAACGAGAGATAGCACATCAATAGCCTCAGAAATTAGCACATGACAACCCACAAAGATTGTGATGGGTATTTTACTGAAAGGAAACATAGCAATAACATTCTTGAACTTTTATTTTAGGAAGCATTTGAGCACCAAGCACATGGCTGTGTATTTCTCTATTTACAGTCAAGCCGGAAAGTCTGAATACCCCTTTCACCTTCTCCACGTTTTATTACATTACAGACATATTCTACAATAGATTGAGTTCATTTTTTGTCTCAAAATTCTACACAAAATAGCCCATAATGACAAAGTGAAAACATGTTTTTAGAAATTTTTGCAAATGTATTAAAAATTTAAAAATGAAATCTTTCATCTCCATAAGTATTCATACCCTTTGCTTTAACATATTTCTAAAGTATCATATTTAATATTTGGTCACATATTCTTTGCATGCTTATAGTATCGCTTGTAACAGTACCTGGAAATAAGATATCGAGAGTTTTTTGATGTTGATGGGTCACAGACTTCAGGAAGTAACAGCATGCAAAGGTTATGCGACCAAATATTAAATATAATACTTTAAAATTATGTTAAAGCAAAGGGTATGAATACTTATGTAAATGAGAGATTTCAGTTTAAAATTTTTGCTAAAATTTCTAGAAACATGTTTTCACTTTGTCATTATGGGCTATTTTGTGTAGAATTTTGAGACAAAAAATGAACTCAATCTATTGTAGAATATGTCTGTAATGTTATAAAAACGTGGAGAAGGTGAAAGGGGTATTCAGACTTTCCGGCTTGACTGTAGCATGGGTATCACAGTATGCAAGTCTGCAAGCATGGGCTTTGCTGATGTATTTCTCATACTTGCAGCTGTGCTGTGTTTGTTTTACAGTCCTTTTTTTGGGGGGGCAGAAATGGCACTTCCTCCTTTTGAAATGAGGGCACTGGCATGTGCAGCACCTTTATAACATTGTGACGCCATCCCTGAGAAAACTATTTATTCTCGCAAGATATATTGACTTTATTTTGTCTGAAATTTGTGCAAAGTTTTTTAGGGGGTTTTCACTGCTGTTAAACTCAGCAAAGGGTCTTTTTTTTACCTGCGGACAACACAAGGGTTAAGAAGGCAGAGATGGCTGAAAGCATTTCAAACAGAAATTGATTCTTAACATTATACAGCTTTCTGGTATAGAGAACAATTACAATAGCATCATATGTAATGGACAAGGTTTTAATTATCATTACAGTGTTGTATGTAAATTCTGGGTCTATTTTCAGCCCATATCATATAACTGAAAAGCCAACTTTGTCAAATAGAATTTATTTTAAAAAACATCCATGTAGCCTTTTTAAAAATTTGAGCTGTATATTAAAAAGTAGTCCAGTATTCCCATATGCACACATCAGTGCTATCGATATTTATTCTGGGCCTAACATATTTATACTGTACTTATGTGAGTTGTGTGAAAATCCTGCCTCTGCTCTCTAAAATAGCCTCCTCTTTACCTAGAATGTTTGGACCATACAGCATGGACGTTATTACCAGTACCTCCTTCAGCGTGGATATCGACTCAATCAACAACCCCAGTGATCCCATCGTCACTCAGATGAAGAAACTTCTTGCGTTCAGCTTTCTGAATCCCCTCATTTTAATCATAGGTAAGTTCTTATGACAATTCCACGGGATAGTTGGGAAATAGAATGGAGGATATTTTCTACATACTGCATATCTAAACAGTATACAGTAAACAGTACACAGTCTACTAGTACACAGGATGCAGTAGATAAGGCTCTGATTCGGACACAGCCAAGAAATGTGCTTCTCTGTGCTCTCCTGTATTGTTTGGTGGGGGTTCGGTTATGAGTGCTGATATGATTGAGTATTCCAAATAGGGAAAAAACAATATAACACATAAATATATAAACATGTCTTTCCAGTTTTCCTCCCTTTCTTGGCTCCGGTGCTCGACAAACTTGGTTTTACGTTGTTCCCCAAAGGAGTCATGGAATTTTTCTACAGTACTATTCGGAAAGTAAAGGATCAACATCACAAAGATGACAGTGTAAGTTTTTTCTCAAAAAAAGCATATCCTCAATTTTCTGTCTGACCATGGATTCTGTGTCCATTTTATTCTGAAGTGTCTCTTACCACGGTACGAGAAAGTCTTTCTACTGTGTCTTCGTGCGTCGGTTTTGCTGATAGGCACATATTTTAAGCAACCGTCTTCAAACAATTCCCCCGGCTTTTCCCAATAGAATCGGGTGGACTTCCTGAGACTCATGATTCAGTCAGAAATTTCAGCGGAACAAGCGGACGCAAAAAAAGGCCATAAATCTTCGAAAGGTAAATAAAACCTATTGTACGGTTTGACTTTGTAATCTGTTTATTATATTCAGTGTTCGCTGTTCCCTCACCCAGGATGCCTTTGTAGGCGGGGTGCTGAGTTGGTGCGACCCCAGACCGGGGGGTGATGGTGGTGGGATGCTTCTGGGATGCTTCTGCAATGGGGCGGGGGGGGGGGGCAGAGCAGAGCATCCCTACAATTTCATTCTGTAAGTTGAAAATGGCATTTGGCTTCAGCAATATGAGCGCTTCAAAATATCAGAGACACAAAATAAAACAAGAGACTGGGAAATCATGAAAAAGGAAGTGAGAAGTGGGGCTAAAATATTTTTTAAGGTTATTTTTTTTTAAAAAGCTGGCTAAAATACAGTTGTTAAAAACGCTGCTGTGCAGTTGGGATATTTAGGTGTTTCATTAACTAACAAAGATCGCAAACTTCAGTTAAGAGTTAGTTACTCTACTCGGCTTGTTTCATTTAATCGTGAAGCCATGGTTTGTTGTGACGGTCCTCATACCTGGCCGGATTCCACACAGACTCCGTTGGCTTCAGTATTATCAGAACGGCTCCCACTGTCTCCATTCTCCCTGATCTCACATTTACATGGAAGGTCCCCATTCTCCCTGATCTCACATTTACATGGAAGGTCTCCATTCTCCCTGATCTCACATTTACATGGAAGGTCTCCATTCTCCCTGATCTCACATTTACATGGAAGGTCCCCAATTCTCCCTGATCTCACATTTACATGGAAGGTCCCCATTCTCCCTGATCTCACATTTACATGGAAGGTCTCCATTCTCCCTGATCTCACATTTACATGGAAGGTCTCCATTCTCCCTGATCTCACATTTACATGGAAGGTCCCAATTCTCCCTGATCTCACATTTACATGGAAGGTCTCCATTCTCCCTGATCTCACATTTACATGGAAGGTCCCAATTCTCCCTGATCTCACATTTACATGGAAGGTCTCCATTCTCCCTGATCTCACATTTACATGGAAGGTCCCAATTCTCCCTGATCTCACATTTACATGGAAGGTCCCCATTCTCCCTGATCTCACATTTACATGGAAGGTCCCCATTCTCCCTGATCTCACATTTACATGGAAGGTCCCCATTCTCCCTGATCTCACATTTACATGGAAGGTCCCCATTCTCCCTGATCTCACATTTACATGGAAGAAAGATGAGGTCTTTCTCGATGGCAAGCTCCTCTTATGAACTGACGATGACATTATCACAAATCTACTCTTCTGCACGTGGCCATGCAGCCAATCGTAGTTAGATTACCGCAAATCAAAACACTGTCATTTCATACTTGAAGTTAGGCTACTTACTTTTTTCTAACCAAACTAATTTTCTATTGATTTTTAAATGATAGTGAATAAATTTTCAAACAATGACATTTTATATTTTTAGGTGGGGGAACTCTGTAGGCCTCATGTATTGAAGGGAAAACACTGATATTAAAATAATACATTGTGTTCTACACCTTCGGGTGAGCAGTGAGATGTTCTGTGCTCTGCATTGCAGGTCTGACTGATCATGAGATAATTTCCCAGAGTTTCATCTTTGTCCTTGCTGGGTATGAGACCACCAGCGTCACCCTGACGTTTTTGCTGTACAATCTGGCAACCAACCCAGATTGTTTGAAGAAGTTGCAGGAAGAGATAGATCAATCCTTTCCCAATGAGGTAACTGTGTCTCATTACAAAGCTTTAGAAGAGATCATTGGACAAGGGAGAAAGGTACTGCGGAAAGCTAGAGTGATTGCATCACCTGCTTATGCACCCTAATGTGTACAATTTGCTGCTGGGAAGATAAGAGGACCTGTACTGCCTGGTACATGCTGTGGGCTGAGTGTCAAAGGGTTTGAGATTTAGCTCTAGTATATGAGAAACTCAGAGATCTTGGGATATGATACTGGTCCTGAACTAAGAACTCTTGAGACGTGGATCCACCTTGAGCAGAGGTTCTTACACTGATGATCCGTGGCCACTATTGCTCATAGGGCTGCAGACACACTGGAGTGAACAAGAAGAGGGTTAGACTTGCTGCAAATGATCAATATTTATTGCTTCTAAGCATAGACATAAAGGAAAACGGACATGAGCAAACAAAGAAAACCTAACACATAATGCATTATGGATTATCAGAAAATAAGTCTTCGGTCCTAAAGTAATAGGCTATGGGCTCTTTGTCTAAAACGCATGGCGCAAGTGCATTTAAGGCGTGTCCAAGTCCACTTTTGCTAGTTAGACGACGTGTTCTTTGAGCGGCGCAAGGTGCGAATGGGCTGAACTTAGTCTCTTCATTAATTATAGCTGTGTCTTGGGCGTAACATGTAATAAACCAATCAAAATGTCGTATCTCATTCCCTTTAAAAGCCACCTGCGTTCGCACCTTGGTGCGCATACTTAAAGCGTGTGAGGAGGGAATAGGCTATTTAGATCAGTATTACGATCAATATTATTCGGACTAACCATTATGTGGTTAGTCAACAAAATATTAGTGTGTGCGACTTTTTGTTTTTGCTCAGGCAGTGAAGCATTTTCACAGAGTTGGAGTCGCACTCGAGTCACCAAAAAAATTACTTGCGACTTGACTTGTGACTTGCACTTAGAGACTCGATTAATTTTGGTGAGCAAGTTTTTGTTCTTAACCACCTCCAGACTCCTGTCATGTATGAGGCACTGATGCAGATGGAATACCTGGAAATGGTCATCAATGAGTCAATGCGCATTTGGCCCACTGCCCCACGTCTTGAAAGGGTTTGCAAGGCGACTGCAGAGGTGAATGGGCTGACCATTCCCAAGGGCACAGTGGTGGCAGTGGCCGCCTACGCCCTGCACCACGATCCGAAACTCTGGGAGTCACCCGAAACCTTCAAGCCTGAGCGGTAATGACCTCCCAACCAGGCCCCGATTGGCTGACAGCTCCTCTCAGGTCACGCCCACTTTATGTAATTTTTACAGAGACCAGCAATGAGAGGATGTCAGTAATTCTCCTTAACATGAAGCTTTTGGGTAACATGCCCTATTAATGCAAGGCTTCATGTTGGCTTCAAAGCAAGGCTTCAAACCCTAAAACTTGGAAAAGTCCTCATTTTTACATTTTTATGATGATCCATCCCAGGCATTTTATTGATCTGCATATTTATTTGCACAGGTTCAGTAAAGACAACAAGGACAGCATCGACCCCTACACCTTCATGCCATTTGGAGTAGGTCCACGCAATTGTATTGGACTGAGGTTTGCTCTTCTGGTCATGAAACTTGTTGTGGTGAAGCTGCTTAAGAACTTTGATCTGGAAACATGTAAGGAGACTGAGGTGAGGATGCCAAAGAACAACCCCCCCCCCACACACACACACACACACACACACACATACACACACACACACACACACACACACACACACACTGTGTGATTGCTTATCTACAGACATTTGCAGAGGATCAGCAAGCCTTTTCTCAAGCAGTCATAATTTAGCATACACCAGCATTCAAAATGGACAGTTTTGCAGAACTCTTTGCTGTAAAGGTAAATGCGTATTATTCCTCATGTGGGCAAGATTCATTGCCTGCAAGACTACAGCTCGTATAGATTAAGCAATGAATTCAACTGATAAAAGATTAGAAAATCAAATATGATTGGGCAGCAACCATGAGAACAGCAGTACAGTGTAGTGCTCAAACATTGGGCCAAGTGGTTGTCATTACAAAGCTGAAGTGGGACATTGCACGTCATGACCCTTAGCTTACCTAAAGGCCCTGTGCGATCAAAACCATACTTTTTAATAGTAGTACATAAAGAACCAAATAAATAAAAAACTATATTAAGCCTAAGTTTCTATTTTATTGATATTTTCAATAAGTTTTTTCTATTCTAAATTAAACGCAGTTTATAATCTGCCCACTATGGGAGGATTTTCTATTGGTCATTTGGAGACCACATTTCTTGTGTGTGGATTTCAACCAATCAGTGGTGTAACTGTTTAGTAGACTGCCAATCAGCGGTACAGTTGAAGTGAATATTTATACAGAGCGGATGTTTCAGACTTCCAACTTTAATGGCTTAATGAACACTTCAAATGCAAAGGAAAAAAAGCGATTGCACCGGGCCTTTGTCACACTGCAATACGGCTGTAAAAATATATTGCTCAGCATATTGCACTGGATTAATCAAATTTGAATGTCCTTCATTCATTTTTCAGCTACCACTGGAATTGAGTGCAATGTACAAACCCAAGAAACCCATAACACTGAAGCTGGTCCCACGAGCTACAAACAATACACAGATCTCAGTCGGTTGATTCTTTATTTCCAGATGTAATTTGTATGTATGATAATTTTTCTTGATTATGAAAACTTCAAGTGGATGTATGAATGCATTTTAACTGTATTTTATACATGCTATGGATGCTTTTCTCCCATTATACTGCTGTTGATGTTTTAGTGATTTCAACTAACAGGCATAGTACCTTGTCAGATAATTGAATATACCACCAGGCATGAATAGAGAAGAAGGGGATGACATTTTCAACCTTGATATAGCAATCCGGATGTTTGGAAATGAGGAGAAGTCTCTGGCTTCATTTGGAAGCTGGGTAATGGGGAGGGATTGCTCCTGATATCAGTATCAGTTGTTAGTTCAATACCAGGTGTATTTTAAGCGGCTGTCTATCAAGATCGGGACATGAATTTCAAGATGTGATGCAAATATTACTCAGATTATGGCTCAGCTAACAATCAAGCAATTGCTTCATGTACAATAATAAAATAATAAGTCAAATCAAATGCCTGTCTTTATTGCCTATGTTTAAAAGGCTCAATGAAATAGAAAAAACATTGCCTTCACTTAAGGGAAAATGGAGGTGGCGATTCTTGGAGGGTCATTGTGTATGCAGGTTTTTGTTTCTGGCTCAGTTATCTAATTGGCTGTATACACCAATTCCAGGTTACTACTAGATTAGACCACAGCAAAATCCTTTATATCAAGACAGTTATGTAAGAAGAGTCCAGTTTTCATTCATCAGCTTATCAAGAAAATGTTAGTTCACGTAACAACGCGACGCAGCTCCTCTTCCTGCCATACAGGACCTCCCCGCTACAAGACCTCTCCCTCACTGTCGACGGTACCATGGTGGCTGCCTCCCACTCTGCAAGGAACCTGCGGGTGGTCCTGGATGACCAACTGGACTTCAAATAGCACATCAGGGCAACTGCACGGTCCTGCAGGTTCCTCCTGTAAAACATCAGGAGGATTCAACTGTACCTGACCTCCGACTCCACCCAGCTTCTTGTCCAGACCAGGGTCATTTCATTTGACCTTTATTTTGACTCGAAAAAAATCAGCTGAGGTGAAGGCCTCATTTACAGTGATGTCGAGTAAACAGTGCATTTAGAAACAACAAACAGGCAAAAATAAAACTAAATAAAAACATGACAAAAATCATACAATAAAACCGGTACTAGAAAATAAGAAACAGGATAAATCAGTCAATTAAAACAAGTACAATCGGAAATAAAATGATCTAGCAGTAAAGTTTTAAAGTGACTGAGGGAAACTAAAGAGTCCAACTTAAAAGTGCTTTGCAATAAGTTCCAGGCAGCAGGAGCGTGATGAGAAAAGGCGCGTTTGCCCAGCTCAGTTCGAGCCCTAGGGACGAGTAGTGTGAGCCAATCACAGGACCTTGTAAAATGAGTTCTAGTAGGCTGGACAAGCAAAGAAGTAATATAAGCGGGAAGTTTGCCAAGAAGGGCCTTGTAGATAAAAATGTACATGTGCTTGTCGCGTCTCTGAGAGAGAGAAGTCCATCCGACATTAGCGTACAGAGCACAATGATGAGTTCTATAGGGATCACCAGTGATAAACCTAATGGCGGAATGGTAAACAGCATCCAGAGGCTTAAGAACAGAGTCAGAGGCCTGCCTGTAGATCACATCACCATAATCAAGCACAGACATGAAAACAGCATCAATAACCCTCTTTCTACAGAACAATGGAAAATTTGATTTATTTCTATAAAGAAAACCAATTTTTTGCCTTAGTTTAGTTACAAGCTTATCTATATGAGTTCTAAACGTAAGATGCTCATCAATCCATATGCCTAGATATTTATAGACAGAGACTCTCTCAATGGTGGATTCGTGTATAGTGGAAATACTAAGATCAGAGCAGCTGTCGACTCTAGCACTGGAGAATATCATGAAATGAGTTTTCTGAGCATTAAGAACAAGTTTAAGATCAGCAAATGCAGCTTGGAGAATATTAAAAGATGATTGCAAATCTTTCACGGCTAAATCAACAGAGTCAGCAAAACAATACAATATTGTATCATCCGCGTACAAATGGGTGTGACAGTTTGTTAAAGACATGAAAATTTGATTAATATAAATTGTAAAGAGAATGGGGCCCAAAATTGATCCTTGAGGGACACCCTTAGTAATCGGCATATAATCAGACTTAGCTGAACCCAGGATTACAGACTGCTGCCGCTCAAACAGATAATTCTGGACTCATGCCTGGACTACTGCAACTCCTTTCTCGCAAGCAGTAACCCTAACCCTTTGTGTCAATGGCTCTTGCTCGTCCCGACTGCGGAGCTCTTCCACCCTAGCTCCCCAGTGGTGGAATGAACTCCCCATTCCTCTACGTTCTGCCCAAAGCTTTCCGTCGTGGCCTCTTCAGACTCCACCTTGACTAACATACCAATCTATGTCCATTTTCATAGTACTTGTTCCCTGTTTTTTTGTTTTCAGAACATTTTAATGACTCCCCAAACAAGCTTTTATTGTTTTCATGGTCTCTTTTGTTGGAACTGAGCTCCCCGTGGTTCCTCCGTATTTCGAACAGTGGTGTGAAAAAAGAAATGGACGCACTGCAATAAAAAAAGTTAACTGTCCCTTTAACCATTTAATTGACAGTTCTGCCGACTGGTCATTTAAATCATCGATAACACTTTCCAGCTATATACATATGTTCATATTGGAATTATGTGGGTTTACGAGGATTGGCAACCCTTTATGTAATTTTGAGAGGGAGGGAGTTCATGTGTCAAATCTAGTACATGAATGTTTTGCTTATGCCATTGTGCACCAGACATCAGAAAAATCATCTTGAAGGCGAGTTGGATTTATTTAGATCATTTTTGATCATTTAATCAGCAATGACTTTCCTTCCCGATTTTTCCATGGAGACATGGGCTCTACTTGTTTTGCTGTTAACCCTGGTTGTGCTGTAAGTAGAATGAATCCTGACAATCAATCCTTCTGTGTGGTTGAATTAACTTGACCTATATCAATTGAAGGGCACACTCAGAAATAAATCATGGATACCAGTAAAAAGGTGGAACCATGTAGGCTAGCATAAGCTAATGGGAGGGGGAGTTTTGTTGCCTACATTTAGGCTACCTGATTGCAGTGAAGTTTCATACTGAACATTTGCCAGACATTTGTTTTCCAAAATACAGCTGCTCATAAACGAAGTATCTTCGGACTAGTGACGTGGAATGGTAGGCTATATTATTATATTGTGATGCAACAATTGTTTTAACTATGTTTTAACGGAGTAATAAAAAAATCTCTTTTTTATGGCATGGTTTTTAGCAGCCTCTGCTGTTTCTACGTTCGGTTTTCTTTTTGCCGTCGTTGGGACGCTCTATCAGATTTTCTTCCGCTCCGGTATTCGAATCTAGCCCGGAAATTATCCTTTTCAACTGTTTTCGATTTCCTGCTTATTATAAATAGCTCAGGACTTCCGCCTTCCGACACTTTCAGATTGTCTAACTATTTTGACAACGAAGTCGGTAAGGCATAGGAATTCGGCCACTGCATTTCTGGTTTGGACAAATAAGAAACGCAGCAAGTCCGGTTATCTTTATGATTAGATTGGTTTAGTCTTTTTTTCCCTATTTTTTGCTTTGTCCTTTATTTTCTCGACCTGTTGCCTTTTGTGTGCAGCTCTTTTGCTACAAGAGTGTAGGTAACAGGTTTGGTTTTCTTATTCCTTCTTTCACCCATTTTGCTTGTTTTTTTTTTCTTTTCTTTTTTTCTTTCCTCACCTCTCGTCTGCACTCTTTGATTTAGAGAGGTTCTCTTTGTTGTTTATACACGCTATTTTCGAGTTCGCCTCCTTTTCAGGTAGTTTTCAGTTGGCTACTGCCAGGAGAGTTTTCTCCTATTCTTTTGTTTAATCTGTCCCTGGTGCGGTTATTTCCGCTTTTGTGGTGTATCTTTTAGATACGCTTTTAGATTCCTTATCGGTCACATTTGGTTTTCCGAACCTCACACCAACCCCTCACATTTTAAGGCTGATCTCCAAAATAATATGAAAATGAAAGAAGCACTTTGGTAGCCTATTCCAAAATATGCTCACCGTGGATCCAGGGCGATGTCACTGCTTCGCCTATTATTTCGTACTTTATTTTAGTAGGCTAAATATTTACGTTTGTTCAACACCATACACATAATGACAATGATTGCTTTGTCGAGCCTATAACTTTCAGTGCTCCATAGGAAGTGCTGACGCTTTGTTTTTCTCTTTTTTTCTTATTTTGAGGAATTTGTGGTTTGGGATGCTGATTCAATTAAAAAATTATCGTAGATTCATAAATTAATACTGTGTACAAAGTAGCTACCAAGATTCACATGACCAAGCTTAATTGACAATTTGTTGGCATAGAGAGAATCATTACAAAGCGAAGCAATAATATTTAATGTAAATCATTTCAGAGGTAGCCTACTTCAGAATCTGTCATCTGTCATCCCAGTTAACAAAATTAGGTCCCCAGGACGTCCCCTGAACATCTCGAAATGTCATCACGACGTCACCTTGACGTCTTTTTGTAGGGTTTTCTAAATGTTACTGTAAGACTGAAAAAGGCGTTATCAGTCATAAACCCTTGGAGCTGGTGGTGATTTCCTTGAGGGTGCAATAAAACAATTTACCAGGCGGCCTGAGAACCCTTTTCCTCTGACCTCTCATGGCTTCATAAACTACAGCTGGAATTAACCCTACAAATGGACTTTAGAAGGCATCCTGTAGGAGGTTTGATCCTCATAATGAGTAACCCAGGTTTTTCACAGGATCAAAGGCTCTTGAACTGAATGGGTTTTTGGACTATTGACTAAAACAAAGCTGTATATGTATATTGCATCATATGTATGTGCATGTAAATTAGTAATTGTGGAAGTATAAAGTAATTGTGGATAATATAAATGTGGTGAACCTGGATAATAAGTGTGTGGTATGTGAAAGTATAGGAGGGGGAGAAAGAAAGAATGTGAAAGGAGGATTGTATAGGTTATCAGGGATGCGCTTGTCCATATAAGTGTCTGGAACCTAGAGTGCCCATCACCGGGACCTCACCTGATATCTAGATATGATAGAGAAGATCATTAGATCACGCGCCGTCGTTCAGAGTCTTATCACTGTCACTAGATTGGGAGGGGTAGTTGTTTCTCTCCCTGGAGGGGGGTCCCTGGGTGGTGAAACTTCTCTTCCTGCCAGACCTTATTTGGACAAACAAAGGGACTTGTGGAGTTTGGAAATCCTGTATTTAAGGACAACCAAAAGGGATATTCGAGGAGAATCTGCTTAACAGTTCTCCTGGTACCATAGTCACACCGTACGGAATCACTTGGTGATATACTTTGTTTGTGAACTTGTTCATGTTTATGTGTCTTAGCAGCATGTTATCCTGTGTTTAGTTATAGGCATTGAATGTGTTCGTGTTTGCTCACACAGTTTTAACCAGTGATTATTTGTCATTAATAAATTACCATGTTTTCACATCAACTGCATCTTTCTTTTAATCCTTTTTTCCAGCTTAAATTGCCTGCATGATCTGAGCTGCAGCGTTCCAAGCACTGTGGTGTGTATGCTTGAGTCTCAGAGTCAGAACTCCTGCATCTCACACAGGGCTAATTCCAAGCTAATGACCTCCCTGCCTGTTATTCAATTCTTTTTATATTTAACGTGCGTGGTCTCCATGACTCTCATCCATCTTATACCCTTTTCAGCCAACATTACGACTGAAGACTCAGGGGGACAATTCTGACCAAGGACCGACTGATCAGCGGCCTGGTACAGAAAGAGGCGTTCTCAAGTTGGGAAGGCAGTCAAGTTTCTGCCCGCAAACAGGGTTGGTAGTGTATGGTTCTGGTGATTTGATGTGAAGAGAACCCATGGGCGTTCTACGCCGGTTCTTGTCAAATTCGCCTTAAGGAGCCCTTTACATACACTCAGAGTAGTGCATGGTTCTGGTGATTTGATGTGAAGAGAACCCATGGGCATTCTACGCCGGTTCTTGTCAAATTCGCCTTAAGGAGCCCTTTAAATGCACTCGGACCTGGGCTCGCAACTATCTATGATAAATATAATACATGTATTGTGTTGGCTAGACCCCCAACCTCTGCGTTCTCCACCGAACTGAGCTTCAGCAATAATGTTGATTCCGGCAAACATATATTGAAGTAATGGTGGTACCTAAGGGCGAGTTGAGTGTAACCACTCCGAGCTCCACGCATGTTTAACCAAAATTCTAAAATATAATTATAAATGGAGTCAGATACACGAGTGAATAAAATAATAATATTTCTAAATAACTTTTACCTTTTCCCACAGCAATAGTGGAATACATCACGCTTAAACCTTCGCTCTGAGCTATTCCCTCATTGGTCTAGTAATTGCGGATTCTACATTACGTGGACATCACAGAGAACGTAGACATTCATGACATTACGATTTATTGTAACCAGTAACAGACGTTGCAGAAACATCCCTGAATGTCTCATGAATGTTATGAGCACAATGTCATATTATAGCCGGATAGGGACGTTGCCCGAAAGATTCCAATTAAATGTCATATTGTAACCAAACAGTGACCTTCCTAGGACTTTAATAACGTTCTAGTAATGTTTTTAGGACATCTCTAGGGAATGACATCATAACTTTGAGAGGACTAAAATGGTACATCCCTAGGACGTCCACTGTTTGCTGGGATATAGCCTACAGTGCACTCCAAAAGTGTTAGGACAGTGTGTTTGTTACACACTCCAATGTGTTTTGGCTCTGTACTCCAGCACATTTGATTTGAAATGTAACGGTGACTATGAGGTTAAAGTGCAGACTTTCAGCTTTAATTTGAGGGTTTTTACATCCATATCGGGTGAACCGTGTAGCAATTGTGTACCAAAAGTATTTTGACAAATTAACATAAACTTAAATAAAGTCATTATATTAAATATTTGGTTTCATAAAATGCATGCCATAACTTTCTGAAGTCTGTGACCCAACAACAGACCCAGCAATAGGGATAACCGCAGCCTTGAGAGGATTGTCAAGAAAAATCCATTCAAGAATTTGGGGGAGCTTCACAAGGAGTGGACTGAGGCTGGAGTCAGTGCATCAAGAGCCATCACGCACAAACGAATCCAGGACATGGGCTACAAATGTCGCATTCCTCGTGTCAAGCCACTCCTGAATCAGAGACAATGTCAGAAGCGTCTTACCTGGGCTAAGGAGAAAAAGAACTGGACTGTTGCTCAGTGGTCCAAAGTCCTCTTTTCAGATGAAAGTAAATTTTGCATTTCATTTGGAAATCAAGGTCCCAGAGTCTGGCGGAAGAGTGGAGAGGCACAGAATCCACGTTGCTTGAAGTCCAGTGTGAAGTTTCCACAGTCAGTGATGATTTGGGGTGCCATGTCATCTGCTGGTGTTGGTCTACTGTGTTTTCTGAAGTCCACAGTCAATGCAGCTATCTACCAGGAAATTTTAGAGCAATTCATGCTTCCTTCTGCTGACAAGCTTTATGGAGATGCTGATTTCATTTTCCAGCAGGACTTGGCACCTGCCCACACTGCCAAAAGTACCAAAAGCTGGTTCAATGACCGTGGTATTACTGTGCTTGATTGGCCAGCAAACTCGCCTGACCTGAACCCCAATAGAGAAGGTATTGTCAAGAGGAAGATGAGAGACACCAGACCCAACAATGCAGACAACCTGAAGGCCGCTATCAAAGCAACCTGGGCTTCCATTACACCTCAGCAGTGCCACAGGCTGATCGCCTCCACGCCACGCCGCATTGATGCAGTAATTCATGCAAAAGGAGCCCCAACCAAGTATTGAGTGCATAGAAATGAACATACTTTTCAGAAGGCTGACATTTCTGTTTAAAATATCCTTTTTTATTGATCTTATGTAATATTCTAATTTTCTGAGACACTGAATTTGAGTTTTCATTAGCTGTAAGCCATAATCATCAAAATTACAAGAAATAAAGGCTTGAAATATTTCACTCTATGTGTAATGAATCTATATAATATATGAGTTTCACTTTCTGACATGAGTGACAAAAAATATTGAACTTTTTCACAATATTCTCATTTTTTGAGCTGCACCTGTATACTGAAGCAATTCAGGTTAAGTACCTTGCTCAAGGGTGCAATGGCAGTGTCCAACCTTTTGATTACAGGTCCAGTTTCTTAACCACTATACTACACTGCCGCCTTACTCAGTAAACAATAGCATTTTATGTTAGTAGATTAGATAAAGAACAGTACAGTGCCGTTATTAATCAGTCATTTCAATGACCTCTTTCAATTATTTCACCTTAACTTGCCTTTGTAGGTATGGGTATGCACCTTGTGGAGTCTTCAGAAAACTAGGAATCCCTGGACCAAAACCTCTTCCTAGACCAAAACTAGACCAAAACCTCTTTCTTTTATTAGAACATTTTTAGAATACGGAAAAGGTAAACCTATTTTAGATTCGTTTAGCCAGGGTGGCTTGCATTAGCTTAAGATTTCAAACTGGCAGCCCCTCATTAATCCCCTGGAAACAATAATTTTTGCTTGCTGATCAGAAGCTCTTAAACAACTGGACTACAGAGGGTGCATTGTGTTCCTATTTGTTTTCTTTTAGGGTTTCATTAGATTTTACACAGAATCCTACAAAAAATATGGAAAAGTGTTGGGGTATGTGTACTGCTTGGATCCTCATTTTTCCAAAAAAACAAAACGTGTCAAGGAATTTATTCAATATTTTTTCCCCATTTAGGTTTTATGATGGAAGACAGCCAATGTTGGCCATTATGGACACTGGAATGATTAAACCCATTCTGGTCAAGAAATGGAACTCAGTTTTCACCAATAGGAGAGTAAGACATTGGCTTTCTCTCAAATGGGTTGGGGATAGAGGTGGGGGATTAATTGACGGTTTGGAGTAGATACTAGTATATTGATTTCATGTGCAGGTTCTAAGAAGTGACTCCAAATCCCAGAAGCAATCAAGAAACTGCCTTTGACTTTAACTGTCACAATAGTGTTGGCATTTCCTGCTGTTTTGATGTTCTTTCTTTAGAACATAGGCCTGAACGGTTCTTTCTATGATGCTGTCTCAATCGTTGAACATGATGAGTGGAAGAGAATTTGAATTTGTTCTGTCCCTCTCATTTACTAGCGGCTGGCTGAAGGAGGTGACCTGGGATATTCTGCTCTTACACTTGGTTGTCCCTTCTGTCTCCTTCTTAAAATATTGTAAAATTATGGGATGACGGCACTAAAACAGGGTGGAGATTTTATAAATTTGGATGATTAGATTTTCCGTCTAATTTACCAAAGCCTGCCTTGATTGTGACTGTTCTGTTCTTTGTGTGTGGATTTTAAGAACTGAAAGCCAGTGGTAATTTGCTCATATAGCCTAGCACTAATATATCCTTGCTCACTTCTATAGAGGGTATGTTAAGGAGTTCTCTCTCCCAAAATGGCTGCAGTCATCAGAGCCAGGAGAAGACACACAAAGGACAAGGGCAAAAAAGAATAAGAGAGGAGAGGGTCTTTTGTCCAAGAATTACCCCCTTTCACTACATTTCCAGTTTGGTGGGACATAATTAATAGTTACTAATGTCTAATTTCTTGAAAACAAGTTATTGAGCTACTTATTGTATTTGGTGATTACAAAATTACATTTTACTGTTACTTCTTTCCTATTATTATTTTTTGCAGATGTTTACCATAATGACGCAACATTCAAACAATTGAATCAAGAGTCTACAAAGGAAAGTCGACAGTGATGAATCGGTGGACGTCAAAGAGTATGTGAGATTTTGGTTTAATAAAGACATATGTCAAGATGTATTATGTTATATGAAATCCTTTGGTGGTCTTCTGCAAGTGCATCCAGGTGTCATGAGAAATTACACAGTAGAATATGTTCAGTATCACCTGCCAATGCAAGTTCAGTGATGGAGGAAAAACAGCATGAAAAATATATAATATCTGTTTTCTCAACCCAAAAAACTCAATACCTACAGATTATTTTGTTAAGAACAAAGCAACAGTGTAGGTGTTCATATTTTGTTTTAATTCATATTATTCACAATCGTCATTTAAAACATTTATATGTCTGTTTTGAAATGTTCCTAGCTTAAGGCTGTATCTTTGCATACTTCAGGTTCTTTGGGCCGTACAGCGTGGACTTTGTCGCCAGTACGGCATTCAGTGTCGATATCGACTCCCTCGACAACCCTGGTGACCCCTTTGTTGCCAACCTCAAGAAAATGGTCAAGTTCAAAATCCTCTCCTTGTTTTTGTGGTTAAGATGCCCGAACTTTTCTTTAGTCTATTAGAATGCATAATCAAATAACTGCATATTTTATGTTAATGGAAATAAATGTATGGAACACATTTAAAGGTAACTGGTAGTTAAAATTAACTGGGAATTCAGAGAATGGGAAATTAAGAATATGTCTCATTTTGTTCAAAATCACTTTATTGGTATTCACTTTTTAAAAGGCTGTACTCTTTGTTTATATATAAAAGGAGAATATGGGAATGCTTGCTCTCTTGCTCTGTAATGTCTGTTTTTGAAGAGGCATTGCCTGTTCTTGGTGTACAGATGTGTGTTTTTCATTGTCATTGAATTGCATTCATGTATTTAGGAGCTCAACTTACCTCATTGCATGCGCATTCATCTGTTTTATAATATATAATTTTTCACAAAGTTTACATTTAATTTCATATAAAAGATGGAATTATGGGTCCTCTTATTAAAAAGTTGGATATCAGTGAGCCATGTGGCTTGAAAAGTGTAGGGTGGCTGACTTTCAAGCCATATACAAATCCCCTCAGTGTTTGGGGATGCCATTGCACTGTGATCCCATTTGACTGTTGAGTTCTCTTCCCTTTCTTCACTCCACTGATGGAAAAAATGGGAGCGTCCTTGTTCCCCACATGGTCTTTGGGTTTATCCTGTGACTCACTTTGGAAAATCAATGCAGACCGGGAAAATAATGTTCACAAAGTATGGAAGAGTGTGGTTTGTGTTAAATTCAAATTTACGTCTACTTATATTTTTGATGTTTGATGTTTTGTAGGTGTTGTGAATATGATGTGCACTTGGCTTTATTTAAACTTTGTCTTGATAGTATCAATGTTAATGTTAATATTTTATTGGCCTTTGTGTGTAGAGTCAAGTGGACTTCCTGCAGTTGATGGTCGATACCAGAGAAAGAAGCTACTTGTTACATGTTTACTTCTATTTGTTTATCCCAGTTTACAGTTAGCAAATGTCACAGAATGTCCCTCATCATTGACATTGCAAAGTAGGTGCTGTTTGAGCAGTGTGAAGAGATGTGCTCTTAAAAAGAGGCATACAAATCAAAATTCTGATTGGCATAGAACATTGTCAGCTTTTAGCAGCCTTTTCTTGAAGCTATACAGTTGTATTTTGCTCTGTCTAGATTTAGCAAGGACAACAAAGAAAGCATTGATCCCTATGCATACCTGGCATTTGGAGCTGGTATCGGAATGAGATTTGCCATAATCATGATGAAGCTGGTCTTGATTCAGGTACTCCAGAAGTTCAGCTTTGTGGTCTGCATGAAAACTCAGGTGAGGCTGCTTGGTTTACTGGACATACTGTTTCCCCTGTTACTGGTTTAGTAGACTTGTGTGATGGTGTTTAAACATTAATTTTATATTGTATTGATATAAGCAATGTTCACAAGGCAGTTACTTTTTATCACAACATAACACTTCCCTCATACTTTTAAATATGGACATGCGACTTTGGCCGACCCTGTGATAGCAAATGACAAGCCGGGTGATACTTTGTATTCATTGCTATTTAGAATTAAAAGTTTAGGTTCTCGTGTTTTTCTGTTGGTGTTTGTGGTATAGTTCTGTATTAAGCACATTTATTGAATGGATATATTCTACTGGGCTTTGTTCTATGAATGCACCTTGTCCTAGGAGAATATGAGTTTATATGTGTAATAACATGAATCCTAACAGATACCGCTTGAAGTGGAAGCTAACGGATTTCTTCAACCAAGCAGACCTATCATGCTGAAGCTTGTCCCGTGCATTCCAGCAAACAACGAAGAATAAACAGGAAGGATTTGTCACTATTAGCCTTAGAGAAAAGCAATGATTCATTAACAAACATGTTTGGACATAACGAAACCACTTTGTGGTTATGTAACTTCTGAAGGTTTTGTAACTCCTTTTATTGCTGAAGGTAATTATTTTCATGAATTACTGTTTCATCCATGTCAATGGTTCACGCTCCACAAATCACGACATTGTTAGACTTTTCGTTGCTTTTTTACAGTATTTTACTAAGCTACTGTATTTCCGATTTACAGTATTCTCACCGTAATTTTGTAGTACAGTCAATTTACTGTAAAAACAGATTTATTTTCCCGAACGTGCTCCGGGAACGGTTTTAGTCCCTGTTGTGGATAGTTCCTGTCCTCTTTTAGTTCCTACAACCTGGTGGAAAAGGGGCTATAGTTAATAACTAAAAATTATGGCAAGGACTAACAGTGTACAGATATTTTTACTAACATTCCACATGATTCCACCTTTTATATTTTTTCCAAAGTTAATTATATAAAGCTTATTTATCTCTTTGGGGAAATTAGATGTTTAAAGGGTAAGCAGAACGTGTATAGTCAAGTGTGTGATAGTCTCTGCCAGTCCTAGGCAAGACTGACAACTTTCTTAATGGTAGACCAGCGTTGCTCTTAGTGATAAAAGCCTATTTTTTTCACATATAAGAAATGATGCTCAGAGAAAGAATAAAGATTAATAAATGTACTGGGCGAAGTAGGCTACGTGCAAAACAACGGGCTTCTTAATGAACTATTTCCGTCTTGTGAACTTGTCATTATGTATGGGGCGTCACTCACATGATACTGATAACCTATCACATATTTAGGCTGTAGTGCAAGTCTGCTCCACCTATGTGAAAATTAATTTAATAGTGTAACTTATATTCATAATTTAATTCATTAAAATGCCATATTCCATCCATCCATCCATCCATCCATTATCTAACCCGCTTATTCCCGGTCAGGATTGCGGCATGCATTGGGCGAGAGGCAGGAATACACCCTGGAGAGGTCGCCAATCCATTACAGGGCTGAAATGCTATAATCAGTACATTAAATAACATCAATGTTAACTTATGTTCAAAGGAAACTTGGTAAGTGTAAGCAGTATTTTATCTCTGCTTGCAATACACTTTTTTCTGAGACGTATACTATTGGCTTGGAGTACACATACATAATAAACTTTTAATAAGATACTCAACCTGTTTCATGAGCAGTACTATTTTAAAGAAGATTCTTTAGAAAACCTTTTGAAAACCAAAGATTTGGAACTCCCCTGTAATAAGCCAGTTACAGGCTCTTGCATCCAGTGTCAGTGGCTTCATGTATCTGTGTCATTACATTACAGTGATTTAGCAGACGCTTTTATCCAAAGCGACATACAGTAAGTGCATACAGAAACGTCATCGAAGTAACTACAGATAAGATAAAGCACATCCTTTCATAAAGTAGCAGCTATCCCTAGTAATGAACATTGAATGCAGTTCACAGTAAGTGTAAAATGTCAGTGAGTCATTCATGGACATGTCATGTGACATACTTGGTGTGAAACTGCCTACCTGAATTCTTCTTGAAAATAAGGCAAGTGCAGCTAGCACAGTCCAGGTGGTTTCATTAAGAAAGTATGTTGGACTTTTCTTACAAACCTTACATTAAATAAAAGTAATGTTTTAAAATCTTCCTGAGCCTGTGGCCACAGATCTTTCTTTTATACATTGAGATTCATAATATAAGTCCTTTACCTTAGAACCACAAAACTACAAACAAATCCACAGGTATATGCAGACCCCAAACCAGAAATGCAATCATTGATGTTTGAAGAGTATTCACTAGAAAATGTTGACAAGCAAGTATTCACTGGTTCTGTTGCAACAAAGGATATTACCTCTCAGGAGGGATCTTGACTCATTTTACACAAAGAGATTTACAGCCAGCTTTCACAACTGTGAAAGGACATACCATATTATTACATTTACCTTTGCCTTGCAAGTTGGCAAGGTGTGTCCAATATAGGAAGGTTAGCATGCTTGCATAAGATTATATCACATTATAATAACGGCTGATTTGGGTGCTTTGTCAACATGAATTAGCTGAAGACAACAGATTCGATTTTTTCCCACATTATGGTTCTGGAATCATAATTCAGGGGAACAATAAATTATTATGGAAGAAAATTAACCCTGTCAAATTATTATAGAAGAAAATTAACTAATTTTTCCATTGAACTTTATGGAAAAATAAGTCAGGAGAAACAACCCTTCAAAGGATCCATCCATATCTATTGCATATCTGGCAGCAGAGTGATGGTTTGAGGCTCGTTTTATACGTCCGACACTTGATGACTTCCAGCCATTTAGCCAACTATGGGTTCCATACTATTCCTGTGTAATTTACAGCTTAATCTAGTCCCACCCCCCAATTCCCATAGAGATCCATTCAAATGCAGAGAGGTTATATTATCGCTTGTAAGACTACCTGAAAATGAGATATCAAGAGTCTTTTGATATCTTTCAATACCGTCATGATAGCATCACCTGTTTACCTGTGAAATGTTCCAAACAGGTGTTTTTTTAACTTCCCAGTCTTTTTTTGCCCCTGTCCCAACTTTTTTGGAACGTGTTATAGGTATCAAATTCTGAATTAGCATATATTTACAAAAATCAATAAAGTAGATAGTACTATTTTCAATATAATTATGTAAAAGAGAATTTACAAATCACTGCTTTCTGCTTTTATGTGCATTTTACATACTGTCTCAACTTTTTTGGAATTGGGGTTTGTAATCTAACAGTACTGAAGCTTTATACACTACCTGGCCAAAAAAAAATTCACACACCCTAATATTTCGTTGGACCACCTTTAGCTTTGATTACCGCGCGCATTCGTCGCCTGCGCCCCCAAAGCCAAATCCGGAAAAAATTTAATCCGACAATATGAAGTCGGCGCCAGGCTATTAGAGCTACAGACGATTCCGGCGATCATAAAAATAATATCAAAATAATATATTTCTCTAATATCTGATTGGTTGGTTTGGGCATATAAAACACGGAGAGGCAGCGAAAGAGAGAGGTCATTTTCTTTTATCAATTTATGCTGTCTCTTCTTGGTAACTGTAATGCATTGCTTAGGATATAATATTCACTAGCCTAGTTTAGGGGAGTTTTTTTTTATAGGTACTGTCACGTGTTTAGCTATGAACTAATAATGTTTATCACTTTAAAGTACAATCTGTGGACTGTTAGTAAACTGTCAAACTTGTCGTCTCAAGGTAGCATGAGTCGGAAAAGCATGTTAGGGTATTCAGAGTAGATTGTTACACACAGTGGGGGTAGGTTGTTGCACAATCTCATCTATAGGGCTTTGGGGGGGAAATTATTCAAAATGTTTGTAAATTAAACATTTTATTTTAGAAAATGCCCTATGTGAGGTTGTGTAGAAATGCAGGAAATTAGTTTTAAAAGGCTCAAATTTTTCTGGGGGAGGACCACCAGACCCCCCACTACATTGTCCGCCTCTTGTGGCCCACCAACATCTCTTCATGCCCCCCAATAAAAGCAGTCTACAAACAGCCCTGGTCCACACTAGAAAAAAAATTTGGCCAAGATCTTGTATTGATGATGTGAAAGTCTAACCACTCTGTAGTCTTCTCCAGCACATACCAAAGACTCTCAATGGGGTTAAGATAAGGACTCTGGTGGCTAATTCAAGCATGAAAATTATTCCTTATGCTCCCTGAACCACTCTTTCACAATTTGATCCAGATGAATCTTGGCATTGTCATCCTGGAATATGCCCATTGATGGGATAACCTGGTTATTCAGTGCATTCAGGTACTCAGCTGACTTCATTTTATTGCTGCATAACGTTGCTGAGCCTAGACCTGACCAATTGAAACAGCCCCAGATCATAACACTGCCTCCAGAGGCTTGTACAGTGGGCACTATGCATGACGGGTGCAACGGCTACTTTTTTTTGGCCAGGCAGTGTACATAGGCCTATATATTTTTTGTAGCAAATATTTTCCTTTTTTAATTGTTCCACCTCACCATGTGAGGTTTGCAAGCCAAAACTTCAACCATCTCCACAGCAAAGACAATAAACACTAATCTAAATTAAGTATAAAGGTGACTATTAACATATTGTGGCGATCCGGGGCGATTACGAGTGATGTAAATAATGTGTACATAGAACTGTTGTGTGTGTGTGCTTGTGCTGTGCAGACCAGTGCACGAGTGATAGGTGATGTAGCTGCATTACCAGAGCGTGTTCAAATGCATTGATGCTTGTACAGTAACATTGGCGGTTAGCATTCAAATATAACCTCCCGCCAGAACGGCGACTACTGTGGTAAACAAGTTGTATAAAGTCCCGCCAAATGTGGCGGCATGAGCTCAACCAGGTCCGCTCTAAGGATGTTAGAGCGGGGTCAACGATTGTTTTGAGTGTGACCGAAATGATGTAGTGTGATTGGTTAAGGTGAGCTGCATGGCACCTATTAGAGGTCGCCTTTGTTAGCCAGCTCATTTGCATAAGCCAGGCTATAAAGCTGGCTACAGTTCAGCGCGCGTTGTCTATTTCTGCCTGTAATTTGTAAAGTGAAGTTGTACGAAGATTGTGCTCTTGTCAATAAACTAATCTAAACTGAAAACCTGACTCCAACTCCATGGCTCGCCACAATGGTGTCAGAAGTGGGATGGCTACTGGAATGATCTGGGAACAGATCCGCGAATTGGAACGCCAGGTTACAGAACAGATGGACGTTATGGCAGGAGCATCTGCAAAGCGGCCCAAGAGTAGACCCGGGGGGCTCCCCGAAGGAGCCAGCGCAGCAAGACCGGAGCGAGGAATGCCCATTGGAGACCAGGCGGAGGTGCACGCGCTGGTGGCTGACCCCGCGGCCGGGAACGGAGCGCAAGTAGGTCGGCTGGAAGCCAACGAGGACGCCCCTGCTTCCAGGCCGAACCAAACGGCGGTGCTGGTGCAGCGACCGACCACACAGTTGAAGGCGGTGATCAAGCTACCCCGCTACACGGGAAAGGGTGAGCTAGAATCGTACCAAAGCCAGGTACGATTCGCGGCTAGCTACAACGGCTGGGACGAGAGCCAGACAGCCACCCACTTAGCGTTAGCCCTGGAGGGCGAGGCCTGCCAGGTGCTTTTAGACCTGGACAGCGCCGAACCACTGACGTTGCCAGCACTGATGACAGCGCTGGAGCGCCGGTTCGGACAGCGGCAATTCCTAGAGGTGAGCCGGGAGAAGCTAACTACGCGACGGCGGACCGGAGCAGAGAGCCTCAGCGTCCTCGCCGCCGACATCAGGCTGTTAGCTCGCCGCGGCTACCCCCAACTCGACAACGCAGGCCAGCAGGAGCTAGCCTGCCAGACCTTCATGCAGGCCCTCACTCCGGAGTGCCTACAACAACAGGTCCGCATCGCCAAACCAGCGTCCCTGGACGCAGCGCTTCACGAGGCCGAGCGACTGGAGCTCATTCTGGGCACCACACCCAACGGGACCCCGGCTAACAAGCCCCGGGACTGCGAGGACGGCGAGGAGGTGAGATGGGTCCAGCGGAACCCAGCTCAACCGCGGCAGCGACAGGAACGGGAGCGACGCTGCTTCCAGTGCGACGAACCGGGGCATTTCGCCCGCGACTGTACCGCCCCTGCACCAAAAGCGAGAGCCCCACAGCCGACGGGAAACGACGACGGGACGGCTCAGTGAGGAGACCACCGTCCCATGCCATACCCCTCCTCAACCAGGCCCGGCCCCAAACCAGCGTTCGCGCGCCCAGCCTGCCCATCCTAGCGAAAATTCCAAGAGCAAAAGTTTCGTTTGATGCTCTTTTAAGAGCAGAGGAACAGGTCCACGGGACCGAGCCCCGTATTGGCAGGCTGGGAACGAAGACCGGGCTGTACTTGCCTTGCAGTTTGGACGGACAAGCCTGCTGGGCGCTGGTCGACACCGGAGCCACTATCTCCCTGGTAAGGCCGGGGGTACTTCGGGGTACTAGCGGGCTGCTTTCGGGTGCATGGAACCCTACCTCTACCCAGCTAACCTCCGTCACTGGGCAGAAGATGGGCATGCGTGGTAGTAAACAATTACAAGTGTGTGCGGGGGCCCAGCGAGTGAAACACGAGTTTTGGTTAGCAGATATAAAGGACGAATGCATTATCGGTTTAGATTTATTAGCCTTGTGGGGAGCTAGCATAAATGTGATAACCGAAACTATAACTATTGGTACCGAAACGCTGGGCCTCCAATCAAATTATGAATTAAAAGCGGCCCGCCGAACTAAATGCCCTGGGGTGCCCCCCAAACACTGTCGCCCCAGTTCTGTGCTTGCTATGACCACCGCTGATTCGCCGCTTGTTACCGTGGTACCACCTCAGGTTACAGTACCACCGCAGACGGGCGGGCTAGCCTCAGCTACCCAGCCCTCTGCGGAGGTGCTGCAAGCCGTCCAAGCATTATGGACGCGCAGCAGCAAAGGGCTCACACCGCAGCAGAGCCAGCAGCTTAAAGCCCTGCTTGTCCGTTACACCCACCTATTCGCTGTGCGGGACGAAGAATGCACACAGACCGAACTGGTTCAACACCAGATTGATACTGGTTCGGCTGTGCCCATTCGGTTACGTCCGCACAGGCTGTCTCTAGCCAAGCGAGAGGTGGCGGAGGACAAGATAAGGGAGATGGCAGCTGCGGGCATTATCGAGCCTTCTGAAAGCCCATGGGCGGCCCCTGCTGTCCTGGTTAAAAAAAAGGACGGGGAGTGGCGTTTTTGTGTAGATTATAGGCGTCTCAATCAGATCACAAAAAAAGACGCCTATCCACTTCCCTGCATTGACGAGGCCTTAGACCATATCGCGGGGTCCAGTTGGTTCAGCTCGCTGGACCTCCGCAGTGGCTATTGGCAGGTGAGGCTGTCCCCGGAAGCGAGGGCAAAATCAGCTTTCACCATAGGGCAAGGGTTGTGGCAGTTCCGGGTCATGCCGTTCGGGCTCTGTAACGCCCCTGCCACTTTTGAGCGACTGATGGAGCGGGTGCTGTCGTCCGTCCCGCGGAGTTCCTGTGTCGTGTACTTAGACGACCTCCTAGTACACGCCAGCGACTTCGAGCAAGCCCTCGCTCATCTAAATGACGTGCTTATTGAGATTGGCCGGGCTGGGTTACGGCTCAATCCCAAGAAGTGTCAGCTGCTCCGGAGGGAGACAGCTTTCTTAGGGCACGTCGTTAGTGAGCAGGGTGTAGCCACTGACCCAGCTAAGGTGGCTTCTGTGCGGGACTGGCCGATGCCTAGCAATGTGGGTGAGCTGCGGAGCTTCCTGGGGCTAGTGTCGTACTATAGACGCTTTGTCTTAGGTTTCGCCACCCTGGCTAGTCCGCTTCATCGTTTGACCAATAAAGGTCAACCGTTTGAGTGGACAGGGGACTGCCAGAACGCTTTTGCCCAGCTGAGAGACGCCCTAACGGCGGCTCCCATTCTAGCATATCCGGACGTCGCGCGACCATTCATCGTCGACACGGATGCTAGCAATGTCGGAGTCGGGGCCGTGCTCTCTCAGGTGGGACCAGACGGGGAGCGAGCAGTGGCCTACTACAGTAGCGCGCTGAGCAGGGCAGAACGCAACTATTGCGTGACTCGGCCCGAGCTGTTAGCGGTGGTCAAAGCGGTTCGCCATTTTCGCCCTTACCTGCAAGGCAGCCATTTCCTCATTAGAACAGATCACGCGTCACTAACCTGGCTTTTAAATTTTAAAGATCCGGAAGGCCAGGTGGCCCGCTGGCTCGAGCTGTTGCAAGAGTACGATTTCCAGATTCAGCACAGGCCCGGAAAGCTGCATGGTAATGCAGATGCGCTTTCCCGGAGGCCCTGTGCAGAGCTGGACTGCCGACCTTGCACTAAAGCCGAGCAGCGAGAGCAGGTGACGGAGATAGCATGCCCGGTTCAGACTGTAGAGAGTGAGGTTGGATGGCTGCCTCTTAGCCAGCAGGACCTGCGCCTAGCGCAAGAGGGCGACGGCGAGCTGCAGCAGGTGCAGAGCTGGATCGCGGCGGGGACACGGCCTGCCTGGGGGGAAGTGTCGGCCAGTAGCCCAGCTTTGAAGGCTTACGTGAGTCAGTGGGGGAGCCTGACGTCGCAGGGTGGGCTGCTCTATAGGCGGTGGCAGGCCCCCGGGTCCGACCAGGACCTCCTCCAGCTGCTGGTGCCCCGTGCGCTCCGCCCCCAGGTACTTGGACTGGTACATGGCTCTGTGGGGGCGGGGCACTTTGGCATCAGCAAGACTTTGCATCGACTGCGGAGGAGGTTCTACTGGCCCGCCTGCCGCCGGGACGTGGAGCTGCACGTCCATTGCTGCGACGCCTGCACGGCCAAGAAGGGGCCGACGCAGCGGTCGCAGGCCCCCCTCCAGCGGTACGTCGTGGGGGCTCCGATGGAACGGGTCGGGGTGGACATCTTAGGGCCTTTCCCCGTCACCGAGTCCGGCAACCGCTACGTGCTCGTGGCCATGGACTACTTTACCAAGTGGACCGAGGCGTACGCAGTGCCGGACCAATCGGCGGACACGACGGCGGAAAGGCTCGTGACAGAGATGTTCGCCCGGTTCGGAGCCCCCGAGGAGCTACACAGCGACCAGGGGCGAAATTTTGAGTCGCGGGTGCTGGCAGCTGTGTGTAAGCGGCTGGGAGTGGCCAAGACCCGCACTACGGCGTTGCACCCCCAGAGCGATGGACTTGTTGAACGCTTTAATAAGACACTGGCCACCCAGTTAGCCATTCTAGCCAGCCAGCACCAGCGGGACTGGGACCGCCATTTGCCCCTGGTCCTGTGGGCGTACCGCTCCGCCGTGCAGGAAAGCAGTCAGTGCTCCCCCGCTGCGCTCATGTTCGGGCGCGAGCTGAGAACGCCCGTCGACTTGGTGTTCGGAGCTCCGCCCGGACCAACGGAGCACCACCAGTCAGAGGCCGGGTATGCGCGGGCTTTGATCGAGCGTCTGGAGACCGCCCACAGCTTTACCCGCCAGGCCCAATCCACCGCGAGTTTTAAGCAAAAGCGAGCGTATGATGTGCGCTGTCGGGGACAGCCCTTCACCAACGGAGACGAGGTCTGGATCTACTGTCCGATTCGTAAGAAGGGTCTGTCCCCGAAATTGCAATCGCATTGGCGGGGCCCTGGTGAAGTGGTGGGCCGACTTAGCGAGGTGGTCTATCGAGTGCGCATGCCCGGCCGGAGGAAACTGGTGGTGCTTCACCGGGATCGTTTAGCTCCTTACCGGCCGCTGCTGGATGGTGTTGATGAGGGGATGGGCGTCGGCGAGGATCAGCCCGCTTTACGTGCGCCCACCCCTCCTTCACCAGAAAGCCCAGCAGCGGCTGAGGGCCCGAATCGCCCTTCTCGCCAACGGAGAACCCCTGCCCGTTTCCGGGACTTTGTACGTGAGTGCGGACAGTTTAAGGGGTCGCAGGGGACTGCTGACCCCTTAGGTGGGGGCAATGTGGCGATCCGGGGCGATTACGAGTGATGTAAATAATGTGTACATAGAACTGTTGTGTGTGTGTGCTTGTGCTGTGCAGACCAGTGCACGAGTGATAGGTGATGTAGCTGCATTACCAGAGCGTGTTCAAATGCATTGATGCTTGTACAGTAACATTGGCGGTTAGCATTCAAATATAACCTCCCGCCAGAACGGCGACTACTGTGGTAAACAAGTTGTATAAAGTCCCGCCAAATGTGGCGGCATGAGCTCAACCAGGTCCGCTCTAAGGATGTTAGAGCGGGGTCAACGATTGTTTTGAGTGTGACCGAAATGATGTAGTGTGATTGGTTAAGGTGAGCTGCATGGCACCTATTAGAGGTCGCCTTTGTTAGCCAGCTCATTTGCATAAGCCAGGCTATAAAGCTGGCTACAGTTCAGCGCGCGTTGTCTATTTCTGCCTGTAATTTGTAAAGTGAAGTTGTAGGAAGATTGCGCTCTTGTCAATAAACTAATCTAAACTGAAAACCTGACTCCAACTCCATGGCTCGCCACAATATGGCCAATTTAAAAAATGAAACGCTCTAAAGTGTTCAAAATGAAACGTTGCCAAGATAAAATAAGTTTGGCAGCAGAAATGACCCACAATATATGTTTGAGTCCTGAGTCACTTAATTTTGTAGCCTATTGTTGTTATAACAAAAAATGTCTATCAGCCTATATTTTGAAGTTTATTATAATTATTTTACAAAGTAGTTTGAACTAAAAAAAATTTGAGTAACGTTAATTGTAAAGCTAAGTTACATTTCTCTTAAGGGAAGCTTGGCTGTAGTTTCCGTGTCAAGTAGGCGAATGAGTTTGTACAACTACGCTTTCAGAGTAGTTTTCCCAACATTGTGAATGACATAGCTAAATCACTTGCGTGTAAACCTACCTTAAGTGAGAGGCATCTTAACGCATTCTAAAAGCGAATGGGCTTCGTCGTCGTGAATTTTCTGATTTGAAAAAAAAAAGGTTCACTTTAAGAATATTTTATTATTTTCACATTTCAATGACATATTGAATTTTTATATTGTAACAGAATTGTAACGTTAATTCACTAGTATCCTCAGCACGTATCGAGCAGCCTATCATTTTAGACTTTTCCGGGTATTTGTTTTAAACATCCACTGCATTGCCACCTCAACTTGAAGTGGGTGTTGTTGTACACATTTGCCAAACATTAACCGTTTTACAATGGTGTGTTCTCGGCCAGAGGGTAGCCTCTCTCATTTTATACATGTGACTTTTGGGAACCCTTGAAAGTGTATAATAGCAGTAGATCAATTGACAGTAACCTCTGGTATGCGTTCATAAACACTGACATCTAGCGGCCTTTTTGTGTGCACACTACATAACTCCAGGTTCTCCGCAATATCCTCCGCTATCCAGGTTTTTCTCGTCTCTTGTACCTTTCGTGTTTATAAACAGAGGACGAGGACTGGCTGTAAAAGTCACTGACGTCAGTATACGGAGTTCTTTATACATATCAGGGACCGCGTTAAATAGCACAGAATATTAATTTTGAGCCAGAAATACAACCCAGAGAATGAGGGAAAGCTCTTGTTTAATATATTATACACTGACCCAACGTTATTGAGCATTTTGGCATTACACCCATGCCACATGTAACGCACGTGTCGTCCGGTTCCAGGAAATAGTTTGTTTAACTCCTTAAGGTCCATAATGTACCGTATAGCCTACATTTCATACTTGAGCTATAGAATAACTGCAATTACAAACCGAAGCCTAAAGTCGCACAATTTACAATCTCTCATTTTCCTAAGTCATCTGACAATTAATGCTTTCTAAAATGACTTGATTATGCGTTATAAATAGATGTGTCAACAAGGTCATACACACAGATAGTTTTGTCAGTTCAGCTGAAAGAGGTGTGGGAATGCATAATTCAATCAAATCATCGGTTTTCTATGTAATTCCAGTCGGAATAACATGAACTGCTTAACTAGTACGTTGGCTACAGTATGCTTTTTTCGAATGCAAAAACGAAATGTTTTTACATTGCCAACTCCAAACGGCTCCACTACGGGTATTTGCGTTTACTCGATCCGTGTTGTGTCTGTCTGTCTACAACCAGCAGCAACTGAGTTTACTCCTGTTCCCGGTGTATTTTCCCAGAAGAAAATGGCTGATTTTGCAGACGATACTGGAGCTCGAGCATTGCTGGCTCTCAAATCTGCACCGTGTAGCCCGGTCAGAGTGGCAGCTGCACCCATGTACACTCTGTCCTCGAATTCGGCATCCATGGCTCTCTCCTCGGCGCCCCAGGCCCTTGCGCGGCTGGAAGGCAGGGATTTCGAGTTCGTCATGCGCCAGAGGACGGTGACCGTAGGTCGGAATTCGTCGCACGGGTGTGTGGATGTCAACATGGGCCATTCGAGCTTCATATCTCGGCGACATTTTCAGATAACTTTTGACGAGCCCTTTTTTTACCTACGGTGCTTGGGGAAGAACGGCGTGTTCGTAGACGGTGTATTCCAGAGGAGAGGCGCTCCCCTGTATCAACTACCAAGAGAGTAAGCATGTTTAGATTTTGCTGCTTGTTGGCTAACTGCATTCTCACAATGCGCACAGTGGTAACCCTCCCTAAAAAAGTTAGCAGCGCTGCTATGGTGGTGGTAACATTAATTGATGTTACTACAGCTAGCTAAGCTAATTTTACTCTGAACAATCTCAGAATTTCCATCCCATTGTTAAATTGGCTATCTACCTAGCAGCGTTGGCCAACTTTATAAACACATATGTGCTATTTTTGACTCGGACAGCCTTCTCTGGTCATGCAATAGCAATATTTGTTAAGTAGCGATCCAGCCGAGCAAATATTAACCCTTACTGCGAGCAAATAGTAACCATTTTGACTTGACTTAAAAGCTTGCGAGCTAGATATCCACCAACACCGGGCCTTGTTTTTTCCTTAAGAACGCAGGACGAAAAGGGGTGTGCGGCAAAGCGTTTGGCATGTTTTTGGCACCATATTGTATCTCGTGAGATTGACACCACCCCAACCCCAACCGCATGTTGTGGTCACACAGCTAACGTTAATTCTAGTTAACTTTTGGCTAAGGCTTGCCATACGCCTTCTTGCGCATTATTTTACACGCTAGTTGTGACTTATTTAACGGCAGTGCAACTTCACTAGCCTAACGTTAATTCACCAACTATCTAAGTAGCTAACTTAGCTACCTAGCTATGAAATATAAGGTAAATCTGACTTAACGTTATACTAGCCTACAGCAAGAACTTACTAGTGTTGTTGCAAACATTGCTTATGGGGTTTGTAACAAACGAAATTAAGTAGCCTAATTGTTGGATTTCCGTCGAAATAATCACAACTCATCGCTGTTTGTTACTTTGTTTTGCTAGATTGTTGGTAGGTAATATTAGCTGATATGTACTACTTAGCTACATTAGCTCTACGGTAAAGAGGTGGGGTGGAGGTGTGGCTACTGAACGTAA
This sequence comes from Ilyophis sp. 1 JC-2022, assembly GCA_022702515.1. Classification (NCBI taxonomy): domain Eukaryota; kingdom Metazoa; phylum Chordata; class Actinopteri; order Anguilliformes; family Synaphobranchidae; genus Ilyophis; species Ilyophis sp. 1 JC-2022. Next base: position 84,639,716 of record CM040394.1, read on the forward strand.
ACACGTGACGTCACGCCCGTGAAGGATCCTGGTAGTATTTGCGCAATTCAACCACGGATTTAGGGGTTAAGAGTAGAAAATACTGTACACACAACTCTAAACGGGATTTCACTGATATTTGTGATTGTCTTGGTATCTACTACAGTGCTAGCGTGCTACAAGGAACTGTATTTAATTACTTCTTTATCTGTCTGCCCACTTATTTGCTAGCCACATGTCATAGCTAAATGGAACCTTGTTTGCCGAGCAAAAAGAAAGGCTTTCAGAAACACAGAACATATGACGATATTTACCGTTGATACGTAGTAAGTTTACTTAACAGCGCCGATTCATTTATATTATCCGTGCAAGTTGTTTGACAACAGACAGTGCCGTGCTTGGCGTGGGATGATGGTAGCTATAGAAAACGTGCTGGGTTTAAAAAAATCAGTTTAAACTTTCTGTTTTGACGCAATTTGTATCTGTTCATGACAACAAATCTTAGCAGAGGGGTTTGACCGCGGTTGAACATTTTCAAAGCAATATAATTACTGTAGTGAAATCAGCCTTCTAATGTGAATATAGGCTATCATAAGCACATGGGTGTTTGATATGAATTGGAATTGATAGGATTTGGGAAAGCAAGGCTTGTTTTTTAATCAACATGCCATCCTCAAGTTTTTCAGAGGCCATTACAAGTTTTGTATTTTTTTTAGGATTAACCTTTCACTCAATCATTAGACAATAAAAATTACCACGCACAAACTACATTGCTAAGTACAGTCAATTTTTGGTGATATGAATTAGACAGTGATCCAGGAGGTATGCTTTTTATAAGGTTTTGTTTTGTTTTGTTTTTGTCCTCAGTCTAGTCTTGATTCCAGACACAGAATCTTTATTAAGACCATATGGAAAAAATTTTTTCTGCCGTATGCTTCCTGCAATTTGATTGGTTCCCGCAGATTTCTTATCATGGATTTGGTTAGCTGGGGCCGTTTCTCACTTCTCACTTTCCACCTTTTCTCTGTGCCACATTGACATTTCTCACTCTGCACAACATTGATGGATGCTAATAAACTTGTGCCTCACTAACAGTCTACTGTTGCACAGGTTTGAAGTATGTATTGTATTCCTTCTTTGAAAGCACTGCAATGTCTTTCTTTGATAACTGTCATTTTGAATTGAGACATCTAGCTCGATTGACTATGGGACATGGGACTGCATTCCACGGTGTGTTGTCGGATAATTATCCAGCAGTGCCGAAAGAATGTTGTTCTTTTAGTTATATGCCCTTCATTTCTATTATGGAGGACCAAGTGAAATGTTTGTGGAAAATAATGTGCATAACTTCATCAGTAAATTGACTCATGGAGAGCAGTTTTTGTCTATGATTTGCCTTTTAATTTTCACTCGAGTTTCTTTTCATGTTTTTAAAGGCAAGTGTCCTGCAATTTATCTGTATACCCCTGCATAATCAGTTGCTATAGAGATTATTCACTTGGAAAAGTAAAAAAAATAAAATGTAAAAAATTTACATATGAACAAATGAACAGAAACAGATTTATTATCGATTTGAATTCCTGGCAAATAATTAGGATAGGTTATCCATAGTCTTTTAAGAATAGTTACTGTTACCAATGTCCAAATATAATTTGTGTTGCCAAGAGCATTTTAAAGGTAGGAGCCTGAATGTTCCTCAAAAAAACAACACTGTAACTGTACTGTAACAGTATAGTATTCTAATGATTTATCCAGTTTCCTCTTATATTCTGCATTTCTGCTTATCTTTCAACATGAATGGGTGACGAGCTGGTTGGTTGCACTGATCAAGCTGAAATGTGCTCTCTCGGTACAACCACAAAAAGGTTTCACATTGCACAAAGTCACAAACACTTTGACGAGAATGACCACAAATGATAGCAGCAGTAGTGATGATCATGCAAACGTAAACAGGATTGTGTAAATCATGTAATTTGAGGATGAAAATCGTCTCACACCTGAAGAACAGTAATGGTGTGCCTCAATTGGATATGATTTAAGGTGGCAGTCTTTGCTATCTGGATGAGATGTTGAATCAAGGTCCCATAGCATTTGGGATATTAACCCCAACATCCTTTTCAAATTCCTGCAAAAAAATGGCCACTAAGTCATCCCTCCTACAGCTGATTGGCTACCCATTCGTACCTGTTTTGATTTCTCAGGTCATCATTGTAAAATGAAGTTGAGTAATCAGGTGAGCTACTTGGTTAAATAAATGTATAATAGTAATAATAATACATTCCAAATGATAAGCAAACAGGTTCACTGCAACTTTGTGGAACAGTGGTTACTGTGGTACAGGACTCACTCTGCACAATTTGAAGTCCATGCCATTTCTGTATATGTTTTGGACTTGTGCCAAGCTTGCCCTTCAAAACATTCTGGACTCTGTGATATAGCAGTGGGAGTGGCTTTCTGACACAAAGTTTGTGTAAACATTTCCTGTTGCAGCTGTGTTCATTCATGGCGGCTCTGCTAAATCTTCTCAAGTTACCCTCTGGAGCGCATATTCGGGAATTTTATAGGTTGGAGAGCTCTTTCCATCTAAAATGCGCTTATTTTACCTGCAGTCCTACAGTTTCTCACCCGTCCCTCCCTCCATCCGTCCCTCTCTTCCAGATGTACCTTCCGGTTTCCCAGCACCATCATTAAGATCCAGTTCACCTCACTCTGCCACAAGGAGATGCCGAAGGAGGAGGCCCCGCTGTCTCCGGTGAGGCCGCTCTATCCCTCCATCTCCCCGCTGAAAATCCACATTCCCGACAACGACTTCCGGAGCATGATGAGCCCGCTGCCCTCTCCAACAGGAACCATTAGGTAGGAATGGGACAGCGCCGTGGAGCTGGCTATCTAGAATGTGCATATAATGTTATGCTTGCTAGATCATCAACCAGTAATGGTTAAACAGCCTTGACCATGACACTGGTATGCATTAGTGTGTCTGCATTATGTCTTTTTCATTGCTTCCAGCCTCTTTTTCACCCTCTTTGGCTCTAGCCTGACTTGGTCCCCATATAAAAATGTGCATTTCTATCCTTTTTATTTATACTACGACCAGCATCACAACTCTTCGCTGTGTCTATTTCCCCACGTAAGTCAATGATTTGACTCTGTTGCTAAGCGTCTCAGAGCTCAGTGACACAGATATCTGACTTCTTCCATTGGCAGATTCTAGACCTGTGGCTTGTTGGCTCACGTCCTGGGCAAAGCACTGCAGTTGAAGTTTAATGAATCGGCACAATGGGCAGTTCCACCAATCAAAAGATTTTGCCATCACCAGCACAACACAATGATTGGTTCAGTGAGTCTCTGATAGTATGTTTGCTCTTCCCATTTTTGTGTTCATGAAACTTTAATTTTCACTACCAACCACTACAGTGTGGATGAAGTGTGTTCACTGGCACATGAATAACTTGTAAATGATGACATACTGTAAGCTTCTCTTCATAAATATATTGACTAGAGTAACGGCAAGCTTTGAACTAAACATTCCTTTTGAGTGTGGGATTGTTGCGATTAGGTGATGCATGCTTGCTCCAACTTAAATAAGCAGGAAGGGCCGATGAAACGTGAAGGCCTGTTTTTGATTGCAGGCAGGAGCATCACAATTCACCCCCCACAAAACACTACTTATTCGTTAACAGGGAACATGTCCCCAAAATATTTTTTTTAATGGCAAATTGATCTGTCCATTGATAATGTGGTCCATGTCACAACATGTACATCATACAAAACTTCTAGACATCCATCTCCTGTCCTGGAAAAATCTAACCAAGTGAAGTGAAACTCAACACCAGGGCAGCCACACCCAATCTCAGTGCAAATAAAAGAGACAAAGAGGCGTGTTTCAGATCCAAGACGTGGCAAGATATCTAGGAAACCAGAATTTACAACAAAAAAAAAAAACATCCAACAGTGGAAGGCTCAATAAAATACAATGACTTCGGATTAAGGTTAAATTTACTTTGAACAGCAGGGCCAGTTTTGAAATGGTCTTATCGTTTTTTGATGAGATTCAGCCTAGCGGTTCCTTGGATCATCTGTTTTTCATTTGCAAAAACTAATGTTGCCAAACCCTTGATGAAAACCCACAGCATATTGTTGTTAAACTCTAATGTCAAAGTCGTAAAAAGAAAATGTTTGCAAATGATGAGACGAATTAAGAAATCTATGTTGTACAATAAAATTATCATTGCAACATTCCCTTCTGCCATCTGTCATTGGCATGGAACTGAAGTGCTAAGCACCTGTCATTTGTGCGGAACTGAAGGGTTAATCACCTGTCATTTGTGCGGAACTGAAGTGTTATTCACCTGTCATTGGTGTGGAACCAAAGTGGTAATCACCTGTCATTTGTGCAGAACAGAACGGTTAATCACTTATCATTGGCACGGAACTGAAGTGTTAATCACCTGTCATTGGTGCGGAATGGAAGTGTTTATCACCTGTTATTGGTGCAGAACTGAAATGTTAATCATCTGTCATTGGTGCGGAACTGAATGGTTAATCACCTGTCACTTGTGCGGAACAGAAGGGTTAATCACCTGTCACTTGTGCGGAACAGAAGGGTTAATCACCTGTCACTTGTGCAGAACTGAAGTGTTATTCACCTGTCATTGGTGCGGAACCGAAGTGTTAATCACCTGTCACTTGTGCGGAACAGAAGGGTTAATCACCTGTCACTTGTGCGGAACTGAAGTGTTAATCACCTGTCACTTGTGCGGAACTGAAGTGTTATTCACCTGTCGTTGGTGTGGAACCAAAGTGTTAATCACCTGTCATTGGTGCGGAACAGAAGGGTTAATCACCTGTCATTTGTGCGGAACTGAAGCCTTAATCATCTGTCATTGGTGCAGAACTGAAGTGTTATTCACCTGTCATTGGCACGGAACTGAAGTGTTAATCATTTATCATTGGTGCGGAACTGAAGTGTTAATCACATCTTTTTGGTGCAGAACTGAAGTGTTAAATCACCTGTCACTGGTGCAGCACTGAAGTGTTAATCATTTATCATTGGTGCGGAACTGAAGTGTTAATCACCTGTAATTTGTGCGGAACTGAAGCGTTACATTACCTGTCACTGGTGCGGAACTGAAGTGTTAATCAATTGTAATTGGCGTTGAATGGAAATGTTGATGAACTTTGATTGTTGTAAAACTGACATGGTGAATAGCTGTGATTGGTGGAGAACCAAACATTAGTGTGCCGAAATGGGGCCCAAGAGCGACTGTCTCACTTCAGGGAAACTGCACAGCATTTACCAGCCCGTGACTTCCTTTAACAACCTTCTTCGCTTCCGTTGCATTCAATTTCCTAGTATGCCAAACTTGCGCTGCTGAACAGCCAAAGAGAAATGGCCTCAGCTGATCACAGCTGCGGATAAAAAACCTAAAGCCTGAATTACTACATTACATCGTCACGTTACTCTACACTGCTTGGTCATACTATGTAAACAAGGATGTTTGAAAGAGGGGCAGCCTCTTAAAATTGCAAAACCAAAACGTATCTGGTTATAGAGCTCCGTAGTCCCGACCCCTCCTATTCCTGGCTGGTCCCGGAAGACTGCCGGAAGCCATTACCTGCCCCCACTTCGGGCTCTTTCAGTTACCCTGATGATGATATTATGGTATTGTATGGATCAAACTTTGACATATGTGATACAAAGTCCATTATATACTCACCACCGCGTTTAAATCAAATTTGAATTTGAGAAACATAACTACACTACCCAGAATCCCCGGTCGTACATTGCCGGCTCCCGCTTTTGCTAGCTAACGCAGTAGTTACCGGCCAGGCGGCCACTCTGCTAGCGAAAATGGCTATCACTTTGTCTTATTATGGAAGTGAAACTAAGAGTATCACCAAGGGCGAGAAACACTATCAGTCTGGCCATCGTGTCAGCTTTATGGCTTTCACTCCAGCAGTGGTGGTGAGCGAGTAGCCCGGATGTTGTAGTCGTTTCAGTTGTTTTTTTGAAAAGGTGTTTGTTGTTTATTTGTTGGACATAATTTCAAATGACCAATTTTATAAATTATTTAAAAATGTGACAACCCCTCTCTTGGGTGTTTTGAACGACTAGCTGCCTGAATATAGGATGAAAAAAATTCAGTTTATTGACTCCCGTTATATTTTTTCCGAAAAGTGGCACCAAACGTTCGTCACCAAAGTGGGCGGGACTACAGAGCTCTATTACCATCCAAGGTCATGCATTTAAATGTATACCATTTAATTGATAGCCATGCACAACATAATCACATTTTTACTGGAAAGTATTTGTATAATCAGTCTCCATTGGTTTACAATACCGTGCAGTATGTACGACAAAGGTATTAATACACAAGTCTAAATTGTGCGGTTATTGTCTTCCAAAAGGCACTCGATCAGTCAGTTGAAGCCAGCATATTCTATTTTAGTGGCAGGATTCATATTAATGACATAAAAAAGCAGCTTAAACGTGTTATTAGTATATTCAGATGCAAAATTGTACTTGATGTTTCACGAGACTAAAGCATACCACACTTATCATGTAATATTAAGCTGTAATTAATATGTATGGTGCTAGTCCATAAACCCTTCGCTGCTCTTGAATGTAAGTCTTATTTCCTTTCAGGCTAAATTAAACTCTGGTTTTGTCATGTGTTCCACACACTTTGCCTGCTCTGTGCTTCTGCCTGACTTTCTCTTTTCAGAAAACGATGCCCCCGGTGGCAGTTCTGTTGCGCCGCGCATGGCCCTGAACGTGAGCGTACGTGTGTACGTGCTCCATATATGGCTCGAGCTGAGCTTGACGCCCCCTGATTGGTGGAGAGAACGTTGTTGTGGTTCAGTGCTTCTTAGCCACAGCTGGTTTCCTATTTTTGAGCCCTCCTGCCTCTCCCCTCCTTCTCTTTCCTCGTCCCCTGCTCGGGGTGGACTCCAGAGCACAGCTCTCTGGGGTCTTTGACTTTCTCTTTTCACTCCGGCAGCCCAGGCTGTTGGTGCGCAGAGTCGAATTTCGCCTCTGCTTCTGCTTGTTTGCTTTTGTTCTCGGAATCCGGCTTTCTTGTAAAACGGGGCCGAGTTCTGTGTCCATTGGGAAAGTGAGCAAAAAATCCTGTATTGCTGAAAATTCCAGATATGTGGAAGTGCGCATGTGAGCTATAAATCACCAACATCTTCTGCTGCAGCAACCAAAGGCTTTGCATGTTATTTATTCATTTTGATGTTTTTTTACAGGATAAAAGGTTCTAAACAATATAAGTGCATAGAAAAAATTACTTGCACTGAGTTAAAAAGATACAAATGAACTTCAATTTCCTATCCTTCAGAACTTATAGATAGGAATCATTCACGAGCTAGCTGCCAACAAAGAGGCTGACATACAGTTCCGGCGACTATTATTGGCTGGAGATTGGCAGTAGATTGGCAGAGATTAGCAGTAGATATGGATGGATCACGTTAAGGGTTGTTTCTCCTGATAAATGTTCCTATTGAACTTTATGGAAAAGTAAGTCAGGAGAAGAAACCCTTCAAGTTATCCATCCATATCTACTGTATTTCTGGCAGCAGAATGATGGTTTAAAGCTTGTTTGATATGTCAGACCCTTGATGACTTAGAGCCATTTAGCCAACCATGTGTTCCATACTGTTCCAGTGTAATTTACAGCTAAATCTAGTCTCACCCCCCAATTCCCATGGAGATCCATTCAAATGGATGTTGTTGGGTCACAGACATCAGGAAGTCATGGCATGTAAAAGATATGTGACCAAATATTTAAAATGATTACTTTATTCTCTATATAAATGCAGGGGTGCCAAATTTTGTTAAAAATAATTATTTCTTGATGAGGGATTTTATTTTCTCATAAATTTACTGTAATTAAACGTTGGATTTTTCTCATTTATTCAGTGTGAGATTAAGCTAATTCACCAAAGAGTGAGTTTTTTATAACCCTTTTTACTAATCTTTACCAAGGGTGCCAATAATTGTGGCCGGAACTGTATATATGCACATGCTCCCATTGACCAGAATCAAATTTCCCCAAGAGAGGATTTTAAAATCTGTCTAGCCCTTGTGTTTGTAAGAAGTCTAGTACTAGAAATATCAACCAAGATCTTTTTCTTTTCTTTTTTTATCTGAAAGAACATCTTGAACTTCTTAGAAGTAGGATGTGGTAAAAGTCAAAGCACTTTAAAGCACTGGACATACTCCAGTGATGTGCACAACCGTATTGTTTATTTGAACACCAGGCATGTCAGTGTTTTCTTGTGCTAAGTTCAGTTACCTTTTAATTGTGAACAGTCAATATGTTGGGGGAAACAAATTTTTTTTTAATAATCCTCCTTTTTAGGAGGATTGACTAAAATGGGTCTATTACGTAGTGGCAGACAAATGTATATTGGAATAGTTACTTCAGTATGTATCACACTCCAGGATCAGTCCAATGCTGAGCACTTCTAAAAGGATGTGTGACTACAGTTTATTACTGTATACTATGTAATGTGTTAGGTTAAATTATTTATGTGCATATACCTTTGGGTAACCATCTTTTAAAATTTGTTTTCAGTGAATATTTAATGGGGAAATTGGAGAGAAATAGTGTCCCACAGGGTACAGTAGTTTCCCATCCACACAACTTTCCACATACAAAGTCCAGATTCCTGACCACTGTGCCATACTTTGACTTTGCCACAGAATAGTTAAAGATAGTGATCTGTTAAAGATGAATTACTTAATTCAACCTTGTTGTGGCACATGCCATATCACTATTATGTTCTTGGATCCGTAGTTTAGTACTAATACTGTATTAAGAATTAACTGTGTGTTTACTGTATTAGCAAAGGCTAGTTTCATTCCAGACTGACTACCCTCAGACTGTACTTAAAGTACTTAAAGCTCCATCTTCCACCTACTATTAACACTGTTGTAGGTTTATGTACTGACGGGGACAGGCACCCGCAAGTGCACCAGTTAAGCTGCGCATTAAAGGCCTGATTTACTAAGTCCTTTGGCGTGCGCAAAACCTTTTAGGAAATGCAAAACTAATAACACAACCAATGATTTGTCCAAAACAAGTACTATGACCAATTATTGGTCATCTTATTGGTTTTGCGTGTTCTAAAAGTTTTTGCACATGCTGAAGGTCTTAGTAAATCAAGCCCTAAGTGTCCTCGTCTGACTCATGTCTGTGCGGGCCCGACTTGCGAGCTGTGGTTTGATAAGAAACGGCGGCTGACATCGCCGGCTTCGGACAAGAACAGATTGCGGAGGTGTCAGTGAGCGCTGATAAATATGATTGGGCATTCCAAATTTGAAGAGAAAAAGGGGAAAATGCGTTTAAAAAATTGGAAGTATTTAGGCCTTCTTGACACGGCTGTTTAGTGAAGCTCACTGTTGGGACAGAAAAGTTGTTGATGTGTTTTTATAGGTTATTGAGTTCACAGAGCCACCTTGTGGCTGATTCTCATACAATATCACACATGATCAAGCCGAGTGTGGTACAGATTGTCGTCGCATCTGTTCCATCTGTTTAGTTTGAAATGTCCTTTCTTTTTATTTATTAGTGTTAAGAGATCACACTTGAGGAAGAGTAGTTTTCGAATGACTCACAGCTGGCTGATGCATCACAGAAAGTGGAAAGAGGGCTAGTAATCCTGCGCAGTGTAGGCTTATGTTTCTCACGCCAGCAGCACACTGACATTTAAAGTTCAAATACAGAGGGGCTGCTGGGTGGCTCACTCCATTAAAGCACTGAAGGATCTTGTTGCTGTACTGTACGGCCCCACAGTCTGGAATTGAATCTGGACAGTGCTACACTGTGTGATTCCATGAGCGACACATAAATGGCGCTAATGTCACCCAGAGAAGGAGGGTTTGGGCGCACCAGAAACCTTCCGCCGGTCAACAGGGCGCTCGTGGTCTGCCTGGTGAGCTGTACGTGAAGTGTCTTCCTCCGGCTCATGTCTGTGCGAGCCCAGCTTGTTTACTACAGTATGGAAATAAGTGCTAGCGACATGTGCTTCAGAGGAGAGCACATGCTTGACTTCAGCCCTCCTGAATTTAAAAAGGTGTTTGCAATGAGCATTGAATTGTGTGCATGATTGGGCATTTCATAATATTTGGGGGGGGGGTTTTATTTGATCACAGTTTTTTTATTTACACTGTTAGATTTTTTGTTCAAGTTGCGAAACCGTAGTTTTTAATTTCAGTGTTATTCTTACGGCATGATTAAGGGCTTAATAATAACATGAAAAGTGTTTTTGAGTGAACTCTAGTTATTCAGGCACAAGCTCGTGGATTAAGTTATTATTAAGGGGCTAGCTGTACTTAATAAACTGAATTGCTGTTATTAAGGCTCAAGTGAACTGCTAAAGTGAGCTTCTTTTGAGTGCAGTGAACTGTCGTTAAAGTCAGAGCTCCCCGCAGGTCAAATCAACTGTTCTTATCGTGTGAGCTCCTCGCAAGTGACTCTGGCCGTTGTTAACAGCAGCTCCTCTCCTCTTTTCAGCGTTCCCAATTCCTGCCCAGCGAGTCCACGTGGTGCTGGTTCCTCAGGGTACAGGTTTGGACACAGCATCACCTCTGACCTGCAGCTGGCGGCAGAGTTCGCGGCCAAGGCGGTGTCGGAGCAGCGGGCAGACGCTTCCGGAGACGACAGCCCCAAGGTGGCGTACCCATATCGCTCCATGCCATCTCTGGCATTGACTTGTGTTGTCAACTGATTGTTGTTTTACTGATTGCTGCCAATCAAGACTGTTGGTCTTTCTGCAGAGCAACACTTTGATTGGTTGAAAGTGAGCCATTGTGAAAGCATGTGATAGTTAAAGCAATAACGGGGTTAATTCCACCGGTACTGTCACATGCTAACGGACCGTGTTGCATGACTGTTTACTGTAGACACATTTTTCTTTTGACAGTAGTAACCACACTGACGTTATTGAAGAAAAAGACTGGTTATTGAAGGGGGCTGCAATTAAAATAAAAAACATACCCCTACCTGAAACTACCATACACGATTTAATTGGACATATTTAGCAGCCTAAATCTGAAGAAGTGCAAGAATGGTTAGCAAATACAAATGTAAATGGATGTAATGTGCCTGTTAGACCACCTGTTAGCAAATTAAATTGTACTTGTTGGAAATAATAAACACTGATGTTAAGTCCTTCAATTGGGTACCTCACAAAAGGATCTAGCTAACCTGCTATTTAGTTGTTAATCAGTCAGCAAATAAAACGGTTAATAAATTTTAATGCCAATATAATTTTTATAATTAGCCCACAAAATTCACTATATCTTAATAAATGTATTTATTTTATGTGCCTTTAGTTAATTGTTTATTTGTATTGTATGTTGTATAGCAGGGTTTGCTATTTGGGGGGGAAAAAATTACATTAGATTGAGGTAAAATATAATCGGTCATTTATTTCTGCGGTCATTTAATAATCATTATTAAAAGTCATTACATACTTTTTTTGGCATCTTGCTGGAAATGTCTTTTTTTTTTTTGCGATTGACCTGATGCCCTGGACTAGGGCTGACTTTTGGAAGTTTTCCTGGTGGTGTGTGATCGACGAGTGTCTGACGCGTTGTGTCTGTGGGTCTTCCCCAGGACGAATCCAAGCCTCCCTACTCGTACGCCCAGCTCATCGTCCAAGCCATCTCCTCTGCCTTGGACAGGCAGCTGACGCTGAGCGGCATCTACGCCCACATCACCAAGAATTATCCCTACTACAGGACGGCAGACAAGGGCTGGCAGGTGAGCGCCCCCCTCTGGCGCCCCCCTCTACACCTCCACATTCCCTGACTCCAGGCATTTAGGGCCTGATTTACTAAGACCTTTAGCGGGTGCAAAACCATTTAGCACACGCAAATCCAATAACATGACCAATGATTGGTCATGGTATTTGTTTTGCACCAATCATTGGTCATGTTATTGGTTTTGCACATGCTAAAGGTCTTACTCTGGGGTGTAAAACAGTCACCGTCTCACAGGCTAAGCCACTGGAGCTGCAGTGCTCCTGGTATGTGGTGTGGATGATGCTGGCAACTCGGGAGGCAGATTTGTCTTTCTCCTCTTTTGTTTTTATTATATTTTTACTTGGCTCTTGAATTAAGTAATAATTAAAAACGTATTTTCATTGTATTGTTAAATGGGAAGTAACCATCCAGAAACTCTGGTGGGTTCTTCTTTCAAGGTTCAGTAATAAAGTTTAAATACAAAAAGTACAAGGTTTATTAACTGTTGGTACCAAGCTGTCAGTGACACTGGCTTTTATTTCAAGAGAAATAAAAAGCAGGCTCATTTTTGACCGCGCTCATTTTACACCGCTGGGTCTCTTGCATATCTGACCGCAACTCTGGTCTTTGCGGCGGCAGAACTCCATCCGGCACAACCTGTCCCTGAACCGCTACTTCATCAAAGTGCCGCGGTCCCAGGAGGAGCCGGGAAAGGGCTCCTTCTGGAGGGTGGACCCCTCCTCGGAAGCCAAGCTGGTGGAGCAGGCCTTCCGGAAACGCCGACAGAGAGGCGCGTCCTGCTTCCGCACCCCCTTCGGACCCCTCTCCTCCAGGTGAGCGCCTCCTGACACGCGGCCGGTGGCGGCCGCCAACGTTTTTCGTTCGCCGCGGGATTCGGTGAAGTCCGCACCTTACTCTCAACCCGGTGTTCTCACTCACGCCTCCTTCAGCCTTTCTATTTCATTCTCCTCTCCTCCTCTGTTGTCACTCTATTGGGCAGAAGGAAGTAAGTTAAAATTACCTCACCCGTGTGAGTCTTCTTTCCTCTATTCGTGAGTCACACACAAAACCCTGCAAACCAGCATAAAGGAAATGAAATGCGTCTTGATGTGATTAACCAGAGTCAGCCCTCGTCCTTTTCTGTGCTTGTGTTGTTATGTGTCTGCATCTGTGTCTGTATATATAAATATGTGTGGATGTCTGTGTGTATGTGTGGAATCAGGGGTCGCGTTAGGCTGGTAATTGCCAGTTTTGACCGTTTTTTTTATGACAAAGGCCGGAAAATGTAATTCCCTCCTGACATTCGGGCCGGTGGGAAAATTTTTTTATATATAATATATATATAATATATAGTAATTTTAACATAATTTATCTCAAAAAAACCAATTAAATTTATATTTATTATATTTCACCGCAAAAATCAACACTACTACTCACTAATCCTCTAATAATCTGTCCGTCTGTCTCCCTCGGCCTGCCTGCACTGCAGTGACCGTAAAATGACTAAACAAAGCGTGTGTGTGTGTGCTTGCTGCGCGAGCTAGCTTAGCAATAAATAATGGCTAACTTCTCTTCTCTTAATCTTCTTTCTACACATCAATAAGAAATAATGAAATGCAGGCTAGATAAAGTGGCAAAAGATGATGTGTGTCTTCCCGTGTCAAGTGTGGTGCAGAGCGCGGGCATTCTTCTCAAAACGAAAACAAAAAAACCTCCGCAAAAACCGCAGGAGGAGAACGCGGCTCATGCGAGGGCGTAGCTACATGCGTAGGCTACATGCGCGCTCTAAAAAAACTAAATTCGAGAATTTTCGATCAGCTCGATTCTTCTTTCATCCATTTCCATGCAGCTAACTGAAAAAAGGCATCGTGGATGATTTTTTTTTTTTTTTTTTTTTTTTTTTTTTTTTTTTTTTTTTTTTTTTTAAAATAGGCTAGGCCTACTTGAACTTTTTATTTTTATATATGATATATATGATATAATTTTTTTATAAATTTTTAATTTTTTTTTTTCTGTTCTTGTGTGACTTTCCGAAAGCGCGTTTTCGTTTTAATGTTGTCGTTGTCGGTAATTGTCCTGTGTTTGCTGTTTTTGCTTTTCTTATAGCATCTTCCACAACTCTGCAATGCTTCCTGCAAAATGAAAAAAAAAAAAAAATGTGAAAATTCAATATTCAAAATTAATTATTGCTTTAAAAAATTTTCAAAAAATGTGTAACTAAATGATAAAATAATAAAATGTAATTTTTTTTTTTTTTTTTAAAAAACGCAAACGCAGCGCACACACCAAAAACCCGATTTTTATTTTAATTTACCATTAATTTCGCATTAAAGTTATATTATATTTTATTTTTATTATTTTATTATTTTTTTTTTTTTCAAATTCCTTTTTTTTTATAATATAAAATTTATGTTGTATGTGTAATGGCTGTAATATACAATACTGCTGTTCATGCCTGATGATAATAGATTTGGCGTTTTTTTTTTTTTTTATTTTTCATTTTTTTTCTTTCCGGACATTCTGTTTAGCAGTTTATCTGAGCGCGATTTCCTAATCCGTGTGTGTATGGTGTGTGTGTGTGTGTGTGTGTGTTGTGTGTGTGTGTGTGTGTGTGTTGTGTGTGTGGTGTAGTTGTGTGTATGTTGTGTGTGTATGTGTGTGTGTATGTAAAAATTTTATACATGTGAAAAAAAAAAAAATTTTTTTGAAACTCAATTCAATTTTTTCAAATTTTATATAGTATATTATATCATTTAACATTCATATGAAATATTTCAAATATTTCATATTTGTAATTTTTTTCATTTCATCATTTGCAGCAAAAATTGATTATAATGCAAAATTAGAAAAATAAAAAATTAAATATTTTTTTTTTTTTTCTTTTTTTTTTTTATATTATTATTTTATTTTAAATTGCATGCTGTTACTTCCCTTTGCCTGTGAATCTCTTCTGTTCAAAATTCAAAATCTACAGAATTTCTTTTCAATATCAATATACTCTATAACCTCTATGCATTTGAACTCTTCTCTGAGATCTATGAGAATTGGGGACTAGATTCAATTGTAAATTGTAAGAAAGTAGTATAAAATGGATATGTAATGGAAATGGCTGTACATCAAATCAATAAGGTAAATCAAAAACCAAAACGATCACTCTGCGGCCCAAACCAGCCCCAATGTGGATGATGATTTCCATCATGTGTTTGGTGGTTGTTTTTCCCCATCCAGTCCTTTAGATCTCCTGAGGAGGAGGGAAATATAGAAAGAACCCTGATCCATCCACAAGAACTCCATATCCATACAGAGTGATCCCACTCATCTATTCGATAGACTTCAGAGTGATGGATTGGGACTTTTTCGCCAGCTCAGCAGCCATTGTGTACAGCACCAGTTTACAGCTGTACTGAATCCATACTGTACCATCAATTATTTCAGCCCAATTCAGAAATGAGATCAGTTTATAGTAATAAGAGTAAAATAACAGTAAAAATGTAATAGATTTGAGAATATAAGATATTGAATTGATTTTGAAAGATCTTTTTAAGTAAAGATGTTGCCACCAAATACATTAAAAATAAAAAAGCAAAAAATATTTAAAATTAAAATAAAAATATTTTTTAAATTAAATATTTTGAAAGCAAAATTTTCTAAATTTTGAATATTGAACTTTTTCACGATATTCTAATTTTTTGAGCTGCACCTGTATGTATGTATGTCTGTGTGTGTGCGTGTGCGTGTGTGTGTGTGAGAGAGTCTTCATCCCCATACCTCTATGGGTTCCAGGAGCGCCCCGGCGTCGCCCACCCACTCGAGCGGCCTGCAGACCCCAGACTGTCTGTCCAGAGAGGGCTCCCCCATCTCACATGAGCAGGACCTGGGCTCTAAGCTGGCCTCCGTGCCCGAGTACCGCTACACGCAGAGCGCGCCAGGTGAGCCGCGTACCGCTACGCACGGAACACGGCGGGCGAGCACGACCGCCACGGCCGCTGCCAGGTCTCACTATGTCTGCCTCGCCCACAGGTTCCCCGGTCAGCGCCCAGCCGGTCATCATGACCATGCCGCCGCAGCCCACCGTCGCCAGGGGAGGAGCCAAGCCGCTCGCCTACGTGCCAGCCTCTCTCATCGCCCCCCAGCAGCCCCCGGGCCACACCCTCCACGTGGTTCAGCAGGCACCCACCGTCACCATGGTGAGAGTGATGACCACCTGCGCCAGCTCCCCCAATGGGTACATCCTAACCAACGCCAACCTGTCAGGGAACCAACAGGGGGCAGGAGAGAACTCCGGGGGGCAAAGAGGTACAGTAATCCAGTCATTCATTTGCTGATGTAGTTCATGCTCTGTGCACACCCATGCTGTCCAAACTGAGACTGCATGAAAAAATTCAAGGCACTGTAAGGCGAAGTTTTGAACTTTAATAACCACATACACCAGGGATACTCAGATCTGGCCCTCAAGGTCAGTACAACTGGTTAAAATTTTTTCCCTCTAATCAGAAGCTAGTTTAGACCTGGGACACCAGGTGGAACCTGACCAATCAGAATCATAAATCAATCATTTAACAACCAGGTAGAAAAGCAAACCAGCAAGGCTACTGGCCAGATTTTTACTATTGTAGACATGCAGTATTCAGTAGCATTAGATTACCATTACATCAGTTTAGCATAAGCTCTCATCCAGAGTGACTTAAGAATCGGACTACATATTAAGTGCAGTCAAAATAAGAGAGCCCTACAGAAAAGCAGTTTATTCAGGCCAGCGTATGTAGAGTGTGGAAATTCGTAAAACGACGGGGGACTTGTTTCTCACTGCGCTGGTCAGGTTCTGGAGAGGCGAAGACGGCGGTGACCTTTGCGTCACTCCCCCCAACGAGCCGCGTGATCCAGGCGGTGGGCACCCCGATAGGCGGGGTCGGCGGCGGGCAGCAGGCCTTCACCATCCTGCAGCAGACACCCGTATCCCTGGGTCAGCACCAGCTCCCCGTCCGGACCGTCACCCAGAACGGCAAGCACGCCCTCCCTGTCGCCAGCATCTCTGCCAGCGCCTACGGTACGCTTTCCCGCCACAGGGGCCTGTGGCGTATTACCGTGAAGTAAACGGAGTGTGAGAGTTACGAGACCATGTGCGTGTGCACGTTGAGATTATGAGTACATAGCGTAAGCGCATTTGCACTGCCTGTATGTAACCTACGCATATTAGCTTTGTCCATGTCCCTGCGGTACGATAGGAGTAATGCGTGCCTATTAGGATTGCAAGACTATGCAATGTGTGCATAGAAGGTTTGTAAGACAATGGAATGTACGCACTTTAGGATTGTAAGAGTGCCCAGTGTGCGCTTATCAGGTTTGTCAGAGTTATGAACACTTCAGAATGGTAAGAGCACGCACTGTGTATATAAGCTTTGCAAGCTCATGAATATTCTCACATTTTTAACTAAAAATACGCAATGTGTGCACAGTTGGCCTGTAAGTATACGTAATCCATGCACATAAGGTTTGTTACAGTGTGGATTCTAGGCACATTTCGACTGGAGAGCTGAGTATAGGTTTGTAGCTGTAACTTGCAGATGTCAGTAACGCACATCGCTTAAAATTACATTAATGCACCCATGTGCATCAGCAGGAATTGTGTCACGGCGTTGTCTGTCCACGCCCTTCACTTCAAGGAGCATTTAACAAAGAAATTCAAAAAATGTTCTCTTTCTGTGATTTAGCTATCACCAGCCCACTTCAGATGCTGGCAGCCCAGGCCTCCAGCTCTCCGCCAGTACTGGTGAACAGGCCGGCCAGTATGGAGGCTGAGGAGCCTGGCTCAACAGCAGGCGAGCCTGAGGCCAAGAGGCCTAAGGTGGAAGACGGTGAAGCAGCTCCAGTCCCTCAGCCGGTTATTGTAGCCATGAACCAGGAAGCCAGTGAATAAAGTTGCAAGATGAAAACAGGATTCAGTGGAGAGGGTTCTTACGTGTTCCTCAGTATATAAACCCAATGTGCCAAACGAATGAGGGGGGAGGGTCTCTTATTGTGAGCTTACGTGGGATTCAAGAGAGCAATTCAGCTGTTCATATCGAGACGACTGATTGCATAGTTTAGCCTGGGGTGATGTTGTTACCTTGTGTTTGAGCCACGGTTTTTCACTTTGTTTAAAGGCATTGTCCATTAAGCCTTAAAACAAGAGGTGTGCTGCTGTCTGATTTGCTGAGGGAAAGCTGGTTGGGTAGCTGGAAATGCAAATGTTCCCTCACAACAAAGAGAGGAGATTCTACCCACACAAGTCATCAAAAATAAGAGCATTAATACTGTTATTCAATAGGTACCCTCAAAGTAGTTCTTCAGTAAGTTGCAATAACCAGGTTGGGGTGGGACCAAAGCCTACGCAGTTATCTCTATCTGACATGAGGTAGTCTTTCTCGTGAATCTTTCTCATTAATTTGTTGTTGAGAGTCTAGGGGGCCCTGTACTGAGAGGGGGAGGGGGGAGGGGGGGGGGGGGGGGGCAGCTTCCTATACAAGTTATTATTGTGAACAGAGATTTAGTCTTCTCTTTTTTTCTATTTTATGTTAGCTTCCAGTTGTGATACCTGCTATTTTTTAAATAAAGAATGTTACAGATAAAAGCAAGAAACGGATGAAAACAAAACAAAAAAGACTGGGATTGAAGTTTACTTTTTCACCCAGTGATTTAATGTGTTCATATCAAATATTTTTCTATTATCGTAGTACTTAGGTTAGAAAAATTAGTCTCAAAATCGTCACCGTTTGTGACTTTTTTTTACCGTCTGTGATGTTTACCGTGTAGCGCAATATGGAATTCGCTTAATGAATGTACTTTTATTCTATTTTTCTAACGGTTCACGGTCCCTGCATATGTCGCGCTTCATTAAGTATTCTAGGTACAGAGTATAGATGAATGTAGTTAGGAAAATTATTTGTAGAAAAAAAAAGGAAAACAAGAAAAGAAAAAGAAAAATTTCCGGCGAAAAGGCTGCCTTGTTTCATTTAAGTGCAGTTGTATATGCTTTTTTGGGTTTCACAGAAGAAAATGGGAGTTTACAATACAATAAGCAGGCTGTCCTCTGAAATAATGGACTACCTTAGCCTACGCCTTTTCATTTCAGTTCTCAGTTCTAAGATTTAGTCTACTACAAAAGGCGATTACTTTCTATGCTCTGTTACTGACAGCACACATTTTACATTGATTTGATAATGGATATGCACTGACTTGCCATATGAAATTTGAATGAGAATGAGATTCTGCTAACCAAAGGAGCTATTGCCATTTGGAATAGTGTGAACGTCAATTTCTTGGTATAAAATTTAAAACAGCTGCCTCGTTGAATCCTCTGAAAAAACCAAACAAACCCACAGAGGAAGGCAAGTTAGTATCGACCATTTTGTCAGAATGGTCTAATGCTCTCTTTTATTGCCAGTTTTTATTTTATTATTTTTTTTTTTTTTAATATGCATATTTTCCCTTGCTGTTTCTGAAGTGCTGATCAAGGAAGGAAGCCACAAATATTGAGAGACCTTTTGAAAGATCTTGGATTTCCAAGAATTTCTGTCCCCCATTTGAGACCTTTTGTTAACTACGAGCGTCAGGGAACAGCGGAGGAAGCTGGCGGACAGCTATGACAGTGTAGGATAAGCAAGATACATTTACAAAAAGTTTATGAGCTTTCATAAAAATAAAAAAAATGTTGGTATATTTTAGGACACATGCCTTGTACTTAAATGCATTAAGCAAGATTCCGAAGCATGGCCCGTAAAACTAGAATCCAGTCCATCTCTTACTGTTGACTCATAACTGCCTTTAGTAGGCCTATGTGCTCCTCACAAGAGTAAACAGAAAAATGCGGAACCCTATTGAAGAAAAGGTAAATTCTTTCTGTAGATCACTTAGACACCAAGATGCTACTTCATAGGTAATAAGTGTGCAGTTTGTTGATGGTCAGGATTTAATAGTTTAGAACAGTGGTCCCCTGGAGATTTACTGTCCTGTAGGTTTTCACTCCAATCCTAACAAAACACATCTTACCAGCAAGAGATCCTGTTGAGCTGCTAATTAGTAGAATCAGGTGTGCCAAATTGGGGGTTGAAATGAAAACCTACAGGACGGTAAATCTCCAGAAGCAGGGTTGGGGACCACTGGTTTAGAGAGTAAAACTGCCACAAACTAGAGCCAGCATGAAAGTCCTTTCGAGGGAAACTTGCTTTTCACACTCAGGTTTTTAAATTAAATATGAAATTTCAATCCTGTATGTAGTAGCCCTACCTAACACCTACTGTGTTATGGTATGGCATGTTTGAAAGTGGTTCTAACTGAAGCAACTGTAGCACAGTTTTCCAAACGTAAAAAATTGTGGCTCAAGTCAAGTGCTCTCACTTGCTCTGTTTTTTGCATTTAAAATGAAATTGCCTCTGAAATTTTCAGGTAAAAATTTTATGTTTAGACCAGGAAATACTTGCGTCTAATAAAGAATGTCTATGACCAAGGCAGTATTGTTTTACAGTATAAGTCCTTGTAGCTCTATCAGCAGTATCGCCATCTATTCAAACTGCTAATGTTATAGATGTCCGTGGATTAAATTGAAGGATTACCCTCCAAGGAGTAGTCTCCAAAGTCTTGCATTGAAACACTAATTTGTGCGGTTACATGAAAAAAGAAAAAACATACATTCAAATGAAACAAGCTATTTATACCGTTTGTACTGGTTGTAATATTATTTGTTGCATAAATGATTTCTTTGACCAAATATTAATACATTTGTAAAAGTAAATGAGACACCTCATCCTACAAGTAACTATTTTATTTATCGGGCTTTGTTACTGTATGTCCAGCAAGTGCCAAAGGCGTATTTCTCTTGGGCTACACTTTGAACGGGAACCGCAAGGTCGTAACCTCAGAATGACACCACTTATCCTTGTATTGATGGATAAAACCAGCTTTGAAGGTGGCAGTACACAGTGTCAATAATTAATCTCAGCTGTTCTTTTGTTAAATTCCACTTTCTGGGTTTTTTTTGGTGTTGTTTTAGATTTATGTTTTATTATGGGCCCAGACACATATTGTATTCAATGAAGGATATTTTAGATAATTAGAGAAATGTCTGATTACCTAATGGCTGATATATGGGCATTCAGGGGTTCATGGTCTAAACTCTAAAGCAAGAAAATGCACTTAGTTAGTCCAGGGCAGCTTGTACAGTGCAGCTACAAGACAACATACTACAACTGAGGTAATATTTTTAAAAATCCCAGAAAGTCAATTAATCCTCTAAATGAGCTCACCTTTTCCCAGCATTTTTTTCTTTTTGAAATAGGTCTGACAAACGGTTGGTCAAATAGTGTGTTTATTGCAGGCAATGATGATTTTTAAATAAGTAACATACAATAAAATGACCTCCCTCATTTATTCACAGGCATACATTTACTTAATATTCTGAACTGGTTATTAAAAGATGATAAGAAATCACTCTTCTGAAGCAAATCATAGATTTGAGAACGGTATTTATCACATTGTCAAGAGTCACAATGGTCAGTCTAAAGGTTGCCTAAATACCTTCCTGGATGAGGTGGACTATGTGGTTCCTGTCCATCAAACGTCTCTCGCCATTCAAACGTGAGACAAATCCACTGGAGCGGCGCAGTTTTGTTCTTGCACATTAAAAATCACCTTCACGCCACCTAAGCGAGCTGCCTGTTTCATTCAGTCAAGACACGTCAGTCCCTCCTTCTACTCTACGGCCCTATACCTATAAGATCTGTGGTCACACTTATTACCTCATTGTGTGAATAACATTCAACTCAAAAAGTCATTGCCAATGGTTACAATCAAAAACTTCAACAATCTGGGAAAATAAACTTCTTTCTGCCACCTCCTACCTGAGAATGAAGCTTTTTTTTTTCCAAACTGGATTTTTGATTGTAACCATTGCCAAAGACAGTTGAATGCTATTGTTCCTGTGGATTTCTTGGTTGTGAAAATTAACTCATTGCTGTAGCTCTTCCTAAAAAAATAAAAATAGTTAATTTCAAGATGTGCACACAAGGTCACATGAGCACAGTTTACATCTTACTAAAAAAATTTAAATAAAAAAAAAAAGTTGAAGGCACAGGTTATTAAAATCAATGTTCGTGTAATTTTAGTATTGATCCATCACTTCATAGCAGTAGCAAAGCTGTATTTTACTTGGACCATATAATCTTGCCTGCTTTTACTAACCTTCAGAGCAGAGGGGTCTGTGTTTATTGTGTTATATCTTTTCCAATACTTTTCTTGGTGGCTGAGTTCAATCACAGTGGGTTAAACGTTAGGCAACGGTGAGCTCTGCGTGACTGATACAGGTAAAAATGTTAAATGTGTCCTTTGACCAAAAATGCTCCTCGTGTACAATTGGACCGAGACGTCGAAACGATGTATATTGTGGCACTGATTCACCAGTGAATGCTCTTTCATCTCAGATTTTACTCTCTGCTACTCTTTATCCAGTGCATACAAAACGATGACTGGTGTATTGTGACTGCTGTTTCTGTTTTTTTGTTTTTTAAAAACCACTTGTTTTCAGTTTGGATCAATATAAAGTGTTTACTGTAAGAATATACCAAATTAAATAAGGAGGCCAAATTGGCTTTTTTGTCAAGATGCGGACATAAAAATTTCAACTGAAGCTTCTGAAGTTGCTGTAAAGGAGAATATTTTTATATTGGGTTATGTGACCTTATATATAAGATATAAGGACGTCATTGAGAAATAAATTTTAATTGTGCATACAAACCTGGTGGCTGCTTTCTCTTTCTCAACATATTTTCAATCTGTCTGTTGGATTTATTCAGTCACCACCATGCTGTTTTTGGGTTAATTCATTTTAGCAGGGACACGGTCTCCCGGCATTCATTGGTACAGTATTTTGTTTCTTTAGGATTGCTCGAATCAAGTACAGCTTTAGTTTATTCTAATCAGTCTGTCAACTGTCAGACCCCAGGCATGAGATGTGCTTTCTATCTTTATATCGTTTCCACTGAAAACGTGGGGTGGGGAGGGATGTCAGTTGCTATACTGAATTTGAGTATAGATTAAAGAGGATTATAAAATACAGTGTGGTATGAATGTGTAAAACTTAATTTGTATCTCATTGCATTAATTTAAATTTTTTCCTGATCAGTATTTTCTTTCACTGCACATTTTACTTTACTTTAACAGATGCCATTTATTTCCAATTTCAAATTAATTTTAGTCTTTGGTACTCTACACAATCGACAAATATGCCCATTCACGATACAGTATCAGACTGTGTTATGAATGAAAAAATATAATCTGGATGGATCTCATCAGTATTGTGGACTTTATGGAATATAGTGACAGTATTGCCATTATATTCCATAGATACAGTGGCACCCCTACTATTCCCATCTGTATGCTGGTTTTTGTTCTGGATCTCAGGAAGGTTGGGTTACGAATAAATAGCATAATTTGTAATAAAATAAAACTCTTAATTTTAATCAAACTATAGATTCAGGGCAATACGTTGTTGAAGAAATATTACCTTTACTGTTACCAGAAACGTATGTGGCAATAAAATGTTTCGTGCAATAAGGACATGGATACAATAGACAAAAGTCCAGTGTTGTAACCATAGACCGTAAAAAAAATCATTTACATTACATTACAAATCAACGGCTCTATCAAAACGAATGGACTTTGACTAGTGTCCTCTCCTCTTCCACTGAAATAATATCTGGAACCATTATTAAACATGTTGCAGTCCGGGCACATTACAGAAAACACTCGTTCAAAAAGGGAACTGAGTCGAGGCCAGCTTCTCTCGTCTCTCCAATTGAAAAAGCGTCAAAGTTATGTTTTTCTACCGCGTCTGCAGGTGAAAATTATTTTCCAACATGTATGCTTCTGGAACGGAGAGTTTGATCAAACAAGCGAGGTACGATTTTCTTTAAAAAGCTAGCTTGCAAGTAACATTTCCTTTCATTGGTAGTAAGTCGGCTTGCTGGTCAGCTGTCAGCGATCATGAGATCACTAATGTTACACTGGCAAAGTAGCCTACGTTAGATAGGTATTGAGTCACATAGCTTCTGCTTTTGCTTGGTGATCAATTGTGTAGTTTCTCTATTGCGTCTACTGTTTTCTCGATTTGTTTCAGAGAAATTCCAGAGGAAGAACTGCAGAAGTTCTATGGCCGCATATCTAAAGTTCTCCACATCGAAGACTATGGAAATGAGACAGTTGATTCTTTGCAGCGGCTTCATTTAATTGTTTCAGCAACGAAGTATGGACGGACGTAAGTTTCCTGCCAGTTGCTAATTTAGTGTCAGATTTGAACTGTTAGTTGTGTCATCTGTCAAGGTATACAACCCTAATCTATCCCATAGACATACAATTAATATATGTCTATACAATTCTTCTCACATACCTGGATGTTTCAGAAGAATGTATTTTGGTCACGCAGGATTCCGTCCGACCTTCACAAGAAATTTCAGGCGCTGCTGTCCTCGCCAAGCTCACCGGAGCAGCTCCAGGTTTTGTGTTCCTGTATGCTAAGGGAGTGCATGCCTGTCCGTGTTCATGGCCTGTCGGCAGAGGACATCCAAGACAGCCGGACCATCAGCTATGTGGCAGCTGTCATTCTTGCACAGGTAACCTCGAATTGTAGCTACTCGGAAAACAGAGACCATCCAAACGCTGATTGCTCTTTTTATATTGTGAAAAATACAAAATACAAAACAAATACAAAATATTTTTCTCTAGAAGACCCGTATTGTAACAGTTAGGTTTTTTTTAAATTGTAGATTTATGTTATGTTATGTTTTTTGGATGTATTTGAAAATAGTTTTTAATATCGTCAATGACGCCATTTATAATGGAATAAGCTCCAATACAACATTCATTGTATATAATAAAAATAATGTTTTATATGGTGATCATTTTATATGGGCATATGAGGGGAGAGTATCTGAGGATATTTTAAACCTCTTTGAGAATAAAAAAAGTATTGAAGATTGAAATGGTGTTTTAGGGTATATTAATAATATAATATAAGTAATAGTAACATTTCAACTGCATTTGGACAGAATATTTTTTCCAAATAGCATTTTACAATTGAAAATAGACATATTTTTTGTGCCGTTTTCTTATTATTATTTTTTTTTAAAGTATTCCAACACCCAGGAAATAGCATTTTGAAATGCATACTTAAATGCTCAGGTATTTCACTCAAGTCTGCTCCTAAGTGACTACTGGTTCCTAAGCCCATTCCTTTCTATTACCATTTCTCAGGTGGGGCACAAAAACGACCTCGACGCCCTCAGTAACCAGCTCCTGAAGAGTCTGGAGTGTCGGCAGCCCGAGTTCCAGATATCCAGACACATGCTTCCCATTCTGTCTAAAGTCATCGCTTTCTCTCCCGAAAGCCTTACTGAAGGTGAGAGCCATGCCCAGCTCTGCTCCTTTCATTTAGACATGTAGGTCCAAGCTGAGGTTTTGTCTTCCCCTTGAACCCAGATTGTCATGAAAATCTATGGCAAATCGCATACCCTATACATTGGAGAATTATGCTTTCATATGACAATAAATGTATTTTGTGATGCTTGGTTTGTAGCAGACCACATTGTCCTCCAATGTAAGACGTGCCGTAATAATCCCTCCGGAACTACAGGCAAATAGACGCGACTGAATTGTTTTCCAGATATAATGAGAACTGTTTTGAACACAGATCACATCAACCTGGTCAACAGGAAGCTGGTGGATTGGCTGCGGTATGCCAGTGTCCAGCAGGGGGCGTCAATGTCCTCTGGAGGGTTTTTCACTGGACCCAGATCCCGGCAGGTAGAGTTACAAAGGAGATTCCATCCATTATCTGACCTGCTTATTTCTGATCAGGGTCACGGGGAGATGGAGCCTATCCCAGCATGCATTGGGCGAGAGGCAGGAATAGGCCGCCAATCCATCATAGGTCACACACCCCATTCACTCACACACTCATACCTACACACTCAAACCTGCAATTTAGGCTCCAATTAACCTAAACTGCATGTTTTTGGATTGTGGGAGGACACTGGAGTACCTGGAGGATACCCACACATACACGGGGAGAACATGCGAACTCCACACAGAAAGGTCCCTGGCCTGAACACAGGAGATGCCACAGTGTAACCAAGATGGCTGAATTACTGTGCTTTACAGCAACGCGTTTCTCCCTGCACTGTTGAGCCAAAATATCTATCACCAGAATGCCTCAAGGTTCAACCGTCTAGACCAGGTAGAAGGTTGAGTCTGTCTAGTGGTGACTGGCCTCCAATTAACCCCACAGCGTTGAGTGTTCATCGCGCTCTTCCTCTAGCATCCTGTTTCTCTAGCGTCACGTGCACTGCAGAAGTGTTGTTTTTCTGCTCCTCTCACCAGCCCGCTCCCATTTCTGTTCCTCTCACCAGCCCGCTCCCATGTTCCTCTCACCAGCCCGCTCCCATGTTCCTCTCACCAGCCCGCTCCCATGTTCCTCTCACCAGCCCGCTCCCATGTTCCTCTCACCAGCCCGCTCCCATGTTCCTCTCACCAGCCCGCTCCCATGTTCCTCTCACCAGCCCGCTCCCATGTTCCTCTCACCAGCCCGCTCCCATGACGGGTTTTTCTGTTCCTCTCACCAGCCCGCTCCCATGACGGAGGTGGACGGGGCGGTCGCAGGGGACTTCTTCACCGTGCTGTGTGTGGGGCAGAGCTACACGGAGGACCAGTGGATGAACATGTACGCCTTCTCTATGATCAGGAAATGGCTGCTCACCTACGACACGGAGGGAACCGGCAATGCGGACGCAGGTTAGGGCAACTGAAGTCGAAGGAAAAGTTTAACGGACCTCAAAAAAGCCCTGATCTAGAACTAAATCATAGTTGGACAAACATGATTGGCAAAGTGTAATTGAATATGATGCTTTGTACTTCATCCTTATTGGTACATTTGCATAACAATTATTTAAGTGGTAGTTAGAGCTACTTAAACATTTCAAGATTATGAGTTTGACAGTTGCTGCAATTGGAATGGTGTGCATGTTACTACAGAAAGTACCACCCTTAATTTTGTAATTTAAAAATAAGAACAAGGTACATTATTGGCAGAGTATAGACAAGGTCAGTCTTTTGTGCGTCATGAAAAGTAATTTTTCCTAAATTCTCTCCGATTAGCATTTTTGAAATTTGGTTTCACATTTCCTGGCTCATATCAATGGCCATGAGACATGTTGCAAAAATGAATACAGAAGTAACTGAAGGTTGGGATTTTGACTTTTACCAGCTCATCCTAAGAGAGCGCAGTTCATACAATTGCTGTCGCAAGGTAAGCCGCGAGTCGAGATGCAAAGCCTAAAACCAGTCTGCTGTACGCCTTGCCACTCACACGTTCTGATCCACCTGATTTGACTGCCCTGACCACTGTTCAACTGAATGCCTAACAGCAAGCAATCTTGTTTCCTGTGTTCTAATCTAATTCAACCTCTGATTGGACTGTTCTTCTCGCCTTAATCTCACACGTTAATTTTGTCAAGACTCGGCTGCTTGCTTTTTCTCTACAAAAAAAACCGCCAAATTCGCTAAATTATAATGAGGGTGTCATATTTTAGCTACTCAAATGATCTTCTGAAATGTTCTATCTTTCAAAATATAATTTCAAAGCTGCTAGCAAAAGGTGTTGTGTGATGCAAACAATCTGTTGTCGCCTACGCGTGTCAGTTGGTTGATGTTAATGACGGTAATGGTGTGTGGGTTATGCCATTTACTTTTAATTATTTAGCTACGTAATACTTTAGCCGTCCACCTTTTCGTTTTTGAATCTGCTTACAGCAATGGTAGAGTAGTGTAATGCATTTACTTTTTAAGTTGGCAATGCTACTTGTTGGTTTGATCAGCTAGCTTGCACAGCTGCTGATTATGAATCTGTTGTGCCTTCTGAATGGTAGTACTGCGCTATCGTGCTCGCAGTGATAATACTGATGATTTCCACATTGGTAGTCGCTCTGGGTAGTCGCATCTGTCAATAACGCAACGGTGTCGGTGCAGATGACAAGTCGGAGGTTGACGGGTCAGTGATGTCCATGGTTTCGGCTACGTCGTCATCCAGTCGCCTGCTCCCGCCCAAAGAGCGCCTGAGAGAGAAGGCCTTTGAGTACTGCCACCGGCTCATCGAGCAGAGCGACCGCAGTGAGCATACCCCCTCTCTCGCCAAGCGGACGCCCGCGTGTGTTTGCGCATTACATGCGTGTGTGTGTGTGTGTGTGTCATGAGTGCTTTTACCATGCCTGTTTGTCAGTAAATGGAGCAGGCGTGGCAACTACTACTGTTTCATGTAAGCATCTTCATTATGTCGGTGGGATATGTATGGCTGGGTGCATCCGTATGCGTTTGCGGATTGCCATGTACGTGTGTGTGTGTGTGTGTGTGTCTGTGCGGAGGCCGGGCAAAGCTAGTCCTTACATGCGTGTGCCTGAAATGCCTTTTCCTGTACATGCACATGGATTAGAAACTGCATGTCACACAGACAGTCGTGACAGAGGGTGATGGACAGGTGATGTGACGTATGCTCTTCTGCTCTTTACAGAAGCCCTGAAGAAGGCCGATATGGAGCTGCAAAAAGCTGTACGTACAGCAGTCGCCACACGAGTGCCCCAGTTCAGCACCCTGTAGCAAGCTATTCTGTGAAACCTTTCCAAATAACTTAACTGAACCATTCCACTGTCAAATCGTTCTAAGCATTACAATGGCTGAAAACACTGCGATTCATTATTCAAATTGTTACACTCCTGTGCTAGCAATGTACCGTACATTATATCACATGACATGACATTACAACCATTTACCAGATGAAAAATCAAAGCGCATGCATTCAAGTAGGTTAATGAGAGCAGCAACTGTACAGAAAAGGATGACTAACACACAGAATAACACTTGAGCTTAATTGAAACTTTGTCGCACAGCACTTTCGGCAAGTGTTGACAAAATGAAGGTGTCGCACGACATTTGGCATGTATACTTTGGCAAAGGCCTGCAGGGAGGGTTCTGTTGTCTCTATGGTAACGAGATATCAAACTCCTGACCATTTGTTTACATCTGTAAAAACATGGTGGAGGAGTAAGACATTTTAAATCTACTTTTATTAAAAAAAGAATTTAGGCGTTCCCTCTGGCTGTCCAATCACACTGTGTAACAGTGTGACGTGGTGTGCAAAATAACTAAATTCTAGAGGTGAAAAAGTATTGTGCGACTTAGGGCCAGTGCATAACATTAGCAGTAAGAAGTGTCTAGACTAGTAGTGTGTAACAGTTGCTATAAGGCAGGGGTCCTCAACTCTGCTCCGTACGGTAGAAGGCTGAAGGCCGCAAGATGTGTTCGATAAAATCAACCCATTCACACTCAAGACCCCCGGGTGGGGTGAGGTAGCCACTTTATTGATCGATTAAGTGCCGAGTGACGATAATAAATCATCAGGACCCGCAGCTTTCCAGGTCCAGGGTTGAGGATCCCTGTAGCTAAAGCACAGCTGCAGGCGGGTCGTAGCACTTTCGTTGTCCCAAAGTGACGATGGTCATTGACGGCCGTCAGACTGACCCGGGCGTGGCGTGTTTGCTTAGTGCCTTGTGGAGGCGGTGACGATCATGGACATCATCTGCAAGGAAGACCCGTCGTTCGTGTACCGAGCGTTCCCGTGCATCAAGGCCCTGTACGGCCGTCTGAGCGGAGACCTGGCCTTGGCCCGTGTCGTACTCCCCATCGCGCAGTTCTACCTCAACCACAGTGAGCCCGTCCCCGCCTCTGCACCCTCACACACGGAGGGGACCTACTTTGGCATTCACACACAGCCAGGGGTTTGGGTCAGCTCCATTTTAGTTCAGGAAATCCCCTTGCTTACATGAATGCCCATAGAACATTATGGATGTTCTTCAGTTTCCTGACTTTACTGAATTTAAAATGGAATTCACCCCAAACCCTCCTAAAAGGGCCACCATGTAGCTGTAGGTCCCCACCCAGTTTTGATTCCAGTAGCAACTACATGGTCAGTTGTTGTGTTCCTTCCATATTCTCGTAATTCCTTACCCAAGGAGGCTCTGGTTGGAAGCAGTATTTCCCAGTACTCTTGATAGTTTGTGCATATTAATTAGGAGTTGTGTGCAAGGATAGACCATCCATTGCCAGTATTATGGTCATGACCCTTTGCAAGAAACAAATCGGAAGGTTTTGACTCCATCAGTAGAGAGGCCGAATTGTTAAGATCTGACCATCTGGTTAATCTGTTAAATCTGTGGAGCTACCATATGTGACAGGATTATGACACTTAGGAACAATTGCAAAGACTTTGCTCTCCACACCAAGATATTATGATGACTCCAGATCATTAAGGCACTGATGAGATCATTAAGTCACTGATGACACTTGATGGCTCCACCCACTTTTGGCTTGCCAAAACCTTGCGTTTCTCGTTGCTGGCCTTGAGCTCCACTCCCCCTCGTGCTGCGCCGCGGTTTAACGGGCTGGTTCGGCATTGGCACTCCGCAGGTGAGACGGCGGCGGTGGACTCGGAGGCGGTGTTCCGGCAGCTCTTCTCGCAGTTCCCCGGAGAGCTGTTCAACGAGGCCCTGCTGGCCTACGAGTTCACCCAGTTCTGCAGGGCCAACGTGGGCGTGCTGTGTGAGGGCGTGGCCCTCTACAGGCAGAGCTTCCCCAACCTGCTCAAGGTGAGCTCACTGCAGTACAACACATTTCCAAGGCTAGCTCTTATTTATGTCAACTTACTTATAGACTCAACTTTCTTATTGTAGGCTGATATTACCGATTGACTGGTGCATTGTACACAACTGTGCAGTTCTGTCATCAAAAGCTGCAAGCTGTTTGAGACAACATGGAAAAATTCACTTTTTTCCAGTTTTTCCTTCCTTCAATAACTACCGACATTGAAAACTGAAATCTGTTCAATTAAAAAAACTTGTAATTCATTGTTGTGATTTGTTTGTACTTTTTATCATTTGTTGGCTATAAAATATGTAATTGAAGTTCAGTTTTGCCAGTCATTTTCTAATCGGTCAGATGCTGGCGACACCTTGAACCTCTGGGAGTAGAGATATTTTAAAGACTAAAATATTTTAAGTGCTGCATTTTCCTGCACCTACAAAGATTTAAGCCTCTGTAGATGGATGGGTATCTTATTGTCTTGTTACAAAGACATTTTACAGGTGACTTGACCAACATGTTCACATACGTTGCATTCACAAAACTACAATGCACATAACTGACAGTAACCCCAACTCCCCTTTGCCAGTTCCTGGCCTGGAACAGCCCGGCCCTGATCTCAGAGTTTATGGAGCTCCTGCCCTCCCTTCTGTCTCCTGAGACGGCCATCGAGATCCTGCACTCCCTGCTGGACCTGCCGTGTCTGGCTGCTGCCCTGGACCTCCAGCTCAGGTGTGCCATCAAACCTGTATTGGGCCCATTCCGTTGAGAATATTCCAGATTTACAACAGGGTTGTCCTAGGGGGGGGGGGGGGTGTTTGATTTATTTGTTTATGTATGGCATTCCTAAAAAGCAAAAGGCATTAGCAGCAAGCTTATGTGCAGCGGACACATTGTGTTTGTGGTGCTAATAACCCAATGTGTCTTACCAGTGGCACACATTAAACCGAATAGATGGGGCGCACATAAAATATTATGGGTAGGGATAATATATAATTTAATAAAGCATTGATGTATCAAAGCTGGACCAGCACAAAGAGAGTTTTGTGGAGGGTTCATCCCCAAGTGCCTCAGGCCTCTCTGAATGAGGGGAAATGAAGCCTGGAGACTTTCCTTCATGATCCCGGTACATGACCCACATGCAACTTAAAATCAAGTGGTCAACGGGCCTCTGGTAGCGCACCAGTGAAGCAGATTTTAACATCTTCAAGAATGAACCGGAAATCAAACTCAAGCGATACACTTACTGCGTTGAACCGTTTTTATGTGGGAGATATCAAGAATACACCAATGCCTCTTTCTGGTTAATGTTGCTGAACGCCTTGATTGGAACATGACCGTTTTCGCTGGTGGGAGTATGACTCGCTGTCGAGTGAACGCCGGCTCTTTGCTCTGCGCAGGTCCGCGTCCCTCCAGGCCCCTGAGAAGACTCTGTGGGACCAGGGGCCCAAGGTGCCCAGCTCTATGGAGGCGTTCCGGCAGCCCTTCTACAGGGGCATGTTCCTGTACATACTGCGGCCAGAGGCCGGGACCGGAGACACTATCGACAGGTACCGCCATCCGGCTCCTTTACAGCAGACCGGCCGGGTCTCATCCTGGAATAAGTCCTGTACATTACAGCCGGGTTTTTAGTCATCATTCCTCTTTAATGATGATTCTGTTTCATGATATTGTTCCGAGTTCAGTGGGACACTTAACTCTGTAAGGGGAATTGGCTGTTAATTACATTCTCTAGTGGATACTGGTTGGTGGCTCATTTGGTTAAGGCACCACGCTGTGGTATAAGGATGAGCGCCACGGTCTCGGTTCAAATGCAGACAGTGCCAGTGCCGACTGTGGCTGGTTGCTCCATAGGGCGGTGCACATTTGGCGATTGCGTCACCGCTGTGTATCGTTGGGTTGAGTCGGCTAGAGGTCCGCGTTTCATCACTCTTCAGCGACCCCCGCTGGTCGATTGGGCGCCCGTGGATTGCATGTTAAAGCCGCATATGAAAGGTCCTCCTCCGACTCCACTCTATGCAAGCTTAGCTGTAGTCTTCGGTGTGAAAAGAGGCAGCTGGCGACACCATGTGTTTTGGAGGTGAACCGTAGATGTGTACACTGTCCCACACTACATTGATTACGACATTGCGGTCCACTCATGAACGCGGCTGCAAGTTCCAGGTAATAGGACATTACAAATAAAGGTGGGAATTGTTCAGCCCCACATTGGGAACCAAATTTATTTTTAAAATTATAATAATTGACATTCTCTAGTGATATTTCAAGTTGATACTAAATGTGATGCATAGACAGGGCAGACTGTTAATTTTAAGATGCCTCAGCTATAAATGCAATTGATGTGGATCTTTGCAAAAAATAAACCAGCAGCGCTTAAAAGTAACATTTCACTCGCAGGTTGAGCATGCTCCATGAGGTCCTGGCGGACATGGCGGAGAGTCCGCGCGCCGTGCAGTGCGCCCAAACCGTCCCCGTACTCCTGCACCTGTTCTTCAACACCGTCGTCCAGGTAATCGCTTACATGCATAAAAATAGAAGAGGCCCACACTCTTTTGCAGATTTTTAATTGATTTATGGAACAGACATTTTGCCCATCAGGGAGGGCTTCATCACTGCCAGTGTGTAAAGTAAGAGGCCATTTAAGCAGTCTACCCACTGCTTGGGTGGAGCTACACTTGGTCTGCCATGATAGAAAATGGAAGTACCATATAGTCATTCCAATGTCCATGCAAACTGAATACTTACTGACCATACAATTTAAGAAAAAAGGGGAAGAAATTAAATCACTTGGATTCTGTTTTTTTTTCTTTTTTTCCATGTTTTTACAATATTCAATCTTCAATCTCTTAAATGCAGACATGCATGGATGTAAAACAAGATGTTCTGCTGTAGCACCATTTGAAATGCATTTCACTCACTGCTGAGATCACAATGGCTGACATTCCATGAGTACACAAAGTTAAAATTGGTGTGATTAATTTGTCGGAGGCCTGGCCTCTTTCAGTAAAACCGCAGCATGTTATATGTAAGGCCACCAGTTTGTGACGTGACGTGCAGGAATTTAAAATTGTATTTAAATGGTTATCCTCCAATGGTCCCCATAGGCACTGCAACGGCACAGTCAAGTGAGTAATCATACAATTGCTAATTGAGACGATCAACAGTTCGTTTATCTAATATGGGTCATAGCCATAGGGAGGAAAGTGAACAAGGATGGAAGTTTAAATGCTATGAAAGTCATGTCTTTGAGCGAACTTGTGAAGCAGTATCCGCCTTGTTCACTGCATACCGATGGATTTAATTTATTTTTCACAACTTGGAATTTAACAAGTTACACAAGGAAGATAACAATAGACTGACATTTAAAAACTAAGAAACATCACTGAAGAGACTGTTAAACAACTAGCCATGATAAAATATAATCCGTTTTCATTTGAACTTTGTACATGACATTCATAACTTATTTCAAGTATCTTTTTTGTTTTAATATACCTCAGCTGCAAACTATTTTTTTATTATAATATGATTTTTTTTAAATATATAATTTGTGCAAGTTAAATGTTATATAACTGCTCTCATTTTTAATGTGGGCATTTCCCAGTGCTTGTAACAAAAACTGACATGCCCCTGTACAACATTTACAAATACTGCAGCATGTCCACGGTAGTAGGTAATCTAACTGAATTTAACACATATCGCCTGTAAAGAATCTCTGTCAATCATCGTCTGTGCTTAATTAGTGGCAACAACTTTATGAAATTAGATGATTGAGGTGGTGCAAATGGGATACTTGTTTGAGAAGTGGCTTGAAAAAAGCGATTGTGACCTATCTGGAGGAGAACTGAAGTACCATGTGAGAAAACAAGGGGAAAATAAGCTGTTAGCCCTACTTATAAGGGGCCAAGACTCAAAAAGACTCAATGAGACTCATATGAGATTCAAACGAGACAAGACACTCATTAGCGGAATGTATGTTCAGTATTACTCCAACTCACTCTCACTTAAGTCTCCTGTTCAGTTTGCAGACAAGAAGCTCATAAACCAGCTGGTCCTCATCCTGCTGGAGAGGAGCGGCCTGCTCTTCAACATTCGCAACTACAAGACCGAGGTGCAGAGGTGAGTCAGAGGCAGAAGGGAGCTATTCATGAGACCACAAGAGCCTGCGGTCTCATGAGTAGCACATTGTTATTATTATTATTATTAGTTTCTTTTCTTTTATGATTTTTACCATCATTATTAAGGTTATTTCGCAGTCCGTGTTGACTTTGAATAGATGACACAAGTGTAATAAATATGAAGTGATGCATAATGAGACCAAAAGATAACATAACGCAGGATTGCAATTGATATGCCATTGTATTCAATTGTCTTAAAGGGTAAAAAAAACCTAATCTTATTATTAGATGAGGTGTTTATCTGACAATTGTCTTCTATTCAGAGTGTTCAGCTCCCACTTGCTGGTCTTGTGCAAGCTCCACCCATCTCTCATAGTGGAACAGTCCAGGGAGCTGCTCGACTTCACTGGCACCACAGCCAACATATACAGCAAAGATGACCTTTACATTCATATGGTGAGAGTGGGGGGTGTCCTTATAGAGGGGTTAGAATTATTGGTCTGGATTCCTTTAACACCTGTGCTTAAGTTTAACTGCCAAATTCCCACATCACATTTAGGAGAGTTAAGCAATCATTAAAATGAACTCACAAAAGTGAAGAAAAACAAACTTGCATCAATTTGTTAAGAAGTTGAGAACAAATTTTGATCTAATCCAGAGTTTCTCTTGATTATACTCTATGCTTCTTTTCAGTTTATTTATTGTGTGTTATGACAATTAGTGTGCTAGGCTAGATCTGTCTAGAATTTTACACTAGTGATCAACTTAACAAAACATAGATACTGTGGTTTAGTGGTGATAAAAAGCATGAGCTTTGAGATTGCCTTTAAATTGTAACACCAGCCAGAACTAATTTTCACGTGACTTTTTCATGCTGTGACTGATGATAAAAGCACTATTAAATAACGCCTGGTCCTGTGTGGTCTTAAAGGGATATTTCACCTTGGTATAACATAAGTCATTTTGTGGAGCCTACCCCATTGTATCTGCATAGAGTGAATACTAGCAACATCAGCTGTCCCTGCTGACTGTTAACTGTATCGCCGTTCCTCCCCGTTGTCAGGCTCCCAATTCACTCACATTCATTTTCAAGACATCCTCGAAATGAATAGTTCTGAAGCACTACTGTACCTTTAAGTAGATGAACTGTACAGTGCAACTAGAGAACATCTGAGATCTGATGTGTCTTGGTGTCTGTTTAACGCACGCTTTTGTGTACGCGCAGGTGTGGGTGATCGGGGAGTACCTCTCCGTTTCCCATGATGCTCGCTGCACGGTGGAGCAGATCACCTCATTCTTCGAGACCTTGGAGGCGGTGCTGTTTGAGATCACGCAGGTGCGCCAGCTGTCCAGCCCTCCCCGCTACTCCCCGCGGGTCATCACCGTGCTCATGACCACATTGGCCAAATTAGCGTCCCGCAGCCAGGACCTCATCCCCAGGTATAGCAGGCCTCTCTTTTTACTGCTGTGTTTTTATGGTTTTAATTTTTGTCTCAAAAAATTAGGTACATGGCAGGCAGTACTTCAGTGATTCTGTGTTCGGGCCAGAAACTATGTGGAACATGCTTTTCAGTGTGTGACATGGAATGTGTGTGTGTGTGTGTGTGTGTAAAACATGGCTTTCTGTATATGAGGCGCTGACCTCTTTCTGCGTTCGTCCTCAGAGTCTCCCTGTTCCTGTCCAAGATGCGCTCATTTGCTCGCAGCGCTGCGGTCACCTCCTGCTACAGCGAGGAGGATCTGGAGGAGATCCTGACCCGCGCCCACGAGCTCATCAACCTACTCAAGCTGCCCAGCGTGGCCCAGTTTGTCCTGGCACCCTCTGCCCGAGGAGACAGCCCCCGCTGGCACCGTGACACCAACGCCTCCCTGCCGCTCTCAATGAGGACCCTCAGTAGTCTGCTGCAGAAACAAGGCAGCTTTCAGCACTGAGCGTAGCGCGCTAATGTACAACCTCTTTCAGCACTGCTGAGTGTAGCGCGCTAATGTACAACCTCATTCAACACTGCTGAACGTAGCGCGCTAATGTACAACCTCATTCAGCACTGCTGAATGTAGCGTGCTAATGTACAAACTCATTCAACACTGCTGAACGTTTGCGCGCTAATGTACAACCTCATCCAGCACTGCTGAGTGTAGCACGCGAATGTACAACCTCACTCTGTTCTGGTCAAACTAGGGAGGACAGATTGTGGGAAACTGCACCATACTGTATTGAAGCATTTACTGCAGGCTTATGGCTGATGCAGCATAAATCTATTATGTGATTCATGATGATTTAAGACATGAATCATCATGATTTCAGGATAAATGAATATTTATTAATATTTATCAAGAATCTGATTTTCAATATGAGTGGAGAAATATTGGCAGTTTCAGCCATGGTGGGGTTTATGAGTCAGGGCACATTTTTTAGTTTAATGAAAAATGTAACCACATATCTTATCACACATACAGGTCATTTATGTACACTCGTATACTGAGTTGTCATTCCTCAAAAGTAAAGAAGTAGAATGCAACAAGATGCATCGTTTCAGTGGTCTGACAGTAGTCATTAGTGGCGATTGATTGTGGATAACATATGAATACATTCCTGCAGTAGCATGAACCATATTGCTTGTCTTAACAATAGGCTTTATATACAGTACATGTCTCTGGAAGCTTTTTAATGGATGCCAAGGGAAACTGTATAGCTTACATTTAAATTAGACTTTTATCCAGAAGGGTGTGTAGATTAAATTCAGATCAAAACCTTGCTGAAGGAATGTCCCACAATGGATTTAAACTGGCAAACGTCATGCCACATGTCAAGTTTTCAGACCATTTGTGACTGGTGGAATATTTGTTGGTCAGTAGGTCAGTTTTAGTCACTTGTCTCCACATACTGAACATTTGAGTCATCAACATCAGTGTTCATCTCTGTGCAATTAAGCTCTTTATTACGTACATGAATAAAGTATTTTTCAAACGTGAATTTTAAAAATGTCATCTTCATTGTGTGGACAATTACAATAGTTCTGACGATTGAAGTATGCAAAAATGAACAGGTATCAACATTACTTTCAAATGACAAACAATATCTACCAAATTTAACATCAAGGAAATGGTGAATGGTAGAGATGTAATGGAGTACATCACTGTTTCAATAGACACTGATTATACAAACAGTTCATATAAAATATAGCTATCACCATAAAATATTTTTTTTTAAAGAATTTAAAAAAATTATTTCTTTTAATTCTCTCACTCACACACACATACATACACACCACACACACAGCAGAACATGACGGCAGACATGGAACAAATGAACCCGCATCAGTATACTCTAATTTAGCCCTCAAGGCCAGTAGTACTGCTGGTTTTACCCGAAAGTTAATTGATTGATTAATGCCACTGACTCGCAAGAGATTTAACTTGCGTGGTGTCCCAGGGAAATATTGAAAACCAGCAGTACTACTGGCCTCGAGCGCCAGATTTGAGTATCCGTGTCCACAGGGACGGCTGAGTATTTGCAGTTGAGGTTGGGGGAATTGAAGCTAATGAGCACTTAATTTTCTTCCACACCTGAACCAACAGTTCAATTAGTACATCAAAGCAAATGCACCTGTCGGCACGTAACAGAAAATAACCTGTGATTGGAGCAATTCTCACATGATGCAATTAGCGAATATTCATTGATTACTCGCATGAGAATTCAGCCACGGTGGGGGTTTCGTTTTTCTGCAAAGCGCAAGGCTTTCTGCTAAATTTGAGTCCGTATGTAGATCTTGTTTGTCATAGTAATGGAAGTTTGAATTAAAAGAGAAAGTGTTTTTTTTTTCCAGCTGTATTTCTGTGCTTGCAATACGCATATAATTGGGAATCAATATTTCTTAAGTGAGAGCAAATCCTAGAACAGAAACTACTGCTACTGAACTAGCTTACAATAGGCCTCATTCACCAACCATTCTACAAACAAATTTGATCTTACGAATTTCTTTAAAATGTTTTTATGAACATTCTGGCATTCACCAATGTTTTCGTACTTGGTATTTCTTCTTGGGTAGAACAGAAGCCCAGAACACAAACATCAGTCAATCCCGAAATGTTTTAAAGAAAGTCTTAAGAACAAAGGCCCAATAAGATTAGCAAAAGTGGTCCAAACCCTAAATGAGTGGTTTCCTCCTAAATAGAAGGGGGTACTTAATAATTAAGAGGTGTGTTAGTATAGGTATGTAAACTCCTGTTAGTGGTATGTTGGTCGTATATTTGAACTGTGCAACATTCTTATTTTGTGTGTAGGTCTTTTCATCCATTTTGAGCCAGGCTAAAGAACGAGGTTGGCTAAGGTAAGTTGCTTCTAGTGCAGGTGTTCTCAATACTTTTCCTTGAGGGCCACAGGGTCTACTGGTTTTCATTGTTACTCAACACTTAATTGCAAAGTATCCCCCAGTTCTGCATGATTAAATAGCAATTCAATATTTCATAGAAAAATAAACTCATTGGAAATGTATTCAACACAACATTGCAGTGGGACATAAGATGCTTTTTGTATTACAGCGAGACGGGAAGTTTGTCTTGAGTAAAACCACGAATCTACGAGTCCTTTTGGCTCGTAGAAATGTAATCAGTGCAGAGACGTCAAGTACCTGAGAATTGCGTAGTTTTGGAATGTTCTAGAACTACTCTACTATATCTGGCATCCAGAGACCTTTGAAAAATGACATCCTGTTGTGTGCACTGGGAAAGGAATAATGTGGAGAAGAAGGAAAAACACGGAACGTGGATGCAGTCATCCTTTGGTGACTTTAAATCCCTTTCATAATACTGTGTTAAGAGTATAATTGTTTTGCCTTACAGGGTACGATGTTCTCTAAACTGGAGTAATTAATACAGGTATTTCTCCTGTATTGTGAACATCTCTGCATCGTATTTTGTTACTGCTGTCTTGGCCAGGTCTCCTTAAAGAGATCTTTAAGTTAAAAGATGCATTATTGTAATTTTGCTCTGAAATCTTAGAAAAGGGGAAACCCAAATCTGGCCCTCTAGGCCAGTAACACTGGTCTTCTGAGAGGAAATGTATGATTCATATCCCTGATTATCCAGAGAATCCACTCCCCTGGTGTCCCATGTCTACATTGGTCTGATTAGAGGGGAAGAATGAAAGCCTTAGAGGAAACAGTGTTATTGGCCTTAGAGGGCAGGAATTGAGTATTCCTGCCTGACTGTAGTCATTTCTGTGATACTGATAAAAACATGGCCCCGAGAGCTTGAATTTTCCATCTTAAATATTGAGACATATACTGTAGGATACACTGCAATACTGGTTATATTCACACAATTGTGCCAAAGATACAGTGCTCAAGACTCCAATTCCTGTGGAGTTTAATATACAATTGTCAATTAACACGACTCGTTAATTTTCCGTTTGCACTAACGGCGTTTGCTATTCCTGTTTCTTTGCACACTGCTTATTTCTTTGAATGGCAACTGCCCCTATGAAATTACCATAATCTGATAAGATAAGCATCAAGGGACACAATCATTTGGCTTTCTACTTCCACTTGCAAACTAGCGAACACACTGTTCAAATGATATCTGAGCAATGCTCAGTTTTGCTGAAATTTGGTTTCCTGTTTGTTTCTGTACACAGGTAACACAACCGCACTGTATCGGGGTAGTGCCACTTGTGGTTTAAGGCATAAGAATTTACACAGAAATAAAATGAATCCTTTTAAATATCTAAAATTACCCCAAT
The DNA here is from genome assembly GCA_022702515.1 of Ilyophis sp. 1 JC-2022. Taxonomy (NCBI): domain Eukaryota; kingdom Metazoa; phylum Chordata; class Actinopteri; order Anguilliformes; family Synaphobranchidae; genus Ilyophis; species Ilyophis sp. 1 JC-2022. Next base: position 84,680,019 of record CM040394.1, read on the forward strand.
GCATCTAGTTTTTAAACGATACTATACAAATATTTAAGAATAAATTGAATACATTTTGGAATTCTTTTATTTGTTCACATGGGAAATAGTCAATTAGGAGTAGGTTTCTATGAGTAGGTTCAACTTCAAATCTACTGTTTGAAATATGGCCACAGACTATAACAGTGCATAGATATTAAAAATAATTTTTGTACTACACAGCACAAAAACGGGAGAAATCCTCCTTCCAGTTCGACTGGAACACCAATAATTACATTTTGATTCAGTCTTGACCTCTAGTGGTAAAACATTGTTATTGTGCGTATATAAACACACAAACAGCACACACAGCCAACTGTATACCCTCAGGGAAAGGGTAGGAAATGTAATCACACAGCCAGGCTGTTTATTAATCTGTTCATGGTCACCTGATGTATATAAGCAGTCTCTGATCCTGAAAAGATCAGGTTGTCATTGCTTAAAAAGGAAATATTCATGAATTTCTTATTTCTTAGAAAATCTATTTCTGTCGCTGTCTATTTTGGAAAGCGTGGTAAGAAATTTAAAACTCCAAACAATTTTTAAGAATAAAAATACGAATAAAGCGCATTGCTCTGTAGCTTGTGCAGATGCCTTCGACCAGTCGTCCAAAATCAAATTAATCGTTCCCATTTTCTGCCAGGCAGGCACTGTTGACACTTTTTTACACTGTATATTATGAATTTGGCATGTAGGGACATATCAGTTAGAGGATTATTTGGCAACAAAGTGATTAATAAATTAGTGTTTTGATCAAATCTTACTTCTAAACATCGCACAGAAGGGAAGAATTAATTGGGCCAAGTTGTGAAATGGTCACAACTTGCGTGAAATAGTCCTTTTCTACACTGAAAAGGAAGACCAACGTATTTTCACGAACATTCCTTCTCCATTTATTTTAAGAAGAATTTGTAGAGGCTTCTTGTGATCAAATCTGAATTTAACCCAAACTGTGCGTTCAAAAACTATCTGAAGATGCAGAACGTCCTGTCCAGCTCTGCCACCGCCCGGGGGAAAGGTGATGGCCTGACCTGTCACCTGGAGGTCTCCACCTGGCCAGATCCCGACGTGTACAGGTACCTCCAGATGGCGTAGTAGTGGGTTCCGGCTCCCATGGCAACAAAGAGGTGCCAGATGGCATGAGCAAAGGGGATGAGGCCGTCACTTTTAAAGAAAATCGTGCCAATGCTGTAAAACGCTCCTCCTATAGCCAGCTCAAACAGGCCATCTCTGTCGTGCTGGAAGATAGGGGCAACACTTGCATTTAGGAACTTTAACAGCTGCGCCTTTCAATTAGTAACCTATGTACACTTCAGAGCCTAATTACTATCATGGTGCCGGGTTTATTGCCAGGAGAAGTAAATCTTAAGTAAACAGATGAGTCTAATCTTTTTATCAGCAGATGGAGTTAAAACCAACACATGCTTGTGTTTGTAAGAAATGTAATTACCCATTCCTGATCTATATTACACAAGAGCTGGACTCATCTCCAAAACTATCGTTCCTGGTTCTCAGTAGTTAAACAACTAGTCCTTTGTCAGACTAACTAAAGCTCCAGGGGGGTATTTCACGAAGTGGGAGTTAAGGAGTTAGCTGGCTGACTTTTGTAAATATTTTGAATTTGATGACATCTGATTGAATGAGAGTCCAATCAGATGTTAGCCGGGTAACTCCTTAATCCCACACTGTGAAATACCCCCAGGTCTTTAGTTCTTCAGCAGCTGGAGTCATCTCTCACACCAACAACTGCATGCGACAAAATGCAGGGAACTCCTGCAGTGCGTTTTTCATACTGGGGGAAAACGATTCATATCTTACCATTGAAAGAATTACTAACGCAGGAAGGGCTGCCATAGCTGTGTAGAATATAAACTCTATGATCTTATACCTGAGGGTCAACAAAGAAATCATAATTACAAGAGACCCAGGCTACCGTTAGGCTACCGTTTCACTCATTCTCTCTAAGTGTCCATTAATGGGCTCATTAATATGTATGTACATGTATTATTAACTACAGTGTGAGGGCTTACATTCCATTATGCTCAGCAGTCATTAACACAAAATGAACAGACCCACCCTTCAAAACACATCACTGTAATACATACTGCTAATGCATTCAGATCAGAAAGGAAGCGCAAACCGATGACAACTGTAATTCTGATGCATTCTGCCAAGTGAGTTTGAATGTGATGTTAGTGAATAGGCAAAGGATTTCAATTTTGGCATGTTAAAGCCATAGCTATGTAAGGATAGGTTATCCGTATAGTGGTATTTACTTTGGTTACAATGCAAATTGTTGTATTGTTGTTTGTTAGGTTGATGTTTGAGTTATTGATTATAAATGGGCCTTCTGTGCTTCTTGGTGGTATCACACTTTTTTTTATTCCTGAGACTAACACTGATGTTGAATCAAGAAAAAGGTGATTGAGACCACCAAGCATCTTGGAAAATGATTAACACCCTTCCTGTCATTGGATGTGCGCTATTAAAAGTCCTCGGAGCGAAAAAAAAGCCGCTATTGGGCCCCCGGAGGGAGAGAGAGACATCGCAGTCCCTCTGCTGTCTGCTTCATCCACAACATGGACGGACATCTGACCACAGCGCTCCAGGAAACGGTCGGCGCTTACCTCTCGTGAAAGAGGGAGACGTACAAGGTACCAACGCATGCCATGATCCACACCATCCAGCGCATGTGCAAGGCCCACGGGCCCAGCTCTCTCAGGTTGAGCCTGGGAAAACAAGAGGGAAGCCAACATGCAGGGACTAACGCCACAACCGGAAACGATACGCTGCAGGAGGAGAACAGCGTGCCCAATTGCAGGGGACACATTTAAAAGTTGTACATGAGCTGAGCTGAGAGGGAACCGATTTATACCTAGGGGTGGATTCCAATCGCTTATTTTATCCGTCCTCTTTTCCTCGGTCCTCGTCTGACCTGGAAATCGATCGAGGTTCGCCATCTTTAAGGACATTCCAAACCACTAAATGCTTCTCGGAGGAGCGAGGAGTGGGGAACGACGAGGCTCCCGGGAGATTCTTCAGTGAGGAAGCACAAGTGTAGCCTTTGCAGAAGCCTTTTCTCAGAACTCGTGACGTGTATGAATTATCCACCGCTCTGCACATCTGCCACGTCACTGGCACACCCATACACACAAACAATTTTTACGGCACCATTTAAAAATATCTATCGCTATCTAATTCACACAAAAAAAAGTGTGTGTGTGTGTGTGTGGAGAAATAGCAGTGTGGATACTGCACTGTATTAATTTACTTTATCTTTTCCATGCACCCACAATTATATGTTGGTACAAACCCTTGTTGGATCTAATCAAATCAAACATTACCTTTGAAAACTGTGACCATGCATAGTATCATATTAGAAATACACTAGGTTAATAAAGAGGAATTCACTAAGAAGTTCAAATAGTTATTGGATTGATAGAATGTCTGTGAAAAATAAATTACTACCATTCTTTAGTGATAAAATGCATACCATAAATACCAAAACAGTTACATATACAGGCATATACAGGCTATATATATTTATAACACCCCAATTCATAAAACGATTATGTTGCAACAATAACCCCTTTCTAAAGAATATACAAAAAATATATTGAAATGCATTATATTATCACAATTTTTCAACACTTCGCAATATATGGGTCAACATATAAATCATTACTCCTTTCAGATATAGTAATATATTATTTTGCAATAAATGTTATTGTGAAATATATTTATTATATTTTCAAAAAGTATATATTGTTATAGTGATTTCCCATAAGGGACATTTAAAAGCAATGACCTATTCACAGAAGCAGTGCCAGTGAAATATAGTTAATGGAAACAACTAGGGGGAAAATAGCTGTCCTGAAGTACAAGTTGTGCATCATGAGGAGAATAAATGGGAGCCAAATCTGAACAGCTCTTAGTATATGGAATACTGTGTTCGGTGGATGAGGGTGCACATGCAGTCTACACTCACCAGGGGGCATAGGAGGCCGCGATAAAGAAGTAGATGGCTATTCTGTCGCACATGTGGACGCGCTGCTCGACTGTCCTGTCGGCACAAGAAATCAAATTTGTGGCCAAGATTCAATCTTCACTGGATGACTTCTCCAGTGCTCCACTGTCATGTTCATCGGCCGTTTGAAACCATAAAAACCCCCTGAACCAGTTAGATGGCACTGAAAGAACGCAGTTTACATACTTTCATTCTTTTAATAATACAACTGAGAGTAAACATTCACCAGACACTCAAGATCAATATTGCTGTGAAGAGGAATTGGGCTTATAAGGCAGAAGGTTCAAATTTCATGCCCCCAGGTTAAATTATCAAGCCAAGGGCTGCTGTGGGAGACTATAATTCTGCAGTAAATATCTGTCTTATGATATGCGTAGTAAAGCATTTCTGTGTAATGTAACAATATTTGTCAAGCAAGAACCTGTAAGTTAAGTTTGCTTTTTAACAGGTTCTTATTAACAGCTTTGCTAGATTATTCTGGTCACTTGGTGCGACTGTTTGGATGTTTAAATGATCAGCTCAGTGCTTCTGCATTCATTGTGCTTGACTTTATTTTCCCACACTTGGTTGCTAACATGTCACGTGGAGCAAGATTACAAACATGTCTCAGCAAAGATCTTCAATGTGCAGACAGAGTAGACACTTTCAGCAGGAATGGAACATGAAATAACAAGCCCGGATAAGCTACTGATACCATTATCTAAAGGGACTAGCTGGGCCAGAGAGAATGACCTGTTATGAGTTTACCGGTGATCAGTGCTAGAAAGCATTAAGCAGTTCCTATGGCAGGTCTATATCCAATTAAATGCCTAGGGGGAAAAACAGTCCAAATATGTATGAAGCAGCTGTTTAAAGTTCATTCACCTGGTGTATTCTGGGTGGCAACAACACATTCTTTGGCACGTCTTTTTTAAATACGCATTTCGTTTTTCACAATTATTTTTTACAGTAAACTCTCATTACTTGCAGGCTCCAATCAGACAATGATAACTCTAAGGTAAATCCCTGAGCATATTTTAGAAAAAAGACCTCAGTTTCCTTTCAAATAAAGAGTCTGACTATTGAGAAGAAGCCTGTGTTTGTTCACAGTGTGAGCATCCTGACTGGAAGCTTAAACTCTGTAAGGGTCAGTTGACTGTTAACTACGTATTATACCACAAACCTGCTGATGTGGTGGAAAACAGACGTTACCTCACCAATAGCAAGAACAGGAAGGTTTGCTCTATTACCAAAAACCTAACATGGTCAAAACCTACCTTCCAAACAGACAAATCTGTATTTTTCTCCCTGTGTATGTTTAAAAAAATGTTCATGTTATAAAGACAATGACATTCATTAAGTCAATTCGAGTACACTATAAATATGTTGAATACTTTGCACAGCACGAAAGAAAAGGAATGTGAGTGTACTCAACTATGACGGGTTGCTCCTAGACCTCCAACTCATCTACATAATGACAGGCTCAGATTTCAGGCGTCTGTTTAGTTCAACACCAATGCACTTTGTCTTCAATTAAGTATCGAAGGTAGGTACTTTCCTATTTTTCCTTCCTCAACCTTTTTCATGTCAATGTCTTTCATAAAAGGTTGTCAATATACTAGTAAATGTTGCTGGTGTAATGTTACCAGTTTTACGCAAAAACTGCCATTTAAAGACCCAGTACCAACATTCCCTGATCACTACACACTGTATAATATATTAGTTTAAACCTCCCAGAATCAGATCCTCTTTAGGGCCCACCGATTCTATTCATCTGGAGAAACCGCTACATCTGTGCAATGCGAAAGGTCACGTTCTATTTAGACTGACGCTGAATAAACAGGAAATTAAGAATCCTTTCCATTTATCTACTCTTGTGTTTCATGGAATTAAGAGTGTTACAGTCCGGTAAGCACACTCGAAGAGGGGAAAGCTCTGCAAGCATTTAGTTAGACAGTTCACGTTAGGCTTTTTCACCCATGAAATACTACTCAATTCAGTATACGGCCACATATAGTACCCAATTCACACCAAATTCACAGTGAAAATACAGTGTATCATTGACATATATACACTGTATTCATTTAACAGATGCATAACTGAGTAGTGCAAGGTGAATAGTAAATGCTTGGCAAAGCGCAGGACAGACATAGAAATCATTTGTGACACAATGAAAACAAAGTCACCATATAAAACAATGCCACGATAACGTGCGTCAACACGCTCGCGTGCATTCGCAATTGCGAGTGCCGTTTACCGAGCCGCGCCTGCTTAATTATGGCTCTGTATGTCCAAGTCCCTCCGAGTGACTCCACTCGGCCCGTTTCTGAAAACGTTAGAAAAACTTGCCAGTAAGCACAGGTGATGCGTCCTAATTTCACCCCAAAACGGTGCTTACTGGCAGACATTTACATGACTCCCACACCGGTGTCCCATCTGATTAGAAGCAGCTGTCGTCTACTCTAACTGTATTAAAGGGAGGCGAATGTTGTAGGCTCTTGCATGTTCCCAATAACCAGGCATTCCATCCGTGGCCTGATGCCAGGGTGAGTCATTCAAACTGGGGGGGGTCGGGGGTCGGGGCTTGTGTTTCTGCAGGTGCTCTCATTTCTGAGACTCTTCAGAAGCTAATAAATGACCAGCCTCACCCTGATTTGCACCGAACAAATACCTACTTCACGCATTATTACACAGCCACAATTACATTTGTTTCAAAGGGCATCTGGGGTTGTTTTGCAGAGAACCACAGCCCATGAAAGTGCTTGATTGGGTAAACCAAAAGAGCTAGTCTATTAGCCCAGTGAGGGTACATACATGGCGTGTGCTTGGTGAATCCAAATAAATACGAACAATAAGGCAAGCTTTGATATACAAGTTAAATAACGGCTGTGGGAAATCCGCGGATAATCAGCGTACTGCCCTCGGATGTGTTCATGTACAATTATGGCACTATTTTGCAACTGAATGCAGCCCTCTGGTGAAACTATCCAGGTGGACTGTGTGGGACTGTGTCGGAAAAATCTAAATAAATAAATAAATTTCGGACACTGTCCCACACACGAATGAAGGCAAACGTTTGTGCGAACCGTACTCATGAAGTAATAAACAGTTGTTCTGTTTGGGTGCATTTTTTGGGATTCGGCAGCCCAAGTATTTCTTGGGTTGAGCACATTTCCTATTATTTGCTTTTGTGTTTAGTTCCCAACCATTTTTAGAATACATACCGGAGGTGGCTCTTTTTCCATGAGACAGTATGGAATACCGTGGACGTGGTGAAAAGGCCGGACAACCCAAAGCCGTAGATCCATGCCATGGCGGTCTCCCAATGGTCATCAGACAGGAAGTATAAGAAGGAACTGCCAAGAATGCTGGGAATTATCCAGACCTGCCCAGAGACACAGCAAAGAGATTAAACCTACCCATAAACTGAATTTGGTTGGAGGCAATGATCAAAGTGAAATTTACTGTAAGTACTGTGTGAACGCTTTTTGTTGTCCAAATAAGAAAGACTACTTAGAAAGAACTAATCAGCCCTGATCCTGGAGTTTTGATGGAAAGAGCCTTTTTCACCACAAAGCCCGCCGTAATGCAACCATTTTGCTTCCTGCTCGAGTTCTCAAAGTGCAGCGCTTTGAAAGATGCAGAAAAAAATGTTGTACTGTTTACCCTAGGGGTACCCGGGATAATTATCGATCTGGGAGACAAATTTAATGAGAATGGCCCTCTCAGATCATCGCCTCCACCCAAGAGGAATCAATAGTCAGCGGTGGGTGGGGGGTGGGACTGGCAGGATAAGCAGGGACAGGAAAAGAGAGTGATGGGTATAGCAGCAGCCCGCGCGCGGCCCGGATTAAAACCGAAGCTCTGTGTCAGATTCTCTCCATCTGTCACGATTTCCGTCTGATCAAGTCACACAATCACAGTACCCTGACCATCGCTGATCCCTCCCTCTCCAGCTGCCAGCAGCAGATAACTATAGTAACTGAACGATGTACAAACACTAAATGTGCCATAAGGCATACATCATCTCTGCTGTGTATATTTACGTCATAATGTGGTAATGTTGATTTAACTGAAACTAAAAGTAGATTGGCGACACACTTTGTGCATCTATTGCTGATGGACAGCTTAATTATTCCTTGAGCGAAGAGCAACATGCGACATTATTTTGTGCCAAAAGCCTTTTTTTTTTACTATTCTTATGCATTGTGATGCTGTTGTGTTTACATCGTTAATATTCTGCCTGGACTCTTTGACAGAACCTCCACCTCGCTGGTAAAATGGGCGTGCCATAACCTGCCACACACAAGCTCAATAATGAAATGGTTGAAAACGTAAAGCTAACGGCTCTTAACTTTCAGAAGCACCCTGATACAAATGTCTCCATACCAGCCATTGTAAAGCCAGCTGATCATAAGGAATGCCTGTAAATATCTAGGATATCATTCAGACAGAGTACACAAAAACTATCGGGGCCAATCAAAAACACATACTAAAACTGAAATAATATGAAACGGCTCCAGAAACAGTGAACAGTGGGTTAGTGCTCGTCCTTCCTTTGGCAACCTGACCTAGTTATGGATACCAGTAAGCATGAATACTGGAGATCTTGGAAAGACAACCTGTTCATCTCACCTTAAAACCTGGAAAAGGCTAAAGCCTGCTAATATACCCTCTGTCTCACCCCGACCCCCAATATTATGTTGTGTATTTGAAGCTTGGAACAATGCTAACCCTTTTGTTTCTCCCTCTGCGTGTTAATGCTGTGATTTGGTGTCTGTGTACAATTTGTTCCCTGCCAGCCCCAATGTGGTTCAGCCGGGTTCAGCAGATTGGTAGCTGGAGGGCTGTTGGATGTGAAGCAAAGTGACAAAACAAGGTCCGCCACTCACCGCGTGCGTAGCGCAATTAGCTGCATGCTCATACTCCGTGGGCTGGTATCGTTTGTCTGACGGAACTCTGTTATTCATGAATCTAGAGGGAGAACAAAAAAATCGTTCTTGTTAGTTATATTTTTACAGTTGTGGATAAGAATAAATCATAATAAAGAAACATTTAACTTTTACATCCCTGGGGAACTGAGTCATTTCATTTTGAGACTACTGTGTTTAGAATGAAATAAATTCAATTTTCCATTGTGTTCTTCTGAGTTGTTTATCACTAGTAATCACTAGCAATACAGCTTGTTAGGATGTACAGCAAGGCATTCAATATCACCGGGCCGATCACTGTTACTGAGGGACTCAAAGGGAGAACAAGCATATTATAACATATGATTATATTTAAACCTTTGATGTGGGTTAAACTACTATGGTGAACAGGGGAAATTGGATTGGTTCACTCCACATTTCACAGAATTCTTGAGCATGTGAAAAACATTTACAGTTTATCAGCACAGGGAAAAGTACACCATGACATTTTCATCATCATCTTGCCTGACCAATATATCAGAGATTCACATCCATCCGTTTCAGTTTCAAGACTTCTTGAATCTAAATCCGTTTTCTCTTTCTATTGCACACTCAATTTTAACCAAAGGAACGCACACTTGTAGTAGTCACCCTATGGTGCTGTCTAGTTACGTTCCTTCAGTGTGTGTTATTTTGTTTTCGCTTAGTTCAATATTTATTCTCAATTTTTATTTTCTCAGTTCAAGATTCCTTTGACTCAGTAGTTGATTGTAGGGCTATGTGCATCAGCTGTTGATTAGTGTCTTGGAGACTGGCTGTTAATTAGTCATTGAGAGCAGCTGTTGTGCATTCTTCTCTCGTCCAATCAGGGTGTGATGACACCCTTCCTGTTGAGATTAAAAGAGGCAGGAAATTGCATATTTATGTTTATTTTTTGATCCTACCATTGTTTGCTACACTTATCATGTCAACAGCCTCTTTTAGTCTCTATTATTCTTTCAGGGCTTTCGTTTGAGATTTTCTTGGCTTTAGCCGTCAGATGAATGGAGGTGGACAAGTAGTAAGAGCCCAGCTATTGAGAAAGCTAGCTATTTTCAGGGTGTTGTATTTTTTGCACCTTTAATGGGTCGCCTGCACTAGCCTTGACTATCCATTGCAAATCCATACTGCTTGCCTCAATGATTGATTGCATAGACCTGCAGACTACATTTGTTTCAATTATATTTATTTGTTTTGTTTCACAATTCCTTGTCATTTTTATGGTGAATAGCAAAGCAATTTGAAATGATAAAGGGAAAGGGAAAACCTACAAATAACTATTTTAATTTATTTCTGAACTAAATAGGCCTCTGTTCTTTATAGCATATTTAAGAGGCATTTGTCCATTAATATATGCACTTGTTTGTTAATACAAAAAGTCCAAACTTAGATTTTCCTGAATAAAAAAAAATGACTTCCTTTCTGCATTTTATGTGGTTGGAGCTGATGCTCAAACCACTTCCTGATCAAATGGGGTTTGGGAAAACTACTGCCACACACTTGTCCTGAACGAAAAAAGCAGTCTTAGAAACTTAAGTCACTTATTTATCAGGTGGACAGACTGCACAAGAAAAAATCTTTACAATCCTGAGTTTGATATGCAGAAATTAATTTGGATTAAATCTTTTAGAATATACAATCAACTTCAGAAATATGCTTGGGAATGTTATACAATGCAATATTGTACACTTAACCAAAGCACATAACATGACTGACTAAAGTCTGTGGACCAGCACCAGACTATGCATTGAAACAGATTGGATAATACAATTATCCAATATGTAATTATAGGGAGTTCATTGTTAGGCTTTTGTTTGGTCAGGGATTGAGCGGATAATATCCTAGTTTAGGACTATATTTAAAACCTTTCCAGATTTCATATGGAATTCTTGTTTTAAGCCATAAGGTTCAGATCACAAGGTATGCAGAATCATATTTAGCATGTTTGCCATAAGATGTTTGCTATAAACAAAAGAGGATCTTTCTTTAAGTATTTAAGAGCATTTCATATATTTACTATGAGCTTGTGAAAGCCCTTGTATATGGTTCCTCCAGTAAATCATTCTAATCCATATCACGTTATTGCATTTTGCTGTGTTTTACGGCTTCTTGGAAACAGCTGGTTACCATGACCTAATCCAGCATGGAATTCAAAGGTCTTTTATATCATGCTGATGAACTGGAGCTTGAGCAATGATGTTGCCGTAGCCATGCCAACAGGAGGCTGAGGGATTTTCACACTGTTTCCTGCTAAAAGCGGAAGTGCTCCTGTTTGTTCTACGACATACTTTTAATCAGCATAAAATCTGGACATCTCATTCCACAAATCCTGGCTTACATAAAGAGATCGAACATTTGGGTCTGTCACAAAATCCAGTTTCGCAAGCTGTTTCCTGTCATTTCTAATACTGCATCATTTCAATGGTAGCCATTTCATGTTTGAGGTGCACTGGTCTACCAAATGAATAAAACCAACCCAGTGCCATAATTAAAAAACGTTTGAGGTAAATATTTTCAACTTAATTCAATTCAAAGCCTAAATATTCTATTCTATAATCTAAATAAGTTGTATGTTCTTGTAAATAGACATAGCAGCTTTTCTTCCAAGAGATTCTTATGGTTCTAGTGACAAGAAAATCTGAGTCGTCCAAATCTTCACAATGAAACCTTGAATACAGATAAAGTGGTGTTCAATATTTGTAAAAATATTTAATAGATTAAAATCTAAATATTATATATTTTGTCAGACTGAGTACATAGGCCATACGATTTCAAAACGTACTGCCAAAACTGGGGTAAAAATAGATAAAAATAGATACAGAAAAAGATGGCTCAGGTGTCCAAGTGCAGCGTTAGCCTTCTGTGCGTTATTTAAACACGCGACAATTAAATGTGCTAATAAAAACCGAGGAAAGTCATGCAGAAGGAAAAGTTCAACCAAGTGAACAAAACCGGCAGTGCGTGTGAATTGTCACTGCTGCCATGTGAGCCTACATTGTTGATGTTATTACATTACAGTTTTTCTCAATTTTTTAGACACTAAAATGCATTTCACACAATTCTCCTGTTTCAGGCACAATTTTCAAAAAGTACATCTCTTGTTGTCACGTGAAAAACACTGCCGTTAAAAACTATAAACTCCAATATCAATGAACACACACATTCTTCACAGGTAAAACACTAGTTTTAGTAAAACACAGAGCTTTAGCACAAATAAAAGGGCCACATGTGAGCTCTCCTGTATGTGGAGAACAATGGCTGACATTTAGAAATGGGAATAGGTAGACCTGCTCTATTGTTATTTACTGTAACATATCAATACTCAGTGATTCCTGTACTGCAAAGTACTTAACTTATACTACTACAAGAGGACCACAGTACAGACATCATAGTGTGCACAAGCTAAGCTGGCAGTATCCCTCATGTACGTCCCGAAGCCACCCCTACATGGAGCAAATACGGGAGAGCCTGTCCCCTCTGCAGCTCAGAGTAGCTAAGCACGGTATTAGCATTTTACCAGCCTTACTGTAAAGAGGACCTGAAACACGGCAGAAATATGCCTTTCGCAGTGCTGCAGAAATGAGCTCCACACACATTCACACAGACACACGCACATGCACATACAAACAGAAACACACACATATACACACTGACATGTGCACACACTTACACACACACACGATAGACTAGAGCAGTTCACACATGTTGTCTCATATGGGACAAGGTGAGTTTCCACCGTGATGCTTTGTTCCAAAGTTGGTTCTATGAAACCATTGCCTTTTCATTTCTCAGTCATGCCAAGAGTGGCTGTGTCATTCCAAAAGACACTTCTCCCACTGCTTGGCCAGAGAAAATATAATGTGTGATGTACATGAGAATATGTGGCCTGATCAAGAGCAGAAACCAGACAAATTTCTTTTTGGTTTTACTTTTACAATTTTTGTTTACTCCCAGTAGTTTTTTCATTTTCTCCTGTTTGTTTTTATTTTACTATCTACTACATTTTTGTAATTTGGAAAAATAAAAAATAACAATATTTGAGTTGGCCAGTACACTCAAACAATACTGATGCCTAAGTAATATAATGGTAATAGTGTCTTTAATTTTTTACACCAGTGTGTAATTGGCATTTATAATTTGTATTAATTTGTTCACTAGTGTTTATTATTCAAAGGAAAAATGACATTTTGGGATGAGAGTGTGTGGATTTGAAAAAAGTGCTTGATTTTGACAAGAGATACATGAAGTTTTGCAGGAAGAGCTAACCGTGTGGGTTTTGTGTTTATAATTTTGAGAAATTAGTTTTAATTTCAGAAAATGTGTCAAAACAATTGCGAAAAACTGTAAATTAACAATGCTAATAATAATGGAACGACACGGTTTAGGAAGAGCTCTACACAGGAAACAATGAACAATGGAATGTCCTGTTACACACTGAGCGTCTTTCAGCTGGAAATTAGCTAGCACATAAAGGGCTTGGAACAATGCTCTCATCTGCAGACACACTTTGTGGTATTTTACCATAGCTCTTACTGAAATTGCAGTTTGTTCACCAAGTAGCCAACATAAATATCACGTATGGCAAGGTCATTTAAAACTATATGGTTGCATTCACTAGTTGTACCCCTCATGGCCCAGTATAGTCCCTGGTGAAAAGAATCTACCTGATTTTCTCGACAGGGATAGTAAGATACGAGTAGGAGCTGTTGTAAAGCTAAACTTACACATAAAAAACAGAGCGGACATCCACCAATCATTGAAGGGCATTGGCTCCAATCATACAATTGACCAAACAATGCTGACGGCGGTCAGCGGATACTTACAGGCTATACTTCCAGGCATCGCAACCATGCATGCATCATCCCTGTTTATGCACCTGCGAACTGTGAAATACAGTACAAAGCCTCTCATAGGGATACAGTGTACCCACCAGTCCACCGTATTTGCCTTTCATATAAAATTGTAATTTCATAGAATGTTGCCCTCTTCTGTGTAATGTTATACAGATATTAGAAGTGTTGCTTATTTGGTTTTAAAAGGACGGCTCATATTCTGGAACTTTTTTCTCTCTGTTTTTGTGCATGTTTTTTTATTTATTGGACCAGGCAGTTTTATGTGTAGCAAAGCACATTTTTGAGTATTTGTACAAGTTTCTGATGACCCGTTGACTTTACAATGATGGATAGGGGCATTTAGGGGTTTGTGGTCAAAAGCAAGAAATTACACGTAACGGCCATAATTAAGCAAAGACTTGAGTATTGAATACCACCTCAAAGTATAGTGAAAGCAGGTGCTTCCAAACAGGTGATTCTTGAGATAAATGCAGTTAACATCCCAGCAGGCTCAGTTGTGTATATAAATGCCTTACAGGCCCAGTTGCCCTTTATCTTGGCTACCACGGTGAGAACAGAACTGGAGTCGGTGACTTTTTGAGTTTCAGTGACCAAAACTTGCTGATGTTTCATGGGGAACAGTGGCTAAGGGGATGTTGGCATGGAAGTCTGACTCTGAGGGAAGTCCTCCATTGTCTGCAAATGTCAATCTTGGGTGAGATCAGCCAGTTTCATCAAAAACAGTCCATCGAGAACTTTTGAGAGGGATATTATGGCTGGTGTTTAGTTTAATTTGGCACCTGTACACTTTAGGTAACTCCAAAGCAGTTTGTACAGCAATGTTCCATTTCCAGGGGCTGCACATAACACATTCACTTTTATAGTCTTTATTTACAATTCTAAACACGCGTATCAGTTTTTATACTCTGCCAATACTATTGTCCTTCAGCACAATGGTCTCGGGTTGCATGTGTGGTTTCAACCCAAAACAAGAAACATACTTTCTTGAAGAATAATCCAGTGACATGCACACGTACAACCTCTGGAGGCATAACATTATTGTACAATCCGTTTATTTCTTTCGACAATGACCCCCCGGATGGATAAGCTTAGCGGCAGGTCATCAGAAACTTTTCTCAATATATAAAATATGCTTCATCGTAGACAGAAATTGGCTGGGGCCATCGAAAACATGCACTACTATAGAAATATCAACAACAACAAAAAAACTGAAAGTGAACTATCTCTTTCAGATGACTCCAGCTGCAGCAGGCATGCCATGTGAATGCGCTGGATCTGTTGAGCTTCCCTTGTCTTTGTTTTTACAACTCATCCACTTTTTTTCTTCAAAAAACAAACTGTCCATTGTATCCCACTCCCGCCAGCAAAAACAAACTTCATAAATATTCAACTTCAGTAGCTTTGGAGCATTAGAAGCGGTGAGTGGAATTTGCTACAATAAAAATTTTTTTTATTCTCAATATTTAATTTCAGCATAGGCTAATTATGTGTTTTTCTCATTTTCATGGTAGAAAATTTCCACAATAATGGTGAAGCCGATAGAAACACGCAGCTTCATTTAAATACCTTTCCCACCTGTGCTCGTACAAATGCTGTGGTCTGTTGCCGATGGAACAAAGCCTTCAAGTGCAAAGACCCAGAAGCCTTTGGTAACCTGTTAAACTGCATTGCACATGCATCATGTTTCCCTTAATACAATGGGCTCCCCTCTTTGAAAGCCATATATTAGTCAGTTGCTGTTGGCTTATCACCTGCGACAGTAACCAGACGTCCCCCTGCAGTGCTGCAGAGACTGATCATCTGATCACAGATTATTACCCCTACCCCCCCCCATACCCCCCCCCCCCCCCCCCAAATACACAACTATATTCACATTGTCTTAGAGAGGGAGAGTTTAAGTAATGTGAATAAGAGGGCAATTAGGAAATGAATGTGGTTGTTTTATTTTTTACCAAGAACTACAAATAATACAGCCATATGTACTTTCCTGAACCCTTACATAGAAGCTGCCCTAAAAAAGCACAAACTTCGATTACAACAGCATGCCAAGAAGAAACAGGACTATCAAACTGTCAAGTTTACTGTGTCAAGTTTAGTCTCTGCCCTGACATAAATATTCAGAATTTAAATACATTTTTTCTATGTGGAAAAACATGTACTGGGACATCCATGTTACAAAGACTGAAAAACATTAGGAATGCCTTAAGGGCAGATAATGTTAGGTGAAATAAACGACACTGCTCCTGTGACCTTTGGAATTGTGTCCTTTCGACTGCTTAATTTTATCTCCAAATGCCCAGAATGCATGGGGGAGCCGGCCACGTCTGATGCCTGGGTGTGTGACACAAAAGCTGACCACCCCATGGCTGTAAATGAGCGTACTATTCAATGGGGAAATGCTTGAAGGACTGAAATGTTATATCATAAGAAGATTTTCTCTTTATGTCTTGACTAGTATTATCAAAAGACGGCATACTGATGAGAAATCAATTACAAATAATCAATTTCAAATAATGGCTTGTTTGTACTACGTTTGCACACTGTTGTGTAGGACTACTCTGTAGTCACCCGTTAACACTAAGATGGTGTCCCTTAAAAAATGTCCTTGTAAAATACATGATCTAACTAAAATGTCATTCTATACATTGACATGTTCTTATGTAATTTCTTGCATATATCCTAGAATATATGGGCAAGTAAAAAAATTAAGTCATAAGATACACTCATGCAAAAATGTAATGTTTATGTTTTCATATAATTCATAATTTTGTATTGCATATGCTATTTTTCTTAACGGGTTGAAGGCAGAACTCAATGTTCTCTATCTTTTCTATCAAATAACTTATTAATCTCTTCATAAACAAGCCGGAACACAACGCTCCTTCAAAGTATTTTACTTGCTATCTTTGAAATTCTCAAACTAACTCAACAGACAAGTATTGTATTTGCCAACTATCCGTCCCCTGAATAAAAAAGTAAATCTTGCCCTCGCAAAGATCATGCCCCTGACCGAAGAAACCAAGGAAATTATGGAAAGCCATTTTCTGTCTGTTTTTAAAAATGGCATTCTAGTAACCCCACACTTCTCTGTGTGCCTTTGCTGCCTTTAATTGAGTCGTTTAGCTTCAATCCATTCATTCTACCATTTAGGGGGACGTGATGCGGCTTTCTTCTTCACTTTTTTATTCTTGCACAATATCTTTGTTTTTCCGGTTGCTGAACTGAATATAACTTTTTTTTAAAAATAATTAATAAGTGGCTAATACTTGCCTAAATTCGTATATAGTTAGATGGAAAGTTAGATGGAACAATGCCCCTTAAATTAGTGCCTCATGCAGACAAACATCACATAGTGACCTTTGCAATATACAGTATATCTCTGCACTTGCCCCTGGAACACTGTTATCTGGTAATAACCAGTACCTTTAGTACTGCCTCTAGAACAAACTTCTACAGTCATGCATGCAAGCATAAAGCAACAGGCTACATGTAGACCCCCCCCCCCCCCCCCCAGTAGACCCAGTACATCCCCCCCCCCCCCCCCCCCATATTTATATCAACAGTAACAGCACAAAGCTAAACCATGCTATGATGGGTTCATAAGCCTTGCTGCACACTGTACTTCTAAGTGAAAGGCGACCCACAAATGATCAATACATGAAATGTATCTAAAGACGTGTTTGGCCTACAATAAGATATTTAGTCAGATTGACAGGATTTTTTTTATAGGCAACTCAATTGAATCACTTGACTTGAGGGTAAGTTCTAAGTGCGGAGAGATCAAATTAAAGTAGACCTATGGCAGGATTTGCAAACAATGCCACATTATATCCCAAAAGAAAAAGTAGGCTATGATCTTAAAGTCTAATTCAAAAACAAGTAGGCGTAGCCTACCTCCAGTTTCCATAAGACTCCCAACAACAAACACACACAAATGACACTTCACGTTGTTTGAGTTTTCGTAACAGTAGCCTACTAGCGAACAAATCCTGACAGATCCGACTTCAATCTAATATGTGATTGTATAATCTAGCCTGCAGTCTCAAATCATCTTTATATTAACTTGTGCAAAGCAAATGTTTTGATCAATTAAAATGCCTGTGGCATTCATAGGTCACAGATACATTTAGCAGTGCAACCTTCAAACGTTTCTATAGAAGGGAATCATCATGAATAAAGCGTTGGCCATGAACTGCAGGAAAACCTCTCATTTTTAATCGGTACTCATAAATAAGAGAGGAAAGACTGAAAGCAATGAACGACGTGACCTAAGGTCACAATTGATTGGCTGAATTTTGTGAAAACTGCATGAGTCTCTAATGTAATAATCTCATGTGTGTAGGCTAATATTAACGAAAGGACTGATTTTAAAAACATATTTCAGTTTATGTAGCCTAACTAGTAGGAATTAGGCTACTCGTTATTTATATAGCCTACGTTCAGACTTTAAGCACAATTCTCACCAGATCAGCCTCTCCCAACATCTGACTGCCATTCATAACTCGCTGAGCTTCATGCTTCACTCGATTTTGACACATTCCAAACTATTCTGTGTCGGGACTACCATGCAGTATTAAATATGGTACGTAAAAGTATTAGTTGCGTCAATATTTTATGCTAAATTAATCTACTCAGACAATATGCACACCACAAACTATTACCTTCCATACTTGGTCTTCTTAAAGTCCATATTGTTGACGGAATTTGAACATTTTACCACATCTGTCCCAACGTGTTATGCTTCTCAACTCCGGATGTGCCCGCTACAATAAGCACAAGAGAGGTGATAAGATACTCAGATAAAAACTTTGTGCGTCCCGGGCTGCTTGAAAATAAGAGAAAATGAAAACGAAAACAGTCCCCAATGTAGGCTACATACATGCCTCTTTAATCCCCGATCCGTGACCCTACTAGAATACATAAAACAGGCATTGCTGTTTTAAATCCGCTCCCAAACGTTTGAGTCGACTACAGCGAACATTGTTTTTAAACGAAAGCCATCCTACCGCCACAAGGAAACACCTCGTCATAAGCAATATCACAAAACTGACAACTGAGCAATAAACGTAGCCCATTTTCAACACCGATACCACGTGCAGGGCAATCGAACGGAAAACATCATTCTTTCTTTCGTCCTACGATGCCAACTTTTAAAATTGATCATTGGTTATTGAATTGACGAATGCTTTTTTTTTGTCACTGCCCATTGAACACAACTAACTTTCAAACGTTTATTTAAAATTAATAAATTGAAATTATGTGATGCAGCCTACAAAATATACAGTAGCAGAAATATGCTAGCCTACAGCATGCCTGTCCACTTAGCAAAAATATATATATTGCCAGATTCATTTGAAAGTGCGTAGTCTACTGTAATGACTGGGCTTTAACATTAACAGAAAGCGCGATGAAACCGGTCGCAAATAGGTTATTATCATTTAATTCGCATGGAGGTCTTCGCTCTTCAGTTATTGAGCTATAAAGCAGACCACCTCGTGATTTTGTAATAATCTTACCAGCGTGTGGGATATATCAAATAATGTTTGAAAATATGAACGGGTAGCCTAAGTGTTTTTGGAGGGAATTGTTTGCAAAAAATCAATGCAAGTCTTAATTAATCTTTCAGATTAAACTAAGAAAATAAAGTATCTATTAAATGGGGGTCATGCATCACTATGATCATTACACGAGCATCCACTGCTTCAGCGTAATTATCTTGAATCATAGCCTATTTCAATGTCGTTTACCTGGGCACATCATCTATAGCCTACATTTATCATATACAGTATGTAGGGTCAGGGTTGTTTTTATTAAGCCTTTGCATGTCATCAGGTCAAATGTGATAAAACGTCATCATGCTCGTTACAACATCAGTGATATTGCTTTGTAAAGGACTGAAATGAAGAAATGGCACAGATTAAGGAATACTTGTTGAATAACGTCCTTTAGCCTACGTGTTGTTCTTTTATAATCTGACCTTTAAACGGCAATGTTCCTCATTCCCTTTCATTGAGGTTGATACACACATACAGCTTTGGGATCAAATGCTGTTTTACCTAACAGCAAATACAAAACCATGGCTCTGTATCAGCACTCAAACACATCGCAGAATCGAATGAACTGCCTAAGCCCAGCAGTGACCTTTGTGTCCACTGCAATCACAAGAGAAAAGCTTTCACAATGTCCCCATTTCCCTTCATGTCCCTGCTGTATATATATATTTTGCCCAGAATGTAGCCTAACAAGAGCCCTCTTCTCAGCCCAGGTCAAACCACAATCAGATGTCAAACCACTAACAATCTCCTTCTGATCTAAATAACCTTACAGTGCCTGCCCAGGTTGACACTCTAATGTGAGACATGGCTGTCCAAATTGTACGGATGTGGTTTGCTCTTAAACCAATCAGTTATTCTTCAGTGATATCATCAGCTTGTGTAGGTGGGGCTCCAGTTCGAAGGGGCTGATTCAAGCTAAATCGATCACTGACCTGTAGTATGGCGCTGGATACAACTAGGTAGAACTAATCAGATTGCAGGAAACAAATCTCACAAACTGCAACTAGCCTTTCCAAATATTTTATAGAATGTGTGGGGTGGGACTCTTTCTGTCCTTTCTGCATTCACTGTGTTTTCTGCTGAGACTGTGTCATACTCTATCTAGTGAATCATGACAGTAGTCAGTTCATAGACATCCTCATGAGTATCTTAAGCCATTGTAGTTTAGTAGGCTACTGCTTATGCTTATGCTATGCACCCCAAAAGTGTTAGGACAGTGACACATTTTTTGTTGTTTTGGCTCTGTACTCCAGCATATTGGATTTGAAATGGAATAGTGATTATGAGGTTAAAGTACAAACTTTCAGCTTTCATTTCAGGATTTTTACATCCATATCTTGGTGAACTATGTAACAATTTTTACACATAGCGCTCCCATTTTTACACATAGCGCTCCCATTTTAGGGCACCAAAATAAATTGGACAAATGAACATAAACTGAAACAAAGTCATCATATTTAATATTTGGTTGCATATCCTTTGCATGCCATGACTTTCTGATGTCAAAAGACTCTTGATATCTTATTTTCAGGTACTCTTACAAGCTATACTATAACCTCTCTGCTTTTGAATGGATTTCAATGGGAATTAGATTAGGCTGTAAATTACACGGGAATAGTATAGGACACTTGGTTGGAACTGGCTGTAAGTCATCAAGGGTCTGGGTTATCAAACGAGCCTCAAACCATATGCTGCCAGATATGCAGTTGATGTGGATGAATCACTTTAAGGATGTTTTTTTCTGACTTATTTTTACATAGAGTTCAATAGGAAACTGAGTCAGTCACAACTATCTGCTTTAACTAATTGTCAGCTTGTTTTTGTTTTGTTTTTCATTGGGGTGAGTTTGTGTTGGTGGTCATCATGGCTATGTTGGTGAAAAAAACTGGCTGTCAATTGATGTGCGAATAGATGGAACAGGAGGTTCACTTAATGTTGTTTTTATGCTTGTTATTTCAGACAAAAAGTGACTTTTATGTTATGAGTTCATGAGGCAAATATTACACCAAGGACACAAAGCTATTAGTTGAGCTGTGGCTGCTGTTGGTACTACTAAGTAGATGATGCTGTTGCTTACACAGTATGTTTTATTTCAGTCATCTGCCTCACCCTGCCTGAAAAAGGTGCCCACCCTGCCTCACTGGTGGGCACCTCATCTCTTTCACCTCATACATGTGAAGTAGTCCCTTTATGCAAATTCTACTAATAAGGATAATGACCTTTTGGAAATGAGACTAAGCTACTTAATAGAGCCCTTAGGAAGGTCCAGACATGCCCTCGCTTTGTATTTTTGCAGTACATATAACAGTAATATAGATATTTTTTTAACGGGACATATACGATAACTTTTTTTTAAATGTTTGGATGTTAGATTTCAAAGATCATTGAAACTGGAATTGAGTAGACCGTCTTGTAAATGAAACAGTCTTTGGACGAAGGCACTTTGTCATACCAATGGGATCAACGGAGGGCGGTCCAAGAATTTATCGGGGTAATGTAGAACGTTACATGTTCGTCAAAAAGGCGAGAAAGCCATGCAATGTTGGTGCATTTGTGATAATGTTACAATTGTACAGTAAAAATAAAGTTTCTTTTTAAAAAGCCAATTACGATGAAAATTGTTCTCCCCTTTATATCAGAAATCTTTGGCCGAGGCCAGACCGACCAACCCGCCCTATCAGCGCACGCGCACGAGAAGAAAGCAACAGTGCTACAGCACAACAACACAGGGACCCAAAAGCACAGGGATGTTTCGATGAAGAAAATCGATCGAAATCAAAGAAAACATTGACAACAACCGACCCCGATTGCTGTGACTTTTGCAGATTTCATACTTGTAGATGGTGCCGAGCCCATGAACTTGGCTAGTCAGAGTGGAGAGGCCGGCTGCAGCCAGCTCCTCTTCGCCAACTTCAACCAGGACAACACGTAAGGAGCATCAGGGGAAGGGGTCCAGAAAGGCCGAGGCTGTGGTGGTGGCCTAGCCTCTCCTTAACGTGTGCTGTACAGGGGGCCATTAAGGCTACAAGCTTGATTTGTAATGTAAAGGGAAAACTCTTTACACCAGCTTGCCAACTAGAGAACTGTCAGATAAGATAGCTGGCCAACCGGCTAATCAAATAGTCAAATCACATCATGCATGATCTTTGTCACGGTTAGCAAGCTAACTAGCTAGCTAGCTGCATACGTTAGACATTAGCTACGACATCAGCTAACAACTAAGAAAATTGTGAACATGGATAGCTTATTTATGAGTTATTTTACTTTAACCATCTCCCTAAACTGAAAAACAAAGCAAAGCGACCTTTTTCGTTAACTCACTACGTAATGTTTTAGATATTTTGACGTTTTATGATTGATTAATTTGCTAACTAAGCAAGTTCAACAGCTAGAACTGACAACGCACGTTTTCAGAGTCGACTTTGCTGTCATCGTTGTCATAGAGTCCAAGTATTAAAAGCAAATGTAATACAGCAACGTCGTAGCAAGCGGGTTACTACCATCTAGATGGTTAACAATTAGACTTAGTGTTTTTTGTGTTGTTGTAAAGCGAGACTGTTAGCTACATGTTCACGTGTTCGCCTTCTCGTTTAGCAAGATTAGCTGGCAAACATGTGTTGCTTGGTTGAGTAATACAACACGCGCATCATATCTCAACGTTCAGTGATGATACCTTGCTAGTTGGTTATTCTATAAAGGCTCCGCCTAAACTCGTCCGCACTGCGATTGCAAAATGACTCTGTACAAGTGTAGTACTGCTTGTTTACAAGGCCATATCACTGCCTTACTACATTTCCCAGCTAGCTGGTTGTGCAGAATTCATGCTATTAACATGGCATCATAGGTTAGTTTGTTTTCAGTTGACTAATCAGTCAGCCATTGTGTTGCCAAAAGCTGATATTTAGATAAGCTGCAGTTCATGGCATGTCTTTGTTCTCTTCTGCAGACATCCAAAAATATGATTTGTGGAATAGGTCTTTATAGAGTATTTTTTTTAAATTATAATTACTGTATTCTGTCCATTGGTTTTTCTATTAAATAAAGGCTTTGTGTGAACAAGTACCAGGGGGAAGTTGCAATGTAAAGAGGAAGTTAGAGTTGTTAACGTCTCTTGCTATTGTGCATTCTAAATGTATATTCAGTAAGTCAAATAAATGTACAAAACTTTATTAATAATAGTCATTATGAAAATGGCAAAAATAGTAGTTTCACTATGTGCATATATGCTGAAATAAAGTGTAAGGGGAGGAACTCCTAAGACAAGCATACACATCTTCACAATCAAATAATTAAAAATAACTTTCCCCTCCTTCACAGGTCCTTAGCTGTCGGCACCAAAACGGGCTACAAGTTCTTCTCTTTGTCTTCTGTTGATAAATTAGAACAGATTTATGAATGTAGTAAGTATTGTATTGACCATAAACATCTCTCAATCACCATCAATCTTAATTACAACATAGATGTGAATAAAGCTTTATTTCACTGGAAATTATGAACGGTTTAAATGAGTTTTTAGCAGATGTCTCTAGGTGCATAAGCACTTTTCTTTAGCAGCAGCTCTTAGCTGAATATGGGAATTGGTTTAGCCGGTCAGATATAAATTGGTGTTTTAAATAGAACATTTCTCAGCATAAATGTTGTTAAAAATTCACTGACATTTGTTCAAAATTTTACTCTGAAGTCACTTTTGGTTTGAAAATGACAAACATCGGGAATGGTGGGGAAAAAAATTGAGAGTTATTTGACTTAAAGAGGCTGTTTCCTGTGTTGCTCCTGTAGACTAAATAGGTATTTTTCCCCCCATCCAGCTGACACTGAAGATGTGTGCATTGTGGAAAGACTGTTCTCAAGCAGTCTCGTCGCTATTGTTAGCCTTAAAGCGCCCCGGAAGCTGAAAGTGTGTCACTTTAAAAAAGGAACAGAGATCTGTAACTACAGCTACTCCAACACTATTCTGGCAGTGAAACTCAACAGACAGGTAAAAAAATTTAACAAGGGAGCAAGTGAAATGATACAATTTTTTTATGCTTTAAATGATTCACATTGATCAGGCTTGTATTGTATTTTGAAATCGTAAAATTGACTTTCCTAAGGCTATCTCCTGTCATTTAGTAATGTTAGTGCAATACTGCGCAATCATTTATGTTAAATATTTTAGTAACATTGGCTGGCTGTTTATTACCGGTGGCCAAGTTGCAATTAACCAACCAGTTGTCAAGGATTAGCACTGGCATTGATTCATAACCATCACTGCTAAAATATATATTCATGCTTCATCTAATCATTTCAAGAAATTTTCATCGCCAGACTAAAGTTTGCGACTAGCGTAGGCCGCTTGTTTCCCTGGCCCAAGGGAGTGTGTCCTTTTTATGAGGAAATGCATACAAATTGCAACGTGTGTTGGTACAGTTTATTATTGGTGCAGTCAAAAAAAAGGCACAGTATTGCCCATGTTTACTGTTTGCATGGTTAGGCAGTGATCTGTGAAGGTTGCTTGACGGGTGATAATGTTTACGCTGATGGTGGTGGTCGTCCTGCTCACAGCGTGGAAACATTACATTTTCACAACAGTCTGCGGAATCTGTCCGTCAGCTGTTTTCTGTCCCACGAAATGAGTGCCTGGCTTTTGCCGATTGCTGCTGTAGAATTGAAACTGGACTGAACTGGATACGATGTCTGAAGTCCATCTTTATCCATTGAGCTTAGGATTCATTAGCACGGAGATCAATAGTTATAGATGAGTAGATGGATCTTGATGGCGACTTGTGTTTTTGAGTTGCTGCATCCTTTCATTTCACAGAGGTTGATAGTATGTCTGGAAGAATCACTTTATATTCACAATATCAGAGATATGAAAGTACTGCACACCATTCGGGAGACGCCTCCAAACCCCTCAGGTAATTGTCTTTTTCGTTTGGAACTAATGAACTCCACAAATTGTGCCTAGTGCCATTGAAGCTTATGCCATTATCAGCCTGTTACTTGAAATTCACCATGACCAAAGTACAATATTTGCTTACAAACTGTAAACTGTATGGCAGTCCATTTCCACAATAAAAACAAAAGTATATATATTTTTTTAAGTTTCACTTCCTGTGTCTTGCGGCTCACTTCCTGTGTCTTGTTATTCAAATAAAAATTTGGAGGGGATTTTAAGCCAAGAAATCTATTTCTAAGTCTTCATGAAATGATACTAAATGTGTTTCATGCATGTTGTACACACTTTAAACTTCACTCTAGTTTCTTGTTCTGACCTGAATTGCAGTATGAAAATGATACCTAGACTCACGCAGAACAAGGCAACTGCAGAGTCCTCAATTGCAAAAGGGTTGTTTTAATATTTCTGTCAAAATCTGAGATTCATGGTGAAAAAAAATATCATTTTTTGGTGGTGTGGTGGTGTTTTTTTTTTTTTTACGACGTATGGCAAAGCAGCCTCTGGCCACTATTATTGCACCCCCACCCCCCTGTAAAAAAAAAAAAAAAAAAAAAAAAAAAATCCGTATTACTATCAAAAACCACCACACCACTGCTGCTGCAAGAAATACATATGGATAATGGATTGAAGGGTCTTTTTCTTTTTTTTTTTTTTTTTTTTTTTTTCAATAGTTCAAAGGGAAAAGGAGAAGAAAACTTACAACCATATTCATCCATACATCTCTATCTATCTGGCAGCAGAGAGATGGGGATGGGCTCGTTTGATACCTCAGACCCTTGGTGACTTACAGCCATTTTACCAACCATGTATTCCATACTGTTCCAGCATAATTGACAGCTAAATCTAGTCCCACCCCCCAATTCCCATATAAATCCATTCAAATGCAGAGACGTTATAGTATCGCTTGTATCTTTTGATGTTGTTGTGTCACAGACATCTGGAAGTCATGGCATGCAAAGGATATGCGACCAAATATTTAAAATGATTACATTATAAATAAATGCAGGGGTGCCAATAATTGTGGCACACATGGTTTTGTTCAAAATAATTATTTCTTGATGAGGGATTTTTTTTTCTTCATAATAAATGTTCTTCAATTAAAGGTTGGATTTTTCACATACTTTCAGTGAATGGTGAACGGTGAACCCTTTTTACTCATCTTTACTCATCTTTGTCAGGGGTGCCAATAATAGTGGCCTGAACTGTATATTGATTTATGACTATTGTTGTGGAAAAATCTAATTTAAATTTTTTGTTCTCGTAGGGTTGTGTACACTGTCGATTAGTAATGACAATTGCTATTTGGCATATCCAGGAAGTGCGACAATAGGAGAGGTACAAGTGTTTGACACAATCAATCTGGTGAGTTTGTCTTAAATGTGAAGAATACAGCCTCACTAAAATGACCATTGGTGGAATTCAGAATCACATTGTCGCTTTTTAAAAATGTCTTTCTGCCTCTCCAGCGCGCTGCTAACATGATCCCTGCCCACGACAGCCCATTGGCGGCTTTGGCATTTGACGCGAGCGGCACTAAACTCGCCACAGCCTCAGAGAAGGTAACATCGCAAGATGCCAGCCCCCCGTGACCACGGGATAGAACCGCTGATGTGCGGCTTCCTACTTCCTGTGTAAACACATTGACGAGATTAATTAGGGATTAATGCGACTGTGCATCCTCTTTCAGGGGACCGTGATCAGGGTATTCTCCATTCCAGAGGGGCAAAAGCTGTTTGAGTTCAGGAGAGGAGTGAAGAGGTGGGTGGTAGTGAATTCTGACACAGTAAAGTCCTGTGATGTATGGTAATCAAGGTTACAGTGCTGATGAGACTGGTGTGTAATATCAAATATCTGTAAAGAGACATGTCAGCTGTTGTTTTTCACCTGGTTCACTTCGCTTGGCTTTCTGCCTTTATACCATGGTCTGGGTGAATACTCGATTCTGATTGGCTGGAAGGTGTGCTGTTTAATGCACACATAGTTTGGGTCAAGTAGTTTAATCGCCATTCTAAATTCATAGGCTGCCTGGCGAGCTAACCAACCTATGTAACCGTAGCAACATGCTGAAACAGTAGGAAGCCTAGTAAACAACTTTGTAACAAATTAACTTTGTACAACTTACAACAAACTAACGATCGACAGGAGAAAAACACAAACAATGGATGATTTTCTCCCGAGTTGCATTACACTGAGTTAGCTAAGCAGTTTGGTGTTTATATGTGCAGTATTTAATGAAATGTTTAAAAAATTGTAACAATTTAACAAATATAATGTATCATGGGAATGGCAAATGTGCTTCATAACTTTTTAACGTTCAACAATATAAGTAAATGTTCTTATTTTCCAGGTTAGCTAGCCAAATATTGCATTACCTTCACAACAATTACAAAATGTTATTGCAGCTGAGCTAACATTATTCTGTAGGCAGTGCCTATTGGAAGGCAGATTCTGCCTCGTAGGCTGCAAATAAAATAGCAAGTAATTAGTGCCAGCAAAAGGTTTATATTTTGAAAGTTAATTGCCCCAAAATATTAATGACCCCTCCTTATATTTTAATCTTTGGCAAATGACCATGGTATAAGCAGAATAATCCACTCCGGGGAGGTAACCTTCTTTGCCTCCGCATCGTGCATTAAAACCCTTAAGCACTCACCTTGTCGTGTAGTATTATTATAACTTATTCATTTCATGATGTTGTAAGTGATTAGAACTGGATATGTAATGAGAAGAATTATCATGAAAAGGACTCACTGTTCCTGCTTCTGTTCTGCAGATGTGTCAGCATTTGTTCCCTTGCCTTCAGCATGGAAGGACTCTTTCTCTCTGCCTCCAGTAATACTGAAACGGTTCATATCTTTAAGCTGGAGACGCAGAAGGAAAAGTAAGTCTGTCGGGTTTCTGTTTTGTTCCTGTCTGTTTCTTTCTTTGGCTTTGGTTTGCGACCGAGCGGGTTCTCCAACTGTCTTCAGATCAAGTCATTGAAGGAAACCGCTAGATCAGGTTCAGCACGGGCTCAGCCGAAGCCTAAACTTGTATTAACATCCTTCCAGACAAATGCCCGTATTTTAGTATGCTTCAGTGGCCTCAGTGCAAACTAGTGTTATTGAGTAGAATTTAAAAGCTTTAAAAAGGCACCATAGATTACTCTGCAGTAACACAGATATTCTGACTTCTTTCATCCAGGTTTTTGTATGTCAGGTCTATGTCATAGCCTCTGAGGAAAGATTTATGCTAGAAATGTGAATTTGCTTTAGCAAGGTAAACATCTTGCTCTGAAAAAGTAATAATGTGGTAAGCTGTACATTGAGCATAAAATAGTGTTACTCGTAGAAGGGTGGAATGGGTTCCCAAGGAAACGAAACCCAGGGAAGGTGCTTAGTTGGTGCTCTGCACTTCCTAAGGCCCATTGACTTGTGCTTGACATATCAAACTGAGCACTGTGATATTTAATATGCAAATAACAACCTTTCTCCAATAAAACAAAAAGTAAGACTCCACTGAGAACCACATTTTTTTAATTAAACCGATTTTACAGAAAACAGTCTTTGGAGGTCCTTCAAACGCATCAGAAAAATATACTTGTTTAGGCCTAATCTAGACCCACACAAGAAAGTACCTGAATAAATTTAGTGGAATGAGATGGACTGAGCATCAGGATTGCTCAGGCCCCCGAAACGGACATTCCTCTGTTTTTCCAACAGGCCACAGGAAGAGCCCACAACCTGGAGCGGCTATTTTGGCAAAGTGCTGATGGCCTCCACCACTTACCTGCCGGCTCAGGTGACGGAGATGTTCAACCAGGGCAGGGCCTTCGCCACTGTCAGACTGCCATTTTCAGGACACAAGAACATCTGTTCGCTGGCCACGTGAGAGACCATTTATTCTACTTCTTCCTTTTTGCTGTGTTAAAGTAGAATTTCATATTTGCACAAACAACATTACAAGCTGCTGGGAAACACTGCAGCACCATCAAAGCTGAAATTGTGGAAATCTGTGGAAATGAATTCCTCAGTTTGAAATTTGAATCTCAATTGTTCTCCAATTCATTCATGCCTGATTGATTACAGAATGCTGGCATTCATACAAGTGATACTTTATTTATTTATTTTTTTATTGATGTGTATCAGGTTCTGGAGAGTTATACAGTAAGCACCATAATTAATTGGACAGTGACACATTTTTTGTTATTTTGGTTCTGTACTCTAGCACCTTGAGTTTGAAAGGATACAATGACAACGAGGTTGAAGTGCAGACTGTCAGCTTTAATTTGAGGGTATTTTCATCCATATCGGATGAAGCATTTAGAAATTATAGGACCTTTTGTACATAGTCCCCCTCATTTTCGGGCATCAAAAAATATTGGACAGTTTAACATAATGTACAATAAAGTAATAATTCTTTGTATGCCATGACCTCTCTGCATTTTAATTGATCTCTATGGGAATTGGGGGGTGGGACTAGATTTAGCTGTAAATTACACTGGAACAGTATGGAACACATGGTTGGCTAAATGGCTCCAAGTCATCAAGGGTCTGACATATCAAACAAGCTGTAAACCATCACTTTGCTGCCATATATACAGTAGATATGGATGGATCACTTTAGGGTTGTTTCTCCTGACAAATTTTCCGATTGAACTCTATGGAAAAATAAGTCAGGAGAAGAAACCCTTCAAGTTATCAACAAGTTATGACACAAGTGTAATTGAATAAAATATGTGCAGCATATATGCTTAAAATTTATGATGAACCGGATAAAAATGCATTCATTAACTTTTGAATGGTACTTTATGCATATGATATTAAGGTAATATTAATTTAGAAATACATGTGCAAAAATATAGCTTAAAAATGTAGAGTACACATGGTGTACTTTATGGTGTATTTATTGATGCAAGTATCCGTCAGATCAGCGGATATAATGGGGGGGAAAAAAATTTCTTCAACTGACCGTAATGTCTTGTCTGTCTTGGATCAGAATTCAGAAGATCCCTCGTCTGCTGGTGGCGGCAGCGGATGGCTACCTGTACATGTATAATCTGGACCCACAGGAGGGGGGAGAGTGCACACTGATGAAACAGCACAAGTAAGAACTCACTGTGGCCACGCTATTTTTGACCAGGAGATTTCAAGTTCAAATCCCAAGCGGGGCATAGCTCAAGGCACTGGATAAAGGAGTCTGCTAAGCTAGCATCAAAATGTTAGCCATTCATGCACTTTGGATGCGTGTACTATGTACGCCGAGTTTTCAATCCTCTCTCAGGATAAGTTGAATGTGCTTTTCTCTGACTTGCCTTGTCTCAGATTGGATGGCAGTGTGGAGTCAGTCAACGAGATCCTTGAGCCGACAACTCACGACCGTCCGCTTGTAGCACAGACGTACAATGCCACTGTGTCCAAAGGTACAAATCGCCTTCGAACTGAAATTTGGCAACACAACAAAAAATATATACAATGGGGGCCAGGGGTGGGTATTAGGGGTGGGACAATGCGATGCATCGATCTGAATGTGTAAATACAACTGCATCGATCTGTAAGATTAGAATTGATAAGCATCGATTAATATCGCATTGTAAATGAATGTGCACATGTATTTATTTATTCAAAAAAAATATTCATTTCATTATTTAAAAAATATATTTCTGAGACACGACTACTTTTAAAACTGTTTTGACTAGCTTTAATCCATGTTTCTGCTCCAACCCCCACGTAAGCGTGAGTTGAAAGCAGCGACAGGCGGGAATCAAGCGACAATGAGACGGACAGATCTGAGCGAAATGGCTAGCTGCTCGAGTGCGACAAAAGAGACAGAAATTGACAGAATTTGCGATGTTCCGAACAGAAAATCAGTGGTATGGAAGCATTTCGGGTTTAGAAAGAAGGAGGGTGTGCTTGACAAAACCGCTGCAATATGCAAGATATGCCAAGTTGAAATCAGATACACAGGCAACACCACAAACATGATAAACCATTTGAGCCGATGACACACCATTGATGTGAAGGACAGCAAACGGGTTAGCAAGCTAAACTCGGGAGTCAAGACTTTCCTGGCCAAACAGTTCTTTTATTTGTTTTTATACACATACCGTGTCCAGACAGTTAATTGTAAAGTGCTTTCTGATATTTAAATTTAAACCATTTTCTATTCAAAATTAAGTAGACGTTAGAGACAAAAAACAAAAAATAGTAAGACTACGTTAACTGTCCGATTCAAAACCTCCCCCTCCCCCTTCCCCGACATATCACACAGACAAAAAATAAAATAAAATTTTAAAAAAAACTGTTCTAAACGGGCAAAAGAGGTGACATCTGCTATAGCCACGTTCATCTGCAAAGACCTTAGACCATACAGTGCGGTAGAAGAAGAGGGATTTAGTCACTTACTGAATGTCATGGAACCTAGATACACCATACAGAAAACATTTTAGTGAATAAAGGAAAGGTATTAGGGTACCATGTCTGACACTGTTTGAAAAACAATAACCTCAATAGGGCAACTTTAGAAAATACACTGTTAGTCATGTTTATTGCTGCATTATTTGCTGCAGACAGCTGCAAAATGTATGGCATGCCTTAACAATAAACATAATTCTGTGAACTTGGCGTAAGGTTCTAACTGAATATTTAATTACTGCTGACTGTATCGGTATCAAATCACATTAGCATACCTATTACATTTTTTAAAAGTATCAAAATTAATCTAACCGAATTGTATCGAATCGAATCGTGGTCAAATGTATGATGGTATGATGCATCGAACCTTTGCCTAAAGAATCGTAACCGAATCGAATCGTTATGGGATTGAATCGTCCCACCCCTAGTGGGTATTATCAAAGTCTTTTAATTATTGTATATTTTATCATATTAACTTTAAATCTTTGTATAAGCCTTTTAAATGATGTGTCAAGGTCAATTCCATTTCAGTTGAGTCATTTCAGGAAATTAACTGAAGTACAAATAATGTAAATGTCCTCACAGGACAATATCTGGGTGTTTTTTTTGTTAATTCCTTGAATTTCTGTTATTTGCTAAAATGGGTGAATTGAAATGGAATTGACCCCAACCGTGGTAGACCTGTACGGAAGGCGTGTATTGACCATTAAATGGTGTGTATTGACCTCACTAGGTTACTCTGAGGATCAGGGAGCAGTGGGGGGTGCCGGCATGGAGGACGACATGAGCTCCCTGCGTCTGGACGAGGAAAACGAGCAGCCTCCCATGATCTTGGAGACGGACTGAGCGCGCCCAATGGAACGAGCACCCGCGTCACACAACGGAAGGGGGGCACTCGTCCAGAGCCGCTACGGACTTGTAACTAAGCGGAAGAGAGGTTATGTGAGAAGTTTCAAAGCAAGCCTCAGCTGTAGACTAATTCTCGCCCTCTGTCTCTCTCTCACTCTCTCGCACTCTTTCTCTCCTCCCCCCTTTCCTCATTCAGAGAGAGAGAGATTTGGAGAAGAAGAGGGAGAGAGGAGAATAGTATTTTGTTTTATTTTTTTTCGGAAAACCTCT
This sequence comes from Ilyophis sp. 1 JC-2022, assembly GCA_022702515.1. Lineage (NCBI taxonomy): Eukaryota > Metazoa > Chordata > Actinopteri > Anguilliformes > Synaphobranchidae > Ilyophis > Ilyophis sp. 1 JC-2022. The sequence continues at coordinate 84,712,849 of CM040394.1, forward strand.
GCTCAGCTCTTCCCTTCCCTGTTCTTAAAAGATACAAATCACAATGCTGCTCGCTGCTTAGCTTTGCATGTACATGTGCCAAGTGTAGGAGTCGCTCGTAATAATTTGCGTTCGTGTAGATGGTTTCTGACCCGTCCGGCGGGTGCTTCTCGTGTTAAGTGTTGTCTGGAACACGTAGTGTTTTGTACTTTTGACAAGGCAGCAACTCCTCGAGTACTCTCATCCCAGAAAGCCCTCGCCACTGAGTTTTGGTTCGATAGCTTGTATGGGGCGTCCTGTCGGACAGAGATACAGAGGCGGGGCCGCCGGGGAGGATACAAAGAGCAGGGGGAGGAGACAGATTGTTTAGGCCTCGCCCTCTTTCAATGCTCCCTTCACAAACGCCAGGTGACACAGCCTACTGTAGGCTAGCCCTGCCTCCACTGCCCCCTCCTATAGAGATGCCCATCTCGGTCGGCCACTCTCTTCAGTCACATTTTATATGGAGGAATGTATCAAAAGATCTTATAACTCAGTCTACTTCTTGTCCTCTTCTTACAAGGCACGCTAATGTTACAGGTTTGTTGGCCAAGTCAAATAAATAGCCCAGTGTTTTCGGTATGCCTGGAATTATGACCAGCTTTTGTTTTTAAATGAAATTCTTAAAACTTTTGAAGACTGAAGAATTGTGACGAAACACTCATGCAAAGACTTGCTTTTTGATAAAGCTTTTCTTTTTGTGGCCTTGTTTTTGTTCGTTGTTATTCAAAGGAGAGCCGATTCCTCGGATATGTTTTTGAAATGAAGACTGAGCCAATCGGAGGATGTTTCCACCGTTTTTTTTTTTTTTCTTTAAATAAATTAACTGCGTTCCAGTCCTTTTCTCTGACTGACTATTTTACGTTCAGGAAAAATGTGAAAACAAGCTAATGATGCGCTTGATTTCAGTCATAATTTCACACCCCCCTGTGTAATGAGTGATGTAGCGTTTCCAGTTTTAAATGTTTTTTTTTTTTTTGTGTTATTCCTCTTTATGATGGTCTTCAGAATTAAACCTATAAATCCTTTTATTGAAAGACTGAGTTGACTCAAGAGAAGTAGCCCAACTAGATTTTCTTCACAGTTCATACAGGGAAACTGTTTAAAGCAGCCCAGTTTAATGGTTTAATCTTTTTTTAATGCTATTCCTGTGTTGACACACATACTGCATCCACACACTGTACAGTGATTGACTCGCCATGGCCATATATGGGAAAATTCCATTCGGTACAGCTGATGTGGAGTAGTGCATTCAGGGGAGAGTTGGCTGAGAATGGAACATGTTTCCACGCCAATCTACAGAAGGGGCTACACCACCGATATAGTTCGGTGGGCTACACAGCCCTATGCTGCCTGAGACTCCGGCTTCCTGTTTCAGGAGAGTACAGAGTGATCCAGAGCACGACGTCTGCTGGCTTTTGTTCCGACTTGTCTAGGAAATTGGAGCCGACGGTTCACTAGGCCTATCTGACATCTCAGGACTGTTACCTGCTGTTAGTCCTTTATGAGAGAGGTAGTGGGGCTATAAGGTAATAAACAAAAAATTCGAAATACATTTATTTATTTTAATTTGTCCATGCCCCTTAAATGAGAAATTAGGACTTACTTGCTTGGCTGCAACAAAAATGAATGTAGTTAGTTACTTCCTGTGGCAAGTGGCAACTCCAAATTAAAGGACCTGCAGGAAGTACTCGGTAAGCAATTCTGCAGAGAATTTCTAATGATCCCAGCATTTGACAAGACGTGAAAAAGATTTGTGACGGCCAATATACGTTGATGTACCTCTCATCTCCTCACTTTAACCTGCAACTCCCCTCATTTTGAACTCCTCAGACAGAATAACTGAGTGGAGTGTCCTTGGTTTGGTATATACATGTAATACGGCTTTGCCCACGTTCAATCCGCAATGGCATTAGTGCCTATATTTCAGTGACCATAAATAAGCCAGTGCTGTTCCTCTTGAATCATATCCATTTGCACTCATTTTCTGAGACAGCTGAACTGATTAAATGAAAAGGGGAGAGAAACGCTTGCCAATATGTCGGTCAAATTTAAGGACAATGCATTGCAGTTAGATTTCGTAGAGCCCTTCTTAAAACTATTGAGTCATGAACTAGCTGTGGGAAGTGTGCCATTATGCTTTGTGGACTTTGTGATGCATGCGTTTCCCATGAATCTACTGAAGTTGTGTCGAAGTATGAATTTCGGTTTGTTTCGGGCGAAGCTTTCTTCAAGAGCAATCTGTGGGCTATCTAATGCTAAGCCACAGTAACTGAGTTTTCTAATCATTTTTTGTATGAAATGTGAATTGTTCCTTATAAAAACTGATCTATATACACAAAGAAGGAATTTTCTGTGGAAAATAAAATATGATTCTATGTGTGTGAAAGACCTGGTCCATGCTTTTGCCATTCTCTGCACACAACATTGGTAAGTTCAAATGCGACTTACAGTTTTATTCAAGCAACGAATACAGGGAAATATGATCGCTTCTGTTGAAACAGTTTAAATAATTTTTGCCTTGGCCTCATAATTTTTGAGAGGGTCCTACAGCATTCTACTTGCCTAGAATAAAATATTTTGACGAGAGTAGTTATTTTGGTCTTGAAGTCTTTGTCGTGGTTAATTCTAAAATGTGTGTTTTTGTACCTTGCTTGGAGTGGCAAATACACTTTCTGGTTTCTACTGGGGAGTATTCCACAAAGCAGGATTACTGAGTTAGCTGGATAACTGCATTGAGTAAAACTTGTAACCCTCCTAAATCAGGACCATGGACTGAAGTAAAAAGAGCTGTTCCGGGTTTTACTTAGTGTTGTTATCCAGCTAACTCGGTAATCCTGCTTTCTGGAACAGGCCCCAGGCCTCAGCGTATTGCGTATGAAATATATTAACACATGGCTCCCCCTTGAGACTAAAGGGATAGTTCAACTTCTGAAGTTTTTATTATATTATTTCAGTTTTGGTGAAGTTTGCCCAGACAGACTCTTACAAACATTTCTGACGACCTGCAGCTTTACAATGGACGGCATAGGGGCATTCGGGAGTTTAAGTTTAAGCAATGAAATATAAGTTTGTATAACTGTAAAGTAGCTTGTACAGCGGTGTTATGTTTCTAGAGGCGATACATATGAATGGATTCATTTGATAGTGTTGGTTCACAATTATAAAAGAAAAATATTCTTACATCATGCTGTAAACTGGCACATTTTTTATGACTGGTCTTTTTAATCATGCCATTGCAAGAAAAACAAACCAAAAAAGCCAAATTGCACGTAATTCTTTATTAAAAAGCACCGTATGACCAGCATAAATGCGTTAAATGCATAATGGCATAATCTGAAAACTGCTTAATGACTGATATAAAACAAATGGCTTCAAAATACATTTTCAGTTATGCTATTTTGGCAAGGGGAAATATTAAATGAAGTGTTAAACATCAACAATAATATTTCCTAGCAATAAAAGATACGAATATATAAAATTAGACAGCAAGTGCGGTTGAGTTCATGTTCTGTTTAGCATTTTCTTTTCCCCCACATTAGACAATCTTCAGATCTTTCAAAGCAGATTCCAGGGTCTGAAATCAGAAATAAACCATTTTTTATTGGGCAAAAAAAATTTTTTGCTAAACTGCTGCTTTCAACATTGAGTCCCTTCTGTGTGCAGACCTACTGGCAAATGCGGATGAAGCCAATTAAGTGTAATTTGACTAGAGTGGATAAAAAGGAAATACAACTCCTGGGGTTTCTTCCCATCAGGGAGTTTTTTTACTTCACTTTTTAATTCCATGTTATTCTGTAAAGCGTCTTGGTTACATTGTCTCCGTTAAAAGCACTATGCACATAAAATGTAATTTAATGGCATTTTTGTGAGTACATACAGAACTTTTCGTGAGCTCCATATGCGAGTACATACGGAAAGGCTTACCTTCACATCCCAAATAGCCATTCCTCCATCCATACTGGTGGTGCAGAATTTGGCACACTTGGTCTTTCCACCATCCAGAATAGAGATTTGGCTGTAGGTCACACACCACCACCTTGATTAGTAATGTACTTTATCACAGCCTTCATGGGAATGCTATTTGCTTGTGACGTCCTCAGTGATATACGTTCTTAATAGGCCATACATTTTAATTAGAAAACTTCCTCGAAACGAAAGGGAAAAAAATCCCACAAATCATTGTTCATTCATATTTGCATATTCAATCAATCCTATGAATATTTTATTTTATTTTATTAATTCAAATTATGCCGACATGGTAACCTATGTGTAGGCACATAATGTGGAATACTCCCACATGGAACACCTGCAGGTGCTCTTTTCAGAGGGGGCTGTCCTCTATGATGGGAGGGAGGGGGGCGCTTGCCTGATGCTGTTCTTGTGCAGGGACTCCAGCACGGCCTCCTTTATCTCGGAGGAGGCCTTCTTGTCCAGGTTCTGGAAGCGCTCCCTGGCAGTCATCCCCCGCTGGGCGCTCTGCTTGGGCACGTCCAGCTTCCCGCCAAAGGCGACGGTCCCCTTCGCCGCATCGTAGACGAAGAGCACCGGGTAGCAGTCGTGGCCCTGGGAAAGAACAAATGCCACAGAGTTAAATATCGCCATGGCTGCCACCGGCGGGCTGACGAATTGTGCAACGCGGAGGCCGTTGGGTCAGAGCTTACCGCCGCCACCAGGCTGTTCTCAGTGATGAACGTCACACACAGGAGGGGAAGGGTCTCCGAGCTCAAGCTGGTGATACTAACGGAGAAGCAATGACAACATTACAACTACTCATTCCAATGAGTAGAAGAAACAGCTTGCTCTATATGTTATTGTTCGTACCATCTCACATACTAGGGTAAAATAGGTGTATAGCATGATAGCTTCAGGCACTGTATTAGTAACCATTAGATGCCACTGTTCATAAACATATTAAGAGTCTGGCATCCAATGGTTGCTGATAAAGATGTGGATCTAAAGGAATGTGACAATGGTGAGAATTTAATTAATATTAATGAGTAGCAAATGCTGTGTCTTTGTTCGGTCTCCTGTGTCCGTGCGTTAGGATCATTGCAACAGCCAGTCCTTTCAGATTCTTGGAAGGCCTGCCCTCTCATGAATATTCATACAGCCTTCAGACAATAGAATGATTTAGCTGAGAGAGGGAGTACTGCAGAGCCTGGACTCTGGGTTGTGGTTATTGGCACAACTAAGGCAATGATAAGCTAAGGTGAACATAAAGGAAAGATGTAGTGCATATTTGTAGAAAATGTGATTTTTTTTCTTTTAAAAACTGACATACATAAAAAATAAACAATTTCCTGTGGAAAATGAATCACAATTATATGTAAAAGAACTGTTCATTCGAGCTGCTCATCCACAAAAGGGTCACATCCTGAGAATTGTAACTGAGTAGGAATTGAATACCAACTGCATACAAATGTAGTGAACTGACTTTTGAAATGATCCGTTTCCATGTGTTTTAAAAAAAATTGTTTTTAGATCTATGTCAGATAATCATGACAGTCTTAGCAGATATAATAGATAGGACCATTATTCATGTTTTTCATTTCTTTGTTAACCCCCCCCAGCTGTACTCACACAGCAGTCTTTCCACCCTCGGCTACCGCCACAGTGCTGTCATGGCTGGTCCAGGCCACTCGGTTCCCGCTGGCTGAGAAGGAGACACCGTGTACCCAGCCTGCGGTGCCACTGGACTCAAACATCATCTCCCCGAAGGGCATCTTGCCTCCCCAGGGTGTGGGGGCCGGCTTCTCTTCCACCTCCTTGATGTAGGCAGAAAAAATCCTTGGAAGTGCAAAGAGATCTGTGTGAGAACAGAAGTCCTGGACCTTCAATTTCACCAGAACATTTACCCTTTAAAACCCGAATGGGAGGAGGTGCGACTCACATTACGTTGTCTTGGCGGTACCAGGAACAAAGAAAGAAAGCCAATGCCCCGCAATTACTTGAACCCAAGGCCGCTTTTAAGCCACCTTTCACCAAACGAATGATCAGATAACTTTGTGATGTGAAGCCAAAGAACCGCTTCAGACCTGCATTTGAAGTCAGACGAACCAGCTGCCAGGAGCACGTTGTTGGGGTGCCAGTCCAAGCTAAGGATCGTGGAGCGAATCGGCTTCTTGATGTGTTTGCAAACCCACCTGGAAACCCACAAACAAATCTCTTCATCATCTTGCTCAGAAAACGTGCGGGATAAACAGTACCTTATAGTTTTTCTCAAGCTGAGTTTGGAAACAAACTGCAGGACAACAATCTTCTGTCTCAGAATAAGATCCCATAACACTGAGTTAAGTACATTCTGCCAGGCATTTTGATATGGAATCGTAACACTCACAGAATCCTCTGTTCAGACAGCAGCTCTGCTTCGTCTGATCCGTTTCACTCACATTCATTTACTTTGCAATTGCACAGATTAATCGTATTTGATTCACTCCAACGTCACTTTAGACGCATAGCTTAAGATGTCTGAATGTGACAAATTAACCGATGCATCTAAGAATTTGCAGAACACTTATGATCATTAATCATCCTCCATCAGAAATGAGTGATTCATCTCACTGCAGAGACATTATCCCTTCTATAATGCACAAAATAAACGTGAAAAGAGGTGCTGGCTGTCAAGAAATTAAGGTTACAATGTGGTTCCATTAAACATGGCCCCTGGGGAATGGGGATAACACAGGTCAGAGAGACTAGATCTGCAGTTCGCGGAGTGTGTCGGTAGATAAAAAGGCTGACTGTGGCTACAGAGTGATTTGTCAATCCCGTCAACCTCCTTAACCCAGCAATGAGGCAAATAATCCCTGTCAGAGCAGTAGAGCCCATATTCATAAAATGTGTTGGAGTGCTGATCTGGGATCAGTTTTGCCTTTGAGCTCACAATGTATAAGGTTAGGATATGGACAAGGGAAACTTGATCCTGGATCAGTACTCAATTCTGTGATGCTTTATGAGTATGGTCTCTGGTCGGGCCTGTGAAGCGGGAGTAAATGGAACAGTCGCCGCCGCCCGCAGCTGTCCGTCACGGCACGCTCACCAGTCGTTCTCCTGCTCGAAGTAACAGACCGAGATGAGGCGGGACCCGCTGCCCACAGCGAACTTGTTCTCCTTAGGGGACCACTTGACGCAGCGGGCGGCGCGGTTGATCCTCAGGATGACCAGGGTGGGCTTCCACGCGTCCCCCTTCAGGGTCCACACGTAGGCGTTGCGGTCGGTGCCGCAAGTGACGATGCGGTTGCTCTCCGGGGCCCAGTCGATGCCTGAGAGACAGGGGGGAAGAGGGGGGAACGTTAGTTAGGTCTCTACCTTCAGCCGCTCGTTAGGTGGCCTCATTATCCGCCATTTCATTCTCACCTGTCACCTGACCATTGTGCTCCTTCAGCACGTGAATCTTGTTCCAGCTGGCCCCGGCCTTCTTATAGATGTGGACATCGTGGTTATTAGGGCACAGGGCAATTTCTTTAAGACACAACATTTTGGGTGTGGGTTAGCTTTTGATTAGCAATTGATATCTAAAGAATAAGTATGATTTAATGTCTAATTTTATACAATTCAGGCCACAGAAACACTATTATCTCAAAGATTATGAAAAACAGACAGAAAAGAGAACAGTGATATGACCCTCACTGAGTATAACCTGGAAGCCCAGTTTTCTCAGTCAGTGATAAAAAAACCCAAGCCTATAATTAGATTGAGACGGGAGAAACATAACCTTGTTTCTAAAATTATCACAGCAAAATCATATACAGTATACATTCAGTCTGACTACATTACCACAGTTAACACTTTTGCACACGACTTGTATTAAGAGTACAGAAAATTATGCCACAGGGGTTGTTGAAAAAAGCAAGCATACAAATCTTGACTTCAGGAAGATTCAATTAAAAAATAATTTTCTGACTCAGAATGTTCACACTCCCTTTCCATTGATACTGAACAGTATGCTAATCATTCAGAGTACACTTGCTTTTTTTCCCCCATTCTTGTTTTCTGTTCTAGCAGAGTTTCAGCCAATGACCAATAAGACACCATATATGGTAAAACAGGAAATTTGGTGGAATTAGTCACTGCTGGTTTTCTCATCATCCAGAAAGAATGAGCAGTTTGCAGGACAGATAGAGATTGTGAGCCAACCAGATTTGTTTTTCATGTTATCCACTGTGAATTTTACCTCTCAAACGTTACACATGTGTAGTATATTTCTATTTATAAACTGCAAAGACATTTATGTCTGATCGTATGGATGTGGCCACAGATGAAAGAACTGCGCTCTCTACTGTAGCACTGACGGACTACTAAAATGAGGTCTTTGTGTTCAGGAAGTTTATACATTCAGGGGCTCAGCCTGCAGTGACGCTTCTTTTCCACTGGAAAGCATCTTCACTGAAACTAACTTTTCTATTGTTTGCCTGTGATTTTTCCTCCCTCTAAACACACAATGTTGACTGCAGGGCATGTGTCCCTGGGAAGACAGACGCGTTGCAGTTGCACGAGTCCAGGGTTGGAACAGGCATACACTGAGGTCCGGGCCAATTCAGTTTACCCATTCCCTAAGCTCTGGGCGGATCCCAGTCCTCATGGAATTAACTACGGAATGAACCACAGGAAGTGGTGTGGTCCTCAAACAGGCCAGCGTAACTTGCAAAAAACGAATAAAAAAAATACTCAGGATAGGTTATATCCTAGGAGATTAACATATTTCAGGGCTCCTGCCTGATTTAAGAATGTTGAATGGGGAATATTTCTATGTCTACTGCAACAATAAATGGAAAGTATGGCCATAAATATATAAGTAAAATGGCATGAAATGTTATGAGACAAAATGAGACATTGGTTTTACAGCACTGGGTGCTTTTATAAACCTAAAACCCTCCAGCAACTCTGCAAATCACATTCAAAGCTTTAAGACTACATTCTGTACTGTATAATATGCACTCAAAGACTCCTGCACAAAAGAGTCAGAACACTTGGAAAATAAAACATAGGACATATTGTGGAACTGGGACCCCGATTACTACAGAAGAAATTTGTGGGGTAAATGAATAATGGAAGCTTGTTTCTAATTTATATTCCACAGGAAATACCTCAAACTACCTGGCTGGCAGCCAGTACTTCACAACCTAGGCGTATAGCTGATGTTCAGTAATGGCTGTGGGCAGACTTGAAGATGTTGAGAAAAGTCACACCAGATGTATGTGTCTTTGAAACTTAAACAGACACAGTCATGCAGCAAACTGTATTGCAGGTGTTGTCATACTCACGAGTTCGATCCTTGTTCCAGGCGTGGCAGCTGATTGGCTCTAACAAAAAACTGTGGTAGGCCATGGTTGATCACACTGCGTACACAATTAGGACAGCTTTATTTATTAATTTGTTTCATAAAACAATTTCCATAACAAAGATGCATCAGAATTAATAATTATTTCAATTACAGAAAAAGTATTAGTGTGGTAAAATGTTCAAAGTGCCCAACAGGAAAATGAGATTGAGCTCAGTCGCAATGACCTTCGTGAACAGCACTTCCACAAACTCAGTTCAAAAATAACTTGAAATGAGTCGAACATTCAAGAATCTATTGCAGGAACATATTATTAAGAACATATTTACATTAAAATGACTCCAGTGTCAATTTCATAGGCAGGATAATTAAATGGGCAGAGGTGGTAAGATATGTTTATTCTTTTGGTTCATTCAAACCAGGCCGGACTGTATTGTGATGTGGAAATTGACGGACAGATGACGCATCATGATGGGGTAGGAACAAAGACAGTCAGCTGTGCCATTAAACTGCACCACCATGTCAAACGACACACAAAATTCTTTATTCTTTCCACAAAACACACAGCTCTAATCTGTTCTGCGGCTACCTTCTGACAGGCCCTCAGGAATGTCCTACATTTCCACAAAGGAAAAATAACACGGGCGCCTGAGAGTCTTCCATTGTGCAGCTCATAGTACCAGTACATCTCACTCAGCCCAACCCAGAGGTCTGACCATTTACACCACATTCAACCCTTAAATCAACTTGGATTTCCTCTTCAACATCAAAAAAAATATTATCAATTTAAGAAGTCAGTCTTTCAAAATGTGAGAAAAAATTAGGTCACATAACTGTCGCTTCTAACAGTTTTGAGGAAGTGCTTGATCTGCAATTTTCTGCCTCCCACACACACACAAGTTAAATTGTATCAATATGTACTTTAACATTTGTATTTTGAAACTTGCCGGAAGTGCGCGACTCACCTTTGTGATTGAGGACAGCTTGAGAGGAATCTGGGAGACGGATTGTCAAAGTGGGGCCTCTGTTCATGGACTCTGACCAGTCAACACGAACGCTGGCTGAGCTCTGAATGAACTAAAGAGAACGCATTTCTCTCAAAAGCTGCTGCAACTTCCCCTTTCCTGCCAGAGACATCTAACCACTTCCTCGTGTGGGCGGATTTCAGCCTGCAAAGAGGGCCTGCAGAATAAACTCCACACAACGTCAGCAGAAATGCAACCCCTAAACTCGGAGATCCACTTGTTAACACCCCTCTGCCTGAACACGGTAGGCTTATAAAGCTCTTTCCTACAACTGCTCTTTTACAGCAATGAGGCTAAATGAGAGGGGTATTTTCTTAAATGGTGCTAGGGCTGGGAGTTCTGGACTAAAATAAACAGTTCCACTACTTCTGAGAGGTGTTTTTGAAAATGCATGAATGAAGATGAAGCCACTATTTATTAGACTTATTAGGTGAAGCTTATTACAAAAATGTATCTTTTTCCTTTGGTTAAACAGTTAATGTCTGTACTGTGCAGGCCTGAGGTTGTGCTTATTCAAGGAAAGCTTTTGGGAGAGCGCTCCAACAAGCTTTAAAACCAATTGCACACCTGTTGGTACAGTAATATTTTTGAGGGGAGGCCTTGTCACTCTTGATTATCTTCATTTGTAAGCATGAGTTATTTTCCCCTCCCTCCCTCTAAGAAAAAAATGTATAAAAATACAAGCCCAATTTTTGGAGTTGTACCATCGACACTCGTTTCAATTAATCATTTTCACATTCACTTTCAGAACGGGCTTTAAATAAGGATTGCGTTTGTGGCAGGGGGCTGACAATGGCAGGGGGAATGAAGGAATTCCTGCGGAAGCCTCCGCATGTGTGGGAGTTCAGTCAACCGGAGCTTTGCCACATTAAAGGCCCTGTGCTCCATGGCTACTGGAAAGACCGGTCACTGTCACGATAAATCTCATATAAACCATACATCACCCCATACACTTGCTCTTATTGCACTAACAAATTCAAACCGCAAGGTACCCCAGTGTTTACCCACATATTCAGTTTTTACTGCAGAGAAATTTGGAGGTTGCTTGGAAATGGCATGCATTAAAGTTTTCCTTAAGAGTAGCCAGCCAAAATGGACAAATAATTCCCCTACGCTTTACCAGCAGCCATACTACCATGCACTCTGCTTCTGCTGAATTGCTGAAGCTAAGCAGGTGTGGGCTTGGTTAGTACTTGGATTGGAGACCTCCTGGGAAAACTAAGTTCTGGTGCAAAATGGCTGCCGTTGCATCACCCAGGTGGGTGCTAGACATTGGTGGTCGTAGAGGCGAGTTTCCCACTCATCATTGTAAAGCGCTTTGAGTCACCGGTTGGTGAGAAAGGCGCTATATAAATGCAAGGCATTATTACTTCAATTGACCTTTAGATCATCCCTGAGAGGATATATCCTGTATTTATTCATGTTCCAGGGTCTCAAAGTACAGACGCTCAATGAGAAGCATTATGTTATCCAAAGAGACGTGCACAGCCACATACACGCATGCACCACACAAACGCATGTACACACACAAAAGAGACCATACCATGAGTGTACTACACTTCATTTATTTATTTCTAGAGGCCATTTACATAAAATTCCCATTGCAAGTTAATGTTTTACAGATGCCTCCAGAGGCAGAGTGTCTTCACCCACTGTCTCACCACTGAGGTACCACTTCTGGCATAGATTCAAGAACATCAGACACCGTTAAGGTAAAAACCACTGGTCTCCACACACCCCTCCCCCTTTTCCCTCCATTTGCTTTAAATATACAATGCTGTCACGTGTCAGTCAGTTCACGTCACCTCTCAGTGCTTTTGTTTAGATAAACGTTTCGGTAGTGTTGTCAGAAATTCTTTGTGTTAAATCTTCCGAGTCCCGTTGCTGGGGGGTCCGTGTCCTGCTAGTTGGCTGCGCTTTCCTTTACATGATACGCAGCCCTTGGATAGAGGACTCCAGAGTCTAGGGACAGAAACAGCCAAAGGGGTTAAACCTCAAGCCTTACTGAATGTACTTATTTTAGTTGTATTAATTGGCTCAGTATATCTGAATCATGTTCTTTGACTTAGTGGTTTGTGCTTAACCAGCACTAACCAAACCATTAAATAACAAAATATTTTTAAATCACATATTTTGTGAAACTGGATCTCATGGTTCTGACTCAAATTTTAAATGAGCTCAAACAACCACAAGGATCATACCGCACCATTTAAAATTAGATGTGAAACGATTTAATGAAGCACAATGCGGTACAATCAAGACAAGATGCAATTAGCATCTCGCCTCTTGCTTAAAAAAAATATGCTTAAAATGTATTTAAGTGAGACAAATGTGTACCTTAAAATCCCATATGGTCATTGCTCCATCAATTCCTGTAGTGCAGAACTTGCGACAGTCTCTTTTGTCTCCTTCATATATAGACACTTGGCTGTAAAAACAAAGCGTGTTGTACATTTAAGACTCGGGTCTCAGAAAAAATATACAACAACAACAAATTATTCCGCTTTAAAAAGAGGCCATTTGGAATCGCCAATGCCACGCATCTGAACACATCAGTCTAGGGCACACGCCTCTGATGGATAAACCAGCTTCTTCTTCTTAACGGGTGGCCCCACAGTTTTAATGTGCAATTGAACAAATGGCATTACTTTGGTACTGGCAATCATTTTACAGAGAGATTTTTCCAGCAGGATTAACAGGCCAGGCATGGCTATTCTATGTGGGGGCGGTTGCCATTTGTGACACAAATAGCATTAGCATCCAATACCACTTAGCATTCTGCGGGGAGAAAATCCCCACCACATACATAAACCCATGAAACGTTTTCAACAAAATGTGTCAATTTGTAAGCCTTGGCCACGACCGAACATCCCGCTCATCTCAGGTTTAGAATTTTTTTTGGGAACCACAGTTGGCGGAGTGGCCCTTACGTGATGCTGTTCTGGTGCAGTGTCTCCAGGGCAGTATTGCGGTCCTCTGTGGTGGCCCTTTTGTCCATGTTGCGGAAGCGCTCCATGGCCGAGATGTTGCGCTGGATACTTTGCTTTGGAATGTCTAACTTGGAAATGAAGGTCAGGGACCCGCTGTCATCGCAGTTAAACAGCATTGGGCAGCAGTCGTGGCCCTGAGAACATTCACAAAGGTGGTTTTGATTTAATGCATTTCTCACATTAAATGCATTAGCGTTACGCTAGCTAGCGTTAAACAAGCTCTGCTCGTTTCATGCACTATATGCCACGACAAAGTGGCCACTTCTAGAAAACAAGAGGAGGGTGCTCAAAGGAAGAGGACAAACAAAATATAAGGAGTTGTTATTGTCTTAGGGGGGAGGGAGGCAATTTAATAGAATTCTAACTAAAATGCGCACAACACAATTGTTCAGGAGTTTGCATACCAGGAACGGTGTGGAATGGTTACTTACCGCTGCCACAACACTGTTCTCAGACACAAATATCACGCTCAGGAGAGGGAGGAATTCAGTCTTCAACTGGCAAGGCCTAGAATGACAGAACACACAGAAACGGCCGTCAGCTTTCTCGGTGCTTGGTAGCTCGGGAGTCTAAACCTCCCACGCAAAACTGCTGCAGGTTCCGCCACACGTTAAGCTCAAGCGGAAGGGGCTTCCGGGGGAAGCGGACGTCCTCTGTACTCACGTGGAGCTTTTGGTGGGGTCCACCACGGTCACGGTGCTGTCGTGGCTCACCCAGGCCAGCCGGTTCCCGCTGGCGGAGAAGCTGACACTGTGGACCCAGCCCCCGCTACCAGCCCCACCAAACTCCGCCATCACCTGCCCAAACGGCATCTTGGACCCCCAGGGGGTGGGAGGCGGCTTTTCATCCACCTCCTTGATGTAGGCGGAGAACACCCTTGGAGAAGACAATCACATTACTCAAACGATAACAAAAGAACTAAAAACAAATCCAAAAAATGTACACCACTGACATTTGACTTTTATTGTTCGATTTCTAAATGCATGTAGCATCCAAATGTTTGTCGTTATCGTACTTAGAAAATGACTTGTTTGATAGTTTACTCGGCAGCAATCGGAAAAAAAAGATGTAACGTTACATATGAACATCGTCCATTTACCATAAGATTAGTATTGAGGCGTATTAATACTTTTTACAAGCTACACAAATCTACCCCAACACTCTTACTCAGCAAAGAAAAGAGAAAAGCAACAGTGACCCTCATGCATTCAGTGATGTCCTCACCTGCATTTGAAATCGCACGATCCAGCCGCCAGAAGCACATTGTTGGGGTGCCAGTCTAAGCTCAGGACTGTGGAGCGAATCGGTTTCTTGATGTGTTTGCTCACCCACCTTAAAAAAGCAACAGTTAACAAAATCAAATGAGGAAGAACAAAGATCATTTATAAATAAAGTCCTAACCTGAGTTGGAAATGCTTGAAATCCGAAAAAATGTAACATTTTGAAAAAATATTATACACCATACTCTGTATGGATGCGTAATGCGTTATACAGTGCTGTGAAAAAGTTTTTGCCCCCTTCCTGATTTCCTCTATTCTTGCATATTTCTCACACTGGATGTTTTCAGATCTTTAGACAAAATATAATATTGATTTTAGGGAACCTGAGTAAACAAATGACACATTTGTTTTTTACTTATTTAATTTATTTAATGAACAATAAATCCCAACACCCATTTCCCTTGTGTGAAAAAGTAATTGCCCCCTTACAATAACTGCAGCCAATGTATAATAAAGTAATCATTTGTAATATGTGGTCACATATCCTTTGCATGCCATGACTTCCTGATGTCTTTGACCCAACAATATCAATCTTATTTTCTGGTATTTCTACAAGCAATACTATAACCTCTCTGCATTTGAATGGATCTCTATGGGAATTGGGGGTGGGAATAGATTTAGCTATAAATTACACTGGAACAGTATGGAACACATGGTTGGTAAAATGGCTGTAAGTCATCAAGGGTCTGAGGTATCAAACGAGCCTCAAACCATCACTCTGCTGCCAGATATGCAGTAGATATGGATGGATCACTTTAAGGGTTTCTTCTCCTGACTTATTTTTCCATAGAGTTCAATAGGAAAATCTGTCAGGAGAAACAACCCTTAAAGTGATCCCATCCATATCTACTGCATATCTGGCAGCAGAGTGATGGTTTGAGGCTCGTTTGATACCTCAGATACGGCAAACAATTAATATTAAATGTGCGCATTGACCAAATATAATAAAATAATCTTTATATCTTTCTGTTCTGGGTATGTTGGAGGAAATTGTTTTGTACGTAAGACGCACCAGTCATTTTCAGACTCGAAGTAGCACACGGAAATAAGCCGAGCTCCACTGCCCACGGCAAACTTGTTCTCCAGCGGGGACCATTTGACAAACGTGGCAGCGCGATTGATCCTCAGAATGACCAGTGTGGGCTTCCAAACCCCATCCTTCTGGCTCCACACGTAGGCGTTTCGGTCCGCGCCACAGGTCACAATGCGGTCGCTCTTAGGCGCCCAGTCGATGCCTGCGCAGGATCAAAGAGCAAATCTCAACGATCCAGCAACTGGTTAGTAAATGCCTGGGAGACCTCCTTGGAAAAAAAAGACACCACAGCACTTGGGCCAGCCAATCATTCTCCGGTTTAACTGTCTTTATAACGCCCCTTTTCACCTCTGCTGATGTGCGGTTTGTTGCAGGTAGTTGAGGTGATGGACCCCCCCTCAAAGTGCTTCACAATACTTACTATATTACTATTATTATATTATCAAGCAATGGTTCACATAAATACTCTCATAAATCGCAATTTTAGAGGACATTAACTGAAACAACGGACTATTATTTACAGTGAACTTGGGGGTAACAAACAAATCACAATTAGACAAACCAAATTACACCCTGGAGCATTTCCGTGACCAAAAAATTTTAAGCACTGAACCAATCTCACTGCTCCAGAAATGTTCTCCAAAGCACTGGATTCATTAGCAAAAGAAAACAATTAGGAAAATTACTGCGTAATAAGTACCGCCGGAAACATTAAGTACGTCATACCCGTGATATGTCCGTTGTGCTCCTTCAATTCTTGGGCTTTCACCCACTGGTTCCCACTCTTCTTGTAGATATGGACTTCATGATTGTTGGGACTAATGGCAAGTTCTGAGCGAGATAGATATTACAATATTTGATTTAATGTGTGCAATCAACAATTAACAGTATACCCGCTGTTGTATACAAACTTTGATAGAAAATTAACACAATAACAAGGTCAAAAAGCAGAGGCATGTAGGTTTACATACGAGTTCTGTCCTGGTTCCAAGCATGACAGGTGATCGGTTCCAAGAGAAACTGTTGCAGAGACATGGCGACTGGGATGCGTCTTTAAGTGGGCGCTGCTGAACCTAAAAACAAAACGTTAGGTAGGATTAGCCACAACGAACAAAACAAAGAGGTGTGGAATTCAACCCCGTAGCACAATTCTACATAGTCCATTCTGGGTCGCAGCCACCACACCAGTTTTACCAGTTTTCAGCCAACTTGACTGGTCGGATGAACGAAATATTTAGCCAGCCAAGCAAAAATATACGTTACATAGGTAGTATGTCGCATGTCGATGGTATTAGTCATCCCGTTAACCATGTAATTAAGCTAAAATGCTTGTTTACGAGGCCAAAAACAGGGGCTTAGAGAACAATGACTGCAACGTTTGCTAGTGGCAATTAAAATAGCTCACGTAAGCTCCCTGCAGAGATAACCAACTAGCAGGCTACCTATCCTAGCGTATGATGAACGTCAACAGCCCTAACTCGTAAAATAAATATATTGTTATAATCATAATAAACTCATCTTACACGATAACTAGTTTAACGTGAAGACTTGAAACCTTAAACAAAGACAACATGCTTGTGAGCATCTAGCTGGCTAACATTATGGCTAGCTAACAACTATTGCATTAAAAACCACCACCCTTCTTCAGGCGGAACTAGCCTGTGCTGGCAATCCAGGGTTCCAACGTTTGATGGCTAACCGTAGCAAGCAAACTGCATAAAATAAAATAAAAAAGTAATCAAGATAATAGTTTTCTGTTGACTGTAAATTCTGCAAAATATACGTCAATGACTTCACTACCATTAGGTAACGACACATAAATCAAGGATTTCCCGAACAAGGCCTCACTACCCTCTCTGCACTCAACCACCGGCTTTTCCCAGGAGCGGAAGCCTACTCCCTGCCGATTGGTAATGAAAGGTGGGATGACACAGCACATGGAAAAATGGATCAGTTACGTTACCTGTGCGGGCGGTGTCCCTGACACGATGTTCTTTATTCGATTTGGAATGGAATGGTCTAATTTCGTCGGACCTGAATTCGCGGACTCTGGGCAGTCGACACGAATTCACTCCGGTAACGGGGGCTGTCAGAAGAATTCAGGGAACTACCGGGATCATGCGCGTTAGACACAGGGGGAAAGCGTTTACTGCGCATGCGTCTGAACGTTACTCATCCAGCATAACAACTCAAGTAAGAGCTAATAGCTAGCAGAAACTGATAACTAAATTGTTTGCTTTGAGTTGATACCGTAGAAGTAGGATTATCGCTATGCATAATGCATAAGTAATTGGTGCATGGACAGTCTTAGCTGTCTCACCTGAAAGAACCCAGAGTTTATGATTTAACGTTAAACAGAATGGAATATGGCTGCATATTGAATTTGTAGCTTGATAGCAGAACCCATTTTTATTGATTTAGTCAGTTGCCTCCAATATCTTTCACACTTTTATATAAATTCCACAACATTCTTACCAGATTTTAACATTGCTAAAAGTCCATGCTAAGGTAAACAATACCCAGCCCCACCTGACTAGTGCATGACTGGCATAAGGTTCTAAAGGCTCTCCTCTGGTTTATGGCTGGTTTATGAATAGTTTTTGGTTGAGAGTGATGGTAAAATGTAGCGTCTTAAAGGGTTTATGGAAAATAATGTTTTAAGTTTATGTACTTTCAGTAAATTACCGTCATTCATGTTGGCATTATGTTGATGTTCTCATACAAATTGCTTTCTGATTCCTGTACCAAAGAGATGCATAGCCTAAACTAGAATTTCATGTACTAAACAATGTTATCTTTTTTTTTTTCATTTTCAAATGCTGTGCCTACTTCCATAAGTGTCAGACTCAGTACTCAATCAAACCACATAACTGAGGAAATCATATGATTTGAGTTTGCTTCATGTTTTATTAAGACTTTGTAGCAAGACCAACATATGGCCAATACCACAGCAGGGTGATACACTGTGATGCACTCTCCATCCTTGACATGAGAGTGCAGCCTCCCCAATCACTCTCCACCATTGGCAATAATTTCTACAAAGAGCATGACACAAAACACAAACACATGGGACTTCAACAAACAACAATCTCTGCTAAGCACTGTAGCATTTAAAACGCTCCGTGATGCACAGATTATTTAGTTAAGACTTTGGAGTTTCTTCGAGTTGGCCTTCCAGGCCCTTCTTTTTTGCAGAACCCTTTCAGGATGGAGAATGAGTGGGATGTTGTGTGCCTCACCCTAGAAAAACAAAAAAATAGTTGCAGCTTCCATACCAATCAAATCCTTTCAGAATGTTAGTGTAACTCAGCCTATGAGTCATGGTTTGTGTGACTGAAATGGATTAATTACAGAATTCTGTCACCAAAACCCCAGCTTTAAAATTATTTGAAACCAAAGAAATAAACCTCTCTGAATAAATTTCATACGCAAAGTTTTAAGTGTATAACGCCAAGTAGGCCTAAGAATGTGCCGTTTTGCTTACATTATATATTTTGACAGGAGTATTTGAATTGTGGCAGAGTGAGAGTTTTGTTTTGGGTAAGATACTCAATGACATATTAATTATGTATATATTTTATTTGACATTTAGAGATGTTCATTTACAGTAACAAGACAGGGTACAGTATGAAATTAGTCAGGTCATATAATCTAACAATTTTCCAAAGGTTTTTTGGAAAGCACTTACCAGCTGTAGAGGGAGGACTATTCCTCGGAGCTGCCCTTGGAGGAAGACTTGGACACCTGGATGATCTCCACAGAGGGGAAGCCCTTCCCCACAGAGGCACGGTTTCTGGTGCGCAGCTTGTTCAGGGCCATCTCCGCATTGCCTGCCCTCTCTTCTGCATCATCCAATTCATGCACCGTCTTCCTGTATTTGGACAGGCTCGTATTGGCTTGCTCTTCCTACAGCCGGAAGATACAGGAATAGAGCAGATATTAGCATGTTTACCCAGTATGCACAATACAATGTCTTCTGTTTATTCCCAATTTCTTTTAGTTGTTCATTATAAAATGCTTTTTTCTTTTTTGTTTTTGCTTGCAAAAATCAACTGAAAGTATACTGAATGACTTCACTTATTAGAGTGCTATGTGTTTTTTTTTTGCTACTCTTCAAGATGGGGTTTTTCTCATTATGGCAAATAACTTAGTCCAGTTATCTCTTCTCGTGGCATGTCATATAATTCCTATGCTGATGATACTCATTAATGTTTCTCCCTCTGATACTCAAGTCCACATGTATATCTCTGCTGGCTGATATTAAAAGCCTGGATGGCCACCCTCTACCTGAAGCTCACCCTACAGAAGGCAGAGCTCCTATTCCTACTGACTAAGCGTTCCTGGTCGATTGATGCTTTAATGAGTGTCGAAAGCTCTGCAGTGTCTCACTCCTGGTCAGCTTAGAACCTTAGTGTGACTCTGGATGACCAACTGAGCTTCTTGGGACACATTGTGGCAAGCACCCAGCCCTGCAGATTCTCCCTTTACAACATCAAGATAATCCACCCCTTCCTCACCCACCCTTATCAGCATGGGCCAGGGTGGTGGGGCTTGCCTGGTCTTCAACATACCGAAATTCACTAATTGGCTAAAATAATATGCCAAAATTGTTTTTGAGAATTCCAGATTAGCCCATATGCAAATGTCGTGTAGTTTGGAGATGTGAGCTGGCTCATGAATGTCCAGTACTGAATGTGATGCTAAGCCCTTGGCTGGGGACCTTGGTCTTTAGTACATGATCTAATCACAAGACAGTGAGGGCTGTAGTTCGAAAAACCCACAGCAGACTTGCTCTGCCTACACGTGTACTCACAGCCTCCTCAATCTGCCTCTTGTATGACTTGAGCTTGTTCTGCAGCTTCTCCACCAGCTCCTGCATGCGGTGGTTGGTCTTGTGGTCCTCCTCGGTCTGGAAGACCAACTCCTTCAGGCGGCGCTCCTGCTTGCGCAGGATCTTCACCGTCTCCACGTGACGCTTCTGCTCACTGTCCAGGTCAGTCTCCAGCTCTTTGTTCTGTGCACAGCAGGAATTGGGGTTTTTAGAAGGCAGCTAGAGTGGTTCTATCATAGTCATTCTTTACCTTTAGGCTTTTTTATGAGTATGTGTGTGCGCACATGTGTTTACGTATGTATTTGTGTATATCTGTATGTTCAGTATGTCTATGTGGATATATGTGCATGTGGGTAGCTTGTGAGTGTATGTAAATCTTTAAAGGAGATTTATACATTACATTACAGGCATTTAGCAGATGCTCTTATCCAGAGCGACTTACACAACTTCTTATTACATTTATCCATTCATACAGCTGGATATATACTGAAGCAATTCAGGTTAAGTACCTTGCTCAAGGGTACAACGGCAATGTCCTACCTGGGAATCGAACCTGCAACCTTTTGGTTACAAGTCCAGCTCCTTAACCATTATGCTACACTGCCGCCCAACATACAGCTACACTGACTGTGTAGGGCACTCACCCGGGCCTCCAGTTTCTGGATGGTGCGTTTCCCAGCCTTGAGAGCCATCAGCTCAGCCTCTTCCATCTTCATCTGCATCTCTTTGATGGTGATCTCGTAGTTCTTCTTGATCTTCTCCAGGTGCATGCAGTGGTCATGCGTCTGCCGCAGCTCCTCTGCCATGCGGGTGGCCTGGGAAGCGGCAGAGGGATGTCCGTTATGAAAGCCTGATCAATGCCTAACGCCCCAACCCCCTACAAGTGCGGTAATGGAGGCTCACATCAGCCACGGCCTTCTTAGCTCTCTCGTCAGCGGAACGGAATTCGCTGATCAGCTCCTCGTTCTCGTTGGAGATGCGGATCAGGTCCTGCTCCATTTTCCGCTTAATGACGGTCAAGCTGTGGTTCTGAAGGAGGGTGACTACAGTCAGGGTCAACAGCTCAGGATCACGGAATAATTTTTAAGTTTTCCTCTCAAGATAAATTTTTTATCTGGGTTTAGAGCTTTCCATTGTGAAGCACAGTGTGACCAACTGTAAATACTTTTTGTAAATGGGACTACACAAATACAACAAGATTCATTAATGAACAGTGCACCTGCATTTATTAATCAGCTACGAAGCAAAAATAACCCACACTTGTTGTTCAGAACGGAAGAAAAATGATACACTCTTGAGGATGCCCTTTTTGAGCTACGTAATCTCATTAATTGTGATCTCACCCCTGTTCCTAATAAATGACGCTCAGATGTGCCGCTGTTCGGACACGGTGCCGGGGAACATGTACCTGTATGTTGAGTTCGTTGTAGCGCTCGGTGATTTCCACCAGCTCCTGCTCTATGAGCTTGCGGGAGCGCTCGGAGGCCTCCAGCCCGCTGCGCACCTCCTCCATCTCTGTCTGCAGGAGGCTGAAGCGCCGTTCCTGCAGGCTGTACTGCTCCCTCAGCTCCTCGTACAGACGGGCATCTTCATCCATCTGCATCTGCATGTCCTGTCAGCCAGAACATGGGCGAAAAAGGCCAGTCAGCCAAACAATACTCACCAGCAATAGCAACTTAGTAGCTATCATTAACGTTCACAATTACAGCTCTACACTCTGTGCTTAATAATGTAAAATGTACCTACAATAGAGTATTTATATGGACACAAATGCTCAGTTGTTCTCCAAGTCTGTTTTAATGAACATGTATCTGTCATTAGGTAAATTGAGCTGGAACTATTCAAATGTTTTAAAAAAACCCTGGCAAGTGTTTGGGTGAACTGAAAAGAATGGATCTAGTATGCAGCAGTTGCTTGAATATCCAACCAAACAAGGTTCCTTGGTTTTCATTACTTTTCAGTTGAACGCCATAGGTGTAGTTTGGTGATGGAACGGTGAAAATGCTTTTTTCCAGGAGACTGGAAACTACCTTTATCTGCTGCTGCAGTCTCTTGAGAGTCTTGACCAGCTCACTGTTGTTCTTGTTGGCATGGTCCAGTTGGATCTCCATCTCATTCAGGTCCGTCTCCATCTTCTTCTTCAGACGTAGAGCCTCAGTGCGGCCTTTGGCCTCTGCCTCCAGGCTGGCCTGCAGGGACTCTACGGCGCGCTGGTGGTTCTTCCTGGTGAGGTGTCAGGACAACGTTTGAGGAACATTTGTGTGTAGGCATAGCTTATAAATATCCCCAAGCATTATGATAATTTCCCAAGGAGACTCCCTGCCTCCTTATATTACCATGTAAGCTAACTACTAACAGTGGGCTAGCCAGTGAGGGAGGGGCTCACTCTCCAAGTTGGGTTCCCTCTCACATTTATTCTCACCAGCAAAGTCTTGCTACTGGGGAGTTTCTTACACCAATTTCTGTTTTTATGGGGGGTTTCTCAAGCCCAGTCAATTTTATATTTCCTATTTTCCTGTAAAGTGTCAGTAAAAAGCACAATACAAATAAAATGTAACTGGATTGAATAAGGGAGCATATTTTGAGAATTATTCAAATGAAGACCCATCTACTATTTATAGACCACCACAAATGTATTTATTTATTTGTTTGTTTATTTAGTTATTTTATTTAGTGAAAAACAACAAATTGACCTGAGTTTTAGCCAGATGCTGATGTTAATTCTGCATGACTAAATTAGCCATCATACAAAGATTTTCTAGTTCTTCGTTTTGTGCAAAATTATTATTGAGATTACTTTGTGAATGTAGGCAGATTGACTGGCCTGACCTTGTAATCTCGAATTCCTCTTCCTTCTCGTGAATTCGGCGGTCAATGTCAGCTTTGACCTGAGCCAACTCCAGCTGGACACGAATCACTTTCGCCTCCTCAGCCTAGAGGTAAACAAACCACATCATTATACACACTGCTGCACGTCATCTCAAACAGGATTATACAGAAACAGTACTCTCAGTCTCTGTCTGCTTGGCAACAAAAGAAAACTCAACCAAATGCAAATAATCAGGAATCAGAAACAAATTAGAAGCGTAGACCAGAATATAATTTAATGCCATTGACAAATAAATGTTATTTGAAATATCAACCACTGAAAAGAATGGAATAACAAGCCTGCTCAATTCAAGACCATCCAGCTCTCTCTAATCCCCTAACCAATTAGAATAAATAAATTATGAAGTTGCATGGATGATGAATTGAACTGGGTCATGAAGTATGAGCCCTCTTGGACAAAGGTTGAATACTCCATGGGTGACAGGATCTACAGTAGATGAAGTGCACTATGTTACCTCCAGAGAACCTTCCGTCTCCTCCAGGGCCATCTGTAGCTCTTCCTTCTCCACCTCCAGCTTCTTCTTTGCCTTTTGAAGGTCATGGAAGCTCTTACCACCCTCACCGAGCTGCTCCACGAGATCTCTGATCTCCTCTGCACGAAACAGGTTAAAGGTGATTTGGCCTCTGTTCAATCAACCTGCAGTACACTTATTCCTGAATGTTAAGTGACAATGGAATATAATTTAATAGAATTTCTGCATTTCCATTTCTCATTACATACTATAATATTACTCCATAATATTATTGTAAATTTAAGCACTATGCAAAAAGTGCAAAAGTACCGCCCTGGAACAAAAAACAGAGATCTTGCGCTAAGAAACATAAACAGAATTGTCGTTATACATTATTAATTACATGGTTATCAACAAGCCTCTTCAGAAAAAAATAACATGGTTCATATTAATTGAATCCTATTACTAGTTGTTATTTTTGAGATGTTCATCATATTTGACTATATTTGTGTGTGATCTCTGTGTTTTGAGGCCTCACCTGTGAGGGTTTTGTTGTCTTTCTTCACAGTCTCCAGATGTTCCAGTGACTCTTCAAAGGAGGTCTTGAGTTTGTAGATCTCGGTCATGTAGTTGCGACACTCCTTCTGGGAGCTGTCCACTTCGAGCTGCAGCTCCTCGCACTTCTGGCTCCACTCAGCGATCATCTTGTCAAAGACACGCTGCTTCTTGTCCAGCGCGGCAGCGGCAGCATTGGACTACAGAGAGGAGGAACCATAACCGTACCTCACCACCAAATCAAAATAGATGATTCGATAGGCATGTGTCAGTTAATGCCTGACATAGGCATGTTTCGGGACCGTCCTGTGGTACTGTACCTTCTCCAGGTCAATAGTAAGATCCTCCACCTCTCCCTGAAGCCTGTTCTTGACCTTGTCCAAACTTGCAGCTCGGGCCTGGGCGGCCTCTGCGGCCTCCTCTGCCTCCTGGAGCCTGGCTGTCAGCTTGCGCCTGTGTGGAGAGAAAACGATTGGCTGTTCTGTTTATGACATCCCTCAGTGAGTATGAAAGAGTAATACAGAATGATCGACTTTGGTCAGCCTCACAGGAAAAATGAATTAGTTAAGATCTCTTCTGATTTATTCACTTTATGATAAGAAAAGGTTTGCTTGTTCATTTGCTTGCTTCGTTTATCAAGGCTGTCTTATACAGATTAGATTTTCACATATCGCTAATCATTTGTTTTCGTTCATTTGATGGGTGCTCTCATGCAACTCACAAAAGTTGTCATAGCGAGATAGATATTGTGTATTAGGTAAGGTCTACAATAGCAAGCTAAAAGACGGAGGTAAGCAAGATTAGCAAATTAGATACAAGTGCAAGACAGCAAGACGTTGGTCAGAATAAGGACAACCTTTCCTAACATCAGGACAGAAAGTGCCAAATAAACAACGATACAAGCAACGATGCAAACTCAATAACCGTAAATTAGGCTATTAGACATTAATTTACCATACATCGAAGATGCCTCTTGCTAATGGGTTTGGTAGCAGTGCACTGGAAAGTTTTGCTCACATGCCTGGTTCCTATGCCACCCAGACTCTTATGTCACCCAAACTTACTTTGTCTCCTCTAGCTCTTCGGTTTTCTGGATGGCGTCGGTCTCGTACTTGGTCCTCCAGGTGGCCACTTCAGTGTTGAGCTTGGAGATGAGGCGCTGCATCTCAGACTTGCCCTCCTGCTCCTCCTCCAGCTGCTCCTTCAGTAGGTCTAGGTCATGCCGGGCATTAGCCAGGCCCACCACAGCTGCACTGCGGCCCTAAAGCGAAAGGGGGAACATGGGGGTTCAGTGGGGAATTTTTTCCCAGTAACACATAATATTATTGCATATCCTGTATGTTGTATGCAGTGGTGGATTAACCCTATAAGCAAAATAAGCACGTGCTTAGGGCATCAAGGGAAGGAGGGGCACCTCAGAAATTTTTCATAGCCGAATTTACCATTTAAATTATTAAATTAATTAAATTTATAGCCATTTTCAAAATTTTATGAAAAATGAATAAGTTCTGTTTATAAAGCGTTCTCTCCTGTGTCATCGTGTTTTATTTTATGGTTTATTATTGTTTATATTTTGAATTACAAATGTATGGGGGCACCAAAAATTTTTAGTGCTTAGGGCCTCTAAGGGTCTTAATCCGGCCCTGGTTGTATGTATACAGTGGTGATTGCATTAAATAAAAATGTTCCTGCTTTTGGCAACATTTTTTTTAAAATAATCCAATCCACAGATGTGTCATAAATAAATGTTTGTGTGACCGAACAATAATTAGAGCCCCATGTTTTTCTAACTTTCCGCAACCCAAAAAAGATAAGGTAAGTTAGGAAGGTGTTTGTGTTTGCTGAGGGTTTGTGTAGATTTCACTGGCAGGTCTGATCGTGGTGTGCAAGCGCCTTGGGCTCGTCCTCTGCAAGATCACCTTGGACTCTTCGTCGACATGCCTCTTGAGCTCATCAGACTGGGTTACCAGTGTGGCCTTAATGCGTGTGATCTGGTTGAGCTTGCTCTGCGCTTCCTCCAGTTCGCGGGTGATGTCACTGTTTTCAACTGTGCCACAGGACAGAAGGACATTTAGACAGCGTTGTAGTGTGCTGTATTCTGCTTGTAGGAATTTTTCATGATTCACCTCTGGTGTGCATTTAGCTAATGACTAATGGTACTGCATGGGCATGGGGGGAGGAGGGGCTACGGGTCAGTGTAATATTGATAATTAGTTCAGCTTGATTCAGAATCTTTTTATTTCCTACCTGACAAGCGGATCTTTATAGCATTCAGCTCGGTCTGATTCCTCTCCATCTCTGAGAGCCTGGCGTTGGCTTCAGACAGACTATCCTCCAGCTTGCGAACATGTGCCTCAGAGTTCAACTGTGTGCAAGACAGGGTCCAGGAAGATGTACTATTAAGCCTAATCGTGTTGCTTGGTATTAAAAAAACATAAACTAATAACAATACTCAAAAGTTACTGGTTATAAAACAGTGGTTGGAATTGAACTGCATAATTTAGGGAGTCTTCCGACAGGTTTTTACATGGTTAAGTTTGTAATAGTAATAATAATAATAAGAAGAAGAATATTGCAATATTACAATTGCTTGCTACTTTTTCTTCACCTTGGACTTCTGGACAGATTCAATGGAGGTGTTGAGGTCATCTATCTCAGCCTTCATGATCTGCTTGTCTTTCTCCAGCTTGATCTTGACCCTCTGCAGGTTCTCCACGTGCTCAGCCATCTCGGTCATGGAGTCGGAGTGCTTCTTGCGGAGGGCGGAGGTATTGGCCTCCGTCTGCAGCGCTGACTCCTCCAGCTCCCTGCGTAGCTTCAGCAGCTCGCCCTCCCGCTTTTTGTTCTGCTCGATCTGGAGACACAAGTTAGGTGGGACCCTGAGCTCACCTCACCAAGGCCGAAGCAGCCGTATGGGTTGGGTTCAGTGTCGCTGCGCTCGGGCATTTGCGACTTGCCTGACTGACTGTAGCACCCCCTGCCTCCTCCAGTCTGTCCCCGAGGTCTTCCATGTCACGGGAGAGGTCCGCCCGTTGTTTCTCCACCTGATCAGGAGTGAAGACAACATATGTCACAGGGCCTCTGCCTCAGAAATGATCATTAAAACAAACCAGGAGTATGGAAGACACCAGATCATTTTACCTTGGCTCTGATTGCCCTCTCAGCTTCCAGTTCCTCTTCCAGCTCTTCAATGCGGGCCTGGAAATAAACCATGGATGTCGTTACATACTGTAGAAATGGATGGAGTGGACTATGCGTCAATCTCCTCTCTGTCTTCCATTACCTGGTGCTCTTTGAGCTTCCTTTGTAGAGCGGAGCTGAGTGACTGCTCATCCTCCCATTTCGAGTTCAAGTGGTTGATCTCAAAGTCCCTCCTAGAATGATACAAGATCACAGCACCTTGCAGATGTGCCCTTTGCTTAAACTGTCAGTTACGGTATGCTGTCACACGAGAGATACCATTAGAGGTTAAATTATATGTGTACTGTTATGGTTGAAGTCAGAATGCTCTCTGTGCATTTGTCATTCTATTAAGAAAATACATACTTTTTGACCACCTCCTCCAGATCGAGCTTTGCTCTCTCCATTTCGTTGAGGTTGTCGAGGGTCATCTTCAGGTCAGCCTCTGCTTTGCGGCGGGCTTTCTCCACCTCAGAGCGGATTTTCTTCTCCTGTTCCCAGTTGTCTTCCACCTGACACATCAAAAGGCAGAAATCCCATCATGGGCTGGTTCTCAGAAACAAGCTGTGTGTTCCAGCTTCTCTCAGCAGCAACACTCACCTCGTGAATCTGGGTTGTGAGCTTGCTGTTGTTTTTGGTGAGGTGGTTTGTCTTGTCTTCCTCTACTTGAAGGTCATCCAGAGTTTTCTGCCAACGGAATTTTTTTATTTGAATCATACAAAATTAAACATGATATATTATTTTATATTTTATTTTAAATATACATTTTATGAATATTATTTTTGTTCATATAATGTTTTCCCACTCTATTCATATTGGGTATAATCTATTCACATTGAGTATACATTATGAATAGACATAGTTGGTAACTGATGATTGCTCTTCAGAGTTTTGTGGTGCAAAAGGGGGAGGAATTCAACCTCACCTGCTGAAGCTCCTCTAGAGCTCTCTTCTCCTTCTGAAGCTTGGCGATTAGGTCATCTCTCTGGCCAAGGTCTCCTGATAGTGTACGTACTTTCTGGTCAAAGACCTAGATGACAGTTTCACAGGTGTGACCACTGAGTAATGGCATTATTTAGTATTTTTTTGCTATCTGGCATTGTTACTATATTAATACTATGTTTATAGCACAAGACTATTGTGTGAGTCATCGAATACTAAATGAAAAACAATGGTGCACATTGATAGGATACAATAACATGTCAGTAAGCATTTTCCTGTCATGCTGTAATGGACTTTGGATCAGTTAAGTCCTGAATCTTTCATGAAATACAAGTGCCTTTTTGGTACAGAACATCAAGCTTATTGTTTATTGCTATATGGAGTCAGCCCAGAGCTTTTCTCACATCATTCTCCCATGTTGCCAAAAATTTCAGAGCAAAAACCTGCCAAGATTTCCTTCCAAAAATCAGAGGAACTGGAAGTTGTATAAAGGGCAATTTAACTTATTTACTGATAAAATACACGCATATTCTTGTTTTACAAATTTACAAATGCATGTTTTGAATTACTTGGCAAGAAAAACATAAATCAAACCTGTCAAATTGTCAATATTATTCATGCCCACCCTTACTGAATCCCATGTGTGTGGGGATGCTACCTTTGAGAGAACAGGCTTACTCTCTCTACCAAAGTGCCTTTAAGTGGGAGGGATTATTGTCACCTGTTTTTCTTTCTCAGTCTTAGCCAGAGTGGACTCCAGCCCCTCTAAGTCCCTCTTGAGTTCATTGAGCTCCCCATCCAGCTTGCGCTTTTGAGCGCTCAGGCTGCTGGCAGCGCCCTCCTCCTCCTCCAGTCGTTCCTTCATGTCCTGAAGCTCGCCCTCCATCTCGATCTTCTGCTTCATCATCTGGGTGCAGCGGTCCTCTGCGTCTGCTGTTGTTTCTTGCTCCTGCCAGGGGGAAAAAACAGAGGAGGATGAATGAAAGAGGCATGTCCTCTGGTGTTTGTTTTCTGGAACACTTCACTGAAAGGCCACGAATGGACTCCAAGCTTAAACACTAGCTCTTTATCTTAAGAGCAAGACTCACAGCAGCCAGGGCCAAAGCGAGGTCATTCTTCTCTTTTGAGAGAGTGGCCAGCTTCTCCTCCAGCTCTTTGAGTTTGTCCATCATTTCCTGGGTCTTCTCCAGTGCATTTCGCAGCTCCTCTTCCTTAACCTTCATCTCTTCCTCCTGGCGAGCCACGTTCAACAGAGGCTTGACCTGAGAGGGACAGGCAAATCAGCAAAGTCATCAAGCGAAGTGTGGTACTGCTAATGCCAGTGAATCAGGCCAAATTGTGGCACCACTGTACTCACCCTGGTATAAAGCTTCCACCAACCCCAGTAGCGGAGCTTGAGGAACTTGCGCACGTTTCTCTGGATAGCAATGAGAGCCATTCTGAAATAAGAATTGGGAAGATCTGTCAGGCGCCGATGCGAGGAGTACTGCATGCACATGCATCAACGTGAACGCAGGAAACCACGGGAAGCGGCCATCCTCGCTCACCTTCTCTCAAGCATTTTCTTAAATTCGATCCTCATGATGAAGCCACGAGAGCGAGCCTGAAGCATCGTCATGATTTTCGCAAGCCGCTCATCACGCATGTCCTCCAGCTTGGCCAGTACCCCAGCACGGAAGAACACCTACAAAATCATAGAGCACTTATAGCAAAAGACTGTGTGGCATCACAGGTAAACAGCAAACAATGGGCTGTGAGAGGTTAAATCCTAATCTCTTTGAGAAAAGCACTTGCCCTGAATTTCACTTAAAGATGTGGACAGAGTTTTCCTTGACATAACAGTACCTTAGTGTGTCCTATTCTGTACTCTGAGTTGTCCAAACCAATGGAACTCAGAATCAGTTCTGACGCTTTTTTGTTGTCCACAAATCCCTTGGGGATGACGTTAGGGTTCAGGACATAGTACCTACAAGCAGAATGCAGACATGTGTAACCAGTGGGAATCAAACCCATGACCTCAGGTAACTAACTGGCAAAATACATTTTACCTCACTGTGTAAAAGACACAGGTGTCTCTGACAATGGGTGGATAATTTTAATTAACAGACAGATATACTCTACTCTATTTTCACCAAATAACCTCCAAATGCTTTCCTCCACAGCACAGATTTTGCACATCCCATGTCCGATTGTGTAGTCACTTCACCACTGTACAAAGTAATTGATATTTTTTAAACTCTTCCACTATTGTTTGGTTTGCAGTGCTATACAAAAGGTGGATATGAGGAGTGTGACCTCTGCTTGAACTCTGGGTACTGCAGCCTGTTGGGGAAGCCCTTTCTGCAGATACGGATCCCCTCGAGCACACCATTACACGCCAGCTGGTGCAGGATGAGGTAAGCATCGCAGACACCTGGGTAGAGGGCACAAGCCAGCCTCCTTTCATATTTAAAAAAAAGAACACTGAACTCTGCCTAATGACTAAGCAATTTTACATTGTAGTTCTTAATAAGAACTCAAAGTCCTTATAAATTCTATTAGTCTACACAAAATCCGTAATCATTGAAGAGTTCTAGAGTGGCCTACCTGATTGTTTGAACTCATTGGGGACAATGCATCGCACAAAGTGAGGTGCTGTGCTGCGCAGGGTGGTCATCAGCTTATTCAGCTGCTCCTGTTGGAGACAGAAGGAGATGGTTTAAGGAGAGCTCAAGCTGTTCTGGTCTGTAGTTTGACACCTAATTTTTCATCTTTTGTGAAACACAATACAACTTTAGTCAGAGAAGAAAGTCAACACCCTGTAGAAGTTTGAGACGGTCTGGAAGGACGCTCCCTTCTTCTGCTTCTTGATCCCGGCGGCCGCCTCCTCCTCTTTGAAAAGAACGGCCATCAGGGGCATGGCGGACTTCTGAAAGAGGCCAACCACGGTCTCGTTCAGGGGGTCCTTGTTCTTCTCCAGCCAACCCGAGATATTGTATCCCACCTGGGCGTGAACGGAAGAAGGCAAACGTTCAGAGCATTCCACACGGTAAAGCCTGCCCAATTTCACAGGTAGTATCCCAGTATCTGTGGACTCACTGTGCCGGCATAGTGAACCAGTTCAAAATGGGCCTCTGGGCCTTTCTTCCCCCCTTTGGGCTTCAGAAAGTTGCTGGACTTGCCCAGATGATTGTCATACAGGGCAGCCTTGAAGGTGGAATCCGTTGCCTTCGGGAACACGCACTGCTCTTCCAGGATGGAGAAAATTCCCATAGGCTAGAGGGTGAAAAATCCAGGAGGCAGTCAGGAAATTTAAAGGTATGTACCCAGTTTTGGCTTCAGTCTTTTAATAGATCACATTTCTATCTAGCATAAAACAGAAAGCTCACATTTATGGAATAAACTGGCCATATTCAATCCTGTTATGTTCAGGACTGAATCTGCACCGAGAGCTAGTGCTTTAGGTGGATTTGCCACCAATGAGATGAAGAAAGGCATTTCCAAATATTAGCTTTTTTCTCACCTTTTCCAGAAGCTCAATGCAGGCCTGCAGGTCAAGGCCAAAGTCAATGAAGGTCCATTCAATGCCCTCCTTCTTGTATTCTTCCTGCTCTAGCACAAACATGTGGTGATTGAAGAACTGCTGCAGCTTCTCATTGGTGAAGTTGATGCACAGCTGCTCAAAGCTGTTGTACTGTGAATAAACATTGGGGAATACTGTTCAATACCAGACCAAAGGGGCAAATGGTAAAAGATTAGTTCTGATGCCACATCCAACAGTCCCGTTGTGGTTTTACCTCAAAGATCTCGAAGCCGGCAATGTCCAGCACTCCTATAAAGTACTGCCGCTGCATCTTGGTGTCCAGAGTCTTGTTGATCCTGGTGACCATCCATTTGAACATCCTGTCATAGGTGGCTTTGGCCAGTGCGCCGATGGAGTAGACGCACTGGTCGAGGCTCTGACTTTTGGTCACAAACTCATTGCCCACCTTCACACGGGGTCTGGTGATGCCCTTTTGCAGATCACCCGAGTTTATACCCATCAGGTGGGCGACTTTGTCAGCCACTGAGCCGAACATGAAAGGGCGGACAAACAAGGAGGGCAAAGACAGAAAGCGTACACATTAGAATTGGCTAACATTATTTTATGTAACCAGTTAACCCCCACTAACTAGACTGTTTTAAGGAAATATTTGTTCAGAAAGAAGATGCTGTGTTTTATATCATCCATATATTCAGACTTTCCAGGGTTGTGTAAATGTGAAACCTTGCATATCACCAGAATTTTTGTTTATTTTTTTGCGCCATGCATTTGAGTACTTTTTGTTTTTGCACAGCGTATTAATGAATAAATAATATATTACAGCAATCTTGGTCTGAAGTCTCCTTCTGTTGCATTTTCCTGATTTTCATAGCTATGCATTTTTTTCTTTTATTGTAAAAAAAAATAAAATAAAGGAAATTTGGGAAACAAATTGAGAAGCTGGTGAACGAAAGCGGCGGAGGTACCCTCGGTGGTGTCAACATTGGCCTGATCCTCTCTTGGCTTCTGCTTGAATCTCATATTTCCAAAGTGCATGATTCCACCAGTCAGCTTGTAGATGCTCATTTTTTCCTCTAAGGTGAAGCCCAGCACATCAAATGCAACCTTGAAAAGGCAGGAGACCAGAAAGGATATTATATTAGTGTTAATACCAGCCTTTTCTTCTCCAAGGTTCATAGGGACGGCAACATCGTATGGACGTTTTGTAAATGTTTCGTAACCGGAAGTTACGACAATGGTGCTGATTAGATCCAATCAAGAGGCGAATGGCATGACTTGCAATTTAAAATATGCTACTTTCCATTTTGCTTATGACATGAGCAGATTGTCAATTAAAGACAGTTGCACTTGATCAAGAAGAATAGTTCTATCAGGCAGCATGAGATCGATAGTGACTCTGCCCTCTTTCCCTTCAGCAGAAAGACTTACATCAGTGATCATCAACTCCTCTCCATCATCCATATTGTCCACCACAGTCACCCCCTGGCAGATCCAAGTATATTGTTTGGGGTCTGTATTCAGCAGCAGTGCCTCTGAAAATGGAAAGCTAACATTAGCGCAAAAATAACCTTGATGTGCATGCACATTGAGTCTAACCGTGGTATCAAATGTTGTGAGTTCTATGATTTTATTTAGCTTTAAATTCAGCTCTTTTTTGAGACTGTGAAAGGTAGAGGCTTCACCAGCAAACAATATACCAATATATGCATTTGTCTGTAAACCTTGGAGCAGATTAAGCTTGCTTGGTTAAAACTATGTATCTAGATGGGGACACTGACAGCAAACAACATTAGTGGGATTTATGCATAAATAACAATAGTAATCGTACTACTGTCACAATTACATATTAGTACAAATTGATAATATAGCTATTTTACCAATCAGTTCTGGCCTTTTCCCTGAGAGAAGCTGGTAGAAGATGTGGTAGCTACGTTCTGCAGCTTGTTGTGATATGACACGAGACTTCTCCAGGAGATCTAAAAGTCACAGAGAATATATTTAAGTTGTGGGGTTTGCTAATTCCTTATGTGTGTGTGATGGGCCATTGATGGATTTTAAAATTTTAGATTTTGAATACATCTGAATTTGCTGTTCTTTGTTGAATTAGCACATTTGAACTGATGTCATTTCTAACAGGATTCAAAAACTCACAGCTCTCAATGTCCGCACCAGCCAGCTTAGCTGTTGGCCCAAAGTGGATTCGGATAAATTTTCCCTGTAATGAACAAAAAGAAAAACGATGACATAAGTTCAAATCCAGGAAAAACATGCTTTTGTAAAATAAGAAACACTATCAAAACATGACGGAACAACTGGTTCATAATTTTATTTCTACTGCAGAATAACCTTTGTTAGCTGAATGACTCATAGTGCAAATTGGGGGGGGTTCTTACAAATCGGGAGGAGTTGTTGTTCCTTGTGGTCTTGGCATTACCAAAAGCCTCCAGAACAGGGTTGGCCTGGATGATTTGATCTTCCAGGGAACCCTACAGAAACAAACAAATATGCTGTAGCACACAACAGACTCCACTATATAAAGGTCTATACTTACTAAGTACTAGGTCTATACTATACTAAGACTACAGAGTGTTGACGGTCAATCAGTTCTCTACCTTGGAGTCTGTGACTGGCTTTCCCCCGGTGGCGCCGACATTGGCAAAGTACTGGATGACCTTCTTGGTGTTTTCAGTCTTACCAGCACCGGATTCTCCACTAGAAATGACAGGAGTTTCAGATAATTTGCCTTTCTTCACAATGGTAAACAGTTTACTAAACCTTGGTATCGATGGATTGGCACTTACGTGATCAGCATAGACTGGTTTTCATGCTCTGTGGGGGAGAAAATAATTAAGGGGTGCAGGGAAAGTTAATGGATGTGTGCTAGGCCATTTGGCATCTCCTGTTTCTTTCTTTACTCTTGGGAAAGATTAACATTTAAAATAATCTTCTGCTATGTTCCACAGAGGACAGCTGGTGTCATGTTGTCCCTAATAAGACCAGAGTAAACTACAAACGTAATAGAAATACACATCACATACACAATACACATTATATGATGTTCTCTGTAGCCTTAATATCTTGTGCCAAGTGGAATTGTTTGATAATAATAATAATAATAATAATAATAATAATAATAATAAATTAAGCTTATAATGTGCCGTTCATTGGGACCAATCGCAAGGCGCTACAGAGTAAATACATATAAAATATTAAAATACATATAAAAACAAAAGCAAAAACAGAGAGAAAAGCACAGTAGCAAAGGGACTACTAAAGTAGGCTTTCCTGAAGAGGATGGCCAATAAAAAATAATGACAACAAGCCAACACATTTGTTTCTGTCTATTAATGGTATCTGGAAATTCTGCCATTCTTTTCTACGTGTTTCTTGTAATTTGTCCATGTCGCGGGTTGACTCACCCATCAACATGTCATGATAGGCGTTATCGGAGATGGAGAAGAGATGGGGAGGCACCTCATTGCGCTTCTTCCCCTTGTACATTTGGGCAACTTTAGACCCATAGATGGGGAGCCACTTATATGGGTTTATGGTCACACAGAACAAGCCAGAGTACGTCTAGAGGAGTGACATGAAAACAACTTATTGATTAGACTTAGGAGATGTCCCTATCCCAGGGTGAATTACACAGTTTCTATAATATGGACTTGTCAATGTTATACATTTATGCAGCTTGACATTAACTACAACCGATATAGGCTTACTAACTTGCTGATTTGTACAAGATCGAGGATTTACAATTTACAGTAATATAATTATTATAGTGTATATATTGAATTATTGAATTTGCGGCTGATTTCAATGGATTTACTAAATCAGACATTTTTACCATGACCTGTCCAAGCTTCAGGCCAGTAGTACTGCTGGTTTTATTTATTTCCATCAAATCAGGTACTAATGTAAATCTGGGGACACTAGATCAGTGACATTAGTCAAATAATTATCTATCAGGTTTAAATGAAAACCAGCAGGACTGCTGACCTTGACTGGCCAGATATGAGTGTCTAGGTTCTAGGGTATTGTGGGTTTGGGGCGGGGGGGGCGGGGGGGGCATTTCCTGGTGATTTCAGCATTTTTGAGACTTACATAGATTCTCATATGAATGTAACGCTGGCGAAGGTTGTCCATAACGCTGGCTTCATTCAGGAAGGTCAGGTTAGCCATGTCACTGGCCTGATAGAACTTTGGCGGGTTCATTTGCTGAGTATCATCCTTTTTTACAGTGATGGTCTGGAAGAAAAACAACAATCGTTAAAAAGAAATGTAAAAAAGGAGTTCATCTGCTTCTTTTTTTTTTTACCAAAAACTTTATTCAAAATGTGTTATCAATACACTCTTAAAGCTGGAGTTTATGGGGCTGCAGATATATTTGTAACCCATCAAAATGCTCTGTATTTAAAAAAAAAATTCAAAGGAAAGACAAAGAAATGTCAAAATGTCAATTCAATGTCAAAGAAATTAAAAGTGATTTCAATGACTTCCTGTCATGAGTGCGTGGGTTTTCAATATTCCAGAGATGATCTGATCAGACTTTTATTAAATAGTGCCCCTGATCACTATTTTGAAGGAAAATTCACATTAGTGTGTGTGTGTGTGTTGTAGTGGCAGCACTAGTTGTCGTTGTGATTGTTGTAGTAGTTGGTGTGAGACGCGTGGCCTTACTGTGTTTTTAGCAGTCTTGACGGTGACTTGTTCCCCCTGCTCAGACTGGATCTCAGCGGCGATGAAGGCTTCCTTCTCGTCTTTCACCCAGCAGGACTTCTTGATGTCATAGGGCTTAGATATTGCCTCCAGCCGCTCCTTCTCAGGGGGAGCAAGGAAGGGCATGGGGTCCACATCATCCCCGCACTCTCCTTTGTATGCCCCCGGCATGGTGGCTTAGCTTTTTCTGACCACGGCAACCACAAAAACAGCGAGATCTTTGTGTGAAGCTGGACCTTTTAAAAAAATCACAAGTGTCCACAGTTTGGGTTGTAGCCGCTTTGAAAGCTGTCATAAATCTCATTTTCATCTAATACATCTGACCTTTTTGGATACATTCTCACTAAACCTAATTTCTCACAAAATAAGCATTGTATTTTAATTTCATTATATCACATTATTTATTTAGCTAATGCCCTGCTCCAGAGTAACATAGCTGACATTTGAAAATATCATCCATGGGTAAAGGGCAATATTTACAGTGTGTTTCTCAGTGGTACAACTGCAGTGTCTCTCCAATGAAGTGTCCCACTCAAATCTCTAACCTTCTGCATGTAACATTTTCATAACCACTACACCACACCAAAATACATTTCCACTGTTTATGAATGTGTCTAAGTAGTGTACAGGTATAGAGCAAGTGATGCACAGCAAATAATCATCTGGAGAAAGACAATAATAAAGGATGAGAGGACTTACCACAGGGCAGAGAGACTGGGAGGGAGGATAGAACTGCCGGCGCTGGATGGGCTTTTATATATGACACGGAGGACTCCAGATTAGGCAGTAATTACTGAAAAGGTCATTGCCAAAACATAGAAGGAACAGCCATGAGCTGCCTAGGGAAGATCAGTTGATGGTTTGGTGTTTGGGGAATTCTGCCATCTCCGTCTGGCCTTTTAAGGTTTTCTAAAGAAAGACCCACCAGTACGCTCCCCTGAGACGTAGGGAAAACCAATCCCATAACACACTGAGGCTTGTTTCATTGTACTTCGGCACAAACCGGTACAAAGAACATCCATGAACAATGGTCTCCAAATAATGGCAGGCTGATTCTCCATTTTATGTTTTTTTTCTCTCCATCTGAGCCTGTAAATTAAAAAAGATTTGATTTTCATACCACTTTGGTTAACTGTTGTGTCCTCAATTGCTATAATAGCTTTGGAATTCCTACTTGGAGGGTCAACAACTCATTATGGAGTTGAAGTTTAAAGATCTATTCCTAGTTATGAGTTATGATTCTGTCTGGAAGACATTTACAGCTGTTGGTCACTTTCCCTAGAGTGAGATGCCAGATGCCAGGAGTTTTCCTAAGTGGCTGATGACAGGCACTAATCAGGCCCCCCGGATTATAAAAAGTTGAGAAAGAGGCTACTGAGTGTCTTATCTGGTTAAAACACGATTTATGTTCTTGTATATGGCCCTACGATCTGGGATCAAATCCTGACCTTCTAATGCTGACTGGCAGGGCTGCCCAGTGTTAGGGAGGGTTCGGTTTGCAGGAATCCACATCTCATTGCTCTGTAGCAACCCCCATTGGTCGACTGGGTGCCTGCAAGTCCACTGTGTCTTTTTAAAAATGATCTCTGTGCAAACCCCACTTGTGAGCTGTGGCATAATAAGAAGTGTCTTCTTTTAAATGATCTCTGTGCAAACCCCACTTGTG
Organism: Ilyophis sp. 1 JC-2022; assembly: GCA_022702515.1. Lineage (NCBI taxonomy): Eukaryota > Metazoa > Chordata > Actinopteri > Anguilliformes > Synaphobranchidae > Ilyophis > Ilyophis sp. 1 JC-2022. The sequence goes on from CM040394.1 coordinate 84,751,235, forward strand.
AGCTGTGGCATAATAAGAAGTGTCTTCTTTTAAATGATCTCTGTGCAAACCCCACTTGTGAGCTGTGGCATAATAAGAAGTGTCTTCTTTTAAATGATCTCTGTGCAAACCCCACTTGTGAGCTGTGGCATAATAAGAAGTGTCTTCTTTTAAATGATCTCTGTGCAAACCCCACTTGTGAGCTGTGGCATAATAAGAAGTGACGCTTGGTACCACATGATTAGAAGGAGAGCATATGTATATGCTCTCCAGAATTGACAGTGGAGGTTCCAGCAATGAGTGCTGATATATATGATTGGGCATTCCAACTTGAGAGAAAAGGGGGGAAAGAGCTTTTTTTTTAAACTAGAAAGGGCTGGTGGGATATTACATTTCTTGGAGACCATTGGAATTGTATTTTGTGTTTTCACATCCAAGCAGATCAAGAGCACTCACTCTCAACACTGCAGAACACAGATCCAACCATCTGCGACTGGTGTACAAAACTACAAATATTTTTTTGAAAAAGAAGAGTTTGGAGGAAGCAGAGCGGTACATACGGTTACATGTCGACAGCACTTTATTTAAAACCAAGGTTAATCAATAACAGGACCCCAGCCATAGGTGTGAACACAGCTGATGTCCCTGAGAAGCCCAAGAGGTATTTTCAAGAAGCACACACACCCTCTTAGTTTCCCACTTTGGCATGCAGCTGTGGAAGAAACCTCTTAATGTGTGTGGGAGTGTGGAGTTTCAGTGCCTGAGGGACAATGCTCGCCTGAGATAATGTTACTGCCACCACTTGCCAGACGCTGAATGAAATAAATGCGCACACAGACACACATCCGCACACACACACACACACACACAGGCCAAGCTTTGCCATTACTGTTGTTACAACTAATGGAGAACCTAAGATGCGCTAAATCTGTTCAACTGTATGGCTCACTAAGATTATTTCCGGTTGGAAGAAATATCTGAAATGAGTTTAGCAATCAGTGACTGATGATCCATTCAAAAAGGATAATGCTATCAACACATTGTATACAATATGAGGTCCATAAGCAGTATCATGTGTCTATTATTGTACATTAAAGATGCATTTGACACAGTCTAATAATAGGACATAAAGGGCTTGATTTACTAAGACCTTTAGCATGTGCAAAACCTTTTAGCACATGCAAAACCAATAACATGACCAATGATTGGTCATGGTATTTGTTTTTCACCAATCATTGGTTGTGCTTTTTTAAATTATATATCTAAAATACCAAAGCAGTTATATTCTTTAAATGTTTAACACACACATATAAACTCTCACTTGCTCTCTCTCTCTCTCTCTCTCTCTCTTTCTTTCTCTCTCCCTCTCTCTCTCTATAACTCATTAACATATTTGGGTGCTAATGCGCATTCAACAGAATAGGACCGATTATCCCCTGTGTTGAGATCCATTCATTAAATGTGGCACAGCACTTATCCTGCATTAGCAGCCCACCACTCAGGCTTGGCTGCACTGTGAAGCTGTCCACTCTGGGTCTAATGTACCTGGGCTGCGTTCAGATACAAATTGTATGCTTTATCCTTGTCGTCCCCTTCCCTTGCTTCAAGGGGGAATTCCCAAAATGCCAGGATGAAAGATGGCAGCCCCACCAAGTGGGATTCAGTTCCAATTCAAGAATGGAAGGGAGTAATTACATTCCCTCACTCCCTCATTTATGCTCCCTTCCACCAAGGGTATAGAATGGGTGCGTCCCAAAATTCTTCACCCTTTTCTCCACTTGTCTACTCCACTCGTCTCTTACAAGGAAGTATGCAATACAGCCTGTCCATTCCAAGTACAAGTAGTTGCATGTACAGTATACAATGTACCTGACATTGCCGTTTGCGTTGAGACATTAATTTATATGTAACCATTATATGTAATTAATATGTAATCAGCAACATTAGATTAGGACACAAAGATCGGTTTCTGGGACACAGAGGAGAGGAGGTGGTAGTGCAGGAAAGGAGGATGCCTTTTTTTGAGTATTGGGACGCACCCAATGCAAAGTTCCAGCAAGAAGGAAATCCCACAACGCAATGTGCCACATGGAAAAAGTGGCCGATCACGTTTCAGCTCTACGGGGTAACACATCCTATATCGATAGCGAGGGCCGTTCAGTTCCGTTTCGGTTTGTTCCTCGCCTAGCCTCCCTTGCAGAGCGACCGTTAAGTTCACTTGTTACACGTCACACATTTGGTCACAGAGAGCAAGTGAAGGGAATGTGTTAAATTGCATCCAAATGCAGCCCCTCTCACCAAAATAAAGTCCACCAGGGAAAGAGCCCTTTGCTGCCACTTTTCTAAATGACTACCAGTAGGTGGAGATGTTTAACCAAGGGAGTGAGTACCGTCTTAAAACCTCCAAGCTTTTGTACAAGTCCCTCAGCTTGATCTTTGGGAATCATGTTTTCATCATACTGTTCTGCAGATGAGGTGCTTTGTTTGTCATACAATCAGCTAACCCCTAAAAAGTATATCCTAGAGTGTTCAACCTGGGGAAGAAAGGGGTTGGAATTAAAACAGCTATCTAATGTTAAAGACTATACGTTCGATGTCCATAAATGTGGCATACGGACTCGATGAACGTGTCGTAGAAAATGTGTTACAATGTCACACCTTGCAACCTTTGATGTGACGTGATGGAGACATTACCCGCTGCTGGTTTTGTCCTGAATAGTGTGAACACACGCCAGGAGGCGAAGTAAGCGCAATGTCTCAGAGCATATTTTTAAACCCCACAGTAATTTACAAGTGTGGACGGAGGATAGCCTCCCACCAGCCACTGATGAGAGCTGAAAATAGGATCTGACCTTAATGAGCTGTTCACGGCGGGAGGGCCAGGAACAATTGGACTAAGGTGTGAAGAGAAAACCATTGTTTCACTAACGGGGAGCAGACCATTTTAGAAAAGACTCTTCTGATTCTCCCAAACCTGTCCATGAGCTGATTGATATTGGATGGCACATTCATGTCTTAGATACAGAAACGGCGCCTTATAGCTACAAAGTAATTCTATTGACAGTTAGCGACGGAGATGGAGTCTATATATTTGCCGTGAAACAAACACAGTAAAAAAATATGAAGAGTATATATCGTTTGTTTTTCATGGCAAGTCTCCAAAGTATTGATAGAACTGTTCCATTGTGTATTCGACCAATCACATATAAATGTCATGAGGAACAGAGTGTTCAGCACAGCTTCCGACCAGATGAGTCAGTGGGCTCTCTCCCTAGACGCATGCTGCGTTTCATGTGTTATCTACTGGGTCATTTTGATAGCTATTAATAATCCAGCATCGACAAAGCGCTTTTTGAGTGATTTGCCCTGTCTGGTTTGAGGTGCATTATCAGATTAATCAAAGTTGTCCAATAACATAATCTCGAAAAATGGAAGTGTGTCAAATCTGGCACGCCTATCATCTGGAATATTAAAACTAATAGACAGTCGGTGCTTTGCTAAGATGAGCCCTGCTGTGCCTGCTGGAAAATGTGACTTCTCTGATGGGAATTAGTCATGCAATCATTTCAGCACATTTCTCTGTTGTGTCTGTTTCATCCTCAGTTTCTTGCTAAACTTCATCAGGTCCACCATAGACAGTTGAGAGTGCTGGGAATGGGGTAATGGGGTAGTGTTGGGGGTAATCCTACCGCCACAACCGTTCATCTCCATCTCTCTCAGAAAGATGAAGCCATCTGGTGTAATAGTGTTTCGATTTTCACAAACGTTATCCCCTCAGTGCAAAATTTTCATAATACCATATTTTATTTAATTGCCCTCCAAATAAATACTGTTCATCTAACCATAGACATTCTGTTCTGTAATTCTAATTATCTTTCCTTGACATGTAAGTCGAAAATTCTTGACCCTCTGCTCTTAGCTTAGGTGATTTTTTCATTGTTCTCTGTGAAGTAATGACTTGCTTTCCTCTTGTTTCTTGCAATGAAAGTACGTATAGCATTGAGCCTCTACACATACAGAGTTTTCCCATGTTTTTCCAGATTCCAAAAACATTAACCATACAGTTTATAAAGTGCTGGCACAACCTGTTGCCCCTGTCGTTTGCGCTGGTCTCTATAACGGGTCTGTGAACAGCCCTAGCATCCCTGTCTCATGCAGGAGTGTTGGATGGCAGATGTTGATATTAACTTCCAGAGAGGACTGGCACCACACATTATTTTCCTGTTTCTGCTCCCTGTGTCTTTTGGTACCCCTGTGCACTCCAATAAAGACTAACTTTGACCCTTTCGGACCCTTTGACACAGCTGTTGCTATGCATATCCTCCTAAAAGCTCATTGGTCCTTCCATTTTCAGGATGTCATTTGATGGGACATTTGTTTATTGCAATTGCACTGGAGAAATAATTTCCCCTGGTCACCCGACCACTCCATCATCCAGTGGCAATAGAGTGCTCCTAAATGCATTCTATTTTGAAAAGATAATATTAAAATGAACCCAAACAGTTTATTGATTCATACGGTTTCAAGCTGTATTTTCACATACCATGAAATTGAAGGTTTCACTGAAAAATAGCAACATACATACTGTATATATTCATACACAATCTTAATTTTGGTAGCGAATTCCATGTTGATAGCAATTAGTTGGATACTTATCACCTATCCTTTCCCTCTTTGTCTCCAGTTTAAATGCTGGGTTTTTTTTTACTTGAGAGACACTGTACTAGGAGGTTTTTCGGTGAATGATGGTGAAGCCAGTAAACTAGTTTACTGCTTATGTGGATTTTCTTTCGTCGTGTGAGAATGCTCATGAGAGGAGCCTTTTGTTTCCAGTAGCTAAGTCTTTTTTAATCTGCTTTTGCACTGCCCACTCTGTTTACAAAATGCCCCTGACTTACACCTTAAGCTCCAAATTCTTTACGTTAATATTTTCATGCAAGCCCAAGAAAGAAGCATATTTTGTTTTACTTACTGGCAGCTTGAAAATATGAAATCCATCAGGCCTTTCTCTTATGGCAGAGGTGGTTTAGGTCTTTTTTTTCTTTTTCTTTTTTACCAAAGGATTTACTCTACAAAGGAATGTAGAGATATGTATTTCATAACCAGTAACTAAATGAGTGTAAAGTGGTTCTTGTTTTGTGTTTCTATTTATTCAAGTGGGAATTACTATCTTTTCATCAGTATAGGGGCATAGATATTTATGGGTCCAAATAACTATTCAAAGACCTATTATAAAATGAAAGCATATAAAATTGCCCCTTAAGATGGTTTAAGATTAAAACATTGCTATCACACTGGTACACACATCTAAATATGTAACCTAATCATTCGCTCTTGTACTTCAATAAAACATCACTTTGTTCTGAACTCTATAGTATGTAATTTGTTGCTGCATGCCCTGGGATGACATTTCTCTATAGTGTGTTTCACAAATTGCTTTTCATAATCACTCCAAGGAAACTTTCACATTCATCTAGCACATGTCAGCACACAGTCAATTTGAATGCATATTTTCCATGCCATAAGTGAAAGGGATATACTAATATGATAATACTAATATAACATTATCTATGTTAAGATTACAATAAAATAATATTCCACCATCAGAATAATGCTGGCAATGTTCTAGCAAATCAGTGCATCAAACAAAAAACATGACTCAGCCACCTATGAACACTTCCACTACAGTATGTGAAATGCACTCAATACAGAACAGCACTCAATGTCATATCAAACATATTGCACAAGACAGTGGTGGAGTGGAACAACTAATGTACATAATTGAAATATTACAAGCAATACTTACATGTCAAGAAGAAGATCTTTGCCATGGTCATAGGTATAATCAATATAATCAATACGATCAATCTCTTCTTCTGACCCATTCCCAAAATTCATGTAAGCAAGGTGAGGATTTTCTCTAGCCATGCTGACGAGTTGGCCAAATTAGAGAACTATTCCATTAACTGGAAAACAAAAAATATGCCTCAAAAAGAAAATGTACATTGACGCATTTACTGTAGTTCATTGCATAAAGTTGTAGTGACACAACTAAACTTTTTGTTGCGCTCGGTCGACATTATTTTTTCCGATCATCGCATGGGATGTGTAATACACCTTTTGGATGCTTATAATGTCCTCTATTGGATAAAAAAGTTGTCAATCAAACCAGAATTAACTGGAATACATTACAAAGTCTTGAACAGCAAGCAGGTTTCAGATAGTCTACTACCGTTATAAAGGGGTGTGTATAACAAATTGTTCAAGATAATAAATGACCACTGAATCTTAAAAGGGACATCTCTATGCATAGAACCAATGTTAGGATTGTATATTTATTTCATATTTAGTAGCAGATATTGATAGTAGAATGACATGGTATAATTACACAAAAATTTCAGTTGTTTATTGCACTATTGAGCGAGAAATGTTTTTCACTGCTGTATTGGCATAGCTTTGGGCTATTATTGGCTTTATCTTTTTTCCATGACGGAATACAATTTTTGGTGGTGAAAAAATAAAAAATTTAAATTTAAATTTGGCACCCAACACAGGGCTAAGCATATCCAATTCCCACTGGAATGGCTAATCGTCTGCCACCGCAGCCGCAGGCATCACAAACCCCACTGCCCATTTTGGGAGAGTGTAGGGCTGCGCCCCAATATTCTTCACTCCTCTTCTCCTTTCCTCCACTCCCCCACGACCACTCATCTCCTGCCCGGAAGCATGCAAAACTGCCTGAACGTTTTGAGTACAAGTAGTTGTATATACAGTATACAATGTACCTGAAATTGCGGTTTGCGTAAAGACATTAATCAATTTGTAACCATTTACCATCAGCAACATTAGATTAGGACACAAACAATCACCTCGGTTTTCATGGCACAGAGGAGAAGAGGTGGTAGGGGAGGTAAGGAGGATGCATTTTTTGTGTATTGGGACCAAGATGTCCACGGCTCTCCTCCAAGGGGTTTGAAACTCAGTGGTTGCGGGTTCGATTTGGGGCGTATACTCCATGGTTTCCAAGTCCAAGTTTTATGATTTCACGTAAATTTTTTACAGGTCCATATAGTGAATGACAAAATAGCTAAAAGAAATATCTTATTTTATAAGGCTTGAACTTACTTATAGGAATGTGAATACACTGAAATGTTCTGTCAGCACTTCTGATGTTCAATCCTGTAATGCAACCATTGTATAACTGAGCATACAGAGTCAGACAGATCTTTCCAAAAAAGTACTCATCCAAAATTATTTTGTCTATAGATGTAATGACCTTAACATTATAGCTACCTTATGATCAGTATAACAGTATTCCTTACTGAATTTGTATGGACAAATTGTCAATAAACTTTTGTGAACAGGCTTTTTACATAATATGGAAGAAAACAGTCACCAGAAAGAAAAATCAGGTGTAAGACGAACTTAAATAACTTCTCTGTTGAGCTGACTCTCCTCCACTCTGCTACCTCGTAGATAAAGCCAAGTCTGCAACGCGGGTACGCCCACGCGGCTTGGGTGCGTGCACGTCCTGCCGTGCAAAGCTGACGTCAAAACGCCTTTGAGCTCGAAAATGTTTAGGAGTGTTGAGAGAGCTGGGAGCTTCGGGGGATTTTCCAAGAGGAAAATAATACAAATGTATCTGTGAGAAATCCTTGTAGATATCATATATTGGTGCACTGTGGGTTTCTATAGTTTCTCTTGGTGTGAAGTTCGAATCTTCGGCCAGCCCTAAGAAAAACTTCGCTGTTTTGTCCGGAGTGATGTCGAATTCTGGGACTCGACGGAACGGGTCTAGCATCAAAATCAGACTGACAGGTAAGCGCGTAGCTAGCTAGGCTATCTAACGTTAGCTTGTTTGCTTGGAATATCTTATTACACTTAGCTTTGTTTTACGTAGTGAGTTGGCTAGCAGGTAAACTACTTTACGCTGTAACGTGGGTGTGTAAGTTTAGCGAGCTACTTGTGTAACGTTAGGAGGGTATATCGCTAGCTAGCTATGCCCAATATGGCTAACGTTAGTTAACAAGCTTGCTAACCCTAAATACTGAATATGCCGGGTGCCATCCTTTTTAAAGACATGTTGCCTTTACCATTAATTGGTAGAATACCATGAACTTGCAGTTTTTGCATGGGGACAGAACCAGCCGCTTGTTTTCCAACGTTAACTAATATTAGCTAACGTTAGTTGGCTAATGCAACTCATTTGCTGTGGAACGGGACAGGTTGTTCTGCTGCTTGTCCGAGAATCAACACCCATAAGTTGGGCAATAGCTCGTTAGCACTTATTAATTACTAGTGCAGGAGCTAAAGTTGTTCAAAAAATTTAATCAGGTATATATGTTTGGTAGCCAACTGAAATGTTAATTGTAAAACCAGCTTTTCATTTATTTTAAGCCTATGGAGCTGTACCAACTGGGGTGCTTCGCATTAACCAAGAATCACAGACCAATCGGCCTGTTACCTATCTAGCTAGCTAATAGCCGACTTTCACAGTGCAGTATCAGCTAGCTATATTGCTAGATGAGTGTTACTTCTAGCTAGCTAATCGCTATATACAGTGTAGCATAGCATCAGCTAACGTTACATTGATACCTATTTTAGTGGGGCTTCCCCGTAGGAAGATAACGCCGCAGGTGTAAATATGGATTGCGCAGGCGCATTCGTTACGTTAGCTTCAGCTAGCTAACTTATTTCCTGCCAGTCTTTGAGCTTCTGATAACCACTTGTCATTTCTGCCAACGAATTATAACGTTACAAACGTTAGCGGCTTCTTAATCTAACGTTAGTTTATTTGCTAACGTTTTTTTCCATCATTTACCCTCACACACAATGCAAAATTCAGAGGTCTCGAAAGACATTAAAATGTTGCAGGTTAAGCTTCCTAGTTAGCCGTTGTATGTTACCTATTGTCCGTTGCTGGCTGGCTAACGGTAGGTTAGTTATTGTTTTAAAAATGGCAACCAAATCCAAGAATATATATATTTCTCTACTTGTATTTATTTCCCAATTGACAAAAAAAGCCAAATAGACCTTACCTAACATTAGCATTGTCTATAGATTATGGTTAGAAAGTTAGCTTTGTCAAAGAAGAGAGAGCATTTGGTCATCTGCATGGCATAGTCAAGTCAAGGGCGGCATGTTAGTTGTTCTTCTGTTCCAGGGCTCATACCCGAAGGTTTACACAGTAGTGTAAGCCCCTGTGACCTCTCGGGTTACCTGTGAAAGTATATAACGCGTCTTTGTTCTGTGTCGGTCTCCAATTCGGGAACACATATTTGCTCAGCAATCAGTTTGATCATCACGGTGCAGCGTGGCAGCTAACGTACGCTTCCTCTGTGCTGGCGAGTATAACTTGTATATAACATTCCCATTAGTCATAAAGTAAAGTCATAACTTTTGATCTTAGCGCGCCCAAGATTGCAACATGTTTATGTTCCCTTGTAATTACACTTTTACGAAGACTTTCTCGTTGACCTCACGTCCTTGTATAACAGATACTATTAAACACTTTGCTGTTTGGCGATTGGGTGGAATCCATGCGAGTGACCTTCTCTCAGCTAACTAGACACGTTTTACTTAAAAATTGTATTTGGACCGACGAAGGGCATTATCTAGTCATTGCTAGGAGAGTGTGTGTGACTGCCACTGGTGTGTTTGGACTTGTCACCACTCCTATAGTACTACTCTACAATCAATTCAAGGACGATCTTGATTACTTCTCAAGATGATGGTTCTGCTAATTTTGTTTTATTAACAAGTTACTCAGCGTGTTTTGCTGAATGTGTTGTATTCAAAGCCATACTAGGTAATGTGCCTCAGTGTCGACCTTCTACAATCTCTTAAGGCATGGTAATACTGATATTTTTTGTGGAGTGTGAAAGGTATTGTAATACAATGGAACGTTGGCTGAATTTGTCACATCCTGCAGGTTCTGCAAGGTATTTAATATCTAATTGTTAAAAGTAGCTAAATTTCAGTTGCCTGTAACTGGTGTGAAGTTCTTTACACATCAGTGACTACATGTGTCATGAGAATTTATAGCCATTGACCAGAACTCGATGAAAAAGTAATGGAAGTTGGTAAACCTGTCTTAGACTGCCATCAACAGACAAAAACTCTGGAATGAGGGGAAACTAATGCATTGTAATCTTTGCATTTAGTAGTTATAGTTTCCCCAGTTCCAGGTCACCTGGGATTTTTATCCACTGGCTGTGTTGGTTAAAAAGACAAAGGGTTTGGCTGCTGTTCCAAGTCATAATCTCTAGCTGTGCAAGTAACAATGATTATGCAGCCATCCTGTTGGTTGCTTGGCAGTCTTTTACTTCTTTTAAAACTCCTCATCAATCCAGCCTTTATTGTGGTTTATAAGGTTTCTTTCTAGGAGTGTTCCCTTCTTGACTGGAGGGTTGTTTAAGGTATTTATCAAGTGTCTGTATATGATATTATATTAGACACAGAAAAACTCTCTATGATACATGAAAGTTTAAGGCCAATTCTACTTTAATTCTAGTATAATGATATATCTCGCGTCTACTTTTTTATATTGTTCTCACAACAATTTGGATGGCTTCAGGGTTGCAACTAGAGGAAAGATTGCATGATCATCTGTTTGAAAGCAAAGTAAATGACCTCAAACGTTGCCTCTGTCAGTAGTCTCTTGTGAATGAACAGGAAAATACAAGCATCTTCATGTTGTAATAAACTGAATTTAATCTAAAAGGAATTCCCCGTAATACATTTCACTGCTCTTGCTGCTATGAAGCCAAGTCTAAATAACCCCTAACATTTAACAGCGATATTCAGGCCAGCTATCCAATTTAATGTGAGCTTATTTGAAGATTTTATTACTTACAAGCGCACAGAATACCTTACTTCTCTTGACAGCACAAAGCTTGTTAGCTTGCAGTGAAGCCTCTGATGTTCCCAGCGCCGGTTTTTCTCTGGGTATTGCTTTGCATTGCACCACAGTGTTGACATCTAACACCTTTTTTTTTCAGCTGGCTTGAGATGTTAAGGCAGAGAAAACGTCGCAGCTTTTCCAATCTTTTTCAGCGTGGGTCCTATTTACGGAGCCAAGGGAGAAAGGAGTTCACACACTGCCTGGGCGCAAACGCTGGCAGGGGAGGGGAGACTGAGATTCCAGGGTGATTGAATTATACAGTTTTTCAGAGAATTGATTTTCTATTTTTTTTTGTTTTTCTCCCAACCAAAAAAAAAAAGAAAAAAAGAGAAGCATCTGTTTTTCTGGTGCTGTATGGGATGTCGATTTTACAGTCGCTAACGGCAACAAGGGAAAACACTTGGCATTTGCGCAGCTTTCTTGGATGAGTGTAGCAAGGAGGAAAAGAAGACATTTCCCTTCCCTTGGAATCCTGGCAGAGTGGCCCAGATTCCTTGGAACATTTCCCCAGATTTTATTTGACCTCTCATCTGACATGTCTGTAGCTATCAGGGGGCCCGGCCGTATGCGAAGTGCAGTATCTTCAGTGACCAGGCTGTTGGCCTCCGGCGTGATCGGAATGCACAGGGACTGTTCAGGTGCGATGTTGGAGAGCGAGGCAATTAATCTTCCTTTAACAGAGGAGCGTTTTACAACGGTTAGCATCACATGACTGTCGGAATTATTTATACTCTCGAGCTCTCGTAGCCATTTCAGGCCTCCTCTGCACAGGGTTGAGAGTTTTTACAGATAGAGGACTGCACACGCTTAGTACTGCAATAACCTCTTTCCTAAACCAAGTAACATTAATAAGAAAAAGTTTCAGCCACAACAAATGTTAACAGTGGAAGCGGTAGAGAATGTTCAGGAAAGCAGGATGCAGGCAATGCCACGTCAGGCCATACAGAGAAACAAACAAAAACGGATTCACTCGTATGCCGTCTTTTGGAGCATACGTTTTCGCAAACCGTTTTGGATGAGTGAACGTTAAAATGGCCAGACGGTATGCTTTGGAATGTTTTTTTTTTTTTTTACGATTTAATTTATTAAAGTTCCTAAAAATACCGTAGTCATAGCTGCAATAACTGGAACTATATAATAAATAGGATGATTAAACAAATCGTTCTGCTTAATCTCTGCCGGTTTCTTTTTGGCAAAACTGAAGCTTAACTGAATAAAATCGCTTGCCCAACACGTGGGTAGAGTGACAGGCGGGTTGACATTGCCTTTGCAAAGTGGCCCTTTGCTGTTCAGTTTTTTGAAACCAGCAAATAAATGTGTTTATTTTCTATTTATTTGCACCCAGTGTACAGCGACTAAAATTAGCTTTGTCACATTTCCTGTGCATGGCGGCTCACCTTTGCTTCTTGGCTTATTGTGAGGGGGAAACCAGGTGATCATGTCTTTTCCAGTGCATACCAGCCTGAGGAAAATGGAGCTTTCCATATTTATCTTTGACAGAACAGCAGTCCCTCGAGTTATGAGCAGCGCCAGAGTTGCTGAGGAGCAGTTGTGCTTGACGTTCCTGGTTCTTTCTCTTTGAACATTATACCTTTAGCTGCAAATAGCCCTGTGAAAACCAAAAAATCGCATTTTCTAGTGGTTTCTGTCACGTCATCATTTAAGTTTGAGTTTGGCAGATCCCCGATTGTAATGTTTATTCACTCGTCTCTGTCGCGTGGCTTTTAGCAGATGCTGTTGTAGCAATCCAGCCAATTAGTTGTGGCGTGAAAAGAAAAGCACTGGTTGGCTGGATTTTCACATTCAAGGATGCAACCACCCTAACCGGTCTGGTGAGGATTGGGGGGGTGGATGGGGGGGGGTGCGCAACAACAAAAGAAACTTAATCGTGTATTTCACAGGTTCCTCTTCACGCGAAGGCTTGGGCTGACAACAACTTAAGTATTTTTGCCAAAGCGAATCTGAATCATTTCTACCGGTCGGCCACTGTGCAGTGGGTGTCGTGCTTAGTCATAAACATTTCTGCATTTCCCAACCTTGACTTGGGCACGGGATTAGCGTAGCGTGTGATTATGATTGCAGCGTGAATCAAGTCGGTCTGGTCTGCGCAGTCAAGTCAGCACAGTGTATTCACGAGCGCCCCCTCCAAATTTAGCTTCTCGTACATACACGGTAGAAGAGTGCAGAGATGGTAGGTACAGCTGGAGATGCTGTGCTGAGTAATCGATGAGAGTCCACAGGTTCCTGGGGCCTCATTTAGAAACGGTGCGTATGCACAAAAAATATGCGTACGTACGCCACTTTCCCCGTCGATTTTGGATTTATAAATACAAACTTGACGTCAAAACGTACACATTTACGCAAAATATGACCCGTGCGTACGCACATTTTGGAGACTGTGGGAATCGGCGACTCCGATTACGAAGTAGCGCAATGCAGATAAATGTCCTACAAAGCTGTTTCACTCAATTCCTTTCACTTCATATGAAAGTACACAGCCTTCTAATAATCGTATCCCTTGTCAAAGGAACATCCAGACCGAAGTTGTGCCCGTCTTTTTGCCGTTAGACCGAAAGTTAATATTTAAGCGTCCAGACCGTCTGAAAAACGATAGTACCGCCGCTGACACCTCCCGTGTGTTGCATTCGAAGTTTCAGTTTATGCCTTCCGGGAGGAGTTCCAACAATACAGACGCATTCGATTCAAGTGCTCGTTTATCCCAGAATACGTGCGCGGTGGGATACTAACCTAGGCTTGTGCTCGTACGCAAAATTTCAAGTTGATTGTGAGAAAATTGCATGCAGTCGTGCGTATGGACGGTTTATTTTTGAGCGTATGCAGTTTTCTCCTTTTTTGCATACTTAACCTTTTAGTGTAGAATCTCCGCAGAGTTTTATAAACGAGGCCCCTGGTGCGTCTAGCTTGTTACGCTATGCTAACCATGCTTGGTCGGTCCCGTACCTGCTCGGTCGGTCCGTAAAAGCTTTGTGTGGCTGTGAACAACATTGTTTTTCACTACAGTGAAGCCACCCATTAAGTGGCGAAGGGCTGGTGTCCGAACACTTGGAGCGTGTTAATATTTGACGTGTGTGAAAGCCGGAGATGGCGGGAACGCCGGACCGGGGGAGCAGGGTTCCGTGCTGCTACGCCTTCCACTCATTTGGAAAGCACACTCTCTCCCCCGAGTTTTCCCTCGGTGGCTAACGCAGCGTGATAAAGTGCCGTTTCCACATGGCTGACGGTGGCTTTTCAGTGTAGATTGTGCAGCTTCTCCTCTTGAAATCAAGGCATGAAATAGCTTGTGGATTCTAAATTCACCAGAAATGTTCAACGTTTCACCAGCCACATTACAATATAACGCAACCTGGTTGGTTACCAGCCATAGTGGCTGTTGGAGTAGAAATCGTACCAGCCACAATCAAAATCTCACAAGCATTTGGCTCGTGGCAAGTGTTCATTTCACACCCTGCTTGAAATGTTGTGCTCATGGTGTTGTTGCCAGTGAAAATGGAAGCTCTGCCAAAAACTATACTGATAATAGTAAAGCGGCAAAACCAATAGTAATAACGTGATAATGAGGAATGTTCTTAAGTGATATTTCAGTTTGAAGTGCAGAAGAAATGTATTTTGTAATGATATTTTTATGTAGGCTACACAAAAGGTAGGCTTCTGCCAACATACGAGGCCTGACTGTGAGTCAAGCTATAATAGGTCTGGGTGATGAACCGTAAAGGATAATCATCAAACTTTTTAAGCGCGATAACGCTCATCGATGCCATGTGGCGTGTCTGCTTTATTTTCCTCGTTTATTCTTTAATCCTCCCTGACGTGGTAGTGTACCTTCAAATTTCAGAGGCCACATTAAATAAAAATGTTATTTTGAGATGATAATTGTTTATTATTGGCAAAACATTTTTTTTATGATTATCATCATGGTTTATTGCCCAGCCCTGAGATATCATTTAGCCACCCCCTCTCCCCTAGGTTTGAATGACTTTTTAGTTTATTTTAATCTTGAAAAATATTGATTTTTATTTATTTATTTATTTTTTGCATGGAGCACCGAAATATAATATTGAGCCTGTTGCCAGATGACTTGCAAAATAGAAGTCATTGGAATGATTGGATTGGCATCATCAAGTACTTGATTATCATCACCCGAATTGCTTTAGTGCGTAATATCCAGCTGTATGTGGATCATAAGTAAAGTGCAATGTGTATAAATTGATCTGCGTAAATTCACCTGCTGTGCAAACAAAGCAAAATGCCCTTATTTAATCGTATATTCTGCAGTGAACCCATCTTTCAAGATTTTGTTTCAATGGGCCGCGGTGACAAGTGTTATCACACAAGCGGGTTAATTAGTTTAACGGCGTCCGTCGCACCGGCTTGATCTGGCCTGAGATCGCGGCGCGGCGAGGAAAGCGCCCCGGCAACAGGCCGCAGGTAGGGTTTGCGTCTGTGAAAGCCGCTTACAGTGCATCACCGTTGACGGGACCGTGGTGGCTGCCTCCCGCTCTGCAAAGAACCTGGGGGTGGTCCT
Organism: Ilyophis sp. 1 JC-2022; assembly: GCA_022702515.1. NCBI lineage: Eukaryota > Metazoa > Chordata > Actinopteri > Anguilliformes > Synaphobranchidae > Ilyophis > Ilyophis sp. 1 JC-2022. Next base: position 84,766,660 of record CM040394.1, read on the forward strand.
AGACGACCAGCTGGACTTCAAAGACCACATCAGGGCGACGGCACGGTCCTGCAGGTTCCTCCTGTACAACATCAGGAGGATTCGACCGTACCTGACCACCTACTCCACCCAGCTTCTGGTCCAGACTATGGTCACCTCACGCCTGGACTACTGCAACTCCCTGCTCGCAAGCTTACCAGCCTGCGCCATACTCCCTCTTCAACTGATCCAGAACGCAGCTGCCCGGCTTGTGTTCAACCTCCCGAAATATTCACATGTCACCCCCCTGTTGAGGTCACTCCACTGGCTGCCAGTTGCAGCTAGGATCAGGTTCAAAGTTCTGACCCTGGCCCACACTGCAGCTAATAGGACAGGCCCCGTCTACCTGCAGGACCTGATCCAGACCTATGTTCCTGCTCGACCACTTCGCTCTTCTACAGCAGGGCGCCTCGCACTTCCCCCCCTCCGTGTCAATGGCGCCCGCTCCTCCCGACTGCGGAGCTTTTCCACCCTAGCTCCCCAGTGGTGGAACGAACTTCCCATTCCCCTACGCTCAATACCAACCCTGCCTGCTTTCCGTCGTGGCCTGAAAACACACCTTTTCAGGCTTCACCTGGACTAATACTTATCTAGGACCTCATGGTATGTCTTCTTGTTGAACTGTGTACCCAAGTTTATACTATTTAGAATAGCATTGTAGTAGAGATGATTTACCCAGTACACTGTGAACTGCTCTGTGTTCGTTACTAGGGATAGCTGATACTGTATGGGAAGAATGTGCTTTCTTATCTGTTGTGTAGTTACTTCAATGACCTTCTATATGCACTTACTGTACGTCGCTTTGGATAAAAGCGTCTGCTAAATGACTGTAATGTAATGTAATGTAATGTAATGTTGTAGTGGGGAGGGGGAGGGGGAGGGGGCGGGGGAATCCGGGTGGGAATCCAGCTTAGTCAGGGAGCACCAGGTCCAGTCTAATCATTTCAGCACTCAAGGGTCACATTGCTCACTACGTTCTCCTTTTTAAAAAAAGTCTCTTAGCTCCCCCGCATGAGGAGATGCGGTGGAGTGCGTTTTGGCTCGGGGGGGGGGGGGGGTAGGGTTAGGGTTAGGGTTAGTGCGTTTTGGCTCGGGGGGGGGTTCGCCTCGGCGTCGGCATGTCAGGCATGCGGGCCCCGTCTGACATTCCGCGGCGCGTCGCACAGCCCTGGCTGGAGCAGGGAAAACGAAGGCGGGGGGATGCGGTTAATTACGCCGTCCCCGTTGACCGTCTGCCGCTGCCCTCTGTAAACCAACACCGCTGATTAGACGGTCCAAATCATTAACTGTGCCCGCCGCGTAAACGGACACGGCTCCGGCTTTTCGGCCCACAGTGGGAATACATCCTGCCGGCAGCTCAAGTCGGAGGCCTGCGTTTGCGCCGGGCCGACAGCCCACACTTCCTCATTGCACTGTTCATCCTCAGTATTCTACCGGTTCAGAATGAGCTATTACTGTAACGCAAGATATTACAGGGCTGCCCGATAAACCGTAACGTATCCTTTTTCTTAGTGTAGTAACTCGTGTATAGTTTTTAAAAAAATGTTATGCCTGATGCGGTGGTTACTTCCAAACGTCAGATGCTTCCGGGAAAAAATTTACCCACTGGTATCTATTGCGTGTTGATGTGACAGCCAATCGGCAGCAAAGCCATGCAGCTTCCATGTGATCATGTGATGTGTTCCCCCCCATCACGTGGAAGCTGCTTGGCTATGATTCAGATTGGCTGTCATATCAACGCCCAGTAAATAGGAGTGATTGTTTTTTTCCCAGAAGCATTTCACGTGTGCTTTGAAGTGCGCTAACGCATCAGGTAGGATTACCCAAAAAAATGGAAAAAGAAAGCCAAACACTCCGCTTCTCCTCGAGTAATTATTTGCCTTGAACCTATTTGTTTATGAATTTCAATAAATATTGCATTTCCAGAACTTGTCACGATATTTTTGAGTTTTTGTACTGCACTGAGTCTCAATTGAAGCCTGACATTCTTCTTTCCTTGCCATTTAGTATTTATTCTTTTTTCTTCCAGGAAACAACCTGCACAAAACATGTAAAAAAACTAAATAAATCATTGTACTGAAATATGAAGCCAAAAGACCGGTCGTGTAAAGAGTCATTAATGGTTCACGTTACCAGACAAGGAGGGAATGTATTTGTCTGAAAATGGCCGCCCGAGTAATGACGGTGGAGTCTGTGCCTCCAGTGCAAAGCAGTCGGCAGTCAGAGCATTTATTATTCTTTAATTAGGCTCTGCAGAAGACTCATCCTTCTGAAAGTACGCGGCTGCTTTGACCCGTATCTCTGCTCATCTGCAATGGCCGTGCTCAGTCATTCACCTCGGCAAATTGCAGACCAAATCCTTTTCCGATGGCAATCAAATGTAACAAAAACAACAATACAGTGCTCGGAGCGGAACACAGGTCTGCGCTTATCAAATTACTTTTTATTTAAAAAAAAGAATGAACATAATTTTGCAGTTTGAGGCAGTTAGAGTCAAATGTAAACAGTGAAACACATTATTTCCATCGCTATTTTACAATGACTGATTAAGCATTCTGAGAATATTAGTTATTACTAGTATGTCACTTTGAAATGTATGAAGGCAAACCTTTTTGAAAGTGTCTTCTGTAATACTAACTGCTGTGAGCACTGTTTGACTATTTTAGATTTAGTAGTTAAATCAGCATTTTGACTTTATCGGGAGAGGCGTAAAGTCAAGGGGAAATTGCACTTTGGCCTACACTTTCAGCAATTCATTTAAGCAAGCATTACATTTTTCAGTTAAAGGTCACTGTTTAGGTAGTCACTGAGCTAAACAGAAAAGTTGAGTTAGATTCCCAAAAATATACTGCAAGCTGAAGTCCATGGAAACACAACGTTGTGTTCAGCACAAAATATTTATTGCTTTTATATATTGAAATAGCCATAGGACATGGCAGGGTGATGACATTTTAGATATCTAGGCCGCTTGAATTGCTAGGACCAAGTGGTCAGCGGCAAAGGAAACCAGCCCGACCTTGATTACTTGGGGGTTGTCGTTGTAAGACTTTCTAGATTATATTGGCGATTTGCTTTCCTTATTTCGTTGCTCTTGTAAATTGATTTCCTCTTCTATTCAGATGTGCTTTAAATTATAGCAGATGTTTTTGGAGACTAGCTTTCATTTGGCAAGCGAGTCGTATGCAGTTTGACGAGGTTGCTTTCATCTGCGTGCGCGATTCCGATTTTTGCATTTGCAAGACGACCACCGCTCCCGGTACCGGCGTGAGCTTGGCGCACTTTTACAGCGGGCGAGAATTTGAAGTCGCAGAATGTGATTGCGGACACGGCGAGCGGCAGCTGGATTAGAGGAAGAAACTACCGGGGGGGAGAATAAAAAGAGGAAATCCCTCAAATGACGCACTGCCACGTGGGCCAGCCTACGCACTCTCCGGCTGTTACCGCCGAACGCAACTCCACAGACCGCTCGCACACTGGGGTTCACGCCTTGGGTTTATGATGCATGTCGATAAACTCTTCCTGTCCTGCCTTGCGACGCTGAGTCATTTGGAAGTACAATACACAAATTTATCTCCTCATACAATCGAGAAATTTGCCCACTCGATGTTAGCGAAGCTATTTTTCAGGTACGTCACACAAAGGAAAAGCTTTTGTTTGAGCGTGTGGGAAAAGTAGAGCAGCGCTGTCGGTAGTGTGTGTCAGGCTACGGTAATCCTTGGTCCTGCTTGGTGAAGGGAAGGCTCTGGGAGACTCATTGCGTTTTTACTGGCTCTGTAGATTAATGTCACTGCAGTGTGCAGCTCAGTGGTACACATGGGTACAGTAGACCCAGCCTTCAGTTGGAGGGGGAAGAAAGCGTACCGCTAACAATAACGTGCTGGCTTTGTGAGGGCATCGGTTCGTCTGGTCGGCAAAACAAAATCAAAATCGCAGACTAAATAAATAACCAAACACCTCAAGCCAGCAGAATAACAATAACAAAAACGTAATGAGCACCAGATTGTTGGAATTTTCATTTCAATTTTTATTCATGGTCCAATTGGGGACTGATGTAAAAAATAAATAAATAACATTTTTAATGAACAATTTTTTTTTATGAGAAAATATTTCAACAGAGGATGAGAACTATCCATTTTCATCCCTATCTCTATATCTGATATATGATGTAATGTTAGTTAACACAGGGCTGGGGCTAGCTGCTGCTGGTAGCTGTTGGGGGTTGGTGTGATAGCTTTGATCACACCAATCCTCGCTTCCCTGAGAGTCTGGAAATCAGCCCTTTAATGTGAGCAAATGTTTGTTGGAAGTGTTCATTCAAAGACACAAAGGAAGAGGTGAGAAGCAGCCGCTTTAGAAAGATCGCGTAGCGAAGGGCCCATAAATAAAGCGGTTAGTCTGCGTCCAGGGTGCGGGAGATTAATCAGAACTGCTTCCGCACTGAAAAGCAAACCCCACAAGGCTCCTGAAGCCTTGATTGGCGTGTCCATAGTCGGCGTAAGGGACTTTTGGAACTGGTCCAGTCTACTGCGGGTAACAGTACTCCTCGTGGGGTAGAAATCGACAAGCCATGTGATTGAAATGGGACCCAGCACAGTATATCATGTAACAGGGTTATAGACAGACCTAGGTCAAGTAGGTATTTGAAATTCTTCAATTATTTTAGATGCTGGTCAAATTAGAAAATGCCCTTGCAGATCAATGAATTTACAAGCCAAAACAGCCACTAGTTTTTTACTAGCCAAAACAGCCACTAGTTTTCTACTAGCCAAAACAGCCTCTAGTTTTTTACTAGCCAAAACAGCCACTAGTTTTTTACTAGCCAAAACAGCCACTAGTTTTCTACTAGCCAAAACAGCCTCTAGTTTTTTACTAGCCAAAACAGCCTCTAGTTTTTTACTAGCCAAAACAGCCTCTAGTTTTTTACTAGCCAAAACAGCCACTAGTTTTTTACTAGCCAAAACAGCCACTAGTTTTCTACTAGCCAAAACAGCCTCTAGTTTTTTACTAGCCAAAACAGCCACTAGTTTTTTACTAGCCAAAACAGCCTCTAGTTTTTTACTAGCCAAAACAGACAATCGTATGAAGAAAATTATTTGTCTGAATATTAGTCAAAATAGATGAGTATTTTAAACTGTCAGTACAAATGTACAAATTTGCAGAACTTTGTTTAAAAGGTTATTATTTCAAAAAAAAAATTGGCCCAGGTCTGGCTACAGAGTTGCCTAGGAACAGTGTGGAAATTGGCATGGGACACAATGGAATTTTTAAAAGAATGCCTTCTAATTTAGTGTAAATTGTCCATCGGTGTGGAATGGAATTTGTCATAGCGTGAGGTCGGTCTCTTCTGTGGGTTTGGGGAAATGGAAATGCTCGAGACATCCTTCTCAATGGTTCATCACCAGGATATGAGACAGACTGAATCAGCCCATCGGCCTTCTTGTTTTTGATTGGAGATATGTATTGTTACTGTGTTGCTGTGCTACAGTGCAGTCCAGCCTCTATGGACAGGATAAAGATATTTGCTATAGGCTAACTGTTTATTTTGTGAAATCTCCCCAGGCCTATATAGGTCATGAGACCTTGACAGCGATTGGTGGAGTCTAATTTCTGAATGCTGTTTTGCCTCAGGGGGGTGTAATTTGTAGCGTGGTCTGCTGAGGCTCCGACCCTACCAGTTCCCCGGCTTGCAGTGTCTGTGGATTGCAAAGCCGCAACCATAAAGAATAGCTTGTTCTTTCTCGTTTTTGTAGAGGTTTCGGTGTCACGAGGGAAGTTTGTGAAGCTCCGCGCTGTCTGGCCAGCGTCGAGCCTCGTGATTAATCCACAGCCGCTTTCCCCGCAGGATGTGGTGTAAAGAAAACCACCTGACTGACCTGACGTGTTGCGGCGGCGTCTGCCCGCAAGTTAATGAGAGACTCGCTTGGGAGATCGCTTGGGAGCGCGGCGTCTCAGAAGCGCGCTTTGCCCGCCAGATTCAGAGTTGGCCTGTGTGACTCACCGCTTTGTGGTGGGTGTTCCGTCCCACGCTGCAGCGGGGGGGCGGGGTTGGGGGGGGGGCAATGCTGCGGATTCTCCAGAAGGAAATGCGCTAACTTGCCCGCCGAGCCTCTGCCCGGCCTGAGGAAATGTCGCGGCGCCGCCAAACGGGGGAAAAACGCGGCTCTCGCTGAGGGCTTCCCAGCTGACGGCGGAAAAAGCTGCTGTGTCACTGCGCGCCTCTAATTAAGTGTTGCGTTTCAGTTCCATTTGTTCAGCGCCATTAACCCCCCACCCCCCCACCCTGTTTAGAGCTGTTCAGCTCCATAGCGCTCCCTGCTTCTAATACAAGTTTCTCAGTTCCATAATGTACCCCCTTTAGTTTACGGCCTTCAGCTGTATAATGCTCTCTCCTTCGAATGTACGTTTCTCAATTCCTTGTGTCCCTGTTTTAGTTTAGGCTATGTTTTTGCTTCCAGTATGTTTCCACTTTTAGTTTTATATATATATATTTATTTTTTTAGTAAAATTTTTTCTAATGTTCCCCTTTACGCAGTTATGTTTTTGAGCTTTATAAGAGACTCCCTTTTAGGTTGTATGCATCGGAATGTGCAAACAGGCTAGAAGGCACGGATGCCATCAGTCTCCCCTGGGCTTCCTGTTGGTGTAATTCACCCCTTGACAACAGGAGGAGGTGCATGGGCACATCTAGCCAATTATAGGCAACGGGACTCCACCAGGTGTGCCATGCCCATATGCCCTGAATGGCTGCAGCATTTCCCCGATTCCATTATATACTTCACAGGCTATCAGCGGAGCCTTTAAAGAGCCTTGAAAGAGCCTTTAAACTCTGAGCCAGTCAAAGGGCAGGAGGGAATGCGGATCATCTACGCGAAATAAACATTGTGGCAGAACAGGTACAGGTGCAGAAAAGCAGATGGTGACTTTATATTCCAGTTTGAATGATGATTATGTAGCCTCGGTGTGAATTTGAGGAGGCGGGAATCTTACGCCTTTGTTTTTTCTTAGTATTTAAAAAAATAAATAAAATCAATGTCAAATTTAATTCACTTGTTGCTATGGCAATAATAAAGTATTGATTCTTGAAACCCATTCCAGCTAAATATGAAAAGCACCAGGACCAGCTTGTTTTGCGTTGACAGAGTTTAGATTATTTGTTACAATTGCTCTGGATTGTGAAGATGAGAGGAAGAAGGTTGCTACACTGCCTTCCAGAATGTTCCTTGGGTTCTCCTCACTCAGACCAGAGTCAGAATGGCAGGTTTACTTTGGTGCATCTTTTAGGGGAGAAAATTTAGCTTAGAAGATTTGTAAGTGGTGGCTGGTTGCCTGTAGTCTGCTAGATGTAGCCTACAGTTAAATGCAAAAGTTGTTTTGGCTCTGTAATCCAGCACATTGGATTTGAAATGTGCAGACTGTCAGCTTTAATTTGAGGGTATTTACATCCATATCCTGCAGCAATTACAGTCATTTTTATACATAGCCTCCCCCATTTTAGGGTAGCAAAAGTAATTGGACAATTGGTTGCTCAGCTGTTCCTTGGCCAGCTTTGTCTTTGCATCACGAGTCCATGCAAAAGAAAGTTAACAAAAGGTCGAGTTGATTCTAGGTGTGGAATTTGCCATTTGGAATCCGTTGCTCTGTCTCTCAACATGAGGACCAAATAAGTGTCAATGCCAGTAAAGCAGGCCGTCGTTGAGGCTGAAAAATCATAATAAATCTATCGGAGACGCAGCCAAAACATTGTGTGTCAAAATGAACTGTTTGATACGCTGTTATGAAGCAGTGATGCTGATTTGCTCCTGCTCAGAGGCTGATAAAGTGTCAGTTGGTCATTGGGTTGGTCATTCTACCACTTCATTAACATTCATTGCCAACTCTAAACCATTTAAATGCTCCTCAGTAGCAAGGACTTGTATTCAGTTGTAGGTCAATGAAATTAGCGATTCGGTTTAGGGTTTTCGCAGGATTTGTTTTAGCAGAGTGGTCCTCAGGCCCTCGTATCTGTGAAGTGGACGCGTGAGCAAGGGTGGGTGGTAATGGAGCGGGGCAACGAAGCTTTTGCATTTTAATTTACGTTACATTTTTTACGTTTTCCCACCTTTAAAAGTAATTTTCTGCATTCTGGGTCTTTAAAAAACACACACACACAAAACGCTTTCAAACAATTAGGGTTAAGAATCAGAAATCATGGCATTTAGACCAGTGATCAAAGTAATCTTACATTTTATTTTCTCTGTACAGGTGCTAAAAAGGACTACAAAAAATAAATGTATTTATGACAATAATCTCCCAAAAAAAAAAAAAACTTCGTGAAAGATTAATCCTGTAATGTTTATGACTTAATTTATAAACTTTTAAAGTACTAGTTAAATAAATATTGAGATTTATATATTATGAATATGTGAGAAGTCCAGTTTGTGCTTAATCGGTATGACAGTGTAACAGTGCACACTGCGCAAAAATCACGGTTCGGTATGGACCTCGGTTTTGACTTAACGTCTTGGTACATTTTCGGTACAGCAGAAAAAAATGCAAAATAATATTGCTCTTCATGTATTATTAAAATGTAAATGGTTGCTAACTGGCAATAATTTGTTGCTGAACGAAAGTAGGCACATCGGGGGGGGTGGGGGGGCTGTTTGGTTCGAGCGTGTGCTGTACCGAAGGAAAGTGGAATTTTTTCCCAGCCTTGACAAAGTTAGTGGTGATACTTTTCTGATTAGATGTCTGTTGCTGCTACAACGGTTTCACAGAAGCCATGTCTCTGCCGACTGTGCGTAGGCAACAACGTACAGGTGACACAGGCTACTGTTTTCCTTACACAGTGGCGTAAGTGAGGATGGGACAGACTAGTAGCACACCGCCTTGGTTACATTCTTTGGGGAGAACCTTGAGGTCATTGTCCAGAACTGGAATGTGGATGGATGCGATGGGCGCCACTCCATCCTGTAGGTATTTTCTATATATGTTCATATTGAGACTTTTGAAACTGGCTGCTTGTGCTGACTGCGGAAAGCTGCATTAACGACTTTGACTTGTGATGTGCAAATGAGTGCACTTCCCCCCCCGACGTTTTTATGACGGTTGCTTTCCCAAAGCGCATTTGTTTGTGTTCCCTCCCCCGAAAGTAATTTGCCAGCCCTGGAGCGAGGGCAAAGCCGGGAGGTTAAAAATCGCAAGACCGTTCCCGTCGGTGTGAGTTATGAGCCTAAACGAGGGCCTCTCGTTAGATGGCGATGATCTCTGCATGTCGTTCATGGGTCGTTGAGGCCAGGCGTGCATGGTGTGAATTCTCAACGGCCTGTCACTCGGACACCCTTCCCTTGCTGGTGATTGGCAGGACTGACTAGCACAGAGCGCTCCACTGGGAAGAAACGGCAATCCCTCCTCACCAAACGGGCTAAATGGTGCCATAGGCTACAAATCATGTACTGAGATGCAGTTCAATGAAATTGGCAGACAGTCCTTTTTTATGAAGTTTTCTCTTTTCCCCATATTATTGTATGTATTATATTTTAGAGTTAATAGTTTCCCTTCATTTAAACACCCGAAACACAGCCTTAATAAAGGCCTAAAGTTTGGTGCAGAAGCTTTTTTTTTTTTTTTCAATGCATGAAAATAGTCTCATCTAATCTCTATAAATCTGGTGGTACAACTAAAGGCTGATCTCCCCTTATTTCTGGGGTAGCCGGCGACAGCTGACCATCGCACCATACCAGACTGTTTGGCCTCCAGTCAAAAAGGCTTAGTCAAAACACATGGGCAGGATTGTTTGCAAAGCCGGCTAGCCCCCAGGACGAGTCACGAACAAATAACACCAAGCCGTCTCTTTGTGCAAGGTCCGCCGCGTTTGTGCGAGCGCACTCCCGCGCGTCTGTGTGTTTGCCCCGCCGTTCACCCATCCAGATTAGATACGCTAATGAAAGCAGCAGGACAGACTCCTTTTTCAGGCCGTCTAGAGCACACATCCTGTTGGAGAGTTGAAATCGTTAAAGGCAAGCACACCGCTCCCTTCTCCCACCACCACCATGTTCCTCAGAAAGCAAAATCCCAAATCTTTCATTTGAAAGCGTAGCTCTTTCACTGAACGCTTGAAACGAGGTTGAAACCCTTCGTTTTCCTGAGGTTTTGATGGCGAGCCAGTTCCAGGCTCCATTTCAGGAAGCTTATCGTTAATACACACTGACAAATATAGCATTTTAAAATGTGCCCCAGAGTAAAAATTTTATTATTTTCAATTTGATAACTATCACATAATTTTCAGAATGTGCCTCGAATGTCTACAATTACAGTTCCTTGACTTGCAATTTTCAATTATTGCAACTTTCCAAGATCTCCACTGTGGGAAGCGTTTCATGAAGATTGGAGAAAACATTATGAACAGAGAATTCTTTCATGCGTTTTATATTTGAGTAGTTTTCTCAGTCTTTTCACACAAGGAAAGATTATTTCCAAATGTTGCATTAATTAACCATCAAGGCATTATCTCTGTGGTCTGATGAGCTTGAAATAGCAGGGTTTCCCACAGGTAAATACACTACCTGGCCAAAAAAAAAGTTGCACACTAATATTTCGTTGGACCGCCTATAGCTTTGATTACGGCGCGCATTCATTGTGCCATTGTTTCGACAACCTTATGCAACGTCACAACATTTATTTCCGTCCAGAGTTGCATTAATTTTTGGCCGAGATCTTGTATTGACGACGGGAGAGTCGAACCACTCCGTAAAGTCTTCTTCAGCACATCCCAAAGACTTTCAATGGGGTTAAGGTCAGGACTCTGGTAGCCAATTCATGTGTGAAAATTATTCCTCATGCTTGCCTGAACCACTCTTTCACAATTTGAGCCCGATGAATCTTGGCATTGTTGTCCTGGAATATGCCCATTGATGGGATAACCTGGTCATTCAGTACATTCAGGTACTCGGCTCACTTCATTTTATTGCTGCATAACATTGCTGAGCCTAGACCTGACCAGTTGAAGCAACCCCAGATCCTAACACTGCCTCCAGAGGCTTGGACTGTGGGCACTGCATGACGGGTGCAACGGCAACTTTTTTTTTGGCCAGCCAGTGTAGTTTGTCTTGGTGGGAACTCCTGATTGGGTGAGGGGGACACGTATACAATCTGTGAAGTGAAATATTGACAGCTAAAGTTACAAATTTGGTAGAGTTAGCCCAATCTAGCTGCGTCCTGTGTAGTCTGCTGTGTACTAGCATACTGTATAGCTACTGCTCATGTTATGTCAAGCACTTAACAGCTTTTTAAAAAAGTATTCTCAACTGACATACTCAATAGTAGGCAAGTGCGCTGATTCGGACACGACCAGAGAGGCGGTGAACCTGTTGTTTCAACTCTAAACAGTATTAGAGTTACCAATTATTCCAGTACAATGGCTTCCAATGATTTTGTGGACCATACACCAGATGACGACACCTGAGAAATTTAGCTTAAATCAGAGGTGGAAGGCTAACGCTTTGGGCCCAAATACACAGCTGAGGAGATTAGACGGAGGCGTGAGGCAGCGGCCGAAGCTGCTGCTATGTGTAGCTGACCCGGGAGTGCCTTGGCTCGGGTAAACGACGATTGGTTTTTGGAGAGCGATGGTTTCTGGCTCGTTTGATACCTCAGGCCCTTGATAACTTGCAGCCGTTTATCCATCCGTGTGTTCCATACTGTTCCATCGTAATTTACAGCTTAATCTAGTCCTCCCGCCAATTCCCATAGAGACCCATTCAAATGCAGAGAGGTTATAGTACTGCTTGTAAAGAGTACCTGAAAATAAGCCATCAAGAGCCTTTTGATGTTGTTGGGTCACAGACGTCAGGAAATCATGGCTTGCAAAGGATATGCAACCATGGCATGCAATTATTGTCTGGGTGCCAATAAGTCAAAACCTATTTATTTCAGAAAAATTGTAATATTCAATAAAACGTTTTGCGTTTGAAAATCTGTCCTCAAAGTATGTGGCTCCCCAACATGACAAAATATGACTCATTGTATTTGTTCATTTTTTTACAGTAATTCTTGCTCAATTTCATGAAGGGTGCCAATAATTCTTGAGTTGACTGTACATGCCACAATGTGGTTATATTTAACATTATATTTAGTTTGTGTACACGCCACAATGTGCTTATTTAACATTATATTTAGTTTGTGTACACGCCACAATGTGCTTATTTAACATTATATTGACCAGCTTGCGGGGCAGTTAGACACCTGGGTGACACCTGCATTACTTTGGTGGAATAAGTGGACTCCCACAGATGCCACAATCTGTTTTGCACATGGAGTACCACAAGAATGCACAAAAAAACTGCAAGGAGTTCAACCTTTTTGATTTTATCACGACTGCCGTTTTTCCAGTAACTGTATGAAGTGTCATTGATTTTCCACCAACGAACATCCCGATTTTCGTTTTTGTCGATCTTAGCGAGGTGCGGCGTTTCCATTTCAGCTGTGATTACTTCATGTTTTTATCCAGCTTTGAGTATCCAGTCGCTTAAATATGCCAAATCTCCATGAGTACATCTGTGTTTGCACATCTGCAAGCCTTTTTTTATATACACTATTTGACAGATGCACACATGGAGGAGATTCTTTTGTTCATGTTTCAGCAGCCAGTTGTTTGGAAATGGCTCTTTTTTCTTTAGTTGTATAACCCACTTTTGGGGAGATATGAGAGCCAATTAAATTGGTTCCATTATTAATGCTTTGCAGTACACGCACGCACAAACACACGCACTTTCATTTTACTGTTAAATGTACTAATTATGCCATATTTACTATTGAAATATGTAGTGCTGAGTTTTATGAGCTGCTGTATTTTTAATTTGCAAACTGCTGTATCGTTCATTAGTATTCTGCCGCGTGGCATCCACAGAGACCCAGTTCCATATCTTAATCGCAGGTGTCCCGCTGTTCTCAAACTGCGCAGTGTAGGTGACTGATTTAATGCGCTCGGCCTACAGCCCCTGCCATAGAAGACGGGTTTTTCAAACATCCCACCTTTATTCACTGATTGGTAGTGACTGGAACAAGCATTTTAAAATGACCACTGCGCTCGCTTTTGCTTTCCGCGCGCTATTTAGGATCCGAGCGACGGTCTCGGGCCGCCATTATAGGGATCCAATTTTGCAGATGTTTTACGACTAACCGGCATATAAAATGTTTTATGCGCGAGACTTCATGGGCCGGCGAGCAAGGGAATAACGTCGCTATTTTACACAGCGCACAGGATCAGTATCGCGGTAAAGTCACTGTTGAGAGATGGTTTCCTCCAGGCAGGCGCGTGTTGCTGATAACCCTGTTTGGGCTGAGTTACAGCCAAATTGTGTTGCTGTCTGAGTTTATTTAAGCAGTCAATAATAGCGTATTGTGTGGTTCTGAACAGCAGTGCCCCCGCTAAACATTCCCCGCGGTTCATTTTCTAACACTTAAAGTCCTTATTTTCCCCAAGAAGCCTTGAAATAGCGAACTAACTCGTTTGAAATATCTACAAATTGATAATAATTTGATCATGTAAATTTGTTGAAATGCATTTCAACCACTTTTTTTCAAACTCGTTTCACTTCATCGGTCTTATTTATCGTCCCCAGCTATTCTGCTGAAGCCATCTGTTGTCATGCAGTAAATTACTTCATCGCTGCTGATCTTTTTTTTTTTAAATCTCGCGCTTCAGAACTGTCGTGCTGCCGATTGAGTTGAGCTAATATCTCGTGGATAATCAGAAATATCCATCTCACTGTAAATGTTGCATTGACGCACTTGTATAATGCCTAGCTGCGTTGGGCTGATGAGTGCACGTGAGCCTGTGGCAGAGATTGGGTGTTTTCTCTGAAAAGGCAAGGGAACATGCAGCGCAGCCGTGGTTACTTTGCCGAGGCCCCTGGCAGTCATCCGCAGTACGGACCAGCCTCTAACAGTCATTGTGTTCTTGAGTAGCACACCACTGATGGATTCTCTCTGATCCTTGTATATTCGCCTGCAGGTACAGGATTCCTGAGCTCTAGCCTACAAATGAGCCCCAAGAGGCTGAGTTAAAAAGGTGTTCTGCATCTTAATGAAGAGAATGTGTAACTTTTCCGTACTCGTCTTCCCAACAGTATTGCGAATGTAACCGTAGCCACTGGAAGCCAAATATTCTGTGATTATCTAGGGTGTAGGAACCGCAGGGTCCACTGGGGGTTCTTGAAGGTTCCTGGCCAGACTTATACAATGACTAGGATATATATCATCATCATCATCATCCATCATCCATCAACCCGCTTATTCCTTTTCAGGGTCACGGGGGTGCTGGAGCCTATCCCAGCATGCATTGGGCGAGAGGCAGGAATACACCCTGGACAGGCCGCCAATCCATCACAGAGCACTAGGATATATATCGATTTGAGAAAATATTACAAAATATAAAACATTTTAAAAAATATATAAACCTTTTTCATTTATAATGGGGCTCCTCTGGATGCCTTTGGGCCTGGGTGGGGGTCCCACTCCCTGGATCACAAAAGGTTGAAAACCCCTGAACTAGACCATTCCAAAAAAAATTACGTGCACTACCAAACCAGCATCTTATTCTGTATAGAGCAGTCCAGATAAGGCCTTACTCTGAACACAGTGACTGGGAGATAATATTAATATTCCCAGCAAAGTACGATATTGGCTACGTGAACCTAAGAACATTGGAAGTTCGTTGGGATTCATTACATTTGGATTCAGTATCTTCAGTGCACTTGCCAGCAAAGTTGATAAATAATTTACTTTTCAAATAATGGTAGCAAAAAAAAAGGGCTGCACTGCAGAATTGATGTTTGATTTGATTTGATTCCAAAGTTTAATGTGTTACTGGCCTGCTATTTCTTCTGAACATTGCAGTCTAGATTGTGGACAACACATACTCAAAACTGTAGTTTATTCTGAAGACTCATTCTGCTTATAGGACTAATCTCAGTTATGTTTGGTAAATAAAACTGTGTGGATGATGATCAATAACCTATCCGGAATTAGCCAAGATTCTCAGATGTTGGGAATGTCACTGGCATCCAATCCAAACAGCCCCATGCCCCCCTGGGCCCCTGTGTGTACCCAGTCTGCAGAGGAAGGTGGCACCTGGGAGGGCTGGTGATAGTGCAGGGTGCCACTGCAGTAGGAGGGGACTAGGCCGGGAGATTCACTCGGTCAAGGCAACGAGCCAGTTCCTTCGGTGTAATCAATTAGGCCTAAGTGCTGAATACCAATAAAAACAAGGGGACCCTGTAGTGACTCTTAAGACCAGATTATTTTTGGTAGCCAATTGAACCTTATGTTATTCAATTCCCCCCTCGTAGCAACCGCTTGAGAATCGCCGCTACCCAATCCCATCAGCCGATAGTAGGAAGGAGGGCGGCACGTCCTCTTCAGGGCGCGACTCCTCGAGCTCCTGACCGTGATTCCAACTCGCCTAAGGCCGTTCTGTGCGCGACGATTCTCGCAGAGTCCCCCCTCACCCTCACCCTCACCCCCACCCCGGGAGCGGCCGCCAAATGCCACTCCCTCAAGGCATCGGCCATACTCGGATCGAACCCCCGATCCTCTGGGCGCAACTGCACAGACTGGAAGTCTGCGCTTTTACCCCTGCACCACCGCGGTGCGCTTGGGGACCTTTTTATTGCACGTTGTTGGGAGTAGGCCCGCTGGAATGTTTCTGCTTTTCTGTCATGAAGTAATTCAAAATGGCGCTGATGACCTTTTTCTCTTCTTTGCAGTGTTATGTGCCAAGAACCTGGCGAAAAAGGACTTCTTCCGTAAGTGTGCCTCCCGTCCTTCCTGTCGTTTGGTAGTTTTGTTGATTAGTCTGTTTAAGAAGGCCGAACCATGAGGGCGGCTTTTCTTGGCTCGTGGTTCGCCTGTAGCCTCAAGTCAGTTTGTTACCCTGTGGCATGTGCTAAAACAGTCGGGTGTCTTTCACTGCTGTTCAGACTGTCATTAAGAATCTGAAATATATTGTACTGTCCTGCAGCTCCGGATGGGGAAAAGCAGCAGGTCTCCGTATTTCTTTTACATTTTGCCGCTGGCGCGTTCGCATGATTCGACCGAAAAGCTGATGGACATAAAAAAAGAAAAGCATTGGCAGAGTTCACTCCCTCAGGCGCACTGCTATGATTACACTACGTTTGACATTTTTACCAATAGTGTTGAGGTGTCCTTTGAGGTACATAATTCTTGACTTATTTATTTGACAGCACCCTTGTCAAGAGCAAAACTGTGATTGCGTGATAAATGTAGCTTATATCGCCTAAATGTAATCTAGATTCAGAATAGCTAATAAATGGTGGTGAATGGTGGTGTGGAACAGAGCAAAGTTGAGCCAACAGGACATAAGGAGTATCTGGTGAGTCTGTGGTTGCGCTATTCTGCGTAGACTGATCTTGAAAAAAGCGGTGCTTTTATCCTCTGCTGCGAAGCCTCCACTTGTAACAGTGAGTCATTAAAGTGGTTGCCAGGTTTGAGCCTGTGAGTGTCCAGCTCGGGCACGTTGTGTGATGCTGCCGTTGCTGAGCTCTGCATCTTTATCCCCTGTTGTTCTTTCTTTTGTCTCTTTTTTTGCGACCTGATTCAGGCTCATGTGTTTCTGTCGCAGGGTTGCCCGACCCTTTCGCTAAAGTAGTAGTAGATGGATCGGGCCAGTGCCACTCCACCGACACGGTCAAGAGCACCTTGGACCCCAAGTGGAACCAGCATTATGACCTGTGAGTAACCTGTACCCCTCCCCCCCCATATCACACACACAGAAAAATGAATACATAATCAACTATTAGCTGTTGAGTAAACGGTTCAGAATGTCCGAAATGCATTCGTCAGAGCATGCGCTTTTTGGCCTGTTACTGCAAGCGTCCGTCACGTGACTCCCACCACAAATGACTCAGAGAGGGTGTGTTCTCTCGGCACAATTAACTCTTTGCGCGCCTCTGTGTTCCAGATATATTGGGAAAACGGACTCGATAACCATCAGCATATGGAACCACAAGAAGATTCACAAAAAGCAGGGGGCGGGTTTCCTCGGCTGCATCCGGCTCCTATCCAACGCCATCAGCAGGCTGAAGGACACCGGCTGTGCGTAGCGTAGCATAGCGCCTCACATCCTTACCATTGCCACCATAGCTGCAGACTTAACCAAGCACGTTCTCAAAGTAGCGTAGAGCAGCATCTTGCACGTCAACGTTGCAGTTAATGTAGCCTCACCTTAGCTAGGCCAAACACCGTCTTATCTTACCTTAACCAAACAGTGACATTTTTCAGCCACGCTTTTGTGGCACACATTACAATAGATGGTTAGACAATAATTTTGCATTACGGGCAATGTCATATATTGAATTTCTTCCTCTTTTCAACATTTCTGGCATGTACCCCCCTCCAATATTTTAGACCAGCGGTTGGATCTATGCAAGCTGAACCCCACTGACAGCGATACAGTACGCGGCCAAATAGTAGGTAAGGACCGAAGCGCGCCCTCTGCTGTAGGGGATGAGTTTTGCTGTCATGCTTTTGGCCTAACTGCGTTGTATTATTATTATTTTATTTTTTTCCTCACCTGGTTTAAGCACACCTCTTCCGTTCCTCTTTTGTGAATTTCAGTAAGCTTGCAGACGCGGGATCGGATAGGGAGCGGGGGTCCTGTGGTGGACTGCAGAGGACTTTTAGAAAGTGAAGGGTGAGTGCGAGTGACCCGGCCGGAAAAATGCAGAGACGGGAAAGGGTCCTGAAGAGGTCGCCGTCATAGGCGCGCATATTTAACAAGAGCGGAAAGCCCGCCCTCAGCAGGCCTAAGCAGTGAAGCCCCGGAAGTAAGCCTGTACTGCGCACGTTGAGCGCAAAACGTTGCAGCGCCCGCAAAAGTGAGTGCGGAATATCAGACCTTTGGGAGGCGGAAATAAACTCCCCCAATGGTATTTTGAACCTCTATGAACAATCGTTACGTTTCATATGAAAAGCAGATTGTGAAAATGTGTTTAATTCTTTAGGCGAATGTACAGTAAATCAATTTTAATAAGTACTTTTCCAAAACTTCTGAACCGAAGCGATCACTGCTACGCATAATGAAATTTACGATCGCAAAAAATTGACTGAGGAGGTTTTCTTTGGTCGATAAATCACTTTGGTTTTCCATATTTAATTCAATGGGCTGCCAGGTCTTTTGCACTCAACATGCACAGTACAGGCTGTTTCCCTTTACTTCCTAGACTTCACCACTTGGCCCCTCCTACCCTTACAGTTCCTGTACGCGCTATGGTAGTTATAGACAACACCGCCACCTGCTGGCCGCAAATGCTAGAATAACGGGTCTCAGTGTGGCTGTTTGGATGCAGGAAGGGATATGCTGACACTTTTCTCAGGGGTATTAAAAGTGTGCTGTACATCTGTACAGAGAAATTAAAATAAGGAGATTGATGGAAATTACTGCCCATAAAAAGTGAAGGCCATTTGGTATGGCAATCGGTGCCGTTTGTACTTTTCATTGAAATCAAAGGATTTTGACACGGCATAATTTCAATCTAAAATCATAAGGTATATGCGTGGTAGACAGGGACTGAAATTCTTTGTTTTAAGAGGACATTCTGTTAAGTGTTGCTTTGTGTAGTTACCAGTGAGCAGTACAGTGTTCCCAGTTCCCATACTAAAAGTTCTTGACAAGAGACTTTGTTTCTAGAAGCACCTTCAGGTGTTGACAGATTTTGGCAAACATCTCGAAAAGCTTTATATAAGTCGTGCCCTTAGAAACTGATCCTGGATCAAAATATGCATTCTTCTCAAAATAGATAGTGTTTGGATAGGAGTTGAAAGAGCTGGTCGTGGGGTGTCTTTCATTCTGAGGGATATTGAGAAATTTGATATAGCTTTTTGGATCGTTCGGAACGTGGGAAATACAGCGTACTGTAGAGTTTATATGGGTCCTTGAATTGGGAGGAATGGGACCTTGAGTGCTTGCATTAGTATTAGAGGTGTGGGAACCCTGTGATTTGCTCGAAGGTGAGAGTGAATGGTCTCAGATGGCGTGATTCACTGGTGCTTTTCAGACCAGTGTGTGAAGACTCGGGGCCGGGCCGGCCTCTGAGCTGCTTCATGGAGGAGCCGCTGCCTTACACCGACAGCACGGGGGCGGCCGGTGGGGGCAGCTGCCGCTCCCCGGAGTCGCCCAATCAGGAACAGAGGCTCCAAGCACAACGAATCAGAAACCAAGAGACCAGAGGTCACACCCCTCAGAACCGGCCCCATGGGCACCAGTCGCCGGAGCTCCCAGAGGGCTACGGTGAGTACGCCCCACACGCTGGAGACCATGTGACCATAAGGGTAGTGCAGGATAGTGGTCTGTCTCTCTCAAAGTAGAATGCCTCCCATCAACCCTGGCTGCAGCAGATGAGGTCTTTTACCTGGACTAACTTCACTGTGGGGACACAGACTTGACCTGGACTAATTTCTCTGGAGACTATCTTGCCCATTTCGCTGGCTGAATAAGTGGCAGGTGGAAGTTGGTGTTTTGCTGGGACAGTTAATAATATTTAAAAGAAGGAGAAACGTTTTCCCCCCAATGTTGGTACAACTTTAATGAGTTCATTGGTCACTGGATTTCAAGGGAAGGGTTGTACAAGAACAAAAACAAAATGTAAAAAAAACATTAGATTAGTTCACAGTTGAGGGCAAAGTACAATACGTTTAGAGTGAAGGCATGTTATGAACACTCAGCTTCTTAGGAAAACCTTTTTTTTTTTTTTTCCTTGCGTAACACTTTCCTTTAATTTAAGTGACCGGTGGGCTCATTATGCTGTTTCAACAACAGGCAAGAAAAAATAACAGCAGCTTAACTCGACTGAGCGAAGCTCATTTTTGCTTAAACACACAGAGGTGCACGTATCCCTAGGTTTGCTGGAGGTGCATTGTTCAGGATAAATGTGTCTGTTTAAATAACTCACTAATGCAATGCACAAAATGCTTGTGCAGGGTTATGAGTGCAATTTCATGTGGTAGGTGGATTTTTTCAAAATGGCCCCTTTTAGACAAGCCGGGTTGTTCACTTCTTATGTTATTTTACGCTTCTGAACAGAACAAAGGACGACGGTCCAGGGCCAAGTCTACTTCCTGCACACACAGACGGGCGTCAGCACGTGGCACGACCCCAGAATACCACGGTAGGCCAGGGGCTTGATCAGTCCAGTTCATAGATTTTGTTTGTCTCTTTCCGTTATTGTGGAGAAGGAGTGTCTTTGTTCAACTGTGGCCGTGTATCATTGTGAACGATCGCCTGAGTCGGTAATAAATAATTTTATGAACAATATATTTGAAAAACGCCATTTTAATCGGCGTCGAGCTGTACTCACAAAGACGAAAGCGGTTGTACGCGGATTAATATCTCCACTTGAATATGTACACTTTAGCATGCAGAGTGTATGTTGAAGTGTATGTGTTAGTACGAGTGTAGATATTTACCTTTCTGTAATTACACACGTCGTGTGTTGTTGTTGTGTGTGACGGTGGGCAAGAATCTCAGTGTCCTTCCTCCTCAGGGGTCTGAACAGTGTGAGCTGTGAGGACCTGGGCCCCCTGCCTCCAGGCTGGGAGATCAGGAGCACGGTCTCAGGAAGGATCTACTTTGTTGACCACAACAACAGGACCACGCAGTTCACCGACCCCAGGCTGCACCACATAATGAGGTAGGAGTGCGCACAGTCCTTAGCTTTTTACCTCTGCTGCGTTTATGGTCCCGACGTGTGAATTTTTGTTTCGATTTCAGCCGTGGTCCTTTCTTAACCTTTATCTAAATGTTGAACAACGATCAACGATCAGCTTTTAATGGCGAAGAAGCTTGTGGCTGAAGATTTAACCTGTTTAAACCTGTGTGTTTGCGTGTTCGTGTGTGTGTGTGTGTGTGCGCGCATGCGTACATCTTGTGTGTGTGTGTGTGTGTGCCTGTGTGTGTGTGTACATGTTGTGTGTTTGTATTTGCACGTGTGCATGTGTTTGCGTGTCACAGTCAGCATTCTCAGGTTAAGGAGTCCGGCCAGGCCCCGCCGGTGCAGACAGAGGTGCCAGTGGAGGAGGGGGGCGGGGGCGAGGGGGAGGTGCCCGTGCGCTATGAGAGGGACCTGGTGCAGAAACTGAAGCTGCTCCGGCATGAGCTGTCCCTGCAGCAGCCCCAGGCGGGACACTGCCGCATCGAGGTGTCCCGTGAGGAGATCTTCGAGGTACGCCGTCGCCTGACTGGTTCTCTTTACACCAGCCGTTGGCCAATCAGGCGGAACTTCTGCTGATATCCGTGAACGGCCCGTCGTGAAAGATTTAGGATTAAAAAATAACTTCGTGTTGGTGTGGAAGCAGCTGCTCTCTGGGTTCCTTGCAAGCTGCCTATTTAGAGATGTTTAGTTGATTCACTTTCATTGAAGATGTAGCAAAATACACCCACATTCATTCATTGTGGTCCTCAAAGCCACCAATAGGTGTCAGCGTTGAGCTGTAAACTCTCCCTGTTGACTGTGATGGTTAAATGAGTGCATTGTGGGTCTAAATTAAACTGTTGTTCTGCCCTGCAGGAGTCTTACAGGCAGATCATGAAGATGAGGCCGAAAGACCTGAAGAAGCGTCTCATGGTGAAGTTTCGTGGAGAGGAGGGGCTAGACTACGGCGGCGTGGCAAGGCAAGACAAACGCGGGATCTCTGGTCCTCTTTCAGCACAGATTAATCACTTGCTTTTAACTTGTGCTTTATGGCTGTGATAAATGCTGCTTAAAGGGCAGTTATTGCTGCTACTATTTAATTGCGTGACATTAATTTAGCAGATGCTGTAAAGTAATAAATGCGTTCACCTGATTGATATGAGCTATGGTTCCAGACCTGGCTAATGGCACTCCCACACCACAAAGTATAGATGCAACATGACTAAGCACTAGTGGTTAAATTAAGTGTTTTTATACACAGGAATCACCTTGTAAATAATATATTGTTATTATATACTTGATAATGAGCCAAGATGGGCTGTGTGTGGCATGTATTTAATAATAATAATAATGTATTTATTTAGGGCCTTTTTACAGGCTAAGGTCATAAATGAGGCTAAACTCGAGGACTGCGATGAGGGCAATATGTTCCGTACAGCGTAAGCAGAATAAAACTGGTACATAGATACATATTATGAAGACATTTGAGACTGGAACAGTAAAGCCATCAAATTTCCATTCTGAAATAGTTTAGCTTGCTGTGCTGCGTTTGCTCCAATCACGGTTTGTGTTATTTCAGCATTCCGTTATGGAAGGTTAGCGGTCTTCCAGTGGATTATGTCTCGAAAAGGCAGACGATCAGTGCTGGGAGAGGGATACTGTGTGGATTATTTCTCGAAAAGGGATACTATAGAGACTTGTGGGCATAGGTCTGAGTGTCATCTGCAAAACAGTGGAAGTCAGTTATTTTCATCAGAAGTTATTTTTAACACTTAAGAGTACTTCAGACTTAAAGGAATTCAGCACTTTGGAAATGATTATATTATTATATTCCTCTATATTCCTACCGTATGTGTGATTCCTTTTCTTGCATCCTCTGTCATTCATTTAGGGAGTGGTTATATCTCCTGTGCCACGAGATGTTGAATCCATACTACGGCCTGTTCCAGTATTCCACAGATAACATCTACACTCTGCAAATCAATCCTGACTCCTCCATAAATCCTGTGAGTATAGCATACCTTCCGCAGTCAGAACGCCATTCCCATCGTGCAGCCGAAGAATATTTAAATGTAACTTAAATTTGCAATGCATTTGGCGAGTAACTTCTGTTTGACAATTAGGCAACTGTTCCATTTATATTTTTTGCACATCGTGCATTGATTTCAGTGACCCTCAAAGATCACGTTGTTGTGTTGAATGAGAAACAAAATAGTAATACTTTCTGAAATGTGTTCTGTGGACCCCAAGTATAAAGTGGAAATCTCTCCTTTTCATGCCTGTATGAAATGAGTATTACTGATTTTGACTGAAGCTTTGTGTGTGTGTGTGTGTGTGTGTGTGTGTGTGTGTGTCGGGTGCAGGACCATTTGTCGTATTTCCACTTTGTGGGGCGGATCATGGGTCTGGCTGTGTTCCACGGGCACTACATCAACGGGGGCTTCACCCTGCCCTTCTACAAGCAGCTCCTGGGGAAGCCTATACAGCTGTCTGACCTGGAGAACGTGGACCCAGAACTGCACAAGAGTCTTGTGTGGATTCTGTAAGTGCACATCCACACACATCCGCACGCACGCACATGCGCGCAATATTGCTAATGAGATGGCGGCACAAAAATAACCAATGCAATGGAGAGATAGGGACCCAATTATATTGTTCCGAGTCTGGAAACGGAAATCCATTCAGAAGTGTAAACCATAGCTAATAGCAGCCTTTTTAGTAACGGAGGGTGCTGAAAACGAGCCTGATCGCTGAGAGATTAGCACTCCAGAAAACAATTTGGAGTGCAATTTGGAAACACTTTGCAGTTTGTAGTAATAGATTCTTGCAAAAGATTACTGCTGTATTCCTCTGCCTTCTTGTGGATACAAACGGAAAAACATGTAAGCCTAATTACCGGCCGCTGGTTATTTTTAAGCCTTGAAATTAGCAAGAATTTTTTACCACATATTTGAATACAGTTGAATTAACTAATCTACATTCCGAATGTATGCTCCAAATATTGAGTAGAATTTCTTTGGAAAAAGTGACATCTCTAACACACACACACACACACACACACACACACACACACACACACACACACCAGTCAGCTCTGGCTCTTATTGACAGTGCTTGCAGCTCCACAGAGTTCTTCTGGTCTCTCTACTGTCCTGGTCAATATTATTCAGTTCAATCCAGTGATCAGGTGGGAGCTTGAATCCCTTGTTTCAGGTCTAATGCAGAGTTGGAGACCTCTGTATTCCCCCTGGAAACCCTCTTGTGGGTCTGCAAGAAGTGCACCCTCTGAAGTCAGGACAAAAAACCCATGTTTTCTGAGCGCGAGGAAATGACTGGATGTACAAAGAACATTAAGAAAAGTGCTCACAGGTGTTGACATTGACCAACGCACTAAAAGGGCCATTGTGTAAAACCTTGTGATTTTCTTGGTTTCAGAGAAAATGACATCACCCCTGTACTGGACCACACGTTTTGCGTCGAACACAACGCCTTCGGCAAATTCCTCCAGCACGAGCTGAAACCCAACGGCCGCAACATTCCGGTGACGGAAGACAACAAAAAAGAATACGTAAGGTGTGTGCGAGAGACTGGCTCGAACTCGGCGGTCGCTGAGTGCCGAAGGAATTTCGGTGTAGTCGAGGCTGGATAGTGTAACCACTAGAAACGTGAAACTCCGGGAAAGTGTTTTTTGGCCCCACCAAGAATTTCTATATTGGCCTCGCAAGAGCCGTTTACATAGCACGTACATGGTAAGTCCAATAAAATAATTTTGCTGATTCTGATTGGATGGTAAATAACTGATCTTTTTAATGGAACCGCCTGGTTTCCCTTTAAACCGTTATAACTGTTCAGGTCCTCTGCGCTGCTCCAGTAACCCCGTCTGTTTCAGGCTCTATGTGAACTGGAGGTTTATGAGGGGAATCGAAGCCCAGTTCCTAGCCCTGCAGAAAGGCTTCACCGAATTAATCCCACAGCACCTACTGAAGCCATTCGACCACAAAGAGCTCGAGGTAAAAACACTCCCGTGACGTCAATATAAGCCGTTGTATCGACACGACGTTCCCTTCGCGGCGGCGCTTTATCGCCGCTGCCAGGCCTGCTCTCTGACGCCTTGTTTCCCTTTTCACTCTTCGACACGACAGCTGATCATCGGCGGCCTGGGGAAGATCGACCTGAGCGACTGGAAGGTCAACACGCGGCTGAAGCACTGCGTGGCCGACAGCAACATCGTCAAGTGGTTCTGGCAGGCGGTGGAGTCGTTCGACGAGGATCGGAGGGGGCGGCTGCTGCAGTTCGTCACGGGGTCCACCCGCGTCCCCCTGCAGGGGTTCAAGGCGCTGCAAGGTGGCTGTGGATCGGGCCAAACCCAAAAACACTCACACTCAGACGCGTTACTGCCCACGTTAGGCCCGCTCTGCTTTAGTCCACCAGGGCCTCAGTTGTATGCAGGATTTAGACCTAGGTCTGGAACTGGAGCACCTGACTCCGATTACTATACGTTACATTATTTGCATTTTGCACACACTATTATCCCAAGCCACTTATAGCAATAGGCAACGTAAGCGCATTCATCAGAGTTATGTGAGCAGTGGCTAGTAACAGCCCAGATCAGCGAGTGTATATACGACATCAATATCAGATGATCTCTGGTGTGATTGAACCAATGACCTTCTGTTCCCAACTTTGGAAGTAGTAAAGGTTTAAAGAAAGCTGGGACTCTCCGGAAATATGTGGACTTTTATGAAAATATAATGATATATATATATTCACAGCAATATCTTAAAGCAGGAATAATTAGTATATTTGTAAATAAATTTGAAAGTGTTGCCATATAGTTTTCTAATATGTTCCATTGCCCTAGTGGCCACATACTGCTGCTGAATGAATCTATTCTTACCACCCAATGTCTGGTCCTCTGAGGCCGGTTTTTGGCTGAGTTGGTCTCCGTGTGAAGAGGTTGTTGGCCTTCCCTGTGGCGTGGATGAGGGTGCGTTTGTTCTGTGAATAGGTGGCGATCAGTGTTAACTGGAGTGTGTTTGTGTAAGGTTCTACAGGCTCTGCAGGACCCAGGCTGTTCACCATCCACTTGATCGACGCCAACACTGATAACCTACCCAAAGCCCACACCTGGTAGGTCTTTTCAAGCCCCGCCTTCCCCGTTACTGCGCTCATTCACGACGTCGGCCTCCACAGTGTCTTTTAACCGCGTGTCCCCCCACGCGCCAAAAAAAACCCTCTGTACATTTAATCATTCTTAGACCCGTGATCTGAGCTGGTTTGCTGTTGGCTTCTGTGGCAAACCTTGCTCTGGGGGTTATTGGCCATCGTTCGGGATTCTGCTAGCCACTTTAAATGGTGTTGGGGTGAAGCGAATATCTGTGGAGTGCGCTGAATTTAGTACCTCTTGTTTAATGCGCCAGATGTGAAGGACTGGTGGACAGTGGTTTCCAAACTTTCAGATCCCACAACTCGCTCATTGAGCAAAGGCCCATTCTTTATCACAGAGTGGCCTAGCACAGGGGTTTTCAAAGTGGGGGCCGCGGCCCAACGGGGGGCCGCCAGGGGGCGCCAGGGGGGCCAATTGGAAGGGAGAGGAAAATGGAAAATGCTATAATAAAAAAAAATTATAATAATAATAAAATAAAATTTATTTAAAAAATACATTTCAATTCAATTCATAAGATTATTGTGCCGGTTTAAAATAAAATATAAATTGTTATAAATCCTTTCATATCGAAATTAGGTCTTTGCCATGCCTTTCTTTCAATTGCAGCCAATGATTAACCGTCTGCCTGTCAGTCAAAGCGTTACATTGAGCTGCTAACGGCCCGATTATGGAATCAAAATAGGGTCAAAAGTATTGTGTTGTGTATTAAGAAGCTGTATGTTTGATTTTTTTATATTTGCCAGTGTAATTTAAAAGTTTTTTTTTAAAGCCATTTCGCAATAGGGGGGCCCCAGCCAGAGGCTACGGCTATTTGGGGGTCCTTGGCATGGAAAAGTTTGGGAACCCCTGGCCTAGCACATATTCAAATATGTAATTCAAGCAAAAAAAATTTACGTATCAAATGAGGTTCATGATGCATACAAATAGTAACTAGTGCAGTGTTTAATTTGACTGTTGAGAGTATCTGTGGGAACTAGTATCTGTGCATAACTTGATACATAGCAAGATATTTCTCCAGCTCACCCTAATCCATCCAATGGGTCCCGATCCACAGTTTGGAAACCGCTGCTCTCGGAGGTTTTGGGGTTTGTCTCTGTGGGATTGGGGTAAGTCCAGCAGTCTCAACGTGTTTTGAGAATTTACCTCAGACCCTCGCCTCTGTCCCCAGCTTCAACCGGATCGATGTCCCGCCGTACGAGACGTACGACAAGCTGTACGAGAAGCTCCTGACTGCGGTGGAGGAGACCTGCGGCTTCGCGGTGGAGTGAGGACCCCCCCCTCTGCCCCACCCCCGCTTTTCCCCGCCCCGCCCACAGTAGACGCTTAGCGACGGGACCACTCCAGCACGGGGGGAATGCGGCGGGAAGCCTGCGGAACGCGGCAGAAACGGACAAACGGCGAGAGCCAGCGCCCGCCAACGAGGCCCCAGGGCGGGGGGGGGGGGCGTCATCCGGTTGCAGAGGGGTCAGAACCTTAAACACTTTCTGAGAACTCCAGGAGTATTTATTCATTCTTTTGTGTGGATTTGAAGGCTGCATTAGCACCACAGGTTTCACTAATGAACAAAAAGACAAAAAAAGAGGCCCCTTCTCTTTTGTTTCTCAAAAGACGTGCGTCTCAGAATCAACCCCGCGTCTTGGCCCCGAGTTGTCGAAAGCGCGGGTTTCGCAGCTTGGTTTTTATCACGCTGTTTTGAGCTGCTTGGCTGCGGTAGGCGGAGCTGTGCGCAAACCGGTCGTCTGCGCAGAGCGGAGAGCATACCCCCAGATGTACATTCTCCTCAACATGCAGCTCATCTGACAACCAAGCCAGTCTACCTAAAGCAAACCTGCCCTGAAGGTGTTGGCGCAAAGACTAAATGACTTCAATGACATTTTGGGCTTGTAGGATGTCTGCGTATGCTTTTTTATTTCATTTCTTTTGTCCAGTTGTCTTTTCCTTTCATCATGTTTTGATGTCATAGGATGGCTGTGTACATTTGAGTGCTATCAATTTCCTGTCCGTTTCTGGTGTTCAAATGGATCATTTCAGTAAGTTGCTTGCAGCAAAAAACTTTTTTTTTTATCCGAGGATAGGATCCTTGTCTTTTTTCTTTTCTTTTTTTTTTTCTCTTACTTTTTCTTTTTCTTTTTCTCTCGACTAATATCGTCGACTAATGTCTTGGACCTCTTCAATGACTGAGCCGAGAGCTGCCTAGAGATCCTACCAGAGGGGATGTACATGACGGATCTTTTTAAATTCTGGCGATTTTTGTCAGGGAAGGTGCACTTTTTCAGAAGTCTTGTGGATGCTAAAGTAGAGAGGCCTGAATTTATATATTTGTGGCACTGTGTCTCTTTGTCGTTTGAAATGTTTTAGTGTGATGTGCACGTTGGAATCGGAATGGCCCTGCCCTTCCCCGTTAAAGATTTTTATGTAATTTCCTTATTCAAATACTTTCTTTGGTGTTTCAAAACAGGTTTAGGAAATTGCTTCTGAGCTCGTATACCTGCATGCCAGATGCCAATAACTGATTCCAAAGGGTGTTCTATTGACATTAAGAAAATTGAGCTCATTTTGAATGTGACGGGAATCTATTTACACGGACTAAATTACAAACGATTCAGTCGCTACGGTTTTTGCCAAAGCCATTGGATACCGAAGCATAGGAACAGTATTTACTATTTCTGATAGTTAATCTAAAACGACGCATCTTGTAGTTAATCAGTCGTAGTCATCTCTAAATATTAAGCTAATAAATAGTATATTTTTGTTCCTCGCTCAAACCGTAAGGAAGAGCATTTTTAAAAGTTATGACGCGTTTAAGGATAGGCTCTGATAATTGAATCTCTGAATTGAAACATTCTGGTCTAGCTCCAAAGGGACAAATGTTCCAGGTGCTTACCTGCTTTCCAAACCATTTATATCAAATGAAAGATTTAAGTATTTATGTTTTCTCAAGCATTATGGTTATCAATTATGTTGTTTACTTTCTGATACTGATCTATTTAACGTCCACGCTTGTGTTCCTGTTAGTTATGTTATAACCCAAATTACGGAACTAAAAACATATCACAACAAAGTTTTAAATCCTTTTCTACACTTGCAGATATTCTTTTTATTACCTGATAATTTTAAAAAAATTAGAATTAAAAGTTTCTTCTTCACTTAATTTACCGGTAGTGAGGGGAAACTCAGTGTTTTGTACAAATAATATTTTTAATCTGGATAGCCTGTGCTGACGTCAGCAATATTTCATTTTCCTCGTCAAATTCTTCTGAAATGCAGCTTGCCTCACGTCGCCTGCATTTCAGGAAACGTATTCAGGACTCAAACCTGCGTTTTCATCGCCTCCTAAACGTGTGACGACAAAACGTATGTTTTTCTATCCGCCCAGTAATTTAGTCAAGTTCAAACAAATTATAATTAGGTGGTCTGGTTTTTGTTGTGCAACGTCGTCTCATTTTCATTTCTCGACCATTTTTTCTTTTTTGGTTCTGGATTTAGCGATTTAACTACTCTCAGTAAGTATTATTCCATATCACGCTCCTTCATTGTAAATATGAGCAAGATTTTAAATCTCTTTCTTGGGGGGGGGGCTGAAATTTGGCCAAATTTTGTGGAATGGCTCAAGGAAGCAAGACATTTTTAACGTAACAAGCTGTTTTAGCTACGAACGCCTTCAGATTCGATGTTGAATACAGCTCGGCTGGTACAGTGAGTGTTTTTATTAAGACCATTGAATGGAACATTTCTACTACGACTGTTGCATTGACCAACTTGACTCTTTATCATTTTTCAATGAAATCCCCCAACACATGCTCTGAAACGGCACAGCGCAGGTGTGTGTACAATCACACTCGATTGGCATTCCTCATAGAATGCACAATGGTCCAGTATCGACGAATGGAAATCAATAAGCTGTTGACTAATATAAACATAAGCACATGAGAACTTGTACTCTTTTCTCTAAGACATTGGTACAAGTGCTGAACTATAGTAAATGGCTCATTGTCCCATATAACTTTCAGGCAGGTAGTGCTTGAAACTGATCGACTCGATTTTAAAATAGGAAAGGTCTAAGATTTCGGTGTTCAGTGCTTGAAGTGCATGGCACTTGGTTTCTTTTTTTACATTGGAAAAGAAATGAGCCAACGTTTAATTGTTCCACAACCACTTGATTTTATTTTTTACTAATTATTTATTACTATGTAATGTCCTGTAAGTATTGCTGCTATCAACATTTTTCCCTAATCTTCAAAAATCTGATTTGTGAAAACTGTACACTAATCTCTATGTATGAATCAAAGTATTTAAAAAAAAAAAAAAAAATACAAATAAACTGCTGCTATTATTCAGTAAAGGTGTAGAGGACTTCAAAGACAGATGGAGTTAGCAGTGAGGTTAGACCCTGAGGGTCACGTTTATGTTTGTGACATATGCAATAAATAACTGACCACTTTATATACTTGTTTCTGTGTTAACACGTCATTCATTTTAATTTTTGCATTTATTTTATTTTTGCATTCATTTTATTTCTTTTTTTTGACTCGAGGAAATTGGTCGCCATCCTTTTCGTATATCGGTATAGTGTGAAAACTGTGAAGACCGGGGAACTTTCAAAACCTTTTTTTTTTTTATTATTATTTTTTTTTTTTGTTATGACCAGGAGCCAAACCAGTCCACATATCTGAGATGCAAAGGTTAAATAAATGTACTTTTGTGTTGAATTGCATGGATGGAGTGTTGGTCGAAAATGAGAACACGGATATTGCCTGTAACTGTCATTGTTGTAGTTGGAAGACATTTTCCGGGGGCACATTTTCAGTCGCTCGATGACCGGATTTATTCCACGTCTACACATTACAGGTTGTGTATCTTTCTTTGCTGGATGCAAACATTTATGTAACATCCTATTTCCTTAACATTTATGAAAGAGGTACAATGTAAATAAGATTATATAAAAAAAATTAAATTGCAAATGACATGACATCTTGTTTATTAATTCATTTCTTACATGATAATCACGTGCTTATGGAATCTGAAAATGTGACAGAATCTTAAGGTGATTATTTGTCAGAGATGCTACGGTTATAAAGCTTTTTGAATCATACACGGCTGTATACTGTCTTTAATGTAATCTGTAGTTTTTCACTCTTACTGAGGTCCTCGGCTTGGGTCCCGGAAAGCCACCTGTTCAGCTGGGTTCCGTTTATCACGTACTCGATTGATGAATGTGGCCAATTGACCAGTTAACTCGCCTCGCCCAAGACTGGACAGGTTGCTGATTTTAAAGTGAAAGGCAAACTAGCAACACAGTGACTGATGTGCATAATCAGGGTTGAGGATCAGTGCTGTAGTACAGGCTTTGAAGGTAGCAGTGGCTTCCTGCATGGCTTCCTGCATGGCTTCCTGCATGCATCTATATATGAGGGGCAGCAGTGTAGTATAATGGTTAAGGAACTTGCCTTGTAAACGAAAGGTTGCAGGTTCGATTCCCAGGTAGGACACTGCCGTTGTACCCTTGAGCAAGGTACCTAACCTGAAGTGTTTCAGTATATATCCAGCTGTACAAATGGATAATATGTGAAAAAATGCACACAAAAAAAAGCTGTGTAAGTCGCTCTGGATAAGAGCATCTGCTAAATGCCTATAATGTAATGTAATGTAATATATGAAACGCACAATGGCCTACCCTTTATTCTGCTACCAGAGTGCATTAATATGGCGGAGGTAGGTCGGCTTCTCTATTATTCTTCACTTATTAATTGTTGACTGCTGTTAAAGCTCTCAAACCTCTCCTACTTGCTTTGAATGTTTGCTGTATTTGGAAGGATGACCACCGATGGCTCTTCTGCCAAAACCCTACTCCATTTGGGTGAAGCCACACATCCTCTGATGTAATCGTCTGGCATTGCTCTCACCTCCCAGAATCGGTTGCTTGTGAGCGTCTTGTATTTTTGACACACTGGCTGTGTCCGAATCAGAACCCTATCTACTGCGTCCTGTTACTGTGTACTAGCACACTATGCTGCTTACTGCATAGGCCGACCGTTTGGTGACATGCAGTATGTGAAAAAAATCCTCCATATTATCAGCGAAAACCCAGAAATAAGTTTAATAAGAACGCAAATTTTTCAGTATTGTCGCATACTTAACATCTTTTTAAAAAGGTATACTCAACTGCCGTACTCAATAGTAGGCAGGTGCGCTGATTCGGACACGGCCACTGGCCTCATTCCAATCGCTTGTTTTCACTCCTTGCATCCTTTCCTTGCTTCTTAGCTCCACCCAAACGAGGACGCGGGGAAAGAATGCAAGGATGAGATATGAGGATGGAGGAATCGAGGCTACATGCATTAGGCAAATGGAACGTCCTTGCTCAGTCAAGCGTCCGCGTCATATTATGCTTCCACGCTTAACTATAATGCTTTTTAACCTCTTTTTTCATGAATAGACATGCCGTTTGTTAGTCATAAAGAAAGCGTCATCACAGATTAAAGCTCATTATAATAAATGGAAAAGAACGGTAAAATTGGATTTGTGTTGGGGTGTAGCCGCACGTGGCAGATGTGGGTAATTTATTCACGTCACACGTTCCGAGAAAAACCTTCACTTGTGTTTCCTCACTGAATCATCCTCCGGGAGCCTCCTCTTTCCTTGCTCCTCACTCCTCCGAGGAGCATTTATGTCCTTAAAGAGGTTTGGAATGTCCTTAAAGATGGCGGACCTCGACCGATTTCCAGGTCAGGTGAGGACAGATAAAATAAGCGATTAGAATGAACCCACTGTTCGTTGAATGCATTGATCCTATACGATGGGAAATCAATAATTAACACGTCCTCCATGACAACTATGGAACGGGAAAATAAAATTTGAAATGGGGAACAATTTACACACCTGATGTTTAATCTGGTTGGTTATCACACCGCAAAGTTGTCCCACTTCAGGGTGAAAGTCACTGCAGCACCCCATTCCCCATTGCTTTGTCAGCTTGCCTCGCGTCACCTGCGATCCCAACATGCCTTGCGGACGTGACAAATCGCCTCTCGTTGAAAATGAATGGAAACATTTGATTCTCATGGAAGGACGTGTGGCATCAGCCTTAGGTCTCCTTGTGTACTCCGTTGCTGTCGCCCTGACTGAATTGACACCGATTGAGCGCCAGGCTGCATAGTCTGGTGGAATTCTCCTCTGGACAGCAAGGATTTGAGTGCAGAGCTTGTATTTGAAATACTTTACCATTTGACCATAAATTCTTGAAGATTACTGGCTGTTTACAGCAGGGCTACAGTATATGATTGTTCCCCCGTACGGTTACCTGGGTTCCAGATAACGGCGCCATATGGGTGGTAAAGTTCCAAGGAGATTCCAAGTGTCCTGACTGAGGGCCTCAAAAATATGGTGTGGTTACATTAATTGTGCAGGAATGGTGTGGCCTAGGGTGGTGGGCCCAATGTGAGATCTTTTCACAGGGCCCAAAATCTCCTGGCAGCGCCCCTGGTTTTAGGCAACAGGCTTTGGTCACCTGCGCTTCCTTGACACGCAATTTAGCAGCTTCTCTTATCCAGAGTTACTTGGATTACATTTTTACATGCAAGTTATACACCTCAATATCAGAACCTCAGAATCAATTCAGACTGAGAACCGTGCGCAAGGGGCACAATGGCAGTACCCCCAACTTACAAGCCCAGTTCCATAACCAAAATTATATATGCACACATGCAGAGGGCAGATGGTAGGACAGATCTTTCTTTTCTACTTTTCATTGGGATCTTCATTATTTCTTATACGTACGTGTTGGGTTACCTTTCTTTCTGTGTCCAGATATTGATCGATTAGCCTATAGTTCAGCTATTTCTAAACGTTACCATGTTTCATATTTTCAATGCTAACATACAGTGGTGGGACAGAATAGTTTCATCAGTTTAAACCCTTGCAGATGTATTATTGCCATATTTACTTATGCGAGTCCCATTAAATGAGCGCTCCGTGTGAAATTGATTGAAACTCCGGCCACACAAAAGCGTATCAAACATTTATGCAAGGTGGTTTAGCTCCATTTGCTTTCTGCACCTGGTTAATCTCCCTGAGAGATAATCGACTCCAGACTAAGTGCTTTCCTGACTCACAGATCACTATTAATTTGTGCCGAAGGTGGTGATAATCACAGTTTAAGTAGTGGGCTGATGAAAAGGTTCAATGGGGGTACAAGCTTTTTGCTTTTCCGGGTCTCAAACGGCTAGAGCGCGAGTCTCGGCGGCACTCAGTTCTTACAGCGGTGCCTTGTTAATGCTGAGGGTTGAGACGAGGCCGATGCTTTTAGGTGAGAAATGTGTAATTTCCTCAAACTTCTGAGAGGCAGCCACTGATCTCTATTATTTGTATTTCTATTTAATGCTGTTAGAAATGTCAGTGTGCAATAGCTATACAATCACAATCCACCATTGAGTGGATGGAATAATAGAACCGTAGCCTCTGACTCATGTAATGGATAATGATGAGTCTTAGCTTTGAAAGGTATTGCATTACTTTTTTTGCTTACAGATACCGCATAAGGTATCCAAAGACATTTACCTGGTATCATTTTACAGTGTACCCAGTTATACAATTTGATTGGAAGTTGGTGGCTTGTTCAAGGATAGGATGGCAGTGCCACCACCTAGTGGAACCTGTACATTTTGGGTTATAAGTCCACTTTCTTTTTTTTTTAAATTTTTGTTTCTGATTTTTTCCCTTTTTCTCCCAATTTAGTAGCCAATTGAACCCCTATTCTAATTCAATTCCCCCCGTGTAGCAACCGCTAGAGAACCACCGCTGCACACCCCGTCAATCGGTACTTTAGGGAGGGCGCTACGTCCTCTACAGGGCGCAGCTCCTGACCGTGACACGCCCTGGGTCCTATCGTGCGCGGCGGTTCTCTCTGAGCCCCTCCCCCCACCCGGAAGCGACTGCCAATTGTCGCTTCCACAGGGCACCGGCCACGCTCGGCTATGGCAGGACCGGGGCGCGAACCCCGATCCTCGGAGTACAACTGCGCTGACTGAAAGTCAGCGCTCTTTACCGCTGTACCACCGCGGCGGCCCATAAGTCCACTTTCTTAAGGTCACTACCTTGCAGGCAATGAGAGAGTCATCTCAGAAAACCTGCGGTGTATCATGCCAGACGGTCGTGGATGGCAGTAGTCTGTCAAGTCTCTTTGGAAAGACGTCTTGGGTGGCTGTCAGCAAAAAGTAAAAACCAAAATGTGCTGCACTAACTATTAAATAGCACTAAAAATATGCAGCAGTATTCATATTTTAGATGTCGCAATTGTGTTTTCAGTGATTGGTTCTCAAGTTGGAACACTAATGGAGGCTAACCGTGAGCGAGGTGTGCAAGCGGAGTTGCTCCTGCATATGAATGATTGAATTTACACATGTGTCTCTGAATAAGGGTATGTTCCAAGTTAATAAATAAACAAAAACATTGATGGTTAGTGCCACACAATGGTAGCGATACTGGAAAATACATCAATGCTTAGAGGGGATTGGTGCCATACTGCATTCAAAGATAATACAGACTAAGAAAATGCAAACCCTGGTTTTTACCTCTCAGTCTTCATAAAGAATAAAAAATATTTGGGGCAAAAAAGTATTGCCTTTAACATCACTTTCACATGCATCTTTTTGAATTTTGAATAGTGTCGTTAAGTATGAGGGTAATTCAGTTCGGGGTTAGACATCTAACCATGTGTAATGTTTGTTCCTGGAATTTATAAAGCACTTTCTATGTGGTTCCTGTTGGTTAGGTGTTTAAATGAATCTTGAATTCATTTTACGTGTGTTTAAGTCCCTTTTGCTTTTGTGAGTAATACTTTGCTTCATTGCTCAAAAAAAACATTTTTCAGTCATTTAACCTTGAAATGTACTGTATTACTATTGTGTGGACACCAGCACTTCTATCAGTGGCACTTCCAAAAAGGAGTCCAGCTTTACAGTCCAGGTTCAGCCATTCAAATACAAACACAAATGAAGGCCAATTTCTGAATTCTAAGCCTGATTCAATTCCATTGGAATTCAATCGTTCGGAGTACTCTGTTATGCACTTTGATTCTACTTATAATTTATTTATTATCACATTTACTGGCATTCACCACAAAAATAATAATAATAATAACAATTGTAGGTAATTTGGTCGCTTTTAGGACGTAAGACTTATGAATTTTTCTGTTTTTCCAATAGAACATATTTTTCATCATAAATGTTATATTCATTACTTTCATCCTGTGTGCTAAACTAACATAATTTCCTATCCATCTGAATCAAAAGATGTGAGGGTTTCTGTTAGCGGAGAATCAAATGCGACGGGAAGGGGAATCAGAATGTCACCCACAAAAGTGAGGACCACTAAAGGAGCTTAAGCCGCAAATGGGCAGAAAAGAAAAA
This sequence comes from Ilyophis sp. 1 JC-2022, assembly GCA_022702515.1. Lineage (NCBI taxonomy): Eukaryota > Metazoa > Chordata > Actinopteri > Anguilliformes > Synaphobranchidae > Ilyophis > Ilyophis sp. 1 JC-2022. The sequence continues at coordinate 84,802,935 of CM040394.1, forward strand.
AGGAATAAAAACTTCTGGCTAAACAGCCAAATAATAATCAACCCAGAAAAAGTAGGCGAACTCGAAAACATGAGTGAGTGAGAACAAAACAAAGTTTCCCAAGCTCAAATACTAGAGCTGAAACGGGAAAACATAAACAGAAAAGAAACACTTAGACAAGCGGGAGAAAACAAAGTCTCCCGAGCTCAAATACTAGAGCTGACACGGGTAAAATAACAGAAAAGAAACACCTTCAGCATGTGAGACTAAAACGGCCAGTAAGAAGGTGAAATGAAAATGCAACAACAAAGGAGACTGTCTCAGGGAGAACAGCACAAAGAAGGTAGGAACAGAAATAGCACCAACGAGAAATAATCCACAACGTAAAAACTAACGTGCTAAAGCAAGTCCCTCGTAAACATAAAGCAAACGAGGTCGCTTGTACCTGACTATACCTGGCTCAGTGTTGAGTCGATAAGACACAGAAGCACCGGAAGACGGAAATGCGGGACTTAAATAGTCGACAGTTAACTAGCACAGGTGAAGCGACTGAGTGCAGGAAGAAAACAAAACGGAAACGGAAACCGGGAAAAATCTGATTAAAAAAAAAATCTGAGTGCTATCGAGCTGCTCAGAGGACGAGCAGCCGTAAAAATAACGACAGCCTGCTACGACCATGACAAAAGATGGTTTGAAAACTTTAAAAAATGTTGGCACTTTTTGGACAGAAGGTTATATTCTTATGTATTTTTAGTTTTTCCAGTGAAAAACATTTTTCATCATGAATGTATAAACATGAACACATTTCTATTCAGTAATTTCACCACAGGATTCAAATAAACATAATTTCCTATTGATCTGAATCAAAAAAAATTATTTGTAATTATTTTGGAAATTTTAAAAGTTTTTTGTACATAATACTATGGTCTTTCATTTTTTCATATCAGTATCAATGATTTTGACCAGGGGTGCCCAAAAATCATTGATACTGATATAAATTTTTGTATATTTACAAAAATGAATAAAGTTGATAAGGTAAAACATTAAATATATTTTATTTGTACTGTTTTCAATTAAATATATGTAAAAGAGAATTTAGAAATCACTGCTTTTTGCTTTTATGTGCATTTTACATACTGTCCCAACATCTTTGGAATTGGGGTTTGTATTTTCAATTAAATTATTTGGCACCCGAATAATAAACAAACAGATTACTGAGCTTACTGGACGTAACGTAAGGACCGCAGAGTCGGCCACCGAAGCGAGCAAGATGGGGCTCGCCAGGCTCACACTGAGAACGATTTTCGCCAATCGGCAGCAGGTAGGCTCCATTTTTTCTGAACTAGGTGTCAATTATCCTTTCATTAGTTGTGTTTGTTTTATGTTTTTTTTTTCTGTACACATGCATGCCAGGTTACACCCCTCCTCTCCCATACTGATAAGGGTTATATACCAGTCAGGGACGTAGTGAACTTTTTGGGAAACAAATAGCAGAGTGAAGAGAACTATAATGAATTATTTGCGTTTAAGGCCGGTAAAAACTTTTTTAAAAAGTAAAAATGTAAATATTATTAGTGAGAGCTCTTTTTATGAAGCTGTTAACAGACTACTTGTCATATTTAGTACATGGAATCGGAGACCTGTTTTCATAGAGATCTGTGGCTGAAATAGATGCTAGCTGCCAAGGTTGCACAGTCAATGGCGCAATAACATCAGCTATACTTTTTGTGCATCTGATTCAACTCTGCTTGACAGGATAGTTAAACATATTGATGGTATCTGGCAAAAAACTAAATGGGGTCCTTCCTGCAAAAAATAAAATTTAAAACCATTTATATTTCATTCTGAGATGTCCTAAGAAAGTATGAGTTAGGAGTGAGTTATCTGAGATGCCTACTTAACCAATGTAACATACCTCACAGAACTCTGTGTCCTTGACAAACACAGCAGGTATGCAATAAATAACTGTGCAAGTTAAGTTATTGAACTCTATGGTAGAATGAGTCAGGAGAAACAACCGTTCAAGTGATCCATCCATATCTACTGCGTATCTGGCAGCAGAGTGATGGTTTGAAGCTCGTTTGATACATCAGACCCTTGATAACTTACAGCCATTTAGCCAACCATGGGTTCCATACTATTCCCGTGTAATTTACAGTTTAATCTAGTCCCACCCTTCAATTCCCATAGAGATCCATTCAAATGCAGAGAGGTTATAGTATCACTTGTAAGAGTACCTGAAAATAAGATATCAAGAGCCTTTTGATATCCTTTTATACCCAGTCATTCATCTTCTGCTTCCTGCTTTACTATAGTCAGTCGCATTTCCAAATACTCTGCCTTGCTTTGCCTATCGCGTGCTATTTATCATTCTTTGTTGTTTTCAAACGCTTAATCTGAAGTTTTCTGAGAGTAACGACTAGCTTAGCTAGGTTTGTTTTTAGCCTGGAGGCTAAGCTAGACAGCCGCTTTTTTATTTATTTATCGTCGGATGAGTACATTTTCCAGCTACCACGGACTCGGAGAACTCTGATTAAAGACTTCCTTTTTTATCCGCAAGTAACATCTGCGGAGAGCAGAATTCTCTGGAGTATACGGAATATATCCAACGTCAGCTGCCCTGCTATGCTGGCTATCTTAAATCCACCTTACGATGGAGTTCTCCCTCTGGTCTGATTCACTATCTGTGTGAGTACGTTTTCCAGCTACCACGGACTCGGAGAATCTCTTAGATTAAAGACTGCCTTCCTTTATTAAACCGCAAGTAACATACGCGGTGAGCCGAATTTCTCTTGTCTAAGCGGCATCTAGCCAGCTTCTCCTAGCCAGCATCTCCTACTTACAGCAGCTGTTTTTGTGCCTGTCTGCCGGGCACTGCTAGTCCATCAATCAGCCACGTCATCGCAAGGACATGTGATTGCTAGCCATAGCTGCCACGTCAGCGCAGACTCGGCAAGGACACGTCATCCTGGCCTAATCTACAGCTTGCCACCTAGATAATCATTAGTGCCTAAGTGATTTGCTACTTTGCACTTTTGTCTAAATCTTTCAAATCTTTTTGAGTCATGGTTTTATTGACTTCTCCTACATTCTGCGACAGCTGTCATCACCTCACCAAACGGATCACAGAACTTGAAGGGAGAATCTCTGTGCTACACCAAATTCATGTTGATGAGATAGAAATTGATTCCTTCCTACATACTACAAAATCCAAGGCTGCTGGAGGACATGAGACCACTCTCTCATGGTCTGGCTCTGCCATCTCTGGGCCCCCGGAGTGTGCCGGTGGTCTGTCAGAGGACCCCTGGATTCACCCGAGCACTATGTTCACAGTCCAGCCGGTCATCTCCACCCCCTTTCAGCCTACCAGTAATCGTGCCATCGACTCAAGAGGGAATCAACATGGGCATCGTCTGAATGGAGGTATTTCACCTCCACGCGTGCCCCTTTACAACCGCTACGCCCCTCTGTCTATTGAAGCCCTGCACCACTCAGCGGACCCACATGTGTCTTCTGACTCCTTGGAAAAGGCTTCCGTCGCCACTGCTCCCTCATTACCTCCAGCGGTAAACCGGCGGGTAGCCAGCCCCTCCACTAATAAACAGCCCTCTTCATCCAGGTCATCTTCATCGTCCTCACAGATCAAGTTCCTGAATAAAGCTGTCATCCATCACTCAAGTGATCCTGTCCCCCCTGCTCAGTTCCTGCCCTCTCGGGGGAGTCCCCATCCCCTCCCCCCCGCCCCCGCCCCCGCCCCCACCCCCCCTTCCCGAACCTCACCCTATCCGGAGCAGGTTGTCTCAGAGGACATCACAAACTCTAACATCACTGACTCTGACTCTGTCCCCCCTGCTCAGCCCCTCCCCTCTCGGGGGAGCCCCTACTCCCTCCCCCCCGTCCTCACCACCCCTTCCCGAACCTTATCCTTTCCGGAGCAGGTCGCCTCAGAGGACATCACAAACTCTAACATCACTGACTCTGACTCTGTCCCCCCTGCTCAGCCCCTGCCCTCTCGGGCAAGACCCCACCCCCCTGCCCCCACCCCTCCTTCCCGAGCCGTACCCTATCCGGAGAGTAGGCTGAGCGCTCAGGTCGCCACAGAGGACATCACTGGCTCTGTACCCCCTGCGCAGTCCCTGCCCTCTCGGGCTACCCCCCTTTCCCCCCCTCTCTCCCCCCTCCCACGGAAGGGATGTGATGCCATCATAATTGGGGACTCGATCATCAGGAACGTTGAAATAAATGGCTGTAAAATTAGATGTCACCCGGGTGCTAAAACTGCAGACATTGACTTCATTCTGCCTCGTATATTGCCAGATCTCCCTCGTGCTGATTCGCTCGTGGTGCATATTGGTTCAAATGACATTAAGGCCAGTGCCTCAGAGCTGCTAAAATTAGATCTTATCAAGCTCTTTGATAGCCTAGTCCTGACTGGCAAAGAATTTATAGTTTCGGGCCCATTGCCCTGTATTCATAGGGGAGATATGAAATTCAGCCGCCTTCGTCAATTGCACTTGTGGTTGAAAGGGTTTTGTGCTTATCATAGGATACCTTACATTGACAACTTTTTGTTATTCTGTGACAGGCGTAACCTATTTAATAGAGACGGTCTACATCTCAATAGGGAGGGAGCGAGACTGCTCTCTTTAAACATCCAACACAATCTGGACTCCCTCTGCTGGGGACCGCCTTTATGATGTTTAAGTCTAAGCCCCCCAGCTCCACAGATTGTTGCCCAACCTGGGCTTGGGCTACTGCCAAATTATGACCCGTGTGCCTCATCCAATGATGATTACCCAGTTTGTGATTCAACTCTTTCTGACGCTAATCTGCATGCTATTTCTGTTATTGGTCTCTCCTTTGTGCGTCTCCCGCGGCGCGCTGCTCGGCCTTGTGGAGTCACACAAAGTAATCTGGTAATTGTTCCTGTTGAACTCTCTATACCTGCTCGTCCCTTTAATATGTGTCTTAATGAATTGAAGTCCGCACAGGAGCTCCGTGCTGCTGATGGTTTAAAATTTTTGCATTTGAATGTGAGGAGTCTCCTGCCTAAAATGGATTTTATTAGTGTATTGATTAATGAGGCTGCCCCCGACATATTTGTTATTTCTGAGTCCTGGCTATCCAGCAGAATTCCTGACATAGATATTGCTCTGGATGGTTTCAACATCTTTAGAATTGATAGAAAAGCTAAAGGTGGCGGTGTAGTGATCTATGTCAAAGAGCAATTAGTCACTCGTGTGGTATCAGCCTCCTCCATTCCAAAGTGTTTTGAGTGTATTGTGCTGGATGTCTGTGTAGGGGGTGATGTCCATGTCACTGTTACAGGGGTTTATCGCCCGCCGTCTGCACCTGCTTCAGCTTTAGAAGGCCTGGAGAAGGTGCTCTCTGCTCTTTCAGGTGTCGAACTCCTAGTTTTGGGAGATTTAAATTATAATTGGATATCTGAAAGTTCTTCTAGCCTAAAACAGCTATGCTTAGAACTGAACTTGTCTCAACTCATTCAAAACCCCACAAGACTGAATGTTAAAAACCCCTCGAATTCTACATTAATTGATCTTGCTCTAACCAATAGACCATGTAAATATCGGCATAGTGGAGTGTTTGCTCAATACATTAGCGATCATTGTCCTATAGCCTGTATTAGAACTGTCAAAGCAAGCAAACTGAAGGGACATACCATCAGGAAACGCAATTTTAAGAACTTTGTGGAACAGGGCTTCTTATACGATTTATTTTATTCTGATTTGGATAAATTGTCTCTAATTCCAGACCCTGAGCTGGCTGCTACTCATCTCTCTCAGATTTTTAACTCAATCACTGAGAAGCATGCCCCATACAAAAAATTTAGGGTAAAAAACCGCACCAGCCCCTGGTTCAATGATGATGTAACTAGAGCCCTTCAACTGAAAGATTCTGCCTGGTCTAAGGCGAGGTCCACTCATAATCCTGCGGACTGGCTTCTTTTTAGGAAGCTACGTAACAAATGTATCTGTGTAATCCGAAAAGCTAAATCAGATTATTATGTATCTTCGCTTAGCAACTCGCAGGGAAACTCTGCCAATTTCTGGCGATCTATAAAATCTTTAAAACCTAGGGCCTCTCCCGGTCTCCCCCCTCAGATTGATACTGAGAACTCTGTAATCTCAGATAAATCTTTGATGTGTGATGCCTTTAATCAACATTTTGTAGCATCTAGTTACCTCTTTGATAGGCTCCCTAGTAGTACGAACCTCCAGGCTCATACTTCCGACCTGAATCCCCTCCCTCTTTTTACAGATAGATTTTCTTTCAGTTTGGTTAGTGAACACGATGTATTCGTAGCACTTTCCAAAGTGAGCACTAAAAAATCTAAGGGAGAGGACGATATTGATCCTTTATCTCCTTCGCTGCAGTGCTGTCTGCTGCTGCTCCCCACACTAGCACATTTTTTTTTTTTTTTTTTTTATTTGGGGAAATCCCCTCCATCTGGAAGACGGCCCAGGTCATGCCTCTGTTAAAAAGGGGGCCCGATATAGATGATAATTATATCGTCCTCTCTCTCTATGCTGTTTATTTAGCTAAGGTTTTGATGCTAACGACCAATTAAGAGCTTTCCTGGAGACGTATAACATTCTCCAGACTCAGCAATCCGGGTTTAGACCAGGTCATAGCACAGTAACTGCGACTTCTCTTGTTCTTAATAATATTTTTAATGGTATTGATAATCGCCTACATTGTGCTGCTCTTTTTGTGGACCTGTCAAAGGCATTTGATACGGTGGACCACGACATTCTGTTAGGCAAGCTATCTTTCATGGGTTTCGATGACCTCTCTGTTTGCTGGTTCTCCAATTATCTATCGGGGCGGAAACAAGCTGTCGTGGCTGGTGACCATAAATCCAGCTTCCTTTCGACGCGGAAAGGTGTCCCACAAGGGTCTATCTTAGGGCCAGTTTTATTCACATTATATATTAATTATATTTTAGTTCCCTCGGAAGATTGTAATGTCCATTTTTATGCGGATGATACAATCTTGTATAGTCTCAGCCGCACCCCAGCACAGGCTGCCGCGAGCCTTCAGACCGCTTTTGATACTTTCCAGCGGTCCCTTCATGATCTTAAACTTGTCGTAAACTCCAACAAGACCAAAGCGATGCTGTTTTCACGGTCCTCTGGTGTTGATAGTGATGTTTGTATTCAAACACTCCAAGGTTTGCAAATTGAAACTGTTGTCTCTTACAAATATCTGGGCCTATGGCTGGATTCCAAATTATCCTTCCAGACCCATGTGGAACACCTTACCAAGAAATTGAGACAAAAAATTGGGTTCTTATACAGGAACAAAGCCTGTTTTTCATTTGACTCTAGAAAGGCCGTTGTCCAGTCCTTAATTTTGTCTGTATTGGATTATGGTGACATTGTATATGCACATGCCACTCCCACTATCTTAAAGCCACTTGATGCGATGTATCACAGTGCCCTGCGCTTTATAACTGGTGATAGATTCCTCACGCATCGATGTATTTTATATGAGAAAGTGGGTTGGCCCGCTCTGTCGGCTCGAAGGGAGCAACACGTTCTATTATTCATCTATAAAGCCCTGATAGGGAAGCTTCCTTCCTACCTGTCATCGCTGATCAGTCGGAGTGATATATGTTATAGAACACGTTCACAATCCCATCTCAGATTGTTTGTACCTCGTATAAGGACAGTCCTAGGAAGGTCTGCTTTTTCTTTTTATGCCCCTGACAGATGGAACAAGCTCCAGAATACTTTAAAATTGGACCAATTTATTTCCTTTAATTCTTTTAGACTGCTCCTTGAAGATATCCTGCAGATTGTATGCTCTTGTTTTACTTGATGTATCCCTCTGCTGTGTTTGTAAGTGTCTTATAATCTGGTTTAAAAACTTTATTTTTCTCACAGGCCTTTGACTGTCGTGTCTGAAATCTCGCTGCATTACACTGCATTCTACTTCATTTTACTGTATTTTAAGTTTATTTTTTATTTTTTATTTATTGTCTATTGTAATTTGATTTTCTTCTTTATTTCTGTTTTTAATCTCTGTTTGGAACTTGCAGAGGGAACTCCCCCCCCCCCTGTACCTAGCATTGACTAGAGTGTTCCATCAGAATCCCTACCTAGCGTGATTTTCTCTTTTATTTCTGTTTTTAATCTCTGTTTTGGAACTTGCAGAGGGAACTCCCCCCCCCCCCGCCCCTGTACCTAGCATTGACTAGAGTGTTCCATCAGAATCCCTACCTAGCGTGATTTTCTCTTTTATTTCTGTTTTTAATCTCTGTTTTGGAACTTGCAGAGGGAACTCCCCCCCCCCTGTACCTAGCATCTGACTAGAGTGTTCCATTAGAATCTCTCCTGTACCTAGCATTCGACTAGAGTGTTCCATTAGTTTGGAACTTGCAGATGAAATTCTAAAACTAATATTATTTCTGGAACTCGCAGACGGAACCTTCTCCCTCTGTACCTAACATACCTGATTAGAGTGTTCCACCAGCTCATGTCTGGAAAGACATATGCACTTCTTATTTTATTTTATTTTTTATTTCTTTGTTTTATTTGTTTTTATTTGTACTTATTTAAGACGCTCCTGGAGGCTGTTCTATACGAAGAATGTACATATTTTATCTAATCTGCTTATTATTATTTGTTCTTATTGCTCCTATCTTGTTTGTCTGTAACTCTTGTATATGTTGTTTGTAACAGGGCGCTCTTGAAAATGAGAGCTTGCTCTCAAGAGCCTTCCCTGTATAAATAAAGGAGAAATAAAAAATAAAAATGATAGCATCACCTCTTTACCTGTAGAATGTTCCAAACAGGTGTTATTTCCCAGTGTTTTTTTTTTGGCCCTGTCCCAACTTTTTTTGGAACGTGTCTTTCTGGACGTTTCACTTTCGTGACAGATAGACTGGAATTAGAATTGTTACAAATTTGAATTGTTGCTATCATGCCCCGCCCCCCCCCCCCCCCCCCCCCCCCCCCCCCCCCCCTCAGTAGTTAATCATAGCATTTGTTTCGATAGTTTTTATGAAGCTTTTACTTTTTTTAATACCACCCCCCCCCCCCCCCCACATACACACACACACCTCTTATGAAGCTATTACTGATGCAGCCAGACTTGTTTCAGCTGTTGCCACCTAGCCTGGCACTAGTTTAATAGTAATTATGAGCACCATTTAAAGCCGATACTGCAGCTGTAGAGGTGACAGAGTAATGGAGACCTGGGATATGTGCCAGGCAGCTCTTCCAACCTTTTCTTGTTCACCTTGTGCTGTGTGCTAGTGCAATCTTCCTAATGCAGCTGAGCTTTTGTACCCCCCATTGACTGTCACCACACAAAAAAAGGAGAAAAGCATGAATCATTTTTTTTAAATTTAAAAATCATTTCGCTCAACATTTTGGCGATGCTGATATAATTTATGTGAAATGCGTGTGGTGCCGTAGGGATGGGTGGAATGTTATAATGCATTGGGGGTGAGGACGGGGGGGGGTACTTGTTTTAGCAGGGCTCGCTATCACTGAGGTCTGCATTCCCTTAATGTACATCTTCTCTGCATTGCTTGCCAGAGGGCGAAAAGGATAAAAGCTCATTTCATTTTGAAAAGGTTCAAATATGTTTGCTCCAGCATTTCGGCTAAGGAGTGAGCACCTGCTATTTTCGCAGGGCTACATGGCTAGCATTCAGGCCCGCGCAGCACAGCTGGGCAGCTGCCCACTGAATGGACAGGCCACAATACTACAGACTGACGAAGCTGCCGTGCCACCGCTGGCTTCTCTCCACAGTTATTCACAGGATCTTTGTAACCAGTAAGGAAATGGCTCCGGTGAGCAGCCTTTACAAGCATCAAGCCGAGCTAAAATGGAAAATGGGGCAATGTTACCAATAAAAGGTTTATTGCTGGGGTGTAGTACAGCATATATACTGTACATACATGTACATTGAGTTGTTTTGGCCATGATAACCATGATTTGTGGTTTCCTTTCAAATGTGTTCCATGGTAATGCATTAAAGAAGTATCTGATGTTGTTTGCTTTATTCATTTCTGAAGTACTTTTTTTGTACATTCAGAGTTCAGAAGTTCTTTATTCTAGCTTAGTCTTAGTAAAAGCTCAATAATTTTAAAATGCTCCCACTCCCACTCAAATTAATAGCTAAATATCAGGTATGCTTATCAAACCAATATGAAATTCGCTGATAGAATGAAGTCCATTTTCACATGATCAGAAATAATGATGGCAAACGTGGCAGGAATACATCTGCAATTACATTAATGATTGCCTTGAGGCGTTACAGTATGTGCAAGTATGTACATTCAATTTAACACCGGATTTTTGTGCAAAGGCTGACACTTGTGCAAAGGCTCAATGTGACACATATCTTAAAATTTTAAACTTTTTTTTGTGTTTGTTTTTACAATTTCTAAACAATAAAAAAAGAAAAACGGCCTTGTGCCAAAGTTTGGGAGCCTTTTTGAATTATTCTTTGTTACTTTTTAAAAAGATGATTACTAAGGCCTAGGCCCAGGTGATATACTCATTAGGGCTTCAATGGGTCAGGGGAATATAATTCCAGGGCTGAACTATTTATTCTGAAGTAACTCCATGTCTTCTAAAGCATCCGACTGTGGTGGTTGTTCTGTCTGGTGTTAACAACCATGGGTTCCTCTAAACAGTCGTCCAAGAATGTGAGAATCAAAATAGTTCACTTCCACCAACAAGGAGAAGACTCAAAAAAACTCAACATTTCAAACGACCTATTTCCACTGTCAGAAACATTATCAGAACAGTTGAAGTCCAGGCAAGATCTGGAAAACCAAGAACAATTTCAGATAGAATGGCCCGAGATCTGGTGAGAAATGCTCAGAAAAACCCACACATCACTGCAAAAAAAGAGTAGCAATCACAGGTCTAGTTGTTCACAGGACAACAATACAACATACTTTAAACAACAAAGACCTACATGGCAGAGTTGCCAGAAAGAAGCTTTAAAGCATCTGAGGTATGCAAAAGAAAACTCTGAGATGCCTGAAGCATTTTGGAACAATGTACTTTGGATTGATGAAGCCAAAATTGAACTTTTTGGCCACAACCAAAGAAAGTATGTTTGGAGAAAAAAGGGTGAAGCATTTGTAGGGAAGAACACCTTACCAACTGTTAAGCATGGAGGTGGATCCATTATGCTTTGGGGTTGTGTGTGGCAGTGGGGGGCACAGGAAATATTGTGCGGGTGGAAGAAAAAATGGATTCCACCAAATATCAAGAAATTCTACAGGCTAATGTTCGAAGGTCAGTCCAGACGCTGAAGTTGAAAAGAGGTTGGGAATTCCAGCAAGACAATGATCCAAAGCATACCTCAAAATCAACCACGAAGTACCTCCAGGAAAGACGGATGAAGGTTTTGGAATGGCCACCACAGTCCCCAGATTTGAATATTATTGAAAATCTGTGGAGAAACCTCAAACATGCCGTGCATGCAGAGGAGGCCAAAAAATATTTCTGAGCTAGAGGTGTTCTGCCAGGAAGAATGGGAAAAAATTCCAAAATCAAGAATTTTAAGACTTTCAGCTGGCTACAGGGAGCGTTTGCCGTTTGCAAGCTGTTATAGTTGCCTGAGGAGAAGTTACAAAGTACTAACTGACAGGGTTCCCAAACTTTTGCACAGGGCTGTTTTCTTTTTTTTTTGATCATTTTTTTATATAAAAAGTAATCTTGCTTTAAAACTTGAAGAAATGTGTCATGTTTAAGTTTGTACCATTCAGAGGTCAGGTTAGCTTATGTTCACTTAGATATTAATTGTAAAAGACATTTCGACCAGGGGTGCCCACATTTTTGCACCCCACTGTATTTATTGTGTGGTGGAACCTTTTAGAGCTGTGTAGAGCTAATTAGTTCAAAATGAAAGTAGAAAATGAAAACAGAATGGAGATTTCTGGTGTTTGGAACACTAAGACCATTGGTTTTCTTGACCAATTTACAATTTGTGTGATGGAAGTTATATATTTTATGCCAACAAATTTATAGCAACCTACTGTTTTTCCCCAATTAATTTCTTGATCTGCATGCAAGTCAATTTGACTTATTTTGCACTGCAAATATATTGTTGTGCAACATAGTTGATTTCACAACATCTATTCCACATCTAGGACAAACCTTCATCTATTCAGAGGGTGGATGTGATTCCATTTCATGACTTTCTGTTAACCGTTCAGTCCTGCTTTGTGTAAAACATGAGCACAGCCCTCTCTCGTTTTATAAATGCAAGGACAGCGCGGGGACTGTCGCGCCACACTACCAGCAAGTAAACATTTGAGCAGCTGCGTCTTTAAATCTCACACGCACTATAAAGGAGCAAGAAGAAAAAAGATAAGATGACAAAACACATTTCCCAAGCAATAGAGAAGGCTGTCTGTCTTTCAGCAGAGCAAATAACTTGGTTTACTATAAAATGGTTTGAAACCCTGAACTTGGACATTTTTTATTTTTTTTAAATGTTATTGTGAGATAACATAAGGTGCCTGTGAGTCATTGATCAATCATTTTTCCAACTTTTAAGTTTTATGTTTTGATTTAGGTTCCACACATGAAATTTGGACCCCTTGCCCTCACCCCCAGAAATACCTTTTTTAACAAAAGGTATTTCAGCTGTTGAAGCTAACCAATGATTAGTTGCAGTTAATTGCTTTTATTCAGCATTATCATTCTCTGAAAGGCACCGTGCCATTCTTTCCCAATGTTTATTCACAGTTGCAAACAAAAAACAAGCCCCCCACATAATCGGCCTTTTCACAAGAGCCAAGCTGAGGATCATTTATTTTCCCTGGCCTTCTGGCCTTCATAAAGATGATTTATTCTGATACAACTATGTCCCTGTCCTTGACAGTCTGCAGACATTATAATCACAGGAGTGATTACTCATATAATTATGTTGAAAATGAATAATTTTAATGTCTTTGTAAAGAAAACCAACCCTATCCGCTTGCAGTTATTCTCCCAGCTACTGTTTATTTGGAATGCTGAAAGACTGCTTTGATTTAAGCGCACATACAATTGTATACAGCAAGTAACGTCTCCATCATATTTGTCATATTTGGCTGAATTAGACTTTCATCATATTATCCTGTTTTCTTAAAATACTGGGATACGAAAGGACAGATCCACCGAATACCACCTATTAAATATGTTATTGCATGTGAAACGCTCATTAAACCCCATAAGAATTTGAAGTCAATGTCCGGTTTGTATCCAATTATTTTTTTGAAATTTGTTTTCCATTCTGAAAAAAGGCCCATCAAAGCTCAAAGTGCCGTGTGGATTACACTGCATCGTGAGTTTTTCGGTTATTGAAATGATAAAAAACACACCACCCACACCTTCTAAACTCAAAATTCAAAGTAAAGGCCAAGGAACATTGCAGGTAGATCTGAGCACAGATCTCAACTGGTTTGCATTGCATTGTGTATTGTAGACACAAATAGGAAAGTCAAATCCATTTTGGCACTCAATTTTTGCCACTCTCACTGTTTTATAAAGCAAAATTGTAGCACACCATTGATAGCTTGTTTTTGCTAATTGATTATTATTCTCCCATCATAGAGGAAAAACAAACACTTTTGATAATTCACTGGAGTGTTTCCAACATTGGGTTATTGCACAATGAGAAACAGCTGGTAACCAACTGCACTACTCAAAAGGAATAAGGCCGACACAAAACGCCTAGACAAAAGCAACAATTTCCCAGAAATAATGTAGTATTACGCAAATTGATCTGGAAGGACTGACCAGTCATAGCCAAGAGAGAGCATTTAACATTAGGAGGGCCAGGATTTATTCATAATAGTATGCACTAACTTACAAAGGTCTGAATAGTACTGAAGTTGGGGGGGGGGGGGGAATTTGCTGGCTGAAAACAAGCCAGCTATCACACCTATTTTTAAATCTTGTTATGACTGTGGAAATAAAATTCAGAAATTATATTTTTCTACTATCAGAGTCCAGTCCCAAACTACAATGCTCTGTTAAAGTGTGCCAATAATAGAAAAGCTGTTGAAATACAGGAAAGTTACCATTTATACCCTGCTGATACACAATGCTAAATGGTGCCAGCAACAATTCTGATACAGGTTTTGATATATCTTTTCATCCACTGTTTGGAGATTTGTTTGTATCATAGCATACCAAATGATATTTGTAAGCCCATGAGGACAGTACAGTGTTCTCTGAAGTCTGGAAGCTGCTCACCACTGGAGGGCATGTGGCCAGCGGCCACCAGTCCTTTTCACTCTGCAATCCAATGGCTGAGCTGCATTGTTTTCAAGGAGGGCGCTTTGACCGTAAGGCTTTGACGTGTATCTGGCACATGTGGCCATTCTAGACTGTGCTTGACCACCCCCTGCAGAAGGAGTTTGGGCTCTTGATAAAGACTGCTTGTTTGAATATTGTTCATCTTTTAAAACATGAATGATTATCTTTTTACTGGTAATAATTGGTTTTGTTTTCATTTATGTTTGGATTTAAAAGGAGCAAACGGTATATCATAAGATACAGGTTTCTCCATATTTGACATTTATAACATTTTTTAAATACTGGGTTCAATGCTGACTTTTATACATGAGTAAACTTTAGAAAGAACATGTTCAGTAAATCCACATGCTCACACACATATCCTAATGCGTAGGTCCCCAAACCACTTTCTATTAATAAAGAGCAGTGATTGAGTTTCGTGACCCACAAAAGCTATTTTGACATTAAGGTGATAAGTGGAGGATATCGGTGAGTGTGGGGAGAAGAGGGAGTGCTCAGCTTTCTCCGTATTGCCTGTCTGTTGATCTTGTACAGCTTTGTGAGAGACATCGCTACACTGGAAGTGTACACTGGAGATAAAGTATCAGTCTCAAGTGGAATCTGTTCCCTGAGCTAGACTGCATGCGTTTCATCACTGTGTTCCGGCCGGTGATTATTTATTCGTAACCAATGACAAAATGTACAGCTTTTTGAAAATGATAAGATTATCTGCGCAATACTGCCATATTGAATTAACACAATAAAACAGTTTTAAACGACAAATCCCAATTCCAAAAAAGTTGGGACAGTATGTAAAATGCCCATAAAAGTAGAAAGCAGTGATTTGTAAATTCTCTTTTACATATTTAATTGCAGGCATCAAATTCATAATTTGCGTATATTTACAAAAATCAGGTAAAGTTGATAAGGTAAAACATTAAATATATTTTCTTTGTACTGTTTTCAACACGTTCCAAAAAAGTTGTAATGTTGAAGGGTTGTTTCTCCTGACTTATTTTTTCATAGAGTTCAATAGGAAAATGAGTCAGGAGAAACTACCCTTAAAGTGATCCATCCATATCTACTGCATATCTGGCAGCAGAGTTATGGTTTGACGCTTGTTTGATACCTCAGACCCCTGATGAATCACAACCATTTATCCAACCATGTTTCATACTATTCTCGTGTAATTTACAGCTTAATATAGTCCCACCCCCAATTCCCATAGAGATCCATTAAAATGCAGAGAGGTTATAGTATCGCTTGTAAGAGTACCTGATATCAAGTCATGATAGCATCACCTGTTTACCTGTGGAATCTTCCAAACAAGTCTTTTTTTGCCCCTGTCCCAATTTTTTTGGAACGTGATGCAGGCATCAAATTCAGAATTAAAATATATTTTTTACAAAAATCAATAAAGTTGATAAGGTAAAACATTAAATATCTTTTTTTTATACTGTTTTTAATTAAATATAATATGTAAACGATAATTTACAAATCACTGCTTTCTCCTTTTATGTGCGTTACATACTTACATAATTGGGGTTTGTAGTATGAACGCCAAAATCCAGGTTTCTTTTTTACAACACACTTCTTGGTCCCGAAAACGTTATGAAATAGTATGCAAGGCTGCACAACACGCCGCTCTTAGTCAGCATGAGGTTAGAGAGGCGGTTCGCGCTTGGATTACTGGCTGTAGGCTAAGTCATTTTACTGTAAATCATCGTTCCTCATGTTTTATTTATATGAATCCCACACTCGTGCCTACCTGCTGATAAGGCACGGAAATCATTTCACATATATCGCCAGAGTGCGGACGAAAATGCTTAAACCAGGTGCAGGCACACGAACTGAAACTCATTTGTTTGGGTCTATGACCATATTGTACTATCGAGCTTCAATTCACTTCAGTTTTTAGGTGTGTTTAATATCCGATAGATCAAATTGAACGGTATGCTTTTTTACTTATATATTTTTTTAACGACTATTTTAAAACGATGCTCAAAGTAACCTTCACATACAATAAGAAGTTTACAACGACATCATGAATACGCCTGGAACTACGCATTGCAAGATACTGTCCTGAGCACCTTTTGTTTTGCCATTTTCCAGGTAGAAACAACCTTTTCCCCCACGGAACATTTACTTTATTTTGTAGAAATGGGTTCATTTGAAGGCGCGGCAGTGGTTCCTTGGAATCAGAACAATGTTTCTGTGTTCCCCTTCGGCAATTTATCATCACCAGCGCCTTCCGAAGAATCTTCCGATTCCTTCAGCGAGATCCTTATTACTTCTTTACTCGGGACAATCTTAATCGTGATGTGCTTGGTCGGCGTGGTCGGAAATATTTACACGCTAATCATAATGAGCATTTCTGTAAATGTGACAGGTTCTATGAACATTTACATCGCTAATTTAGCCCTGGCAGATCTGTTATACCTGTCAACTATACCATTTGTAGTTTGTACTTATTTTTTGAAAGACTGGCACTTTGGAGACATTGGATGCCGGATTCTATTCAGCCTGGATTTTCTCACTATGCACGCCAGCATCTTTATCCTCACCATAATGAGTACGGAGAGGTACCTTGCTGTCGTGAATCCTCTCGACAGCTTCGGCAGATCCAGACACTACAGGCGGGCAGTTACATGCGCCGTTTGGCTCGCGTCTTTTTTGCTCGCGCTCCCGACTATGATCATGATTGATCTGAAAAGAAACGTTGAAAACGGTGTCGTGAAACGCATGTGCCACCCGACGTGGCAGATCCAGGCCTACAAGGTGTACCTAACTGTGCTGTTCAACACCAGCATCTTGGCACCAGGAATCATCATTGGCTGTTTGTATATCAGGCTAGCCAGGACTTACTGGACGTCACAAACCGAGGTTTTCGCAACTAAGGACGTGCATCGATGTCCCAAGCAGAAAGTGTTGTACATGATTTTCTGTATCGTTCTTATTTACTGGGCTTGCTTCTTACCTTTTTGGTTATGGCAGTTACTGAGCATACACTACTTCGGACAAAGGGGACTGTCACACAGAACGGCGAGGTACGTAAACTTCATCGTGACTTGTCTTGCTTACAGCAACAGTTGCATCAACCCGTTTCTCTATACATTGTTAACAAAAAATTACAAGGACTACTTGAAAGGACGTCAAAAGAACTGTATCGGATTTAAGAGGAAATTCAGGCACTCCTCTGAGTCCTCGCAAAGGTCTGTTTCATCTGGAAGTCACCCGTTCACGGACACGCTGACTGTCACGCATTTAAAGGGTGTTACGGGTGCACGCTGCAGTGTTTAAGTGTCAAATCGTGGATATGTTCTAAACAGCACAGTATAGGCTGCAAATTGCAAAATGTGTGTTAGTTGACCGTTAAATTAATAAACATTAATAAACACTCATATCCATGGTGTGAATACTACGAATCCTTATAATGAATAAATGAATTATGAAATGTTGTCATTTGTTTAACAATTAACGTTCAACTGTAGGCTACAATACATTTGGCACTGATGCGTAGGCCTAGGACCTGATCGGACCTTCGATTGGACATTAAATTAATTAGGCCTAACTGTAACCTACATGTTTGCAAACACATTTAAAATTGTTTACCATATGGGAAGTAAATTATTTGTCATGATTCTGAAGCGCGCTGAGCGATGTTCAAAAGTGCCTGTACAGTGGATATGCCACTCAACCCTTTTTTGGAGATTTGCTCTATGGGATCATTATTTGAAGTCGTTATTCAACGGGAGCATGGTCACGACATACATGCTGGAAAAACGTATTCCAGCGAGAATACAATTGGAGGAATGTTCTCCACACAAAACGTAACCTGATACAGCTGTTATCCAGCTATTTTGATACATGTTGTTCTACTCTGAGGGATTTAAGCTAAATGACAAACTATTGAGCTAGCGTAGAATCACTCTTTTTTTGACCGAAATATTTAAAGAAATTCTAACGCTATTTGTAAAAAACGATGTAGCCTAATACGTCACCCGGTGAGTAGTTCACAGGTGACTGCGTCCCAGGATCATGCCACGAAATGTTTAATGGCAACATGCTTGAAAATGGTATCTTGCACACAAAAGTAATCTAGAATAAGTTATCTAGAATCTACATCCATTTTTGATTTATTGATTGTGCAAATATCACATTAATCCTCGTTTTCGCTTGAATAAAGATCCCTGATCAAGCGAAGGTTAAAATAGGACATTTTCCCCTAAGAGAATATCTACCTAATCAAAATGACTATAGAGAAATTGGACGCGATTCTCTAAAAGATGGTATGGCAGTGTAAACTAATTGATGTGGATGACATGCATTTCTCAGTAGAACTATAACCTACGGTATGGCGTGGCTCTTAAGTGAATGTGTTGCTTTGGTCTTGCATAAAGAGCCGGGTAGGCTACTCTCTATTAAGCACAACTGCGCAAATAATATTTAAAATGTATAATGCTGCTACATTGTAAATCAATGTTTTCACTTTTTTATCAAGAGTTGTCGTTTAAAGTGCAACCTCTCAGAAATAGGAGAAACATAGCATAAGATGTTATGTTTAATAAGACTTTAATGTGAAAAAAGTCTGAAATTAGTTTACACTAAGTATATTACAATGTACAAATGCTACATTTTAAATACGCAGAAGGCATAGATCTGTTTTTAAGAAAAATATGTGTTTATTAGCGGCATCTTATCCCATGTTCCCCTGACTGCTATTGATTTCTTGTGAACTTCTGGTCCTATCGGTCCACAATATTTCAAATAATCTTTTCAATCAACAATTGCTTGATACCCAGAATAATAGGTGATTAATCGGCTACTCCGATTAAATAAAGGCTTGTTGAGTTTTGGTTGTGTAATTCACCATTGTGAGCTTGTATTTGTGTAAGGTGACTTTTGTCGACAATAGACATTTAAGGTCTTGCATAAAGAGCCGGGTAGGCTACTTTTGTAAAGTAGCTTGTAAAGTAATTTTGAGCATTAAATGTGTGAATTCATACACGGAAACACTATTTAAAATGCAAGGAGAATAAACAATTGGAAAGGAACTGTGTAAAGAAAACAAGACTGTACTGCATTGTATGAACCAGTGTTATTCGAACGCACAAGTGCTCATTCAAATGTATGTCAACATATTCCCCCATTCCCTCGGTCTCATTTTAACCTCGGCGGATTTCATTGCAACAGATGTATTGCGGTTGCTCAGGCTTATTGTAGTGAATTGTGGGAGTACAACTTTTCAGTGATAGAAAAGGTTACTATTTTCATTAAATAAATTATTGATTGTGGATGAGACGTGGCCAGAAAGGCATTTTAGTTATCTAACTGGACTGTTGAGATGCAATTGGACACTTGCGGCACATATGGTCTGATGTAGTCTGCTGTGATTGAAAAAGTGCATGGTACAAAGGTTCACTATAGCTCGCTGTCTGTCACTTGCTTGCTTAAAACTACAGGGGATTTTCAGGAAGGAGAGCAAAGTGCCTGAATGTATTATTCGCCAAAGCATCAAACTCTCCACAATCCAATGATTTATGGAATGAAATGCAGAACCTTTCTAATTGGGCAGATATATTTTTCTCTCAATTCATATAAAAATTACACTCAAAATCAAAAGCTTTTGTTAATATTGGAAAGCTGGCAGTTGTACTTGAAAGCTAAATATGATGTAATTCACAGATTTGTTTCTGGTTGCTATTTGTTGTTTCTCTATTGCTTTGGGGTGACTTGTTTTCAGTGAAATGCTTGGATCTAGACAACTTTTTAATCTCAGATATAGCTACTTTGTTAATATCTTGGGGAATGTTTGGCTTTTTTATATAAAAACATTAAATAAAAAAAACTTTGGGACATTCATTTTTGAATTTAGCGATTCCTGTCTGTTACTTGGCTGGCAATACCATGTGGTTTATTTGGGAATAAATGCTAAACAAACAATACAGATAAATGGTTCAATCATTTTTCTTATTCTAAACTTGATATCTGAGGCCAGAAATGTATTGATTGTTATTGAAATTTTGATTTCTTCTATATCAGACAAGTAATATATATATATAGTAATGTTTTCTTTACCTTGACATGTTTCGACGGAAACTTCCGTCTTCCTCAGAAGTGTCACTGATGGTAGTGTGTCGTGTCATTATGAGGTTGACTTACTGAGAGTGACCGCCGTGTCAGTTTTTTGACAGAGCGGTCACGCTCTCCTGTGTCTGGTCGCCTTTAGGAGGGTGCTCCAGGTATACAGCAGCATGGCCCCCCCCCTCCCGTTCATCTCATTTTCCTTCTTCGTCGCGGGATTCGATCGGCTTCCATGATCCAGCGTTGATATCTGTCTGTGTTGAAAAAAAGATGACAGTGCGGTCGGTCACGGACTCAAGTGAGCTGAACATGACACGGTCACACACTCATCAGGTGATCTGAGGAAGACGGAAGAAGTTTCCGTCGAAACATCAAGGTAAAGAAACATTACATATATATATATATTATATATATTAAGAAAGAAAAAAAAAAAAAATAAAACATTAGAGATAAAATGAAGAATGAATATATTATGGATTGGACTATGTATTGATTGTTTTTATGTGGATATATTTCACTTTGAATTATATTGTAACCAGCCAATTGGATTCATGATATGTTATTATCTTTGTTGATGTAAGTTTAAAAAGTGAAGTGTTGCTTATTAGAATGTGATGTTGCTTATTGCTTTGTAAATAACATTTTTATAGTATTGTGTTTTTGTCTTAGAATTGGAAAGTAAGGTTTTTTTTTCCTAAGTAATATTTTTTAAATGTTGACATGCAGAAAATTATAATTAAAGTATACCATTGATAACCATTGAATCTCAAAAAGCTGTTTTTTGATCACTTTTTCGACTTAAAAATAACTCACACCATAATGAAAAAAAATCCCCAAACAATTGTCTCACAGATCAGAGGCAGGAAGCGTCAGTGACTACTATCCGCAGAAGACTTCACAGATAGAACTACAGAGGCTACACTGCAAGATTCAAACCACGAGTTAGCTGCAAAAATAGGATGGTAATAGTATAGAAGAAGTACCTAAAAGAGCCAGTAGAGTTCAGATGAGACCAAGATTCACTTGTATCGGAGCGATGGCAAGAGCAAAGAGTGGAGGTCAAAACTGCCCAAGAGTAAAAGCCTATACCACCTCATCTGTGAAACATGGTGGTGGTAAGTGTTATGGTTTGGACACGTATGGCTGCAACAGGTACTGGCTCACTTGTCTTCATTGATGATGTAACTGCTGACAGCAGCAGCACAATTAATTTTGAAGTGTGCAGAAATCTGCTCAAGATCAAGAAAATATCTTCAAACCCATTGGATGGTGCTTCATCCTACAGCAAGACAATGAAACAAATATTTTTTTTTACAGCCATTTAGCCAAGCATGGGTTCCATACTATTCCTGTGTAATTTACAGTTTAATCTAGTCCCAACCCTTCAATTCCCATAGAGATCCATTCAAATGCAAAGAGGTTATATTATTGCTTGTAAGAGTACCTGAAAATAAAATATGAAGAGTATTTTGATATCCTTTTATACCCAGTCATAATATAGCATCACCTGTTTACATGTGGAAGGTTCCAAACAGGTGTTTTTTCCCAGTCTTTTTTTTTTTGCCCGTCTCAACTTTTTTGGAACGTGCTGCAGGCATCCAATTCGGAATTAGTGTATATTTACAAAAATCAATAAAGTTGATGAGGTAAAACATTAAATATATTTTCCTTGTACCGTTTTCAATTAAATATACTGTATGTAAAAGAGAATTTACAAATCACTGTTTTCTGCTTTTATGTGCATTTTACATACTGTGCCAACTTTTCTGAAATTGCGGTTTGTAATTAGGTTCTTTATCAGATCCCTGAAAGGACCAATAGGTACCAGAGCATTGAGTTTCAGAGAGTGTTGTAGTTCATTCAAAAGTTCATGGAGCACAATAGCCAAAGGCAGTTTTCCCTAAATCTGTATTAATTGCAAGCACCTGGAGCAGCAACAGGTCCGGAGAACAAGTCTGATAGCGTGCAACTCTCCATTTAATAAACCTGTGAAGATAAGATGGGAATTTATGACAAATGGCCTTACAAGTGAACATAAGCCAATGCTGCTCGCTTCTCACATGAAGAGAGGACCAACCCACATTTTATACAAAATACAGTGATGGGTACTACATGCATCACCTGTTATAAATCTCAATGCCGAATGATAGACAGCATCTAAAGGTCTTAGTGTTGACAAGGTAGTGTGTCTATAGATGACATCTCCATAATCTAGTACAGCGAAAAAGATTGCTTCCACAACTATACAAATATTGCTTTATTTCTATAAAAGAAACTTGACTTCAATCTCAACTTTTTGACAAGTACCTCAATATGAGTCCTTAAAGTAAATCTGTCACCAAATTCCGAGATATTTGTATTTAGTTGCTCTCTCAATATCAGAACCATTTAAATTTCTGATTTTTAAGTCCCTATAATCAATTTTCCTGCTTTGGAAAAAAAGCATATATTTCATTTTGTCAGAATTACCAGTACCAGATTTATGAATGCATTTTCTAGGGCAATGAAAGCAAGCTGCAGATTTTCAATGGTCTGGTATATAGAATCAGCAGTACAATATAAAACTGTGTCATCTGAATAGAGATGAATATTACCAGTGCCTATGGAGGAGACAACATCATGAATGTAGATGGTGAACAAGATTGGCCCTAAAATTGAACCTTGTGGTACTCCTTAAATTACACTAAGAAACTCTGATTTTATATCACCCAATACAATACATTGAGATTTATCTGTACATTATTTTTTTATATAGGCTACAGAATCAAAACCAATAAGTGAGTCTCCGCAATAGCATGACGTGATCAACTGTGTCTAAAGCTTTAGACAAGTCTATAAAAAGAGCAGCGCAATGTTGATAATTATCCAGTGCACTGTGACACTATGTTATTATTCACAATCAGAGGCTGCAGAGATGGTAATGTGTTCAGCCCTAAAACCAGATAGACGAGTGCTTAAAATCTAGCAAAAAAAGCCTTGAACGGTTTACTAACTCATGATTCAAGAATTTAGACTAAGCAGGATAATTTAGAAATGGGACGATAATTAATTATTATTAAAAATTATTATTAAGATTGTTAGGATCACCTCCTTTATAGAACGGGAGCACACAAGCAGCTTGCCACACATTTTTCCACACAGCTTTCTTGAGATGATAGACAGATAAAAAATATGTAATAATAATATGTAAGTGCCCTGCAATCAAGAGGGCAGCAGGTTTAAGAAAATATGGATCCAGGCAATTTGTTCCAGTTGACTTTGTTATGTCAACAGTGCTTCTCCTAAAAGAGTAAAAGGACAGAGAGTAAAATGAGGGGCAGCATCATCTTCATAGGAGGTTGTGGAAAGTTCAGACAAAAGAGGGTTTTGTCCCACATAAATATTATCATTTTCCATATCAAAGAGATGACCAGCGGCAATAAAACGTCTGTTTACAAGCAGCACCCGGTATTTAAGCATTCACCAGATTTTAAATGAGCAGGGGGAGGGGAAAATCCCTTATTTTTAATGGAGTTTACAATCTTCCAAAATTTAGCTGGATTATTTGAAGAATTAGTGGTCAAGTTAAAATAATACTCAGATTTGGCCTTTCTCGCAGAAGAGGTACAATTATTTCTTAATTGCCTAAAAGAAAGCCAATGGGAGGGGTTTCCAGACCGTCTTGCCAGAGACCAAGCCTTATGGTGATCTCGGAAGTCTGGACATTTCCGACTTCGGAGAAGAAAAAAATATATTTGAACGTGACACCCGGTAACAAGATGGTGACGAGCTGATGACAACGCTGTCGGAAATATGACGTTGACCCCGGGGACCTCGGATGACAGAGGCGATGAAAAATGTGTCAGAGGTCAAAGGTAAACAAGTGAGCAGCTGTAAACATGGAGAGATCTAGAGAGACCCTTCTGTGTGTGTTGTAATCCTCAATCGTTTTCGCATACACCATGTAAAACCTTGAACTGCAAATGCTGTGCAGAGGGCAGCCAAACAAGCATCAGCTTTCTGCGGGCATCCATGTTTTTTTGCCGCTGAGCATGAACGCCATGAGACTTCCTTTCGTAACAAACGGGAACCATCATCACAGCAAACGTCACTCATAATCCTCCCCGAGTTGGCCACTTGAACACACCATTATTCATTGACTGAAATATTACTAATAATTCATGAGAGATCCAAGGATTAGATCTGTTTTAAACCCTAGAGCAGGCTTATAAGCTTATAAAGTACTTGTAAAAAAAAAACTCAGTTTTAATTCAACATTAGGTATTTGAACAATATGATGGTAATCAGTATGGTAATGATTGTGCATAAAGACTTGCTTATTAAGATTCCTTAATCTTCCTTTATATGTGTATAATGTATATATCTTTTATTTTATTACATTTTTTGTGTTTCCTCAACCAGGGAGTGGCCCTCCCTAGTTCCACTCTACCCATCACAATATCACGGTATCGCACTACAACTCATTCACCCGTCAACTGAGCTCTCAGAGCACTGAAGTCCCAGTCCAAGCTTACAACCGTAGTCAGGAACTTTAATTCTGCATTGTGACAGACTGTCCTCATTCATCATGGTTGATAAACTCCCTCTGAATTGAGTGTATTATTACTATAATTATATTTTATTAGAACTTTTGAAGCTTATTGAGAAAGAGCATGCATTTCTACCTCAGAAGTTAAATATAACATGATGATAGCTAAACTCCTATTATGTCATGTTTTCTTATAAACATTTCTTGACAGGCTATAATCATAATAAATTTAATTAGTGAAAAATGCTCACTCTCCCTGCCTTCCATCTCATTTGTCTGCCAATTTTAAATGGTTTATTTTTCTTAAAAAATAAGCAGTCTAAAGATACCACTTTGAGCATACCCCACCCAACCCAACATCCCTGCTTTAAAAGTTTTTTTCTAATATGGAGGCCTAATTTCCATAAATGGACTGTTATTTGACAGAATGTTATTTTGAAACATTCTTGGAGCATTGATTGTTTCGGCAGCCCAGTAGGTTTCACATTAGAAAGTTGATCCGCTTTCTGTAAACTGCCCAATTTACACATTAGGTAGCTCAGCTGCTTGTGGTGGACACAAGTGCCACAAATGTTTGCTTTTGATTTTAAAAAAGCTTAAAAACAGGCACAGCAAAACCTCAAGTAGCTGTCGGCAGTCATGGTTAATCTCAACGTTTTGTTAGTTCTGGGGCCTTAGTCACAGTGAGCCACCAGGTATGCCAATTTCTGTTATTGAGTACTTCATAAAAGCAATTGATCATTCATTAAAGCAATTGTTAACACCACTAATTCGCCTCTCCTGGTTTTTGGGGGCAAAGTGGTTGCTGAATTTAAGGTGAAGGCAAAATCAAGCAGACTCTATGATACTCCAGAAACTTGGGTGCAAACCTTTGCTTCTCATTGATATTCCGTCTGTCATAATATCCACAACTGCATACGGTATGGAAAAAGGCTGAGAAATCCACACGTCTGATATTTAACACACACAAATACCGTTGCGCATATTTTTCCATACAATTTAAAGTAAAATGGTCATCCATCTCATCCGGGAGTTGAGGGGGCTGGGCTGGTTTTGGGCTGGTTTTGGCAATCCCGGTGTTTACCTCCTCATCAATGATGACATTTCTGGACAGGGTGCTGCCAAGATAAGCAAACATTTTCACTGCTTTCAGTTTGTGGCTGTTGACTGTGATGTTGGGTTCAATGTACGATTTTCCTGGGGCTGGTTAATGCAAGACTACGGTTTTCTTTGGGGCGGAAGTGTGGTATAATGGTTAAGGAACTGGGTTTGTAACCGAAAGGTTGCCGGTTCGATTCCCAGGTCGGACACTGCCGTTGTACCCTTGAGCAAGGTTCACCCCTCATTGCTTGCAGTATATATCCCAGCTGTTCAATGGAATGTATGTATATAAATGCAAAATAAAAAAAAATGCTGTGTAAGTCGCTCTGATCTAGAGCGTCTGAATTAATGTATGTAATGCTTACGATGAGGCCGAAGTTGGTGCAGGCATCGGAGAACATTCTGACACTCGATATTTGTTCCCTTGTCAGATATTTACCATTTACCAAGTGCTATGAAGGACAAGAAATTGTTAAATAGCCTCAAATTGCTACCACAGCCACAAAGAGGAGAAATAACACTGAATTTCAGCAAAAGAGCTCAGAATGTTCATTCTTTGGACGATGTTCGAGCCTCGCTGCATTTATCTGCACTCGGGGTACAATCTGCGAATGTTATTTTGGCCCAGACCACTTGTTATTGCAGCTTGTGAAACCCAAGATGGCCATTCGGTGATCTTTTCTTGAAGCAGTTTATCTCACTGTTTAGCTTACTTAGAATTACATGCAAGTTTACTCAAGAAGGTATGGTTGCCCCTACAGTTAGGGCAACAGTACATTTGGCTCTCTTGTCTGGGTATGAGCCTGGGACTTATATCGCTTGTGACTTGTAGACCAGCTGCAGCCGTTGTAAAGTGATGTATGGGTTACTATTGCCATTTATATTTGGGAGTTATCTCCTGTATACCATCTTATTGTCTAGTTTCTCACCTGTGCAGTATATGTACTAGGTATGCGTGAGTCATTACTGCCTTGCCCACATACAAACTGCTAGCCAGGCCTGGGAAGGAGAGTAGGAGACACTCTTACAGTATCTCTCAGCCACAGCATGATTTTCTTGTCTAAGAGGTATCATTAATACAAAATCCTCCTGTGGAAATGAAATGTCCATCATAGGTTTGCCACTGAATGATGCCACAAGCATCTTCTGTAAGGGGCAAACTACACCGCCATGATGAATGACAAGCTCAGAGGGTTGAGTCATTAAAACAAATGGGTCGTTCATTTTCTAAAAAAAAAATTTTGTTTCAGATTTTCTTCCCCCCATTTTCGTAGCCAATTGCACCCTATGTTATTCAATTCCCCGTGTAGCAACCGCTTGAGAATTCACCGCGACACAAACCCGTCAGCCAGTAGTAGGAAGGAGGGCGCCACATCCTTTTCAGGGCGCGGCTCCTAGTGCACAGATTGTGATCTTTGAATAAAGGAACTTTTCAAGGATTCAGCTCCTGGATGCCCCACACCAGAATGTCTCCAGTCCTCCAAGCTTAGAGCCCCCAGTACCTGGGATGGTGCACTAGGGATGGCCTAATGGTGATTTGTGGGAATGAACACAGTGATAAAGTTGGCCACGGTTACCACAAGAGATACTGCCAAGCCTAATCGAACATAGTTACCACGACTGACAGCTGAAAGGGATAGAATGATTCAGTGCAGAAGGATGACATGATGAAAGATGAGTGAGCTAAGAAAAGTTTTGCCAAAAAACATAAATGTATAGGAGAGTAGCCAAGAATGTAACTTTTTTTTACCTCCGGCAAAATTTATTGAAGAAAAATAGAGAACTTGGTGCTGTAGAATGAAAAGATTTATTGGTTACAAGTGAATTATCGTGCATGCTAAATCCTTTCATAAATATCTTGCTGCACCAAAGTTTTATATATAAAAAAAAAAAATTGCTTTCTTCGTCAAATATGGCATGGTGTAAAGTGCAGCCTAAATGGGAATTATAGATGTTACCTGTGTTTAATCTAGATTCTTACCCCAAGCCCCCATCAAATCCAATTTTTGCATTATTACTACGGTCTTAAATTTAATTTAATTTAATGACATTTTTAATTTAATTGAATGTCTGGAAGCTTTCTGTTTGTGAGTGGATGCTATAATTCACTAGAACCTCTGAACCAATCATGCTTCACTGTAGAGTACCAGGACCAATGGGATTGGTGTACCAAAGAGAAAGTACATGGGTATGTCTAATATAATCTTTATTTTCAATATGCTGCAATATCTCAACCTGTAAACTCTTAGTAGTTCAGCAGAATTGCTCACGTGAGGGAAAGGTGTCATTTAAGGTGTGCTGCACAGACGGAAAGGGTCCTGGTTGTATTATGGTACTGAGATTCAAACCGTTACCACAGGTCCCATTAAATACAATTCGAGTTTTTAGCCGTTTTCCACATCGATGCAGGCCAGATGTCACCAGCCATTGAAGGAGAAGATGTTAAAGATATGGTGGACGGCTTTCTCAAGAAGGGATACTTTGCATGCTACGTATAACAGATGTCTATGAAATGTTGCTCGTGCTTTTCCCCCTCGATTGTTTTTCTCTTTTCATCGTTAGAGTGGGGCGGCCCGAGCACATAGTGTTACTCCCCAGTGTTCACGTTCCCATGATTAGAGTGGGGAGCCTTTGGCGTGAAAATAGCAGTTGCATTCAAATGTAGTTTGAACTTTATTCATAAGAAAAGCGGCCTGCACAACCCCGCACAACCACCTGTCGCCGTCCAAATCAAATGATGAATTATTGACCTACTTTTGGGAAAGACAAAAACAACATGGAATTCACGTGAGATTTTCATCCTTGCGCAATGAATAATAGACCCTATTTCCCAGAATTATATATTTTAAAAAAAAAAATCAGTACACATACCTAACTAATGGCCAACCTGTCCGGAGACTTCATGAAGCGTAAATGTTACTCTTGCAACTAGGTATTTCTAAAGTATGTCGCAAACTGAATTTCAAAATGTCTGTGGTAGCAGACTATATTAGGATTAGCCTACATACATCAAGAAATGTTTATAAACCTTTTGCAGCTCCCAAAACTGAAGAGTGCTTATAAGCGAATGATGTTTTACTGTGGAACAACTTCTAGAGAGGAAGAATAAACATCCGAGACATCCCAGAGAGATGGACACTGACAGAAGGGCCCATTTACTGATTATAGTTGTTTATATTGACTAAAACCATTTGTTTGCAGTGTATACTTTAAGGAATACGTTTAAAACACGAGTCACTTATTTCTGTGCATGACACAGCACACAAATATGTCTGCTGAACTAGCCATATCCAAAATAATGATGCCATTTTGTGCCTTAATGGAAGAAACTGAAGAGTGAAGGTAATCTGGCTTATAATGCACATAATATAAATAACATACGTAAACTCTAATATACAGTGCACTCCAAAAGCGTTTGGACAGTGACACATTTTTTTGTTGTTTTGGATCTGTACTCCAGCACATTGGATTTGAAATGGAACAGTGACTATGAGGTTAGACTTTCAGCTTTAATTTGAGGGTTTGTACATCCATATCGGCTGAACCGCGTAGCAGTTGTACACATAGTCCCCCCTCCCATTTTAGGGCACCAAAAGTAATTGGACAAATTAACATAAACATATATAACGTCATCATATTTAATATTTGGTTGCATATCCTTTGCATGCCATGACTTCCTGATGTCTGTGACCCAACAACATCAAAAGACTGTATTTTCAGGGGATACTATAACCTCTCTGCATTTGAATGGATCTCTATGGAAATTGGGGGGTGGGACTAGATTATGCTGTAAATTGCACGTGAATAGTATGGTATTCAATGGTATAGAAAAGGGCACTTGAGGATTCCTTTTTGATTTTCATTCATTTTGGACAAACTAATTATGAGGTATTACATTCATATACATTTTTATAAGTATTCTAACTGTTATAAGTAATCACAACAACTTCAGCCTCCTTAGACTTTTTCATATTTTGCTGTGTATGAACATTTGATAAAAATTGATTTAATCAGGCTTTTTTGCTGGTATTCAACACAAACAACTCTACGATGACAATGTGAAAAGTAAAATCTACAATTTGTTCCAAATTATGTATAAATATAAAACCGAAAACAATCAATTCCTCAAGTATTCAGCCTCCTTGCTTCCTTGTACTTTAAAATTGCACATCATAAAGTGCCCAGACATCATGTTTCGATTATATGTAAGTGAACAATATTTTCTTTTAAAAGGTTTCTTTTAAATTTAGTCTTTCTTGGTAACAAAGCCAAGACCAGGTCCCTTCAATACATTTTAATGGCTCTTAATGGGATTTTAGGAATTACAATGGACTTTATCTGAGAGTTTATCTGATATTGTTTATTCATGGATGTAATTTGAGACCAGTCCCTGGGGGTTCAAAAAAACATCAATCATCACCCATACAGGTGCAATTTCAGTAACTTTTTTCTGTCTTGTTTCACTATGGAAGACAATGGAGAAATCAGAAAGTTACTGAATTTGCACCTTCTACATTTTCGCATAAAGTGATGGAGAGGTGACGATTTATGTTTTCTTTGAACCTGGACAGCAGCGGTGAGGGAGTCCAGTTGACTGCAGCTCTCAAGATACGGGGCATAAGCCCCGCCGACAGAATGTAGAAAATGAAATTAAGTTCCCAGGGAACTCTGGGATATGCAGGCATTTAACAGTGTAATCCATTCAAGTCTCAAACACTGTCAAATCAACCATGCTGCCGCCTGGATAGTTATAAGTATAAGCGATGACTCGTCGCCCCCGATCGGCATAGTACTCAACTATAGAATAGCGACTGGGAGTGATTGGTCAACAGGGAGACTTGATTAACACTACAATAGACTGCTTCCTGGCTAGACCTCTGACAAATGATTGAGTGTCGAACCCCCCACTGACCAGCAGGCACCAGGAAGTGGAGGTTAGTTCATTCAGATTAAGTCTATTTAGATATATTTCAGAAAAGGCATTTAGAGGGATCCATTGTGCACATGGTTGCTCAGTTACTCCACGAGCCCAAAGAGACTGCTTGGCGTGACGCTTTGCCGCTAACCGATGACTGTCTCGTCACAACTGCTGGATTACCAAATTAAACTTTGTCGACTTTCCAACCATTCCTCATAATTTCTTACAACAGCCTGTTCATGTCTTGAGACCTGTGCACTGAAGTATTTGTTCAATCTAATCTGTCCTTGACTTTGAGTAGGGGTCATGTTTCATTGTTTTGTACACAACAATTGTTGAGAAAGTTAATTTTAATAACTTACACACTGCTCAAAATAATTGCGAATGCATTTGCAGTTTGATTGAGCACAGTCCCCAGGGAAGCGAACTACAAAATACTGCTTCCTCTCCACACACAGGGCTGTCAGAAATCTGTCAGCATAAGAAGTGCTATGCCCACAAATGTTGTTATAGTCTTTATAGTTCCTGTTGAGGATATTAACTTAATTTCCCTCTTTAAACACACCACTGGTGATGTCTGTTGTCTTCCGTTCGTTTTATGCAGCGTTAGTAAAGCAGTGAGCATAAGTGGAAGACTGGCTGTCCTGAATGTCCAATTTCACAGCTAAAGTTGGAAAGTCAATCAACTGGAGGTGACTTCATGCCTGCAAGTGAATAATGTGAAGTGTGACTGAACAGAGCCATCTCTCTCTCGCTTTCTCACTCTCGCACTCTATCTCTCTCTCTCGCTTTCTCACTCTCGCACTCTATCTCTCTCTCTCGCTTTCTCACTCTCACACTCTATTTCCCTCTCTCGCTTTCTCACTCTCGCACTCTATCTCTCTCTCTCGCTTTCTCACTCTCGCACTCTATCTCTCTCTCGCTTTCTCACTCTCGCACTCTATCTCTCTCTCTCGCTTTCTCACTCTCACACTCTATTTCTCTCTCTCGCTTTCTCACTCTCACACTCTATCTCTCTCTCTCGCTTTCTCACTCTCGCACTCTCTCTCTCTCTCGCTTTCTCACTCTCGCACTCTATCTCTCTCTCTCGCTTTCTCACTCTCGCACCCTATCTCTCTCTCGCTTTCTCACTCTCTCTCTCTCTCGCTTTCTCACTCTCACACTCTATCTCTCTCTCTCGCTTTCTCACTCTCACACTCTATCTCTCTCTCTCGCTTTCTCACTCTCGCACTCTATCTCTCTCTCGCTTTCTCACTCTCGCACCCTATCTCTCTCTCTCTCGCTTTCTCACTCTCGCACCCTATCTCTCTCTCGCTTTCTCACTCTCGCACTCTATCTCTCTCTCTCTCGCTTTCTCACTCTCGCACTCTATCTCTCTCTCTCGCTTTCTCACTCTCGCACTCTATCTCTCTCTCGCTTTCTCACTCTCGCACTCTATCTCTCTCTCTCTCGCTTTCTCACTCTCGCACTCTATCTCTCTCTCTCGCTTTCTCACTCTCGCACCCTATCTCTCTCTCTCGCTTTCTCACTCTCGCACTCTATCTCTCTCTCTCGCTTTCTCACTCTCGCACCCTATCTCTCTCTCTCTCGCTTTCTCACTCTCTCTCTCTCTCGCTTTCTCACTCTCACACTCTCACACTATCTCTCTCTCTCGCTTTCTCACTCTCGCACCCTATCTCTCTCTCTCGCTTTCTCACTCTCGCACTCTATCTCTCTCTCTCGCTTTCTCACTCTTGCACTCTATCTCTCTCGCTTTCTCACTCTCGCACTCTATCTCTCTCTCTCGCTTTCTCACTCTCACACTCTATCTCTCTCTCTCGCTTTCTCACTCTCACACTCTATCTCTCTCTCTCGCTTTCTCACTCGCACTCTATCTCTCTCGCTTTCTCACTCTCGCACTCTATCTCTCTCTCTCGCTTTCTCACTCTCGCACCCTATCTCTCTCTCTCGCTTTCTCACTCTCGCACTCTATCGCTCTCTCTCGCTTTCTCACTCTCGCACTCTATCTCTCTCGCTTTCTCACTCTCGCACTCTATCTCTCTCGCTTTCTCACTCTCGCACTCTATCGCTCTCTCTCGTGCTGAAATATCTTGGCATCATACTTTTGCTTCGCTCCACCTCGGCCTCCTCGTTTTCTTCTGGAGAAGTGCCTGCCTTGTTTGTTCTCGTTTATTTTGGCCTGAAACCTCTCTTTGATTTGTTTTACTTCAGTCTCCCTGGAACACCAGCACGGCGGGAAAAGAGCTCATCGAGACAGAATGTGCCTGAACGTGGCGCTGATGTTTATGAATGGCACGACATTCATTTATTTTCAGGACCCTTTCTCCTTTTATAGCTTATATATAAAACACATTTATACTGCCAGGTAATTACAGAGGCAAATATGGTTCGGTATCTTTTTAAACCAAACACAGTTGCCAGCCAGGCTTATAGCGCAAGCGGACTTGAGCCACATGCGCAGTCCCCCTGTGCGGCTATAGGTTAGGACCCCTGCTGTGCCATCTTTTGGGCAGCGATCCCTTGTCTGTCCATTACCCTCTCCGCTTTCCCCCTGTCTAAGATAGCGCAACAAAAAATGCTAAAAGAAGCAGGAACTGTCTGCTCTCCAAATTCAAATATAACCCTCTAGTTATTAACCGTGATCTTTCACAATACTTATACTGGTGCTGTGGTACCTCGGCAACGCAATAAATATGTCATATAAATCAGCTGTGAATAAGCAATACATTTAAATCAGCTGTGAATAAGCAATACATTTAAATCAGCTGTGAATAAGCAATACATTTAAATCAGCCGTGAATAAGCAATACATTTAAATCAGCCGTGAATAAGCAATACATTTAAATCAGCTGTAAATAAGCAATACATTTAAATCAGGTGTCTATGTACAGGCCTTGAAAGAAGAAATAACCCATCACAAAAAAAGTCATTCGAAATGAGCCCCTTCCTTCTCAGTTTTTTCAACCTAGCTAGCAAATACAGGCCTGGCAGCGGCCTGCTCCAAAGCCTCTCCATTTGTCCAGTCGGAACGACGGCAACAAATTCATCATTTGGTTAAAAAAAGAAATAACATTTTTAAATGAAATTCAATGTATCAGTTCAGTTGGCAATCATTTCGTGAATTTTTTTATCGAAAATCTGGTAAGGGTTTAGAAGTTCACTTCTGGAACTTTATTCAGTCTGAGAACTGCCGGTTTTCCACCCTCCCTTAACCTGGGAGTGAAAACGTGAAGACAGTCCGGCCAATCAGTAGCACTAATTGTTCCCCTAATTACCTGGGAGAAAAAACACCAGGGCCGGAGTTGGATCCAGGGTCCAGATTTGAATATCCATGCATTAAGGTCTCGGAAATAGAACGGATTTCAGATGGAAGAGGAAACTCTGGGTTTGTGAGGGAAATGGGATTAAGTTTCAAGCACACAGAAATATGCAATGAAGTTAAATGCAGTTATGTGCCACAAGGCCATGCACTGTTTGTTTCTTGCTTATAAATTGCATTCATTTAGTTCACTTTCCTGTATGAAGGATTAGGCACCCTATTGGTGGGAAAGAAAGCAAATTAATTCCATTTTTGCTGAGCTCTTACACAGACACCATACATAGACAGCAAGCAATATCACTCAAAGAAGATACATGGAATGTACACAGCAGCCAATATATTACAACTGACTTTCATTTGAAATCCCACTCTGACACGGCACGCTATATTTTCCCATTTGTTTGGATTGTGTGTTATTTTTATGTCTGGTAATGTTTCCAGTCTTAACTCACTCTGTACGATATCTGAACTCATCACAGTGACCCTGTTTTTTTTACTCCGGGGAACGGAGATATATTAAAGGTGTGTGCAGTATAAGTATCCAGACTTCCTGTTGCTTTTAACATTGGCAAAGCTGCAGAATAGGCTGTAATAAAAATCAATAATAGCGATATATGTTTTTCTTTAAAAAGGAAAACACACCTGTCATCCAAGAAACTAACAAGACCTAAAATAGAAATTTAACAGAGGGAGTGTTTCATCTACCCACGGGACAGGCAATAATTTTGAGTGAGTTCCATACAGTTACACAGGAGTCTCCTTTCGGACTCTCCAACGTAAATTTATCCTGTATTAGTCTACATAATTTGACTCTGTGTGCTTACAATTGAACTTAACCTTAAATTAATGCTTTCACAGGGATTTACTCCCAGAATTTGTAAAATAAAAGTCTTCTGTTCTGACATGTTTCAAATTACAATTATGAGGTAGAAGAAAACCCTTTAAAGAAGACTCGCCTTTTAAACTCTATGGTCTACTGTTCATGGAGACCTTCAGTGGTTTGCTTTGGGGAAAACGTGTTTTTGCTAGGAGCAACAAGTCAAATGCAGAGCCATTCTGCTCCTTGGTAACAGGTCTGTGAGTGATGTGTATGCCTTGTAGCTGGTAATGAGTAATGGACACTCTTGTTTAGGAGAGGGATTCAGTCATTTATTTTTGTGAAAAATTAATAGAATTGAATAGAATAGATTAATAGAGATTCCTTTATTACGCTTTAGTACGTATCCATTAAACATATAAAGGACATTTTCCTTGAACTGTAAAAACAACAATTATCATGAAATTTGAGCATATATAACAGTATGTATGTTCATGTGGATTGCCCTCCCATTCAAAATTGAAAAGGCAGAGGGGATGTCAAATATCTTAACAGTTATTTCTGGCTAGTATGTTTTTAATATTCCCATGCTTTTTAAAAAAATCAAAATGTATTTATTGTTTGCCAATTGAACTCATTTTTAGCAAGAAATACTGCACAAATAATATTAACCCTTGTGAGTTTAACAGCACTGAAAA
Organism: Ilyophis sp. 1 JC-2022; assembly: GCA_022702515.1. Lineage (NCBI taxonomy): Eukaryota > Metazoa > Chordata > Actinopteri > Anguilliformes > Synaphobranchidae > Ilyophis > Ilyophis sp. 1 JC-2022. The sequence continues at coordinate 84,838,658 of CM040394.1, forward strand.
CCCCTTAAATGTCTTTTTTTTACCCTGAAGTTCAATTGCTTTTTCGAGAGTGACCGTACCATTAGAAAAAAGTTAAACATTGCCCTTTTTTTACATTTTTCTAAAAGAGATAGGCCATCAAGGTACAAAGATTGGCTTTTTTAACCCTGTAGTTATTAACTCAGAAGTCATAATCAAAATTAAGCGCAACACTTAACACTTAATCAATTACAGCAACAATCAATTCTGATGTGTTTTTTGTTGTAAAGATAAGTGGTGAAGACTGACGAAATGCAGTCTGTCTGGACTGTGAAGTAGAAAAGCACAGTTATTCGCCAATGTATTGACGAGCGACAGGTTGTTTCTACACGAGAAATAGATTTAGGGTTTAAAATTCACTGAAAAAGCTTTATACCAAGAGATCTGGTGGGCCATTTTTGATCCTGTGGATACGTGGTGCGTACATAATATGAAGACAACACAAGGGTTGAAAAATAGTTCATAAGAGCTGCATCGCTGCGGTTTGGGAATATTTCTGTTCTTTTATAGGGATGCATGGCTCAGGCCATTTTGCTCCTCTGTGCATCCTTTGATCACTGAAACATGGAGGACGGTAGATTTGAGTCCGTTTCAAAGGAAATCCTCAGCCCGGTGCTTTTTGACGTCTCAGCCCCATATCCAATCGCAATAGGGAAGCCTCTTTGAATGGCAAATCAAGTATTTCACTCAAATCCAGTTCCCCTTGAAAGTTGCTCTGTGCAAGAGCATCTGACAGACAAATGAATTATGACGCTAATACAACGTACCGTCGCTCAGAGCTGTCAGCCTCCGTGGCAAGCCGATATGCACTGTCAGAAAAGCTGACCCTCGTGCCCTGTCCGAGGCAGTAGCTACTTTAGGTGTCACTTACTGCAGTAGGTTTTTATATCTTAACATGCTTTGTACGTTAAACATGCTATCATACAAACAACATATTAAATGCTGGTAAAACATTGTCATCATTATTACTACTCATTTGAACAATGAACGTTGTTCTCCATACAGCGGCTCATATGAATTAATGTGTAAATAAGCAGTGCCTTGATACAATGGGGGAAATAAGTATTGGACACGTCAACAATTTTATTATGAAACATATTTCCAATGTAGCTATTCACATAAGATTTTGACCAGACATTGGTATTAACTCAATAAAACTACACAGCTAAAGAAATTGTAACGTTCCAATTCTTTAAAAAAGTTATGTGCAATAAGTGAAATAACACAGGTATTGAAGTATTGAACACGCTAAATTAAATGTATTTAATACTTGGTAGAAAAGCCATATTTTTATATATTTGGTTGCAGATCCTTTGCATGCCATGACTTTATGATGTCTGTGACCCAACAACATCAAAAGGCTCTTGATATCTTATTTGCTGGTACTCTTACAAGCGATACTATAACAGCTCTGCATTTGAATGGATCTCTATGGGAATTGGGGGGTGAGACAAGATTTAGCTGTAAATTACACTGGAACAGTATAGAACACATGGTTGGCTAAGTGGCTCTAAGTCATCAAGGGTCTGATGTATTAAACAAGCCTTTAACCATCACTCTGCTGCCAGAAATACAGTAGATATGGAAGGATCACTTTAAGGGTTGTTTCTCCTGACAGATTTTCCTATTGAACTCTATGGAAAATAAGTCAGGAGAAGAAACCCTTCAATTTCTTTAGCTGTGTAGTTTTATTGAGTTAATACCAATGTCTGGTCAAAATCTCATGTGAATAGCTACATTGTAAATATGTTTGATAATAAAATTGTTGACGTGTCCAATACTTATTTCCCCCATTGTACGTTTAATTGGAAACGAAAGAGATTGTTGATTTAAATATTTTTTTAAGTCTCTGTAAGTATAGAACACGATAGTCTCAAACAGAATTAATCGAATTCATCTTGTAGGTAGCCATATTAATCATGATTTTACACGAGGGAATAGATGGGAATCATTTTTAAAACTGAATGATGTCATTATTGGTATTTTTCGGTAAGTTACGTCAGATGAGTGAAATTCTTTGAACTACAATGAATTAAATTCCACTTTGTGTCATTACAATTCCGTGGGGTGTGGCTGATTCCATTTATATTCCATTCATATAATTCAATTATATTCAATGTACTCATGAATTGAATGGAAAGGCCAGTTTCGGGTATTTCAATAGAGAAACTGATACTGAATTTCACACTCAATGAAAAAAAACTCTGGGGTATTTGGAAAGAAGGGGGTAATAACGCATGTTTTTAACTGGAGCAAAAGAGGGGGAGAAGACTCTGTATGTGGCCCTGTTCAAACGTGAATATGTGTGAAACAGCCACATGTGGACAGCACTTTCAACCCAGAAATCTGAGAACATAAAAGTCACAGGTAACATTGGAGTGTTAAGTTTATTGTTTGTAATTAATATTACGATACGTTTTAAATTACTATAATAAATTCATAATTAATGGCAATCAATTAAAGAGTCTTTTAAAACCTTAAATTAATTCAAATAATTTTTTTTTGTTCATGCGTTTCGAGTTTACAATATTTTATGTGTATGTTCCTGCCTGTTTTTCTATGATTATGGTATGCGAATTCATTATTCTTACCAGTATTTAAAATGTTCTGGAAAATGCTTACAATTGCTGAAATAGGCAAATATGAGATTTTGCAGATGTGTA